>OY757909.1:106676085-106721085 GCA_963585895.1 Sepioteuthis lessoniana | reverse complement strand
AATTTCAAAATCCCGGAGAAATCTGTGTGTTTTATTTTCCAGGACAGATTCTAGTTTGTGTATATACCATTTGTTCGTATGGTCAATTTAAACTTTTTGCATAATTCCCAGTGGATAACCTTACCCACCCCGTCGTGTCTAGACTTATACTCTTTTTACGCTATCTTACTGCATTCGCTTATTATGTGATGGATCATTTCATGTCTATCACTTCATTACCTATTATTATTATTATTATTATTATTAGTAGTAGTAGTAGTAGTAGTAGTAGTAGTATCATTATTTTTATCAAATCTGGCTTGCATTTCCATTTGTCTTTTAATTTTATTTGCTTTTTATCGCAATCTGTGCAAGTCGTTGTTTGTATGTATTTAACAAACCTCTCTGGGTCACAGGGTCAATTTCTTAGCGGAGTAAGAGCTGGTTTAATTTCAGAAATTCTCTTCTCCAACTCTAGTTGCGTAAAGACTAAAGAAACCAGTCTAACCAAGTATTTTCCAATAGCTGATGGAGAACAGATAAATTCATGCATTTCCCTTGAGAATTAGCACGAAATTAAATGCCAACATCCTCGGCCAGGGTTTGAACTCATGTCGTCGCTTTCATTTCTTACGATGATGCTAAGTGCGCCTTTTCTAATGTGATTTAGTGACAGCAAAGAACAGAGACTATTAGTGAATATAACAAAGGATGGGCTTCCTCTGCACACGAAAACTCGTATCATATGATCGTTAATACGATAGATAGATAGATATGGTATCATGAGTACTTCAGATCTTACGTCACAAGGATTGATGTGATACAGCAAAAATGTTGTCTGTGATATGTTGCGAGGATGGAAAGCTATCATTTTTGCAAAATTCATCTGCTCAGCAAAATTGTTGCTTAGCAAATCAATGGAGCGCCACAATAGAAGATAATAATTCCCACATATAAAAAAAATGAATCTTTCTTAACAAGTCCATGAATATTGCTTTTGAGATACCATCCAATGGACAATAATTGGTTGTCGAACGACTATAGGTTTTCCATGCAGTTTTCCAAGTCCAAGCAAATGACAGAACCAGAACTAGAGCATAGAATCAGCGCTTTAAAACCAGAGCTCTTCTGGGGTAAGATATCCGACTGATTTAAAGTCAACCAGGTTTCAATCCCAGGTTGAAGCATCTCGCGTATCTAGCCACACTGAAGAGTTGTGATATAACGAAACAGTCTGTCACCTTCCCAGAACAAAACAATTTCCTAAGAAAACGATCAGATCTTATATCCAAATGTAGAAACTTGGAAACAGAAATAGGAAGAAAAGAAATATATGCATATCTCAGGTAACTAGTTGGCGAGATTGCTCGAGAAGACGTGAAAAAGGACCAAGAAAGGAAAATCTCAAGAGAGAAACTGAATGTCTTCTAAAAGTGGCATAAAATAATGTTATAAGAACCAATTATGTTTAAGCGAAAATCGGTAATAAACAACGGTGTTGATCATGTGGAAAAAGAGATGATTTGGTTAATTACATAGCAAGTGGATTCGACAACAAGTGCAAAAGAAGTAGTCGACAAGGCACAACTGGGTAGGAAAGGTAATCCAGTGGGAATTTCAAAATAATTAAATGTTGACCATACTACCATATAGTATGGACACGAACTGTATTCTGTCTTAGAAAATGAGACGTATAAAACTCTCCATGAATTTGGGATAGAGACGGATCATCAAATCTTAGTGAGAAGATCCGACCGAAAGTTGATTAACAAAAAAAGATTATTTACAATTCTGAGTATTTTGCCATTCCAACGGACGACTGAGTAGAAATAAAAGAAAGCTAAAAGATAGACAAATAGAGAACTAAAAAGCTGTCGACCAGCGAACTACTGAATAGAAATAAAAGAAAGCTAAAAGACAAATGGAGAACTAAAAAGCTGTCGACCAGCGGACTACTGAGTAGAAATAAAAGAAAGCTAAAAGATAAACAAATAGAGAACTAAAAAGCTGTCGACCAGCGAACTACTGAGTAGAAATAAAAGAAAGCTAAAAGACAAATAGAGAACTGAAAAGCTGTCGACCAGCGAACTACTGAATAGAAATAAAAGAAAGCTAAAAGATAGACAAATAGAGAACTGAATAGCTGTCGACCATAAGAATCAAGGTAGCAATTGTAGTTGGTGCGCTCGGAACGGTCCCCAAGAGGCTGGAGAAGTGACTAGAAGGGCTGGAAATCAGTAATATAATCAAAACCATCCAGACTACAGCATAAAGGAGGTTGGCCAGAATACTGAGAGACGTCCTGGGGACATGTTGTCACTCAAACAGTGACCACAGATAGCAAAGACAATAAGAGAAAAACAATGACTAGGAAACAGAAATGGGAAGAAAAACAACACTATGGATATTTAAAGCGACAAACTACCGAAATCTCACACAAAAAAAGATCAGGACATGACAAAGAAAGGGAAAATTTAAAAGAGAAACTGAATCTCTTCAAATAGCAGCACAAGACAACGCTAGAAGAACCAATTATGTTAAGACGAAAATAGATTAGATGCAACGGAAAAGCACGTGTAAATTATGTGATGATAGAGACGAAACGAATAATCTCATAAAAAGCGAATGCAGCAAGATTGCGCAAAAAAAGTGTATGAGACAAGATACAACTGGGTGGGAAAGGTAATCTACTGAGAACTGTGCAAGAAATTGAGATTTGACCACACTGCTCAACGGTATATGCACAAAATAGAATCCGTCCTGGAGAAAGAGATGCACAAAATTCTCTGAGATTTCGAGATACAATCAGATCTCCTAATCCCGGCCAGAAGACCATGCCTAGTGATAGTTATCAAAAAAGAGAACCTGGCAAATAGTGGACTTTGCCTTCCCAGGAGACAACAGAGTGAAAAAAAAAATTAAGACAAAAAGAGAAAATAACACTTAGACCTTGTCAGAAAAATAAAACGTTATGGAACACGAAGGTGACCATGATGCCAATTGTAATTGGTGCTCTCTGAACGATCCTCAAAGGCTTGGTAAGGGATCTGGAGGAGTTGGAAATCGGAAGAAAGATGAAGACCATGCAGATAACAGCATTGTTAAGATCTACCAGAATACACGGAAGAGTCCTGAGGAGATTTAATATCACTGAGATTCCTGTGTAAGTCAATCAGCTAACGGTGGGGGGAAAAAACTTGCGATAATAATAATAATAATAATAATAATAATAATAATAAGAAGAAGAAGAAGAAGAAGAAGAAGAAGAAGAAGAAGAAGAACTTCCAGACGACATCTTTGATGAGATCGGCCAGAATACTCAAATAGGGATCTGAGGAACTTAAAGACTTGCTGTCACTCAGACTCCAGTGAAAGACCACCAGTTAATGCTGGTCTAAAAAAAACTTGCAAGGATAAATACATGAGGGAATTAATAAATAAATGGAAACGCTTAAAAAATAAGCAGAAGAGAGTTAATAAATTAGTAAATCAAAAAATTATTATAATATATCCTCGTAAACTACAAGCCAAAAAAAGCATACCTTCGTAGATGTAAACAAAAACCGGTATAGATTCGACCAGATTTGCAAAATAACCCACAAACTGAGTCTGTGAGGGTTGATGAGAGGTGTGGGAGGAGTAAGGAAGTCAATACACCACATTTGATTGGCCAAAGAGTTAGGCTTAGGGCTACTATGTTGAGGTTTTAAGGGAGTTCATGAAGAGATTCCTAGGGAAGGGGCCATCACTCTTCAATTCGGGTCAGTGGCATTTCCACCAGGACAATACACCAATCCACAACTCCATCCTTGTCAAAGACTATTTGACCAAGATGGGCATCAAGTTCCTCAGCCTCTCTATAGTCAAGATCTTGCTCCCTGTGACTTTTGGTTATTCTCTAAGCTTAGAGGCTGTCGTTATGAGACAATTGAGGAGATGAAAGAGGCTGTGACGAAGGTCATGAACACGCTCATACAAGAGGACTTTCATGGGGCCTTCCAGAAGTTGTTGGAATGGTACAATAAGCGCATTGCAGCCGGAGGAGATTACTTGGAAGGGGGCCAGAGTTTCATGTGTGTACTATCAATAAGAGTGCCCATACGAAAAAAGTCTTGAAACTTATTTAATGATCCTCATATCTGTCGTCAACTCAGTCGGCTGGGGTTATTGAATACACCCACTTCATTTCTGAAATGGGGTAAAATTCCTACCAATGAGTGTTCTGGTATGACATTAAAAATCTGCTAGTGAGGCTCCAGTAATGATTGAGTTTTGGGGAATGCGGAGTACTCCTTCATTCCCATTGCTCTCACGTCTACTCTAGAGTGGAAGCACCCGATAGGGTCCCATCTATGGGTCAAATAGAACTGTTTGACATTTTAACTAAATGCAAACAAAAGACTTATGCAAAAATGAATTGTTTGAAATAGAACTGTAATGGTCCATAAGTAGTATATATGCATATGTATAGATATTTATCAAGGACGAATTTGAACAACGCTACCTCCCAATTTAAAAACCTTTTAGAGTCGACATTTTGGACAAGATCAAAGACTGCTGACCCCTACCAATCAAACCCACAGCCAACAACCAGACAACCAAGTCTCTAGCCTTTCCACCACAAGACCACGATCGTTCACAGCATACCTACGTACGTCACATGCAAAGCCAACCAACTAAGAACAACTTACACCACCTCACCTCCTGACCCTTATCTGGCGGAAGAAGAGAACTTATATATATTTTTAATGTACCGACTTCATTTTATTTTTAAAAGATACGCTTGTCTATAACGATCAGGCAGACAAGACTTTTTAGCGCTAGCAGAGATGAGAACGTTAGAAACATATGGACGAAAGGTATCAGTTCTAATAAGCTTATCACGTTTTTGTAATCAGTGGTAAATTTTACAAAAATAATAATATATATGAAAGACTATTTTTCTGCAACTCAAGCATTTTGTTTGTTGCTTTTGCTTTTTGTTAACTTTTGTTGACATTTCGTTTCACTTAAAAGTTTTCGTTCGCTACCTTCCGATATAGTCTTGGTAAGCATACACAATGACAAATTAAATCCAACTATAGGACAAATGACTGCTGTTTAATTGAATAGTTAGATATACATATCATTACTTGGAACCATTTAACTTTGTTGACTAATAATAAATTGAATTGTTAGTATTAGAACTGTTAGATCATTTAACTGTGGGTATCTACAAAATATGTTTGCAAATCTTATATCTAATATATAAGTAAAGATAGGATTTGCCATTAAATAACGAACAATGGTTGATATGCCATAAAACAAAAGCTAGCCAAAGCAGGCATCTCTGCCCGAGGATAGCACTAGTTAGTGAACTAGCCAATCAATCTTTTTTTGCTGTATCGATTTCGATCCTTGCTGATTGCTCACCACACACACACGCATGCACTCATATTTAGCAATCCCTCGGCACGAATAGGATACAGTACAAGTTCAATTTTAAGCGGGGTATACCAGGTTTGAATTCAGAGATTTCCTTTTCCCAAAAATATTCTAACGTTAAAACTATTTACCCAATGGTGGAAGGAGAATAGTTGGGGCGGAACCTTTTCGAAGGGTATTAACGCTATGTGAAGTGCAAACATCCCCGTCCAGATTTTGAAATCGAATTGTCGAGTCATTCTCCTACGACAGTATCTATTCCACCACAGGGACGAACTCATAAGAGATGTACTCTTATGGACCCCCACATATGGCCGTGCAAAAGCAGGACGACCAGCACGAACATACTTTCAGCAGCTATGTGAGGATACGGGATGTTGTCCTGAAGACCTACCTAGGGCGATGAACGATAGGGAGGAGTGGCGAGAGAGGGTCAGGGATATCCATGCTACCAGCGCGATATGATGATATATATATATATATATATATATATATATATATATATAACATATTTCGGCTAATACCTATTGCGTTTAGTATTCCTAAAAATCACTATTGTTCTTGCTAAAAGCAAGTATCTAATTTTTTGCCTGGTATGACTCTGCCAGACATATTGCCAAAAATGAATGATGCAAAAATAATCTCTGGAATAAAGTAATGACCCATTGCCACCTTATTATCCAGGCAAAATTCATCGGAAAAATTTGTTACACTCGTTTGCAACCTTGACAGGAGGCCAATAATTAACTGAATAGGAGGAAAGTCGGACAAGTCTAAACAGATAGCTTGTGATCATTAAACAGACGTAAATAATCGAACGTTGTCAATTCGTGCCAATTATTGGTTTCCTCTTGACTGACTCAAAATGTGTTTTCTCATCTCAGATTTAATCGCTCGCTTATTATCATGGCTGTTTGAATGCCAAAAACATCAAAAATAACTTTTAAAATAGGAGACGAATTATGTCTGAATCACAAACGTATTTGGCAAGGTTTTTTTTTTCATCACCACTGAATTTTATCATATAAAGAGTATGATGCAGTTATAATAATATCCTTATTGATATCGCTTGTTGGCCTTTAACCTGAAATGCCAATGTACTCAGTCCAGTCCTAAACTTATTTGTCTAAATTGTTGAAGAACGCAAGACGTCACGGTTATTTATTGTGGTACGAAATAGAATCGAAGATCTGAATTCAAAACCTGTACGAAGCTGTTTGCGTTTGACTAATGCCCTTAGGGAAGGCATGAATCTATCTGTTCCCCAATCAGCTATGGTTACATAGCCGGGTAGACTAAGTATTTCAGGCTGGGTAAAGTAACCGGTTCAGGAGAGGAAAAAATCTGAATTAAACTAGTTTTACTCTGTTAAAAAACTGACATTGTGTCACATCCTGCCCTTGTTAAAGAGGTCGGGTGAATATATACTTTTATTTTCTAAAAAGGGTATGATTTGTTATATTTACCGATGACATTATAGTGGTATGACGAAGAGATTGAATGAGTGTTTTTATCTGTTCTTAGGAAGGAATGTTTTCTGTAGGGTTACTACATCAAACTGACCTTACGTCACATTTTCCAGGTAAATGGAAAGCTTAATTATTTTACTTATGATTTTAAATTCAATTACAAAGAGTAAAGACTGTCCAAACTGTGGCCTTGCGGGGTCTCAGGAAAATTGGCGTAGACAAAAACAAGATGAAGAGACAATGACGGGTTCATTGAAAAAAAAAAAGTTAGACACGTGATCATAGAAATATACAACTCACTTTATAATCACTCTTTCACTCTCCCCCTGGACAGATTTCCAAAACAGGGACACGTGAAGTGGTATTCTCGAGTCGATGACGGAAAGATACAATTGTTCTATATATCGAAGCCCATACTCAATGGAGTGTCGGTTTTGATAGTCCTGAAATTTACGTCATTCTCTGTTTTCTACCGGGTCTGGAAGAAAGAAAATTCTGAATTTAAACCAGAACTGGAAAGGGATAGGTTTCGCCAAGCTCGTCCTAACCAAGACATGAGTAGCACAAAAAAAAACAAGCTATGTTACAGAATAAAACTTTCTTTTCGCAGCATTACTCACTTGAAACCATTTAATTGCTTAAAAAACCCGATTTCAACATTAAATAACAGAACAAGGCTTAACAGGTCTAAGACCAATCAAAATCGAATAAACCAGGCCAATATGAGAGAAATACTGAACTTAGTGATATATTAACTAAATAAATCAGTCTTATTGCAAGATTAGAATTACATTGGTTGTTGAATAACCATTGATAAGAAGCACAAAGAGAAATCAACAAGTTCTACTCAAAGAAATAGTAGTGCGCCAGATAAAACGATTTCCAGACAATTATTTCTTCGTTACTTTCTCCAATAAGTCTTTATCCAAGAAATCAACTGTTAAGATATTGCTTCCCATTTAGACTTTTCTTAACAAAAGTTCACAAAACTTTACTTTTATATAAACTAAAAATGTGGCTGTATATTATTATCATTTTTTTCTCTTTTTGAATTTTTTTCACACCCGTGTTAGCAGATGGATTTCACTAGAGTCTGAGTTATAGCAAATTCCCTCAAGTCTCCAGGACTCTTCTTAGTATCCTGGTTGATCTCAACAATGCAGTAGTTTGGATGGTCTCAACTCGTCCTCTTATTTCCTCCACTCCTTGTACCGATTCTTTTGGTGACTGTATCGAGCACACCCATAACAAATGTTATCACCGTCTCTTCCATGTCCCATAGTTTTTTTCATTCTCCAGCTACGTCTAAGTACTTATTTTAGTTTCTCTCAAAAGGTTTGCCTTTCTTAGTTATATCTAAGTTTTCTCGTGAGAGCTGATGGTTTTTCACTGGAGTTTGAGTGACAGCAAGTTTCCTCAAGTCTCCAGGACTCTTCTCACTATTCTGGCCGTTCTCAATAATGTAGTAGTTTGGATGGTCTCCACTCGTCTGCCAACTTCCAAGTCCTCCAGTCCCTTTAGTAATCCTTTAGTTACTGTTCCAAACGCACCAATTATAATTCGTATAATTGTCACCAGCATGTTCCATAGTTTTTTCAATTACCTAGCAAGGTCGAGGTATTTATCCTTCTTTTCACATTCTTTCAGTTTTATCCTGTGGTCAGCCGTGACAGCAAAGTCGATAATTTTGCAAGTTCTCTCTTTTTTTTTTTTTTTTGTTGATTATTATCAGGTCTGGTCTTCTGGTCGAGATTAGGTGACCCGTCTGTATGTCAATGTCCCATAGGAGTTTATGTGTGTTATTTTCTAAGACAGGTGCTGGGTTGTGCATATACCATTTGTTCATATGGTCAAATTTAAATTTCTTGCACATCTCCCAGTGGATCACCTTGCCGACTCTGTCGTGTCTAGTATTATATTCCTTCTGCGCTAATTTGCTGCATTCGCTTCTTATGTGATTGATGGTTTTCATCTCTGTCAACGCATAGCCAACATTTGCTATTTTGTGGCGTCTTATCTATTCTTGTATTATTATTTCATTCATAGGGAGTTTTTCCTCAGTTTCAACAGGTGGTCTTTAACCACATGCTGAATAAGAACAAGTGTCCTCAGCTCTATAGGGTAGTAAGTAAAGTTGGTGACCTTAGTCGAGGGTGACCCGAAGGCTCCTTTTTCAATAGCTACTACATCTAGGTGTCGGAGAGAGTGCTACTCTATTCCTTGGATTGTTCCACTTTACCCTTGATCCTTACCTTATAGTGCCGAGTGTTAAGCCAGGCGGCATCAGGTACCATTTTTATACTCTGGATAGTCTCCACTCGTCTTTTAATTTCCAAGTCCTCTAGTCCTTTTACTAATCCTTTGGTGACTGTACCAAGAGCTCCAATTGCAATTGGTATAACCGTTACTTTAATGTTCCACGGTTCTTTTTCAATTCGCTGGCAAAGTCAAAGTATTTATCCTTCTTTTCATTTTCGTTCAATTTCACGCTATGGTCAGTCAGGACACCAAAGTCCACAATTTTGCAAGTTGTTCTTTTTTATGATTATAATAAGGTCTGGTCTTCTGGCCGAGATTAGTTGATCTATTTGTAATTCAAATTCCAACGAAGTTTGTTCGTCTAATTCTCCAAAACAGATGTTGGGTTGTGTAAATACCATTTGTTCGTAAGGTCAAATTTATTACTATTATTATTATTCCTTGCGTGTTTTTTTCACACGAGCGTTAGTTGGTGGTCTTTCATTCCTTTGATTTCCAATTCTTCCAGTCTTTCTTTGAAACCTTTTGAGACCATTCCAAGCGTACAGCTACAATTGATATCATCGTCACCCTCATGTTGCATAGCTTTTTGAGTTCTCTGGCAAGGTCCACGCATTGGTCTATCTTTTCGCTTTCGTGTTTTTTTCACACTAGCGTTACTTGGTGGTCTTTCATTCCTTTGATTTCCAATTCCTCCAGTCTTTCTTTGAAACCTTTCGGGACCATTCCAAGCGTACAGCAACAATTGCTATCATCGTCACCCTCATGTTGCATAGCTTTTTGAGTTCTCTGGCAAGGTCCACGCATTGGTCTATCTTTTCGCTTTCGTGTTTTTTTCACACTAGCGTTACTTGGTGGTCTTTCATTCCTTTGATTTCCAATTCCTCCAGTCTTTCTTTGAAACCTTTTGGGACCATTCCAAGCGTACGGCTACAATTGATATCATCGTCACCCTCATGTTGCACAGCTTTTTGAGTTCTCTGGCAAGGTACACGCATTGGTCTATCTTTTCGCTTTCTTTCCTTTTATTCTGTGCTCGACCGAAACAGCAAAATCCCAAAGACAAAAATTCTCTCTTTTTAATATTTTTTGTCTATTAATCAGCACTTTGCGTAACGGCTAAAGGGGAGCATTGCGATACCATAACATGCAAGTTCAAACTCCAGTCACGTTATTACGTTTTATTCCGGATTAATATTTTTGGAAAGATTTGAACCCTCTTATCCCCAAATCTGTTGGTTAAATAATACTATTCCTGTTTTATATATATATATATATATAAAACTTCGGCATTAATAATCCAACGACGGTTGATATGCAATTAAAAAGAAAAACAAAAAAAGAAAAACAACACTAGAAGTGTAAAAAATATTTTTGTATGGATCATCCAAAAATAAGTTATAGACTTTTTTCTCTCATATATGCATATATAGAGAGATAGACAGAGAGTGTTTGTGTGTGTATGCTCCCCCCCTCTCTCTCTCTCTCTCTCTCTCTCTCTCTCTTGTAAATTTATGACTCTTAAAAACTCTCCCTTGTTATTTAGTTCTACTTTTCTTTTGATCCATCCGGTAAGTCTTACATGTCCTTATCCAGATATTGAACTCACATCATGTCAAAAAGCAGGTAAACTTAAAGAGCGCTTATACCAATAAGCAAGTTGGTTTTAAACCTTGAAACTAATTCATATTCCTTTTTGTAATTCGCAGATCACATATGGTATTCATCATTTCGCTAGTTATATTAATTGGATAATTTGAACATTGCATGTGCACTGATTCTTTCAGGCTTCAGCACTTTCAGTGCTACTTACTCCTCCTCTGATAATCAACCATACTTGATTTCCAACTATTTACTCTGATTAAGGGGTAGCAGAATTCAGATTTCATTCATAATTAACATAACTCACTCACAGACAAAGAGACACGAATACAAAGCAATTTACAATGTATTAGCAGCATGGGCTTGCTTTTGAGCAATGATAAATTAATTTGTTATTGTGATAGGCTTTTTGTTATATTATCAATATATATGTATATGTGTGTTTGTGCGTCCATGCGCGTGTGTGTGTGTGGGTGTGCTGTATGTGAGTGTGTACGTGTGAGTGTGCTGTTTGTGTATGTGTGTGAGCGAGTGTACATGCGCGCGCTCGCGCGCGCGTGTGTGTGTGTGTGTGTGTGTGCTGTGTGCAGTGTGTGTGTGGGCGTATGTGTATTATTGATAATGTTGTTCCAAATTTTGTCAAGTAGTACGGGAAAATAATTTGAATTTCATAAATTCATTATTTTTTACGTATACATGAGAGTGTCTTTTAGTACATGTGTGTGTGTGTGTGTGTGTGTGTGTTGTATGCATGTATGTGCACGTATGTATGTGTATATTAGTATGTTTTTCTATTTGTTTTTTTATTTATAATGTTGTTCCAAATTTTATCTAGTAGTATGTGAAACTAATTGAATTTTTTTAATTTGTCATATATATATATATATATATATATATATATATATATATATATATATATATATGCGCGCGTGTGTGGGTGGGTTTTTGTGTGCGTGTGTGCATATTTTTTATATAACTTTCAATTTTACGTCTTATAGTTTTTAGATAAACATGGGATTTCAACGGCGACTGATACTACACTCTGATCCAAAAAAGAAGTACTGATCCACATGTAATAAAGTCGCTTAATTTCTGAATGGAACTCAACAAGCTGTTGATTAATTTTTAAATGTTCTTCTATTTGACGTTTATTGAAAGAAAAAGTGTGAAAACATCATATTAACGATTTAAGGGGGTCTTTTTGATTGTTTTTACTGTTGTTGTTGTAATTGCAGGGGCAAAAGAACTGATGATAATCCTATTTGCAAAATATCTATTGACGCCTGAGGTTTTTGAAAGAACTTGAGAAATGTCAAAGATGATTGTCTATTTTTTTTTTTTGCCTCACAACCATCTTAGTGTGAAATGAGATGTGACAGGTGACATGGGTAGAGACTATCTGGCAACAAATGTGCCATAATTAATTAATATTTCATCTCATAAGCAAAAGAAATTTAAACAATCATCTCGAATATCCAGTGATACTGCATATAATTTTACACGATAAATAAATTCAACTCATTTTTTAAAAAAAATATATATGCAAATGATCTCACATAAACAGCTCAAAATTCTATGTTTAATGTCGAAACGCCTTTTCTTTTCCAGTGAATGACATTTCTTTCCCCCAAAGAGAAAAATCATAAAACATTAAACATAAAATTGTGTGTTATTTCTACACATGCTGTTAAAATTTAAGATCATCTGCGCATGACAATTGGTCTAGTTATTAGATTACGAAATGAAATCAATTTTGTTTTTTTGAAACCTCCAATATATTCAGATGCTTCACTCGAGGATTATAGTGAAATAGAGTATAAAAGTTTGTTTGCATTTGAAATCTTGAAAAGGTTCAAGAGTTTGTTCTCTCTCTCTCTCTCTCTCTCTCTCTCTCTCTCTCTCTCTCTCTCTCTCTCTCACTCACTCTTTCTTTTTCTCTCTCTCTTTCTTTCTCTCTTTCTCTCTCTCTCTCTCTTTCTCTCACTCTTTTTTTCTCTCTGTCTTTCTTTCTCTCTTTCTCTCTCTCTTTCTTTCTCTCTTTCTTTCTTTCTCTCTCTCTCTTTCTTTCTCTCTCTCTCTCTCTCTCTCTCTCTCTCTCTCTCTCTCCATTTATCCATCTGCCTATCTCTTTTCACATATTCCTATCAATCTCAGTATTTCTTTTTTTCCTTTTCCGCCACTCCCAGTCAAAAAACAAGAGATTTTATGATTTACTTAGATTAGCACGCGTCTAAGTGCAATAACAAATACAGCAGTCTAATAAAAACCTGAAGCTCAGGTCTTTGGTTTTCTATCTGACAGAGACAAACATTTTGACAAGATCCCCTTAAAACTTCTTTAGGGTTCTATTGTTTTCTGCAAAATTAGTAAATTTTAATTTAAATGAAGGGGTGTACAGACAGAATAGACATCTAGACGAGTCGTTTTGTTAGAGTCCATGTAGTGCATCCATATGGCAGTATCGATGCGACCGCTGCCTGGAAGAAACTGCGTTTCATTTTATCGGTTAGGTCTGATTTCCATATAATCGATAGTCTATTGATAGCTGTCCATGCTTTCGTTAGGCACGTGTCGATGTCCTTTTCGGTTGATGCGACGCTGCTTCCTAGGTAAGTGAATTTGTCTACTAGTTTAAGAGGGGTTCCGTCTAGAGTGGAGATGTCACCCGTTTGATTATAGCACATATATTCCGTTTTGTGTGCATTGACATAGAGGCCTATTCCTGCGGCTGCTCATTCCAGACTATGCAGTAGTGTTTCGGCTGGGTCGGGTGTATTTGCCAGTATCGCTATGTCTTCGGCGTAGTCGACGTTGGTAATTGTTTTTGCGGGGCACCTTCTGCTTCTTTTCTTTGTCAGCTGCGAGCAATCTTGAACAAGTCCTGGCGGCAACACCCCACAAGACACCATTTGTACGGCCACCTGCCTCCTATCACGAAAACTTTTCAAGTTAGACACACATGGCCGTGCAAAAGCAGGACGACCAACACAAACATACATTCAGCAACTATGTGAGGATACGGGATGTTGTCCAGAAGACCGGCCTGAGGCGAAGAACGATAGAGAAAAGTGGCTAGAGAGGGTCAAGGATATCCGTCCTACCAGCACGACATGATGATGATGATGATGATGATGATGATGATCTTTGCAAAGTATTATGGCTGTTGTTTCTACACAGTTAAATGATTTCAATTATTACGATCAAACACTTATAAATCTATTCAATATTAATCATTTGTTTGCAAACTGTAAAGTGGTTACTTGTACTGATATTTAACTCTAATTATTATGTTCAACATTAAACATTCATTTGCATAAAGTTAAATGATTCCCAGTATTGCTTCGTATCACTAACAATTCAATTATACATCAGTCATATTTACCCGGTCTGCTGGGGATGTAGAATACACCCCTGCACCTCAGCAGAAAGGTAAGACCCTCCAATGAGTGACCTGGATATGACACTAAGCAATCTGATTGTGAAGTCCCAGTAATGCTGGGGCTTTGGGGAATGCAGAGTTCCCCTTCATTACCATTGCTCCCAGGTCCACTCTGACCCGGCGTGGCAGTACCTTATAGGGCTCTATCTATGGGTTAAATAGAACTAACGGCATACTTATAATAGACTGAATTACTTGACTAAACTGAATAGCTTGAAATAGAAATGTGATTGATAAATAAACCGTACATACATTTAAACTGCGTGCTTATGCTAAACTGAATTATTTGAAATGGAACTGTTTTTTGACAATGAAACTGTATTCAAACTGAATTGTTTAATATAGATCTGTTTTGACATTTAACTGTGTTTAAACAAAATCTGTACTTATACTAAACTGAATTAGCTGAATTAGAACTGCTTGACTAAACTGAATAGCTTGAAACTGAAATGTTTTTCACAATTAAACTGTACTTATATTTAAACTGCCTGCTTATGCTAAACTGAATAGTTTGTAATAGAACTTATTATTTACATAAAAATGGATTTGGCGTTAAATAACCTACAAAGGTTTATATGCCGTAAAACCCATCCAACCAACCTACCAACATCAGTCATTTTTTTACACACAATTAAATGATCACACAGTTTTATTTTAAAGAATTTAATTTAGTATAAGTCATTTGTTTGCACTCAATTTAAATGTCAAGTAGTTCTATTTGACCCAGAGATAGAACTCTATCAGATGCCACCATTCCGGGCAAGAGGTGACCTGGGAGCGATAGCAATGAAGGATTACTCCACATTCCCCAAAGCTCCAGCATCACTGGAGCCATACCGTCAGATTTTTTAGTGTCATATGCAGGAAACTCGCAGGTAGGGATCTTACCTCTCTGCAGAAATGCAGTCGGTCTATTATATAGCCCCGGCCGACTGGGCTTGGGATTATTTGTTTTATTATGAATCTGGAAATGGACAGGCATTTGTACTGGCATTTGCAGCCTAAAGCACTATCAATGCCTCAACTGGTTGAGGAGGAACCCTTCTCAATCCTTGTGCTCTAAAATCCCTTTACAACTATGAGAAATTCGAACTGTAAATGGTGTGGGTTATATTTAATGGCATGCTACAATACTTTTAATACCAGTGGGGGTGCCCCCGTGCAGTATTGGCAAAGAACATTACAAGAATATTTTTAGGAACCCTACTCTCGAAATCACAAATAAAACAAGTGAAGAAATTATTCATAGCCAAACATATATTAAACTTGGATATTTCACGGAGGATGAACCTAACACACTTCTGCAAACAATAAAAAGCAGAGAAGTTGCAGGATTTGATGAAATACCTTTTAAAAAGCGGAAGACGAGAAAATTTGATGACACACTTCTTCGATAATGGAACACGGTGAAAAATGAAACATAATAGGAAAAAAAAAAGGACAAAAACTGCATCTTCTTATTTGTCGAAGAAAGGTGACCTCGAAATCATTAAGAACTATAAAGATATAACTCATACTGCTTTGGTCTATAAAGCACTATATCCCAATCATATGAGATTGAGAAAGTTCGGAGGAAAACTCAGAAAGTCTTTAGAAAAAATAGATCCATAACTCCTCAGATTTAGATTATTTGTAGATTCATTTAAGAATTTTCTGTAAAAAAATTTTTAAAAATCTGGAATCAACACTTGCAGATTTTACTATGGCATTTGATTCTTTACTCAAAGGAAAGTAGGATGGTTTAGTTTTGTTTGTTTAATGGCATATCAAACTTTGAAGATTATTTAATGCCAAAGCCATTCTCCGAGAAGAACGGTAGTGGTACTATTTAACCCATAGTTGGAAGGATAAGGGGGTTCATACCTTTCCCAAGGATATTTGCACGAAAGTGAACGTAATAGCGCGACGGGAGTTCGAACTCGCTTGCTACGACTCCGCAGTCTATTGCTTTAACAATTACACCACGAGGACACCACCCCGAATGAGTAATGTTGAATAGAATTAAAGGAGTTAAATTGCAATACTTAAAATTCTTTAACTGTGCGCCTTAATTGAATTATTTATGTAACATAACAACACTAGGAACCATTTGATTGGGGCAAATGAATGAATACAAGTGGATACTTTGAGTCCATTACTTTAACCATTACACCACGAGGACACCCAACCCCGGAAAGATGGAGTAAATACTTCTTGCATATGATCTCCAAATAAAACTGTTACAGCTATGATAATAGACTTCTGGACATGGAAATACCAGTGTTGGCCAACCAGCAAAAACTTACATTCATAACCTCTGAGCGGATCCTGGATGCTACCAAGGGGACTTGAAAGGGCGATGGCCAACAATTGGGGAGAGTGGAGTACCCCTTGATTGCCATCGCTTCCAGGTTCACTCTGGTCCGGAGTGATAGGGTCCTATCTATTGGTCAAATAGAACTAAACTGTGTACTTATACTAAACTGAATTATTTGAAATTAAACTGGCTTTTTAATATTAAAACTGAGTACTGATTCTAAACTGAATTGTTTGAAATAGAACTTTTTTGTATGCTAAACTGAATGGTTTGAAATAGAACTGTTTAAATGTATAAAATGGATTTGGCATTAAATAACCCACAATGGTAGATGTGCCACAAACCAAATCAAATCTGATAGCTGTATCCACTTTCTACGATTATGATGATTACGCGAAGAAAGACACAGAATTCTTTGCTCGAAATTTGGAATCTTGAAAATAGTTTCATATTGAATGTCTTTAAATATGAAAGAAATGATTTGGATTTTTTTAAAAATCAGTTTAAAAATAACTATCTAAATAGCGTTATATTTGATACCTATTTTGTTCTATGCAAATATTTCGAACAAATTTCAAGTTTCGTGCGGGAGGAAAACTGAGACGGGACTCAGAAACAAGAATTAGCCTTCGTTTGACATTGATATAGAAGATTTTAACAATGTCACGTAAACGATTCCGAGAGTTTCCTGCTTGCATGAAAACTTCCTCTGAATTGCATTGATGTTCTCACTTGATAAGAAAGTTCTGATACGCAGAAATCACGCCACTGTGCATCTTTATTTGATAATTCTTTGTTTATTTTATAGGTATTTATTAAATATATTCATGCATTTAATTAACTAAGAGTTTACGGGTTGGCTATTCAGATACATGATCACTTAGTGACAGCTGATTCTGTTACAACCTGAGGCATTTTTCTTGGCTAACCGAAGTTTAATAAATAATAACTGTTCATGATAAACTTCTAGAGAAGTTTACAAACGAGAGGATACAGAAAAGTTCTCGGTCCAACTATGAATGTTATTGACCTACAGCTCTATGCAACCAATATGTTGTTATAACAAATGCTCACTGCTGTTTAACTTACTTGATACATCGTTTTTCAAGTTTTTTTTTTAAATTTTTCTTAACCCATAAAAAATCAAATAATTAAAAGAATGTACTTTCCTCCTTAGCTGTTGCGAAAATGTTTAGCGCCACCTTCTATCTTATATATAATATTTTTCGATGAATTTTACTGTTCTGAAAATTTTCGAGAAATTCTGATCGTGATCGTGATTGGGGTTCTTTCCCCTTTGAATATACTTTGAATAGCAACTGATAACCGTCCTCATGAAGGCATTATATCAAGATAAAAATTAACCACCCTTAATTAATTTTATAAAGTTTCAGATCGTTTAATGTACTTCCAGTCCAGATATATATATAGTCATCCACTGACAGATCTGTTTCGTCCTATCAGAACTCATCAGTGTGGCTAGGCAGTATCTTCCCGTAGCTGGGATCGAAACCCGGTTGACTCAAATGCTAAGCCAAAGCTTCTAACCATTCAGCCACGATGAGCCATTAGCTGCGAAGTAAATTTTAAACGGTTATGAATCATAATTACTATTGTTTACATACATCCGTTCAACGGTTACCGAGACCACAATTCATCTACGAAGAGGCTTGCAATAGACGCTAATGGCAACACGATTACTTCTTCGCCAGAGAACTCAACCCCACGGGGGTAGGGGAGTATATGTATATATAAGCATATACGTTTCATATATATATATATATATATATGCTGTTCAACAAATGGTCACTGAAGTTTAACTAACTGGGCACATCACTTTTCAAATTTTTTTTTACCCTTATAAAAACAAATTGCTTGAAAATGTGCTTTCCGTCTTCGCTGTTGCGGAAATGTTTATCTCCACCTTACTATAACTTATGTGTAATATCTTTCAATAAACTTTGCTGTTCTGAAAGTCCCTTCAGCTATACGGCTTAAATTGTTTTAAACGGCAACTGATAAGTGTTCATGAAAAACCTCTAGAGAAAAATTATGTATAATAGAAGTTTATTCACAAGAGGATGCAAAAAAGTTCTCGGTCCGACTAAGGAGGTAATGACATGACACTATGAAAATTCTGCATTTATATTGAAGCATCAGCGTGTTTTTTGAATGGCTGAATGTCGGAGTTAGTCTATCGTTCCAATTTGCTGCTTAACGAACTTCCCTGACGTAATCGACTAAAGGCCACCACTTTCATATGTGATCATACAGAAACTAATATTCTTCATCTTCTGCTGCCGACTAAATCCTGAAATATCGATTCCGGACAAAGGATGATCATTCATCAAATAAAGTCACTGCTACAAGTCAGTTCAATTTTCGTTCAGCCTAGCATTAAATACGTCCCCAACTATGAATACAGGGTTCTGCGGCTGCGCAATAAACTCTGCTCTTTTTCGTGGCAAACGGAAGTTTCTTGAGTTTTCGTTTCGTAGCATGCGGGAGCCATAAATTGAACATCTCTTTCTGAGTAATGGCTGACCGGAAAAACTGTTTGCTGGACAGAAATAATTGCTGCTCGATTTTACTCGACCAAACGAGAGGCTATTAAGAAGGCACAGAGACTGTTTGGCTCTTAAGATAACCAAAAAAAGAAGAATGAACAAGAATGACACGAAGATTATGTCAAAACCAGAAAGGAAAAACAAGGAAAAATAAATAGCAATATAGATGAATAACAAATGAAGAAATGATTCTTTTCCTGACATGCATATAGACACAGCAATACTTTCCGTTCGTAAACAGTCAGACTAAAGTTTTGACCCTGGAAAGCATAAAATATTGAGGGCACCAAGACGACAAATTGCATGTATTTACATAAATACTCTACCACGGGCACGATATGACACAAGGTCAATTTTTCTGCGGAGCACAACTTGTTTGAATTCATTGTTATCCTTTTTAGAGATTGGTTACCCAACCAAGGCTAAGGAACCTAATCTACTCTATTCTTTACCCAAAGCTGGGAGGAGATATGCGTTCATGCCTTTCCCTAGGGCATTAGCACGAAGTGAAATTCAAACGAACTCGTCCAGGATTTGAATTTGCGGTGACGACTTGATTTCTAACGACAATAACTGCAGTACTAACCGCTCCCAAAGATGATAAATTGTAATGATTTAAACAGATTTCAAATTTTAAACAAAAAGGTTCTATTATTGTTTAAGTTAAACAATTGAGTTCAACGGCGTGTCAACACACCAGGGTTAATTTTATACCTCGAGATCAGTGAATCGTAACCATTGTACGCTCATTATTAGACATTCCATGAATACAGTTTCTTAAGATTTTTTTTAGCTCTAGCAAATACGAATCTAATCAACACATAAATTGGACCCTATGTATATTTGTATATATAAATACCGGCTTGTTAGCAATATGATTAGAATGTTCGCAAATGCTTCGGGAGACCAGGGTTCAATCCTTGGTTGAGTTATACCAGAGACTTAAAAAAAGTACTCGATGCCTCTTTGCTTAATACTCAGCATTATAAGATACGAATCAAAAGTAACTAGAACAATACAGGGAAAAGAGTAGCGCCTTCCGGAAACCTCGGGGTAATAGTTATTAAAAATGAAACCTATGGGTTGCCCTTGACTATGGTCGGCTAATTTTTATATATATACGAGGTGCATACGAGGTTTCCAGACTTTTTCGTATGGGCACTTTTGTTGATAGTACACACATGAAACTCTAGTCCCCTTCGAAATAATCTCCTCCGGCTGTAATGCACTTGTACCGTTACAACAACTTCTGGAAGGCCCCATGGAAGTCCCCATGTGTGAGCATGTCAATGACCTTCGTCAGAGCTTCTTTCATCTCCTCAATTGTCTCATAACGACAGCCTCTGAACTAAGAGAATAACCAAAAGTCACCGGGAGCAGGGTCTAGACTATAGAGAGGGTGAGGAACTGTTTTGATGCCCATCTTGGTCACATAGTCTGTGACAAGGATGGAGTTGTGGACTGGTGCATTGTCCTGGTGGAAATGCCACTGGCCTGATTTGAAGAGTGCTGGCCTCTTCCCTAGGAATCTCTTCCCGAACTCCCTTAAAACCTCAACATAGTAACCCTAACCGTTTGGCCCATCAACTCTGGTGTATTGACTTCCTTACTCCTCCCACACCTCTCATCATCCCTCACAGACTTCCTGCCCCCCTTGAATGTCTTATGCCACTCAAAAACTGATGCTCGATTCTTATAAGATGGTCGAAAATCAGTTTGAAGTATCCATATGTTTCTGTGGCATTTTTTCCAAGTTTAAAATAGAATTTAATTGCATATCGTTCTTCTAAAGTGTCAGATTGTATTTTTGAAATTCACCAGCTGTGACAATCAGGCTTTTGTAGGGTGTATTCTGATTGCTGCTGCAACTGTTCATTTTAAGCTGGGATAATAAAAATTGTTCTGTCATATCATAAGATGTATACCAATAACATACTGAATTTTCAAGAGTCCATGACAATTTTAAATGGCCGTATAAAAAAGGTGTGAAAACTTATCGTATGCACCTCGTATATATATATGTATATATATATATATGTGTGTGTGTGTGTGTGTGTGTGTGTGTGTGTGTGTGTGTGTGTAATTGAACACAATTGATAATACGTATAAGAATATTTCGTTTGTGTTTTATACTTTTTGATTGTTCTCAACTCGTTTCGACCTTAGTCACCGTCAGAATAAAAGTTTTGCAAAGGAAATGATTATTAGAATATTTTTAAAATATCTTTCTAAAGAATGGATATGTTCTCAGAGAAGCGACAAAAATGAACTCGTGTCTTTGTTTATCCATTCGTTAAATAAAACCTATCGATTTGTATGCAAGTCTCTTCAACTGAACTTTATATAATCGTTGCTAGTGTAGACATCTTGTCTTTCAAAGTTACAGTGAATTCTTGGTTAAATAGATATTTGAAACATATAAATCCATGAAAAAATGTCTTAGGCATTAAATAACTCAACAAAGGTTGAAATGCCGTAAAACACACCACCATTTCGTATATATATTTTGGGATTATACCCTTTTGCAAGCCATTAGATTATTCCGTAAATCTTTGGAAAATATCTTTATCGTTCTGGCTTTAAGTAACATTCGGATGCGGCGATCTTAAGCCTTTCCGAATTATTTTATTCAGAATTCATCATCAAGTTACGCTGCAAGCACGGATTTCCCTGACGCTCTCCCTCTCTCTCCATCCGTCTCTATTATTCATCACTCCCGGTAGGTCTTCCAAACTGCATCCTCTCTTCCGACAGAACTGATGTAAATTAGTTCTTGATTGTCAGCCCAAACTGGCTGGGGTCCATAGAAGAACGTCACATATTATTTTATCTTTGCTTCTCTAGCACTGTCCCGCGTGTCTTGTTCGTCTTACTTGGATAGTTTTTGTGATGGGAGGTAAGTTGCCGTACAGCTGTTACTTTTTATTTTCACTGATCGACAGGAGCATCTTATTAATTTTTTTGTTTATCTTATTGTTAATTTTTTCTTACGGCTTCTCCATGATATTTACAGTAGCTATCGAGTCGATGAATTAACTCACTGATTTTCAAGGCATAGCAACACGTCTAGTGTTAATTCAAATCTATTTGACTAATCATTTCTTTATAGACATTACTCCCACATCTACACTGAACAGTTGTACCCGTCAGGATCTGGGTATGTCCTCGTGGTGTAATGGTTAAAGCGATTGAGTGCGGAGTCATAGTAAGCGAGTTCGAACTCCAGTCGCGCTATTACGTTAACATTCGGACAAATACCCCTGGGAAAGGTATGAAACCCCTTATCCTCTTAGCTATGGGTTAAATAGTACCACTACTGTTCTTCTAGAAAGACGGATTAGACACTAAATAACCAACACGGGTTCATATGCCATTAAGACGAAGAAACCACACCAAACCGTCAAGATTCCATCATTAGATGCATTTAAAAATTATAATTTAGTTTATGTATTTAACAGCATATCACCCTCTTACGGGTTATTAAATTTAAATTATTTCTAAATGATTTGATTCAAATCATATTTACCATTTAAATGTTACATTGCGTTTTTTATTGCTATTTTATTCTTTTCATTTCTCATAAGGTATCGTTTTTTTCCTGCCTAATTCAAATGATTTCCGCACAGTTGTATAGTTTTAAGTATTCCTATCCAATACGAATAACGTATGTAGAATTATACCGTATCAACTAACAAATAATTATAATCCTTAATAAACAACCATATATTCTTAATTCAAATACTTTTCTATAAATTTATACGGCATCAATATTCCTTTCTATCGCAAAAAGCTTTCAAACAGATTTATTAAAGCCATTAATAACAGGTACTACCAATCTGGGTCTGAGTGAACCTGGGAGTAATAGCAATGAAAGGCATCTTCCCACTCACTAGGTCTCCAGAATTAGGGGGCTCACTATCAGATGTAGTTCTATGCTCGGGATCCCCTTTGGGGGAGGCTTACCCCTCTTCAGGTGATACAGTCAACTTATTCTCAAGCTCGTCAGCAACATTTAACTGTCGAGAAGTATTCAAACAATACAGGTGTAATAAAATGATGCAGAAAATATACGTGAAATGTTAATCACGCAAAGGCTTTAACATCGATTGTCAAAACAACTTAAGAGGATTACAGTTTAAGACTATCACGGAAAGAAGTAGCAAGTCTCGTGCATGAGGAAAACTGAGACGAGACTAGGAAACAAGAATTAGCCTTTCGTTTGACATTGATATAGAAGACTTTAATAATATCATGTGAATTATTCCAAGAGCTTCCTGCTTGCATGAAAACTTCCCCTGAATTGCACTGATGTTCTCACTTGATAAGGAAGTTCTGATACATAGAAATCACGCCACAGTGCATCTTTATTTGATAATTCTTTGTTTATTTTATAGGTATTTATTAGCTATATTCATGCATTTAATTAACTAAGAGTTTACGGGTTGGCTGTTCAGGTACATAATCACCTAATAATAGCAGATTCTGGAACAATCTGTAACAACTTTTTACTTGGCCAACCGAAGCTTAATAAATTATAACTATTCATGACAAACCTCCCGAGAGAATTATGTAATATCAAAGTTTACTAACGAGATGATGCAGTAAAGTTCTCGGTCCATCTATGACTTGCAGCTCTATCAAACCTATATGCTGTTGAACAAATTAATTTTATAAAGTTCAAGACTGTTTAATGTCCTTCCAGTTCCGATTTATATATATACACACACACACACACACACACACACACACACACACACCCACACACACACACATATATATATATATATATATATATATATATATATATATATATATATATATGAAACGTATATGCTTTTTAACAAATGCCCACTTGACACATTGTTTTACAAGGTTTTTTACAAGGTTTTTTTTTCATTTTTATCCATAAAAGAAATCAAATAATTAAAAGAATATACTTTCCTTCTTGGCTGCCGCGAAAATATTTTGCTCCACCTTATTACAGGGGGTGCCCGTGGTGTAATGGTTATCGTCGTAGGGAATGGACACGGCGACACGAGTTCAAATCCTGGACGAGACTGATTGCATTTCACATAGCGTTAATACCCTTGAGAAAGGTATGAGTCCAATAATTCTCCCTCCAGCTATGAGTAAATAGTAGGGCAGACTAGGTTCTTCAGCCTTGGTGAGGCAACTAGTCTAGGAGACGGAAACTCTGAATTCAAACCTGTTAAACTCCGCTTAAAAATTGACCTTGGGTCATAACCTGCCCGAGCGGAGGGGTTGGTAAATATGATTATGACGTACATTTAATATCTTTCAATAAAGTTTGCTGTTCTGAAAGTGAGCAATTCTGATCGAGATCGTTATTGTGATCCCTTCAGCTATATGTTCAAGTTATTTCATACGTCAACTGATAACTGTCCATATGACGGACTTATATCAGTGTAAAAATTAACTACCCTTAAAACACTGGAAATAATTTAATAAAATTTAGACCGTTTAATGTCCTTCCAGTTTCAATATATATATATATATATATATATATATATATATATATATATATATATATATATATTTCCCAACCCTTTTGATGCTACACAAAGTCAATTTTTAAGAGCAGTTAACAGCTTTGAAACCATAGTTTTCCTTCTCCTAGACAAGTTGCTTAACCATATTTACCAACCCCCTTCGCTCGAGCAGGATATGACACGATGTCAATTTTTAAGCAGAGTTTAACTGGTTTGAATTCAGAGTTTTCCTTCTCCTAGACTAGTTGCCTCACCAAGGCTTAAGAACCCAGTCTGTCCTACTATTTACCCATAACTTGAGTGAGATTTATTGGATTTATATCTTTCCCAAGAGTATTAGTGCTATATGAAATGCAATCAGTCTCGTCCAGGATTTGAACTCTCTCTCGCCACTTCTCCCTATCGTTCATCGCCTCTGGTAGGTCTTAATGGCCACATCCCGTATCCTCACATAGCTGCTATGTGAAATGCAATCATTCTCGTCCAGGATTTGAACTCGTGTCGCCGTGTCCATTTCCTACGACGATAACCATTACACCACCGGCACTTTGTTTAATGGCATATCAACCTTTGTAGGTTATTTAATGCCAAAGACCAGTGGTGGTACTATTTAACCCATAGCTGGGAGGATAAGGGGGTTCATACCTTTCCCAAAGTTATTTTCCCGAACGTGAACGTAACAGCGCGACTGGGGTACGAACTCGCGTACTACGATTCCGCAGTCCATCACTTTAACCATTACACCACGAAGACACCCCCGGCACCTATAGAGACTCAAACTAACTTGTGAAGGTTTACTAGAACAAGCTTTCTTACCATTCCACCAACTAAAGCGCCCATTAACTGACCTCTTTTTAAAATTATCTTTTCTTCACATGACAAAGAAAAAGTCAAATGATATTTCTAATAAGCGTTACGGCATAACGCTAGTTTGGAATGAAAACTTTCATAAAATAATTCAATAAAATTCCCAACATGTTGTTACATTTTATATAAGAAATTTATTTGAAAAAGTTCAGTTTTTATGGGATATATTGTGGCAGTCAAACGTATGACCTGTCCAGTCTCGTCAGCTAAGCGACTCAATTCAATAATGTTTTTGTTGTTTAAATAAGGATTAGTCGCTCTTAGGTTCTGATCCAAATCATACACACCGCGAGTGAATTGTATCTCTGTCAGCAAAAAGTAAAAAAATCTAACAAAATTTTGAGTTGTTTCTACACGTGCTGTTAAAAGTTGAAATCATTTGAATGAGAATTGGTTATGTCATTAGATTACTAATTTATACCAATTTTTCTTAAGACACATACACATACATATACTAGATATATCATCATCATCATCTTCATCATGTCGAGCCGCTAGCACGGATATCCCTGACCCTCTCTCGCCACTTCTCCCTATCGTTAATCGCCGCTGGCAGGTCTTCAGGGCAACATCCCGTATATATATATATATATAGATAGATAGGTAGATAGATATTCATATATATGTATATATTAATGAGTAGGTCTACAAAGAGATTTGTATTTTTGTAGGATTTATTTATTTATCTCATTCTTACATATGTGTATGTTTCCAGCTTGTTGCTTTCGTCGGAGAACATATATGGCACAAGTCCTAGTTAATGGAGTACTCAGTGAGACTTGAACTCACTGGTTTATGAATAATTCTAAGTACGTATTCCCTACAGAGGACACGGTCACCTCCCGGGCTACGTCTTCTTAAAGGGAATACGTACCTTCAAGATACATTAGGTTAGTGGTCGCGCATTGTTACCATGACTAGTTAATTCGGGATTGTTTATCTATGATATGAACCGGTGGTAAAGTGTCGGCTTCTGCGTTATGTGGTTGTTGGTTCGATCTCCAGTGGTGGAGATAACGGTATACACTGCTGATGAGACCCAATCAGGTCGAAACAAGTGTTCTGTATGCCACATGTAGGTATTTACCGGATTTTCTCTTCATGATAATTCAAATATATATATGTTAAAATGTTATCAACACCGTTTCTTAAGAAACTAACTATTTCTGATAGATTTCACTAATACCTTACAAATGAAGGCTTCATATTTTATAGCTCTCTCATCTTTTTGAAAATAAAAAAAAGAGTTATGTTGGGTTTCACTTAACATAGTAAATGTTGACTTGATAATGTCAATCAGATACGAATTCGGATTCTTAAATTCAAATTGTTTTGATTAGAGAATCCAATTATATTTATTTTTTCTTCAGTCTTGAAAACATACGTTTCAATAAATGAATCCTATTGTCACCATGTTAATATATGTGTCAACCAGAGCTTGACCAGATCATAGGAACGTAATTCTGTTTTCGTAACACCAAATAGACAAAAGCACAACAAAAAATAAGAGAGAGATTTTATTTGTAACTTATAGTTAAAACCTACCTTCTTTGCATTTAAACTAAATGACACAATGAAATTATGTTAAAACATTTTTTCTTTTGAGTACGTTTACTTTTAAACAAATTACTCTCCCTTTGCAAATAAGAGAAAAAGCAATAACAAAAAAAAAAAAAAAATAAAAGGAAGATATCTGAGCGAGCATTTTCCACAAACGAAAGTCAATGTTGGCAAACATGAGTCTAAGTACACTCTAATTCAATTTGCTTCGGAACTGAATAGAGAAATAAGAAAAAAAAAAAGAAGATAAAAACAGACGAATCCCTACCTAAAAAATCCAATTTCACAAAAAGAATGTTAAATCGAAATTCTTTTTTCCCCTTTTTTCCCTCTCTTTAATTTGAGGGGAAAGATTTAAACTTCTTTTTACACGCGTCAAAATGCATTAAGTTTGATAAACATTTACGTGTGTTTCCCTTTCTGGAACGCTTTCTCATGGTACGAACAAGCTCATCATGTGCATACGTTTGTTTTCTACCTTAGAGTTATTTAATAAGCGTATCAATAACAGGTGTGAGGCACCCTGTGAAAACTGAAACCATAGTTTGCAGTAATAGATAGAAAAACACTGGTTAAAAGCACAGAAACACGTATAGTGAGCACATAGTAAGGACTGAACTATATATATAAAAGTACACGTAAGGTTGTCGACCGTAATCGGGGGTGACCCAAAGGCTCCCATTTCAATAGCTACTATACCGCGATGTAGGGAAGTGCACTACTCCTTTCTCTGCATTGCTCCACTCTACCCATTTTATCTGCCTTATAATGCCGAGTGTTAAGCAAGGAGGTATCAAGTACCATTTTTTTAGTCTTTGGCGTGATTAGACTTAGGACTGAACCCTGGTCTCCCGAACCATTGGTGAACATTCAACCGATATCATATGCATAAGTAAAGGTAAATTGGCCTCTCTATCCATAGTAGGGCAATCGGATGTGAAGAAGGAAAAAGTCTGAATTCAAAACACAAGGAAAATTTGGGAGTAAACCCCGATAACAAATTCTACATTTCTATAGTTTGCAGTAACTTTGAAGGCATACATCAGCAGCATTGCAAAAGAGTACTGTAGTCTTAGGGTTTGTTTAGTTTGGTTTTATGGCATATCAACCATTGTAGGTTATTTAATGCCAAATCCTCTTTATACATATATATTTGATATATAGCATTTGTAAACATAAATCAATAAAGATAAATAGTTCCAAGTATTGTTATGAATCACAAACAATTCAATTAAACATCAGTCATTTGTTTACACACAGTGATGGGAGGCAAGTGGCCGTACAGTTGCTTTTTTGTGAGGTGTTGATTACAGGATTTGCTCAAGACAACAAAGTGCATTCTTGTGTAGTTCCCATCTAGCCTTTTCTCAATGCGTTCTGTTAGCGTCTATGTGGAGCAGCCATATAGTTGCGAAGACACAATTACAGCTTGGAAGGAATCTCGTTTTATTTAAATGAATAGATCTGACTTTTATATGATCTATAACCTACCACTAGTATTCCATGCCTTGCTAGGCGTTTGTTCACATTACTTTCAGTGGTAAATATGTATATATGTATGCACCGTTACGACACCAACAAGAAAGTTGTACCGTTACACGGCACAAATAGTAGATTGTAAGGCTACAGTTCTCAAATGGATGTTAGTACTGCTACTACACTACATAAATGCTTACACCACCACTGTTCTAACGGGTCCATCAACGCAGCACTGCGCCCTAAGTGTCAGTCGGACCTCGTGGCAACCTCCACGGTGAGGAAAAGAAGAAGCAATGAACACACCAATTACCATCTTGGTTCGCAAAAACAAAACCTTATTCACAGCTACAACTCTTATTAGCTGTCGAAAAGAGAGAAACAGAAAATGAAAAATGAGATGACAGCTTTAGCGGGAAAACTATAAATAAAATGACGTGAAGAGAAAGAGGACAGACACTGATCTTGATATTAACCTTCTCGTTTTCTGTTATAGTTCTGGCATGTCCTTGCTCGCTGTTTCTGTCTTCACAACCTTGTGGTGGGTGTGAAACCCCTTCGTGCAGCTCACAAAATTGAGTGCCGCAATTTTCGGCCGCCTTCATATCGTCGTAGATGGTGTTCAGCTGTCACTTTTACATTGTCGCATCTCGTACCCGACTGAACTTTTTCATCTTTTCTATCCTGCGTCCACTTCTCTAACAGGTTATCTGTTTGAGTTTCTTCCAGCCAATCAGAACCCGTCACCGATTTGCTGCTAAGACGTTTCTATTTCTAACCAAAGCGTCCGCTTGCATCTCATTAGTTTCTCCTTTATCACCCCTCCTCTGCCCCCCCCTCTCTCTCTCACTTTGCTTGCCTCGATTATCTTTCTCAGATATGTTCCTTTCTTTTCCACTCTCCTGTAGTCTACTAGAAAACCTCGTTACGAACCAGCTTACAATCATCCGGAGTCCTTAATCATTTGACATATACATATATAAAAAATCAAAATCTCTCTATTTTATCTCTCTCTCTCTCTATATATATATATATATAGAGAGAGAGAGAGAGAGAGATAAAATAGAGAGATTTTGATTTTTTATATATAGATATATATATATATATATATATGCAATTAAAATCTCACAAGTTTAATATGATGATTGGGTCTTCTATTCCTTAGTAGATACAGGAAGATTATTATAAGTAAGGTTGGCGACCGTAGACGAGGGTGACCCGAAGGCTCCCTTTTCAATAGTTTCGACCCCAAGGTGTTGAGGGGGTGCTACTCCATTCCTTGGATTACTCACTATACCCTTGATCATTACCTTATAATGTTGAGTGTTAAGCGAGGTGGCATCAAGAACCATTTTCGAGTCTTTGATATGGATTAAACCCCGGTATCCCGGACCTTTAGCGAACACTCTAACAATTATGACTATGGCCCGGTAAGATTATAGAAATGAAACTAAAATAGAAGGTAAAACTTCCATTTCTTTAAGGATTTATACTCCGGGCAATAACTAGATAAGTTTTTGATTTATCAAACGTTTTAAAGCGTTTGTTTATTCTCATCTGATCTCTCTCTCTTTCTCTCTCTCTGTCTCTCTCTCTCTCTCATTCTCTCTCCCTCTCTTTTCATATATATATATGTATATATATATATATTTATGTCTGTGTGTGTGTGTGTATGTGTGTGTGTTTATCAACCTCTCCGCCCGAGCAGGATGCGTCACAAGTCCCGTTTTTTAGCGGATTTAAACAGGTTTGGATTCATAGTTTCAATGTATTTTTAATAATCTTGGAAAGAAAAGTTTTCTTAAATCTTTTCGGTTTCGATCCTTCAAATTTTTCTCGGCAAGTCAAATCTTGTTATCTGCGAACCTCAGAAATTTTAAAAACAGCACGTAAGTGCTGATTGGTCAATAAATGTAAAAATACCGTTACGAAAATTACAACTTTTCGAGCTTTTATTTTTGCACCAAAATTTATCCTTTTTTTTGTACGGAAATCAGTTGATTTGTGTGTGTGTGTGTGTGTGTTTTAAGCAAACAGATTTAACTCCGAATGTATGTAAGTGAATAAGTATAAAATTACTAGGTGTCCACTGGATGATTTTATTTCCGGTTGAAAGATTTGTTAAAATTAAATGTTTCAGTTTTAACATTAAACCATCATCAGGGCATTAAATATGTGATATTATATACGATGATTTGATTCAAAAACTGGAACGTTTAACTTTGACAAATAATTAAACTGTAAAGAAAATAATCTTCTGAATAATTTTTTCATATTTGTGCGCACTAACATACTCTCTCTCTCTCTCTCTCTCACACACACACACACATTGGTAAACATATAAAATAAGTGAGATCTATCTTCTCCCTCTTTTGCAATCACATTGCTCTAATTCTTATTAAACTATCTTTTGAGGGAGAAAGCTGACCACATCTGATTATTTTAGCTTTTTCCCCTTGGAGTTAGTTATATGAAACATGGAGAAATCTGGTAGACAAGAACTGAGTAGGTGAACTTTGGTTATATATATATATATATATATATATATATAGAGAGAGAGAGAGAGAGCCGAAAAAAATCGTTGAAAAAATAAAGAAAAAGAAAAAAAAGAACGAGTCAGAGCAGTGAAAATGACTCGTTGGCAAAAATAAAAACAAAATCAAATAAGTTACAAAACAACAAAAAAAATATGCTCCAGCTGATTAGATAATTTGGTTTGGTTTTATGGTATATCCACCATTGCAGGTTATTTAATGACAAATACTTTTTATACATATATATAAAATATATATGATTTGGTTTGGTTTTGTTTGGTTTTATGGCATATCAACCATTGAGGTCATTTAATGCCAAATCCTCTTTTATACTTATATATTAAATATATATGATTTGTAAACATATTTTGTTGATAACATTTTTAAACGAGCCTTATCTCATTCTTTCAGCACGCAGGTAAATGGTTCATAGCATCGTTATATATCAATAACAATTAAATTACACATCAGTCATTTGTTTACACTTGCTTAATGTACCAGCAGTTCTATTTCTAACAATTCAATGTATCATGAGTCATTTTTTTTAACTCTTTAAATGTTAAGCAGTTCTATTTGACCCAATCACAGGACCCTTTCAGGCGCATCCACTGCAGGCCAGAGTGAACCTGTGGACGATGTCAATGAAGGAGTACTCTGCACTTCCCAAAGCTCCAGTATTCCTGAAGCTTCATCAATAGATTGTTTTATGTCTTATCCAGGACTCTCGTTGAAGGAGTCTTACTCCTCTGCAGATATGCAGTTTCTGTATTCTAAATTCCCAAGCTAGCTGGCTTAGAACTCATTGGAGGACCGAATCAAAACATAAGCTAACTACCCGCGTTTCACAGAAAGGATCATCAGCAGAAACTTTGCCAAAATCATGAATTGGACAAACGAATAAGTTCGTTCAAGAACAAAGCAAAATTTGCATAGAGTTGAGGACAAAACAATCGAATAGACAGTTACTGATTAAGCAGACATTTATTTTATTGCCTACACCTGATCAATAACTTACATTTAGAAATTCTTTAGAATAAGGTAATAGTCACACAAAAACAGAATTTATCACCCACGTCGTAGCTAAGGGCCTCTCTTAACAATTTCCCACTTCAATATAGAGTCTACACCATATTTGTTATTAATATCCCAGACATGGAGAGAAAGTCAGGTGATATTTATATATTTAGAATAGGTAAAGTTGATTTTATGATTATAAAACCTATTATCGAAAGAGTCTTCCGTAGAATCCAAGTATGCTTTTTTATGTTGACCTTTCTTCTGTACATTAGTCTTGTTTAAAATACATTTAGTTTGACTTCGGCTGTCAAAGGGACTCTCCAGCTTTTTTATTACTATTATACAGTACTTCCTTATTTCTTTATTTTTTGAAATTGATTTGCCCTTATGAATTTTGCTGATGTTACTGGCAACATTCAACATACAAATGTTGCTAAATTTAACAATATTTTTGTCATATTTTGAACAGTTATTTATTGTGAGGAAAATATTTCTTTAATATTTTGAAAAAGTTACTTCCCAATTTATTTTTACCGTTATGTTAAAGATAGGGGGTACAAACTATAAAATATACCTAGATATATTCTTTCTTTTTTTTTTCTTCACACCAGAAACAATTTGTTAAAAGTTAACATTGTATTACAAGGTTGGTTCTCAACCGATCATTTTTAAGAGTCTGTTTGTATTCGCTTTTCTTTTTGTTGAAAAAGCTTATATCAGAAAAATTTCAAAAGAATCTGTTCATTATACTACAGGATAATCTTTTGATCATCTACATGGGGAGTTTCCATCCTGTGTTGATCTAGCAAGGTTTTGGGTTAGTTTATGTGAACAGAGATACATTTCAAAGTAATTTCCAAAAAGTCAGGGAGAATCTGCGTGTCGTAGTGGCTAATGTGCAAGACTCAGATATTGTAGTAAGCTTGTTACAACTCCAGTTGCATTTTTACGTTCATTTTCGGATTAATTCTTTTGGGAAAAGTATGAATCACTTTTGTCATATTATGTGGGCATAAGTGATAGTTCGTAGAATAAAGGGGTTTCTACAAGGATTGCTTTAGCATGTAATAACCCACGATGGTTGATATGCCATTAAACCAAAAAAAAACATACCAAACCAAACCAAAAAGTCGGCAACTTTAAATTTGTTTTGTTTATCTAATCCGAAACCAAAATTGTTAAGAAGCTAATGAACATTTGTACACATTATGTCCATCTTTCTTAGGGTGCTATTGTCTAAAATAATAAAAACATCATCCTCGTTAAGGCCATAACAACTGAAGTCTTTTAAAGCATAAATATTTTACCACAACCCACACTCTCGTATATTTCTATTCGTCGAATGACCCCATAGGCACATAGTAATTACTTTATGTCCTCTTCTTAATCCACATCTTCTCGTTGTAGCCTAAAAAGTTCTGCGGGAATGCTGGATTGAAGATTCTTTTCTTGAATATTGATGTACTCTTTAGCCTGTTGTAATATTTCATATACAGTATCTTCTGTTATAGAGGGACAGAATTCCCTAACGTCATATTTGATAAGAGAGCACTCTTTATTCAGTAGTCTTATCGACTGAGACTGTAGAATACACCAACTGAATCTCTGCAAACCCCCACAACGAGTGCCCTGGATATGACACTAAACAATCTGATGGGGAAGATCCAGTAATGCCAGAGTTTTTGGGGAATGTGGAGTACCACTTCATTGCCATCGCTCCCAGGTCATCCCTGAGTGTTAACACCTAATACATAGATCCTATCTATGGATCAAATAGAACTGTTTCACATTTAAACTAAGTGCAAACAAATGACTTATGCTAAATTGAATTATTTGAAATAGAACTGTTTATCATTTAGCTATGAGTAAAAAAATGACAGATGTTTAATCGAATTGTTAGTGATGCGTAGCAATACTTGGTAACATTTAACTCTGTTGACTTATGCAAAATTGAATTGTTAGAAATAAAAGTGTTTGATCATTTAACTAGGTGTGTCAACAAAATGTGTTTACAGATCACATATTTAATACATATGTATAAACAGGATTTGGCATTAAATAACCTACAATGGTTGATATGCCATAAAAGCAAACCAAACCAATCCCTAATCAGTTCATTGCTCTTTTACCACAGGATATATTTTGTAGCATTTCGCCATTGGTTAATGTTCAAAACAATAATTAACGTGGCACACAAATATCTTGCAGAATTAATTTACTTATTTTTTCCATTTAATTTTTTTTTTTTTTGGCGGGGTTTCGACAGTCAACACGGTGGATTGTTCAAAAAGGTAATCCTTATAATATTTCAAGTTTATAAAACTTTGCTTTTTAGATTTTGATTAAGTAGCAAGTAATGAAGCTTCATCATTAATTGCTGCTTGAAACTCAGGGGGAGTCAGGTAGGACGGCTTGGGCAATAGAATACGCTGACTGTGGATAAGTAAGACTCCCCCGCAACGAGTGTCCAGTATATGACACCATACCATCTGATCGTAAGGCTCCAGTCTTGGAGCATTGGGCCATATGGAATACCCTTTCACTGCCATTACTCCTAAGTCCACTCTAATCCGGAGTGGCAATAACTGTAGGGCCCCATCTATTAGTCGCATAGAAAAGTTAAATCATTCACTATATATGAAACTATTTAAATGTGTAGTAAACAAATGATTGATATCAAATAGAATTATTAGTATTAGATAGTACTACTTGAAACCATTTAACTGTGTGCGAGCAATAGATTGCTATACTTACAATCATTTATGTGCAAACTGGGCTCTGACTGGTTTGAATATGTATTACATACAGAATATTCACTTACAAATCACACACACACACATACAAGCACACACACAGACACACACACACATATAGATATGTATATGCCCCCTACCCCCGTAGGGTTGAGCTCTCTAGCGAATGAAGTAATCGCGTTGCCATTAGCATATACCCAAGGCTCTTCATATGAATTGAGCTCTCGGTAGCCGTTAAGCGGATGTATGTAAACAATAGTAATTATGATTCATAACCGTTTAAATTTTACTTCGTTGTTGCTGGTTTCCTCGCAGCTGAGAGGTAGAGTCTTGCATTGGCGTTTGAGTCAACTAGGTTTCGATCCCAGCAACGGGAATCTAGTATGTCTAGCCACACTGATGAGTTCTGATAGAACGAAACAGATCTGTCTGTGGATGACAATATATATGTGTGTATATATATATATATATATTAGGATTTAGTATTAAATAACCTACAAGGTTTGATATGCCATAAATTTCTACCATCTGGTGAGGGTTTCTTTTTTATAAAATTGTGTTGCTCTATGTTGTAACAACCTATTTAATATATTAAAACTCATTTTGATTGGCAGAATTATCTGCTTTGACAAAACTTTTATGTTTTGTATAGATCTGAGGTCGTTATCAATTTGGTTTAGGATGGGATTATATATATATAACCGGCTCATTGGCCTAGTGGGTAGAGTGTTCGCCAATAGTCCGGGATATCTGGGTTCCATCCCACGTTGCGTCATACCAAAGACTTTAAAAATGGTACTTGATACCTCCTTGCGTAAAAACGATATAAGGTACGTATCAAGGGTAAAGTGGAGCAATCCATGGAAAGGAGTAGCGCATTCCCCTACACATCGGTGTAGTAGCTATTGAAAAGGGAGCCTTCTGGTCGCCCTTAACTGCGGTCACCAACTTTACTTACTTATATATATACGCATGAGTAAATGTGTGTGTATTGTTGGGTATGAGTGTGGAAATGCTCCAAAGCGAATTTCCAACATTATTTTAAAAAACGAATGTGAAATTTAATCTCTTATTATTAAGTTAAACATTGAAAATAATCAGAAGTAAACATTAAAATAATCTGTTGCACTAAAGGAAGATTTTCCAAAAAATCTATGACGAATCCATTTATCTGCATGTGAAATTTGAAAAATAATGACCATATACTTTCATAAGATTTTAAGGACGTACTTATCAATCTAGTGAAGCGCTTATAGATAGAAAAAGGTTTATTGATTAAATATTTTTTCAAGCTCACATACTTTGCTAATAGGCTGCCTTGGTTGCATTTTGAACAACCACAGCATACGCTAACTGGCCTATGAGTGGTTTTTGACGTAGCTATTATTAAAGATAGGCACATCTCTGCACACCCCTATCTACTCATAAGTCGAGGTATTCATAAGAAGAAAACGAGAATTCATATAAGAGAATCAATAATCGATTTTTGGCGCAGTTGAAGTAAAATCGATGAAAACAGATCGAAATTGCGATGAATCTTTTTGTGGAAGACAGAATGAGTGTCATTTCCCGAAATAGCGAAGCTTTTTCTGTCTGCCACTTTTATGTCTTAGGACGGGCAAAGTTGAGTCTATTTCTGAAAAAAAAAATAAATAAAAAAGAATCATCCTCTGATATACTCAACAGAAATTGACGCAGAACCTGAGGGAAAAAATGAAAGGTTCTTTTTGTTATTACTGTTATTATTATTATTCATCCTTAAAATTTCATTGCAGTTTCTTTTGTCTTTTCGGCTGCATCTCGGTTAGTCTTTAAATCAAGAGACATTCAAAAGTCTTGGCAACAATGGCGGCTGATGGAGAAACCAGAAATTATATAGCGCTAATTTTAGTTAAAAGATGTTGAGTAGTCCGCTGGAGTCTGGAAATAAATATCCCTATTTTGTCTCTCATTCATGCTTTTGTAGTTCTTCGTTATGATAAAGTAAGAACCAAGCCGGTTTTATCATTAATGCTATCTTCGTCCCCCCATCACGAACATGCCAAACGAAATAATGCGATCTTGGCATGAGGATTCAATTCATTTAGGAGTCTGCCTTCCGTTTGAATAGTTTTGTCTTCCACACTTTCTTGTACACAGAAGAATTTTTAAATTTAGATTCTTCCAAAGATATCAGTGCAACTTATCAATAAATATATATCTTAAAACAAGACGTTGAAATATATAAGTGAATATCTATCTTAAAACGCGACGCTGAAATATATAAATGAATATCTCTCTTAAAACAAGATGCTGGAATTTATAAATGAATATCTCTCTAAAAACAATATGCTGAAATATATTGTATACTGAAGTGATACCTTAAAGTTTACAGACAACAAAAATTATTTCTTAACGCAGAAGGCTTATATTTTTCTTTTCGAAGTTTGTACTAATAGTTTTAATAAGGGATTATATATATATATATATATATATATATATATATAACGTACAGATCAACGGTGGGTAGAGCAATCCAGGGAAAGGAGTAGCACCCTTCCCTACATCTCGTTAGAGTAGCTATTGAAAAGGGAACCTTCAGGTCACCATAGACTACGGTCACTCAACATATATATATATATATATATATATATATATTAGAAGAGGGTTGTTCAAAATGTTCTAAGCCTAAGAATTAAAGGAGAATTTTAGATGCAAACATATTTAACATTACCGTCAGTTTCATGAGGTATTCTCAATTATCATAGGCTTAAAGTAATTATTTTAAAAGTTGAATTTCTTTTTTGTCTACATCTTGCAAGCGCCAACCCCGTCACTCCTCTACCAAAAATATTATCGTCATTTGGAAAGGATTCAAAACACATCATTAGAACTGATTCACAAGGGTTGTTGAAAAAGTTCTGAGCCTCACCGAAAAAGAAGGGCTATGGCCGAAAATTGTTGTTGCATCAACACACTACCAATTCTTATAAAACTAAAAAATATGATTCAGATGTCTGTCTTAATTTCTGTGCAGATAAAGTTCATACAGAATTGAGAGATGTACAGCAAATTTAAAAACAGAGACTTGAGCAGTGATAAATTATCTGCAAAAGAAAGGTATGACACCCAAGAATACTTGCTTAGGGCTACTCTTACTCAACTTGCTTAGGGCTACTCTTGTAATATAATGGCCGAGGAATTTCGTTTTATATATCTTGCCTTTCGGTTTAGTTAGGCTGAGAACCTTTCGCTTAGCACATGGGTTAGTTAGGTGCAACATGAGCGCAGGTGTTCACGTGCGCGCGGGTATGATGTGTCATTCTCAGATGTCAAACTAAAAACTCCAGATAGGAAAAGAAACCAGGAGTTGTGGATGACGTCATGTGCCGGAAGCGTGCGCGGAGGATTTTGGGGATTTGAGAAAAGTCAGTGAGTTGAGTTTTTGCCACCGAAGAAGGTTGACTTTCGGAGCTCACCAAAGCCTTGCGGAGGGTGTCGCACGTGGTTTGGGACAGGTGGAAAAGTCAGCATAGAAAGATTGTGCCTCTCTCTTCCTTATGTCGAAAAACCTTTTAACTCAAAGGTAATAAAAGTTTCGTACCTGAACTAAGAAGTCGTCAAGTGTTTTTCGTGTTTCGGGATTCCTATGTTATCTATATATGTGCGTTATGAACATTATGAACGTTTTACGAACCAGTATGAGTATGTCTATTTCACATATTCATATCTGGCTATGTAACACTCTTACTCAACTTTGAAGGAATAAGCTGCATAATTCAAGAACAGAATTCAGAAATAACAATGTAGATGACCCTTGGTCAGGTCATCCAAAAATCTCAACCACTTATGAACAAGTTGATGCCATTCACCGTAAAGTTTTGGATGACAGACGTTTTACTTAAATCCATAGTAATTAGTTCTGTTTCGGTCTACAATGTTTTAATTGAGTACTTGGGATAAACAAATTGTCTGCAAGATTGATCACTTAAATGCTGACGACTGACGAGCTAAAACTGTTATAGAATTAAGGTAACGATTACTTATATTTATCATTTTTCGTTAATTGTACTTTATTATTTAATTTCGTAAGGCTTTGAACTGCTCTGTGTCTCTTGCGTCATGTGTCGTAGTCAGACGGTGCACTCGCATGTCCGTGTGGAAAGGATATGGCAATCATCATCGGTTATATATAAACTCCCAGACAGGAAATCGGGCTGCACGTGCCGTGGAAGTTAATTGAGTGGGTGGATAACGTCATTCCCGGAAGTGATGGCTTGAGAATTTGAGGATTTTGAAAAGACGCATATGAAGTACGACCGTCGAGTTTTTCCGATCTGATCAGAGCAGATCATTTAGGGTCTCGACCGACAGAGATGAGTCGTTAGTATAGACTCTTATGATTTGTGTGTCTCTCTCTTCGCGTCGCCAAGGATTGAAGGCATAAAGAAATAAACCTGTTCGTATCAGAAACGACAGAGTCCGCCTATATCATTATTATTCTTATTATTATCATGGCTATACGACAAAACGAAGTGACGTTTCCAAGACACTTTCAGGCTAACCCTAAGAATGTCCAACGCAGATCATTAACTCATAATAGAAACATGGATTCGCCATTTCGTACCTGAATCAAAGATTTAAAGCAAACATGGGAAACACTCTGGTCCCTTACCACCTAAATGTTCAAGCAGGCAACGTCTTCTATTGGTAAAGTGATGGCTTCTGTTCTTGTTTTTGCTTTGTTTTTAGTTTTATTTGGGGGGGTAATCTTCTGAAGAATCGTGATAAACAACCTGAAATGGGGGGATATTAACGAAAAGTTAAGTCGTTGTGTACCCTTCCTATGAACATTAATGAGTACGTCTCATTCCTCATAAATACGTTTGACACTATAGTGAGGGGCTAATGTGCTGACTAAGTCGGCGGTTACTCGGTCGAGGTTTCCCAACGTGGGTGCCGGGGAAACACAGCATTCACACCCCGCTGCCCACCCTCCTCGAGCCTCAGAAGTCCGTGTGACCAGGCTTTAACTCTCTTCTGAGGGGCTAGTTTTACTGCCTGGGACGCCTCTTTTTAGGGATGCATTTTTTTGGAGTCACCAGGTGTGTCTGGACCACAGCCCTGCGCCCGGACCGCCATTAAAAGAAGGACTTTTGCTGTACTTGTCCGGTTGGTGGGATGTACAACAAATATCAATAATGCTTACTAAGAAGTCAGTAATAGCAGTGGGTACCTTCTTTGTATTGTATTTTGTTAATGTTATAAAGATTTCCATTTCATTTCCAACATCCGTTTTGGTTATTTCTCATTCCGTAAGCTTTCGTCAGGTTACAACAACTATGCATCAGAATTCAGACAACTAGAAGAAACAGACAAGTCGAAATACAGAGGGAAGCTGTGCTCTTGCACCAAGATTAAACGCCCGTTCACACAGCTCAGTTTGCTATAGCTCAAGTAGCCAACCAAATGGAGCTCCATCTGTTTTTTTTTAAGCTCAGATCCCAACTGCTATGGTCGATATTTATGAAACAACGATTCGGACATATGCACTGTGGAGAAAATTTTGGAATATCAGGATGCCATCATCTTCTAGTTGGTTGGTTGGGTTTTACGGCATATCAACCCTTGTAGGTTATTTAACGCCAAATCCATTGTTATGTAAATAATCAGGTCTATTTCAATAAATTCCGTTTAGCATGAGTACACAGTTTAATTGTCAAAAACATTTCTATTTCAAGCTATTCAGTTTATTCAAACAGTTATAATTCAGCTAATTCAATTTAGTATAAGTACAGATTTTGTTTACGCAGTTAAATGTCAAAACAGTTCAATATATAACAATTCACTTTAGTCTAAGTGTGGTCCTATGCTAGTCACGGAGCCCAATGTGGTGTGACTATTAGTCACAGTACTTGTTGTGGCTGTTGTGTTCGTGACTACTACATTTACCCCTGACTGTTTGCTTTTGTCAAGCCCTTCCGTGCCCACGCTGTGTTTGAAAGATCCACGAAGAGAGGCTGACGCAATTCAGCCGGATCTTCTTCTGATGGTTAGGTAATATGAGTGGCTAGATTGTCTAGCAACTCAAATAATAAACAGAAAACCCGTTGCTAAAAATTTAACAAAAATGGTTTTATTGAAACACTTTCGTGAGACAATAAAGCAACAATGTTTGCTTTCCTGGAAAAGAGAAGAAGAATATTGAGAAAGAAATGTGACAATTAGATGTGGTTCGTATGATTCTAATATCTCTAAAAGTCTGGGACTTTGAATTTTTATAGCCGGAAGGTTGTTCAGAGTGCCTCGGGTTTAGAATTGAAAAGTTTGGCAGTCTCGAGTCGTTTTCTGGTCCCTTTTCTTGTTCTCTCTGATGACCCGTTTTAACATCCTGTTTTTATAGATCAATATCTGGATCAAAAAGTTTTCTGATTGGTTGTCCAATAAAAGACAATCAGGAGTCATATTCTCATTGGTCAGCTATTCTTAGTTCAGGATCATATCTTACAGGCACAGGGAAAACCCTTCTTAGACGCTTTGACCAATGGGAACAGTAATGGGGTTGAACCAAAAACTCCCACCCTCACCCGACTGGATGAGCCATGCCCAGCTCACCTTTATTTATAATTAAATCTCCTTTTTGACATTGATCTTCAAAACAAGGACCAGAAAAATACGCTGCACGAAATGACCCTTCCTATCATTATGATCGACGGATGTAGTTGTCAAAATGAAAATTAAATAAAACCCGTCGACCCTCAAAACCGAAAACAAGCGTCCCGCACTTAACTGACCCTCAGAAACAATCAACCAGCTCCCACAGGTCAATACAAGCTTTGAACAAAAATATATTATTTTAAGGATGCCTTTGTTTTTCAGATACACGTTAAATTTCATATATATATTTCAATTTTTGTACATTAATTAAATATCTAACCGCACGTAGTCCCACATAAGTACAGTTTCAGTGTCAAAAAACAGTTCCATTTCAAACAATTCAGTTTTTCATAAGCATGCAGTTTAAATGTAAGTACAGTTTAATTGTCAAAAACATTTTTATTTCAAGCTATTCAGTTTAGTCAAACAGTTCTAATTCAAACAATTTATCTTAGCATAAGTATGGATTTAATTCTATTTAACCCATAGATTGGGCCCTATTAGGTGCTCCCACGCCGGGCCAGAGTAGACCTGGGAGCAATGGCAATGAAGGGGTGATCCGCATTCTCCAAAGCTCCAGCATCATTGGAACCTCATCATCAGATTGTTTAGTGTCATATCCAGGACACTCATGGGAAGAGTCTTACTCCTCTGCAGAGGTGCAATCGGTGTATTCTACAGCCCCAGCCGACTGGGCAAAGCATCTTCTGTGATGATACAATAAAGCTGGAGCCTCGTTAGACCAAGTGAATCGATGTCAAAAAGTACTGAAAAGTACTGAAATAATGTCTTAAGTCTTCAACTTTTTCTGAGTGAGGCTTAACACCGTCGTACACTACAATTAATTTGTGATTAGATTCATAACACAAGGCTTTAAACCATCAGTTGCATCACTCCGTTGAAGTAGTTTGAATACGCTGACTGTATCCCCAACAGAAAGATAATATCCCTACCAAAAATCAGATTTCCAAGGTATGATTAAAAAAAAGCTTCTTATTGTATGTTTGTTTGGGTTTTATGGAATATTAACCTTTGTAGGTTATTTAATGCCAAATTCATTTTTATACAAAAACAATTCTATTTCAAACAATTCGGTTTGGCATATGTAAACAGTTTCATGGTCAAAACATTTCTATTTCAAGCTAATCAGTTCATCAAACAGTTCTATTTCAAACAATTCAGTTTAGTTTAAGTATAATTTCGATGTAAAAAAACAGTTCTCTTTCGAACGGATCGGTTTGGCATACAAAAATATTTCTATTTCAAATTTCAAGTTTAGCATAAGTACGCATTTTAAATGTCAAACCAGTCCTATTTCAAACAATTCAGTTTAGCATAAGTACATATTTTAGTTCTATTTGACCAATAGATAGGACCCTATCAAGTGCTACCACTCTGGGCCAGAGTGGACCTAGGAGCGATGGCAATGAAGAGATAAGTCACATTCCCCAAAGCTCCAGCATTACTGGAATTTCACCATCAGATTGTTTTGTGTAATATCGAGGATACTAGTTGGAGAGGACCTTACACATCAGCAGGGAAGCAACTGGAGTATTCTCCAGCCTCAACCGACTGGGAAAACTGCATACGATGGAAAAGCTCCAATTTTGAATATCTCGGAACTTACGAGTACATCTTCATTGATATTACTCCTAGAAAGCGGTAATACCTTCTAGATAACAGTTATCATTAAATAGAAATGATAGCTAAAACCATATACTTTTTTGTTTAAATAGGAATACTTGTAATCATACAACAATATACAATTGTTATTACTGAGAATATTCGGACCACTGACCTCATTTTTATAGTTAGAATTACAACGTTTCGGCCGGCATATCCTTGGTCTTTTTTTCGTTGTATCATGTCGAACTCAGGAGTCCACACAGAATCTCGAACTAAACCTTTTATTTGAACCACAGGGGTAGACTGTACCAATTCTATTAATCATGACCGTCTAAAAGTGTTAAGTTATAGTAAGAACTGTCATTCTTCCCTGTTGTCGGGATTGAACCTGCAACCTCCAATATTCTAAGTACTAACCCTTATTAAGCTACAAAATTCAGATACATAACTGTGTACATGTTTTTGTATTAAAGAGAAATACTTATAGTTACTTGAAACGATGTAAATGTGTGCAAACAAATCATTTTACTAAATAGATATAAATTCTTCAACCCAGACAATTATTACTTGATATAATCAAGATAGTAACACTTGAACCGATACAACAGTGTGGAAAGATATAATTAAAATGCAAATTATTTATATTAGATAGGAATACTTGATATCGTATAAATGCATGCAAAAAAAGTACTCAAAAATGTACAATGGAGGTAATTCCTAAAAATGTAGGAATAAAATAACTCTAGACGGGTTAATATGCCGTAAAAATCAATTACCAGCCAGTCTCATTACTTAATAGACCAACCTATTTATAAAATGCAACATACCTAAGTGCTTTCGATAATAGAAAATTATCATCTTCCGGGAAATATTTGGTGGGTATTATTTGTTTTTTTAAGTATTTTACAAAGCATTCTTTGCTTATGTTTGGCTAAAAGCTGTATTTATAGGACTGCCAATAAGACTCGAACTCCCTCGTGAAGGTTTGATAGTCTTGCTTATTAACCATTATACCAGCTTAGGCAATCTTTTTAGCTTTCATTTTTTTAGTTTGAATGTGATATTTATTTTTTTTTTTTTTGGAAGAGTTCAATATTCACGAGGTTTCTAGTATACTAACTGAAGAAACCCCACCAATAAACCCTGCCAACAACTTGCCTAGTCGTAAACTGACTACTTCTCTGTAGAGGAGAAAAAAAAACAACGAATGTCCTGTATATGACACTAAACAATATGATGGTGAGGTTCCAGTAATGCTGGAGCTTTGGAGAAAGCGGAGTACTCCTTCATTGCCATCGCTCCCAGATCCACTCTGGTCTAGAGTGGTAGCACCTGATAGGGTCCTATCTATGGGTCAAATTGAACTAAACTGTGTACTTATGCGAAACTGAATTGTTTGAAATAGGGCTGTTTTGACATTTAAACTGTGTACTTATGTTAAACTGAATTGTTTGAAATAGAACTGTTTGTATGGAAAATAGATTTGGCATTAAATGACTTACAAAGGTTGATATGCCATAAAACACAAAAAACAGACAAACAAACAAATCTGGAAACAATGTAAATATCGCACACAAACATTAAAAAGTAAAAAATAAAAAACAGCACCAACAAAAAATTCGCTGAAGATTGTCAATCGATATTATCGAAAGTTCTTAAAAACAAAACTTAGGGCAACTTCTCAATCAATTGGACTTTGAGGCAAAGAATTAAGAATGAAAGCTTAAGAAAAAACATAATACGACCGTAAAAAAGAAACGTTCGGCGTCTTTAACCAAACTAATATATATATATATATATATATATATATATATATATATACGTGTGTGTGTGTGTGTGTGTGTGTGTGTGTTTATCAACCCCTTGATTTGGCCAGGATGTGACACAAGATCAATTTAAGCGGAATTTCACTGGTTTTAATTCAGTGTTTTCTTCTCGCAGACTGGTTGCTAAACCAAAGCTAAATCACACAGTCCGCACTATCGA
>OY757909.1:106616085-106671085 GCA_963585895.1 Sepioteuthis lessoniana | reverse complement strand
ATATATGGAGAGATATGAAGAGACTGAGATAGACAGTTAGATAAATACGTGGTGCCTTCAATAAGTTTCCAGGCTTTTTTGTGCAGACATTTAAAATTGTTGTAGACTCTTGAAAATTCAGTATGTTATTGCTATGCATCTTATGTGATAACAGACCAATATTTATGATTTCAGGTTCAAACGCTCACACAAGAGTGCTTCCATGGGGCCTTCCAGTAGTTGTTGGAACGGTACAACAACCGCATTGCAGCCGGAGGAGATTACTTCGAAGGGGACTAGAGTTCCATGTGTGTACTATCAATAAAAGTGCCCATACGAAAAAAGTCTGGAAACTTATTTAATGATCCTCGTATGAATAGATAGATAGATAGATAGATAGATAAGTAAAGTTACCGACCGTAGTCGAGGGCGATCAGAAGGCTCCCTTTTCAATCGCTACCATACCGAGGTGTAGGAGAGGGTGCTACTCCTTTCCTTGGATTACTCCACTTTACTTTTGATACGTACCGTATATTTCTGAGTGTTAAGCAAAGAGGTATCAAAGAGGTATCAAGTACCATTTTTAAAGTCTTTGGTATAACGCGATCCCAGGTCTCCCGGACCATTTGCGAACACTCTACTCACTAGGCCAATAGATTCAATTAGCCAAACTGGTCCATAGATTCATTTCAAACTTACTTTCTGGCGTATACATCTACTTTTGCACAACATCGTGACATACTCACACAGAGATCTTTTACACCTGCAAAATATATTTTCTAGATTTAAAACAATACAAACTGTTACAGACGGTTATTCAGTGACTAAAACGAACACGCCAAGTCACGTATATATGCGTCACGGGGACTTCCTCGACTTTGTTCAGATGTGTGTTCTCTTTTGAGTTAATTTGGCTCCTATTGTTAATACTTTGATCATCTATAGCTGCTTACAAAAGGAAAATATGGCAGCAATCGCGTCTACGAACAAAAGGGAAAAAAAAAGCACAATGGAGTTTGGTTTCATTGCTACCACTGCCCGCTGCGAATTGAAACATGCCGGCACAATAATTACAATAACATTTGGCAAACGAAAGTTCATCTCTTCCTCTTTCAGCAAAAATATTATCTTTCGATAATTTCCTATTATGTTGCTTCGCTATATGGCTTAAAGGATAGTTAAATAACTAAATAAGTCTTTACTGATAGAACAATCCACCAACACCACCTCTGCAATTTAAAAAAAAAAACACATTCTAATCAAAATGATTACGCCAAAATATTCCTAAATGGTAAACAATATGGCTGACAATAAAACGATAAGCTGATATTTCATCGTCCGTTTTCTAGAAAAGAATAGTATTTTATTCATTCTTATCTTTTAAATTAGTATAGCCAATTATTATTATTATTATCATCAATTTTAACGTGTATTTACATTTATATTTTCAATTGTATTTGTTGTTTTTATCAACTTACTCAGGTCGTTATTTCTGTTAGCGACGTTCAGTAGATAACAATAATTTCTTTCTTTCTTCCTTTATTTTATTCGATTTTTTTCCTCTTTCTTCTTTCTGTTTTATTTCTTTTATCTTTCTACTGTCATTGCTTCATTATATTACATATATGCCCCTTCATATTTCTTCTATGTTTTTCTATAATTCTTTTTTCTTGCTTCTTTGTTTATTTATTTCCTTCTTTCGCGCATGCCCCTTCTTTCTTTCTTTTTTACTATATTTTCTTTCTTTAATTCTTTGACTTTTACATACGTCCTTCCTTCTTTTTTCATTGTTTTTCCTTCTTTCTTTCTTTTTTACTATATTTTCTTTCTTTCCTTCTTTGACTTTTACATACGTCCTTCCTTCTTTTTCATTGTTTTTTCTTCTTTTTATTCTTTTTTACTATATTTTCTTTCTTTCATTCTTTGACTTTTATATACGTCCTTCCTTCTTTTTTCATTGTTTTCCTTCTTTTTATTCTTTTTTACTATATTTTCTGTCTTTCATTCTTTGACTTTTATATGCGTCCTTCCTTCTTTTTTCCTTGTTTTTCCTTCTTTCTTTCTTTTTTAGTATATTTTCTTTCTTTCATTCCTAGACTTTTACATACGTCCTTCCTTCTTTTTTCATTGTTTTTCCTTCTTTCTTTCTTTTTTACTATATTTTCTTTCTTTCATTCTTTGACTTTTACATACGTCCTTCCTTCTTTTTTCATTGTTTTTTCTTCTTTTTATTCTTTTTTACTATATTTTCTTTCTTTCATTCTTTGACTTTTATATACGTCCTTCCTTCTTTTTTCATTGTTTTCCTTCTTTTTATTCTTTTTTACTATATTTTCTGTCTTTCATTCTTTGACTTTTATATGCGTCCTTCCTTCTTTTATCCTTGTTTTTCCTTCTTTCTTTCTTTTTTACTATATTTTCTGTCTTTCATTCTTTGACTTTTATATGCGTCCTTCCTTCTTTTTTCCTTGTTTTTCCTTCTTTCTTTCTTTTTTACTATATTTTCTTTCTTTCATTCCTAGACTTTTACATACGTCCTTCCTTCTTTTTTTATTGTTTTTCCTTCTTTCTTTCTTTCTTTCTTTCTTTCTCTTTTTCTTTCTTGCTATCGTTTTCATTTCTTTCATTCTTTCTTTCTTCTTTCTTACTTTCGTATCTGATTTTCTTACTTCTCTTACTTTCTTCTTATTTTTTCTTCCATTCACCCTTCATTGTTTTATATATACCCGCCTTCTTTGTTTCCTTTTGTACTCTGCTTTTCTTTCTTTCCTTCTTTCTTTCTTTCTTTCTTTCAATATTTCATTTGAGAGATAATGGATTGGCTAAATCTTTAATTTCGCATGTTGCGTAGATATTTTTAGAATATCTAAAATGGTTGTCCCGTAGGCGAAAACCGTTGGTATCAAATCAATGATTGACACTTTAAGTCAGTTAAAAGCAGTTAAAATGACAAAAACCCCATAAGTTTAGAAGTTAGATTTTAGATTTAATTAAGTCAGTCAAGAAACTGCAAAGAGCGCGATTGTCAAATTTCCATCTTTGGTCAAACTGTCTACTAACTTGCGTACAGTCGGTAAGATATATAAGAAAAGTTGCCGATGATAATAAAGTATGTGTGCTCACAAAAATGTCTTTGTAATAAAATTTGAAACCATATGAAGTCACAACAAAAGACGTCATAGCGAGAAGCAACCTCTAGCAAAAAGAGCAGATGACAGCGAAAAGCGACCACCGGCCAAGAAGAGCGAATGGCGGCGAGAGCCGACCACCGGCAAAGAAGAGCAGATGGCGACGATAAGCGACCACCGGCAAAGAAGAGCCGATGGTGACAAAGAGGCCGCCGGCAAAGAAGAGCAGATGGCAGTGAGAAGCGACCACCGGCCAAGAAGAGCAGATGGTGACAAGTAGCAACTAGTGGCTAAGAATGCTGCATTCTCATATACATGTTCATGCAGAAATATACACATATATATATACTGGATACTTACCGACGCAATGATAAACAGAGGCAATGATAAACAGAGACAATGATAAACGACGCACGCAGGAAGACTTCTTTAGAAAAATATTTACCTCTCACTTTATTGCTAGTGTTCGAAAAGGGTTGTGTGGTGTTCCACTGTGAGAGGGAGCTGGAGACCGAACATAACTGAAATATTTTGACCCTAAACTTATGGCCGTCAGCGTTGTGTCTTTCTCGTTCTCTAGATGCTCAACCGGAGGCCCAGAGGCCACTCTGCTGGGTGATGTCTTTCTTTACGGCATCTTATCAGCATCTTCTCCGGACCTCAACTCATCAGGGCCCAAAGCCCCTTTTGGCCTGATGTGGCTTTCCCTACCACATCTCGTCTCCAACTGTCTGGAACTCTCACAGGGACTCGAACTCCACTGGCTCTCGTCGAACTCAACTGAGTTATATAATCGTTCGACGCCCACTTGATCTTTGAAATCGAATTTTTAATCGTCATCAAGCGGAAACAAGTGTCATGCAGTTCAGTGGTCACTCTCTTCCTGTGCATCAGTCTATGAGTGTACCATGGGAATTTTTTAGCTCGTCCCATTTCATCAGCCAATTTCCACCCACGCGATTTCCTCTCATAACTGCCATTAGAATGTGTCACCTCCTTCCGGTGCATCACCTTGGAATGGCATTTTTGGCCGGGTCAAAAGGTATAATAATAAGAACAAGAATAACAAGAAGAACAAATGTTAGCTTAAAGTGACCATCGAACAAGAAGAGCAGATGGCGGCTTGAAGCTACCACCGGTCGAGAGAAACCTATGCAACATCATATGAATTGCATAACTAATGGTAACACCGCTGGTTTTCAAGGTTTCACTTCCGGAAAAAATAGCTCGTTAGGAACAACATTTGAACAATAGGATTGGTGAAATGAAGGGATTACAATAATAAAATAAGATGGCAAATATTGCTTCATCGTATAATGATATTAAATTTGGAATAGCAGCTTATTTTAACATTTTTATTTGCGTTCGAAACCCGAGATATGTTTCTGCTATTCCCTGCAAAACAAAATGATTTTGCATAAACCTCTAAAGTGTTGTCTTTTCTAGTGTGTCTAAACTGCCAGAAGAAGAATTACCAATTTAAAAAAAAAAAGAGAAAATGATGCCAGTCTCGGTACTTTTTCAATGATTTTTTTCATCGAAAACCAGGACTGCTTAAGTGCAGCTACCTCTTCATTTATCATAGTTCCTGCTTACTATTTTTGTTTCCTAAACCAAAAATGAATCTAAGGACAAGTGTTGTGTAACATTGCGAGTTCTCGAAGAAAGTTAACAGAGACAAAGAAGAAATGAAGAGAATGAAGAGATGACTTCGAGGTTCATAATAGAAAAGGAAAAGACTAGAAACAGGGTCACAGAAAAACACCACTCACTTTATTATCAGAGTTACAACTACTCTCTGGATCGTTTTGAAGAAGAGAAAAACATGATATTCTCGCGTTGATGAAAGAAGATCTATAGAAGCCCATCTCAAATAGGAGCGGGTTTGGTAGCCCCCAAATTTAAGTCGTTTATTGTCTTCTGCCAGTAAAACAGAAGCATATACTTTTCAAAAATCTTCAATGTTCGTGTGACTATTTGTCATACCTACCACGAGAGTTTTTTTTATAGTTGAACCGCTGTTGTCGATCTCACAGCCTGCCATTAGGTTTACAGTTAATGAAAGGCAGACACTGTGAAATGTGAAGGTGCTTCTTAAAAGTTCAGGAGATTGAACCACTATTTCACATATGTTTTCCCCCCTTGTTAGATTTTTAATCTATTTTTTCTCGTTCTATCTATCTATCTATGTATCTATTCCGTTCTTTCTTTCTTTCTTTCTTTAGTTCTTTCTTTTTTTTTTTTTGTAATTAATATTCTTTCGTTCATCCTTGTTTCATTATTTTGTCTATGTCTTCCCTTTTTGTTTCCTTTTTTATCTGTTTTTCTTTTTTTTCTTCTTCTTTTTTATTTATCTATTTCTTTATCCACCTCGTTCTTTCTTTCTTTCTTTCTTTCTTTCTTTTACAGTATTCGATTTTTTCTCACTTTTTCTTTTTTTTCTTCTTTTTTCCCCTTTCTTCCACCCTCATTTCGTGATTTCGTATATATCTTCCTCCCTTGTTTCCTTTTAAATCTGTTTTTCTTTCATTTCTTTCTTTCTTTATTTTTCTTTATTCGATTTTCCTCTCTCGTTTTTTCTTTCTTTATTTTTCTTTTTTCGATTTTCCACTCTCGTTTTCTTTTCTTTTTAGATTTTTAAATTCTTTCATCTTTTTCTTATCACTTCTCATATACGAGATTCATTAAATAAGTTTCCAAGCTTTTAAATGCCTCTACAAAAAAAAAAAGTCTGGAAACTTATTGAATGCACAACGCATCTTCCCTACTTGCTTCTTCTGTAAATCTTTCTTTCTCTATTTCTGTCTTTCTTTATTTATTTATTCATTCATCTATTAAGATCTTCCGTTACTGGTTTCTGGCTATGTCTTGATTGTGCTTTATTGACAGGCCCTCCAAAAGTTCGGGGAAATTGACTACAACATTCATTTTAACTGCATCATTCAAAATAGTCTTCTTGTGATTCACACTTAAAAAAGTTTATAACTTAGAAACGTCAGTTTTTGGGTTGTAAATATTTCCTCAATCTTTTGGTACTACTTTGTATTTATTTATAAAACTAACAAAGAGAAAAAAAATTGAAGTATTTGGAATTCGGAGACAAGGAGCATGCAACCGAAAAGTAACATAATCTACAACTGAATTTGTTTGCTGTTAAGCCAAAAAATTTATTAAGTTTATAAAGTGACTCAACGATAAAAAAAGCATCTAAATGATTTAATCATGTGAAAGGCAGTAAATAAGTTGACTGGATAGAAATAGGAAAGAATTCATCTTGTAACCTTACGTCTCTATAATTTTATCAGGTCTATTTTCACACAAAATAATGCAGATATTTTTACTTGAATTTAATCGAATAGTGCAGTTTTTGTCTGTCGATCAGAACAAAATCGATTGGAGAATTAAAAGGGTTCAAAAACTTTGAGACTTTTCGCATTGATATTTTTTCTATTACTTTCATTATATATATATATATATATATATATATATATATATATATATATATATATATATATATATACGCTAAAATCTCGTCTGCTGCGTTTTTGACAGAAACCTTTTTAATCTTCTTCATTCACTGCTTTATTTTTAGTAATTATTTAATTTTTCTTTTATCATTTATCTTTTTAATTGTTTCATTTTCTTCTCAATTTTTCTCTTTTGAATTTTTTTAAAAACATTTACTAAAATGTTTATTTCCTTTTAGTTCTTAATTGTTTAATTATTTAACTTTCAAACAATTATCTTTTCCATTCTCAAATGCTTCTGTCTCTCTTTTTCTTTCCCGTTTTCTTTCATTTTTGTTTATCCTAAACATTTCTTTCATATTTTCTTTCTTCATTTGTTGTTTGTTTTTTTTTCATTCTCAGTCTTGATCGTTTTTTTCCTTCATTTTCTTTATTCTTATTTATTGTTGTTTTTTTTTCTGTGTCTTCTTGTATCAGGGATCATCTACAGAAAATAAGACACAATCATCAGATAAAACTTCATTTTATCATATTTACCAACCCCTCCGCTCGGGAAGGATATGTCACTAGGTCTGGATTAGTTGATCTCTTTGTATCTCAAAATCCCAGAGAACTTTGAGTGTATCATTCTCCGCGATGGATTCTTTTTTTGTGCATATACCATTAGTTCGTATAGACAAATTTCAATTTCTTGCACAGTTCCCAGTTGATCACCTTCTTCACTCAGTCGTGTCTAGTCCTATACTCCTTTTGAACTAGTTTACTGCATTTACTAATTGTGCGATTGATCATTTCGTCTCTCTCACTACATAACCTACATCTTTTTTTATCCCGTTGCGTCTTATTTATTTTCGATTTAACATAGCTTGTCCTCATGGCGTTGTCTTGTGCGGCAATCTTGTGCATCATCATGTTGCGCTGTCGGTACGGATTTCCCTTACCCTATCCCACCACACATCTCTATCGTCCATCACTGGTTGTCTTGCTTTTGCTCGTTAATGTGAGGGGGTCCATATGATGATAATGATGAAGCATCTTGTCAGTTCAAAAAACTGTCTGCATTGGGTTAACGTGAATTTTCAAAAACAGAATCTAGGTATGCCATCATGGCCTGGTATTTTCCAATGTCGTATTTTTTCAGTGGTTTTCTAAGCGAGTCCAGCTGCATTATTGCATTGTTATTCATTCGTTCAATCTTTCTGTTATGTTCTTTCTGTTCCTATATTTTACCGCAAAACAATTTTGCTTCAATTGCATCCAATTGGTGGTATGTCCACGTATATTCTCCGCCTACTTGTACGTGGAGCCTTCAATGAGTAACCAGACTTTTTTGTATAGGCATTTAAAATTGTTGTAGACTCTTGAAAATTCAGTATGTTATTGCTATACATCTTATGAGATGACTGACCATTTTTTATAATTTCAGGATTAAGAAGAACGATATGCAATAAAATTCTGTTTTAAACATAGAAAAAATGCCACAGAAACGTATGGAATACTTCAGACTGCTTTTCGACTATCTTGCATGAATCGAGCATCAGTTTTTCAGTGGCATAATGAGATGATGGGAGGAGTAAGTAAGTAAAGTTGGCGACCGTAGTCGAGGGAAACCAGAAGACTCCCTTTTCAATAGCTTCTACACCGAGGTGTAGGGGAGGACGCTACTCTTTTTCCTGGATTTCTCCACTTTACCCTTGATACGTACCTTATATTGCTGAGTGTTAAGCAAGGAGGTATCGAGTACCATTTTTAAAGTCTTTGGTATGACTCGACCTGGTATTGAACCCAGATCTGCGGACAAACACTCTACCCACTTGGCCAATGAGCCGGTACACCAGAGTTGATTGGCCAAAGGGTTAGGGTTAGGGTTACTATGTTAAGGTTTTAAGGGAGAGGCCAGCACTCTTCAAATCAGAGGGGGGTGTCCTCGTGGTGTAATGGTTAAAGCGATGGGCTGTAGAATCGTAGTACACGAGTTCGTACTCCAGTCGCGCTATTACATTCACTTTCGGGCAAATATCCTTGGGAAAGGTATGAACCCCCTTATCCTCCCAGCTATGGGTTAAATAGTAGCACTACTATTCTTCTAGGAGAATGGCTTTGGCATTAAATAACCTACAGAGGTTGATATGCCATTAAACAAAGAAACCAAACCAAACCAATCTTCAAATCAGGTCAGTGGCATTTCCACCAGGACAATGCACCAGTCCACAACCCCATCCTTGTCACAGACTATTTGACCAAGATGGGCATCAAGACAGTTCCTCACCCTCCCTATAGTCTAAACCTTGCTCCCTGTGACTTTTGGTTATTCCCTAAGCAGTCATTATGAGACAATTGAGGAGATGAAATAGGCTGTGACGAGCACACCAATTTCAATCGATATCGTAGTCACCTTCACGTTCCATAGTTTTTTTAGTTCTCTAGCAAGATCTTGCTGCTTATCTATCTTTTCGCTTTCCTTCAATTTTACTCAGTGGTCTCCGGAACAGCAAAGTCGACTATTTGGCTGGTTCTCTTTTTTTAATATCTCTAGGTCTGGTCGTTTGACCGAGATAAGGTAATCCGTTTGTATAGTGAAATTTCAGGAAACTTTGTACTATTCAGCCTAAAGTCACTGATAAACCTATCCCAAAATTATTTATTGAAAAGTAGATATCAAATTTGTTGTAGAGTGGCTAAACACCCCTTCAGCAATCAACAAGATGGACTGGCTCATAGTCATGAATAGCCAACGATTAAAGATTTCGAGGGTTGATTTTATAAACTGATTAATATTCGGACTGATCTAACATCGTTTGGCTATATGACATTTTGATCCTCCTCTATTTCTTATAAACTCTCTTGTTAATTTTTGTAACTTACCGTTATGTGTCTTTTTTTTTCTTTTTTTTTTTTTTTTTTTTTGTATTTATCCGTTTGCACCGAATACTGGTACTGAATGAATATTAGGTACTCATTCTTCTCTATGACAAGTAAATCATATGATATACTTCCTCGATTTTGTAGCACAGTCTATAAAAACTCAGCATAGAAATGGACAAAAGGCTGTAACATCCCCTTCCCCAAGAAAGATGACCCCGGATTCACTAAAAACTACTGAGTTATTACTAAAGTTGCTTAGGTTTAAATTGTTCTGCATCTCAATTGCATCAAACCTGAAACCAAGAAAATTATCACGAAAAATTAGAACAGCTTGAGGAAAAACCGATCCACAACTTCAGAGACATCATATGTGTCGGATTATTGAAGGAGTAGGTGCAAAAAAGATCTTGAGGCAACACTGTTATTCGTAGATTTCGCTAACGCACTTGATTCCATACACAGAACGAAGGAGCAAATGCAACCAATATATAGTCTCTTCAAAGAAAGTGTTACAGCATAATTGATGCTTTGCAGAAACACCTACCCCAGCCGAATTCCTACAGTATATCCTGGAGCAAGCAGCATGAGGCATGAATCTACATGTGATTGCAAATAAAACGTGTTTTAAATGCGAAGGAGCAAACTTCCCTCTTAGTAACTGATATCTAAAATTAGTAGACAAGTTCACGTACATCAGCAGCAATATCTCATCTACTGAAAGTAATATCTACATATGTCTAACGAATGCATGGAGTGCTATCGAGAGATAATCGATGATATTGAAATCTGATCTATCCGATAAAATAGAACGGGATTTCTTTCAAGCTGTAAATGTGTCAGTAGTACTATATGGATGCACCAAATGGACATTAATAAAACTTATTAAGAAAAAGCTAGACGGAAACCACACAAGAATGTTTTTTTGGACAAATCCTCGAAGCGTCACTCGAAAAAGCAGTAGCTGTATAGCCACTTACTTCCTATCTTAAAAAAACATCCAAGTAAGACGAACAAGACATACAGGTTACTGCTGGAGAAGAAAGGACGAATTCATAAGTGACCTTCTTCTATGGACCCTTATATATGGACGTACCAGCGTTGGCTGAACAGTAAGAACTCGTTTTCTTTAGCTTAGTGTGGTCACTGGATGTAATTTGGTTTGCTTTGGTTTCTTTGTTTAATGGCATATCAAACTTTGCGGGTTATTTAATGCCAAAGCCAATCTTCTAGAAGAACGACAGTGATGCTATTTAACCCATAGCAAGGACGATAAGGGGTGGTTATACCTATCTCAAGTGTATTTGTCCGAAAATGAACGTAATAGAGCGACTGGAATTCGAACTCGCTATATACGATTCCGCAGTCCACCGCTTTAACCATTACACCACGAGAACACCCACCCCGATGTAATTTGGAAGATATGCTGAGAGCGATGCATGATAGGAACGGATGGGGAAAGACGGAAATTTGGTGAAATCCGTGCGGTCAATCCAACTTGGTGATGATATATCTATCTATATATATATATATATATATATATATATATATATAAAGAAGCACACAGCGAGAAGGGAAGAAAGAGAAATTGAAAATTCAGAATAGATGAACCAAAGATAAATTCCGTTCATAGATTTCTCCAAGACTCCTTCGGAAAATAACGACACTGTTTTCCAGGATTCTTTTTTTGTTCTTTTCTTTTTTGACTTGCCGTGGCAAAAGTTTTGCGTCACTCGTGATTTTGTGAAATGCTATGACGTCAGAAATTCCAGTGTAATCAGAATACCTTCATCTGTTTTCTTTCTTTTTTTTTTTTCTATGCATTTTCCTATCAACTTCTGGCCATGAAAAATGGTATACAGATGGTTGCCGTTGTGATTAGAATTTACGCCAAAGGAAAACAAGTCGTGACACTGTAATATGATAACAAAATTTGTTCTTTTAATACGAGGTCATGTTCTACATTTCTTTTTATATCAAAAGCCTGGTATGATGTATATATATTATCCGAACACTCCTTAACGATAAGAATGCGACACAAGGTCAGTTTTAAATGGAGTACTATTCGTTTGAATTCAGAGGCTTCCTTCTCCAAGATGGGTATAATGCAAAGGTTAAAGAACAGCCTCCCCTACTAGTTACTTATATCTAAAAGGAGACTAGCTGAATTTAAACCTTTTCCTTTTGTAATGTAAATACCAGCGAGTTATGTTTGCAGACCATTGCTTCTGAGATTGATTATCTTTGAGTCCCTTGCATTTATAGCCTTTGGCTAAACTAAGCAAGGTTTCGTAATTTAGCCGCTTGCTTGCTGTAATGGTTAATAATCAATGATATTAAATTATTGACAGTGATTCCGATTCTGACAGGGTGTCTTTGTATCAATGTAAGCCAAGCTTTAGATATCACTCCATCTATCCACATTTTATGACTAATTTTACACCCACATTACACACTAGGAAGGTTCCCGTAGCGTACCGATAAACGAACTGGACTGCAACACCGTAAAAAACGAGTATACTTCCGGAAAAAGGTAGGAACCTCTTTATTCTACAAGCTATGGGTTGAATAAGTATCACTGGTATTTTTCTGTACGAGTAGCTTTGACATTAAATAACCCACTAAAGTTGATATGCCATTAAACAAACAACCCAAACGAAATCAAACTTAATAAGCATGTTTGAACTCTAGTTTTACCATTACGTTCACTTTAGGACTAATTCCTCCGGAAAAGGCATGAACTAGCCGATTGATGATTGGTTGATTGACTTGAACATGTCTTGACTCAGTTGGTTTATTTTATGCCAAAAGATTAGGGAGCTGTGTTCATCATTTATTTATATTTGAATATTTGTATCGTTGTTTCATGAGAGATTTTTGGCACATTTATAATATATCAAGTATTTTTATCTAACACAAATAATTATATGGTTTTAAGGAATTATTTCTATGTGTTTCATTTGTTGACGCGTAATTATATGGTTTCAAGCAACTAATAATTATCCTTTATAAACCAATGAGTAAATCGTCTTAATATAAATAATTTACAGTTGCAGGACATCAATTATTTCAATCAAACACGAATAACATTCCTACAGATCTACTTGACCCATAGATGGGAGCCTGACGAGTAGTACCACGTCAGGTCACAGTGCATTAAGAGTAATAACAATTAAGGGCTGCTCTACTTTCCCCAGATCTCCAGAACATGAGTCTTATCATCAGCTGCATTCAAGTGTCATAACCAGGAAACTTTTTTGGATGAGATGAGGAACTTATCCACTCTGCAGGGTATACACTCGGCGTATTTTATTCCCCTATGTTAGAGTGAAGATATTGATTGTCTAAAGTCTTCATTACAAATGTACGTGGTGCCTTCAGTAAGTTTCCAGACTTTTTTGTAAAGGCATTTAAAATTGCCGTAGACTCTTGAAAACTCAGTATGTTATTGCTATACATTAGATGACTTACCAATTTTTATGATTTCAGGTTCAAATGAACAGCTACAGCAGCAATTGGAATACACCCTACTAAAGCCAGATTGTCAAGATTTTCACAGGTGGGGAATTTCAAAAGTGCAATCTAACACTTTAGAAGAACGATATGAAATAAAATTCGGTTTTAAACTTGTAAAAAATGCCATAGAAACATATGGAATGCGTCAGAATGCTTTTCGACCATCTTGCATGAATCAAGCATCAGTTTTTGAGTGGCATGAGAGATTCAAGAAAGGCAGGGAGTCTGTGAAGGATGATGAGAGGCGTGGGAGGAGTAAGGAAGTCAGAACACCAGAGTTGATTGGCCAAAGGGTTAGGGTTACTATATTGAGGTTTTAAGGGAGTTCAGGAAGAAATTCCGTCGGAAGAGACCAGGACCTTCAAATCAGATCAGTGGCATTTCCACCAGGACAATGCACCACAACTCCATCCTTGTCACAGACTATTTGACCAAGATGGGCATCAAGACACTTCCTCAGCCTTCCTATAGTGCAGACCTTGCTCCCTGTAACTTTTGGTTATTCCCTAGGCTCAGAGGCCGTCGTAATTCCCTAAGCTCTGAGGCCGTCGTTGAGTAATTGAAAGAGGCTGTGACGAAGGTCATTGACACGGTCACACAAGAGGACTTCCATGGAGCCTTCCAGAAGTTGTTGAAACGATTTAACAAGTGCATTGAAGACGTAAGAAATTACTTCGAAGGGGACTATCAATAAAAGTTCCCATACGAAAAAAGTCTGAAAACTTATTTAATGATCCTCGTATTGTAATTAAGTGTATCTGTGTATCGGATTTTCGTTTGGCTTTGTTTGGTTTTATGATGTACCAACCATTGTAGGTTATTTAGGGCTAAATCCATTTTTATACATATAAACAGTTCTGTTTCAGACAATTCGGTTTCGCATAAGTACACAGTTTAATTCTTTTTTACCCATAGATAGGACCCTATTATGAGCTAACACTCAGAGTTGACCGGGGAGTGATGGCAATAAAGAGGTACTCTGCGTTCCCAAGGGCTTCAGCATTACTGAAGCCTCACCATAAGATTGTCTAGTATCATATTCAGGACACTCGTTGGGGGAGTCTTACTCCTCTGGAGATATGCAATCGGTATATTCTGCAGCCCCAGCCGATTTGGTCATCCATATATTGGAGTTAAAAGAAGAAAAAGGAAATTATTCATATTAACCTATAAATATGATAACCATAATTTCATTTCAAATACCTACCTACAGACTCGTTGTATATATTTGGTTTGGTTGGTTTTTATGGATTATTGTAATGAAAATAGAAGCCAGAAAAAACTTTATTCTCCAGGGAAAGGAGTAGCGCCCTCCCCTACACCTCAGTGTAGTAGCTATTGAAAAAGAAGCCTTCGGGTCACCCTCGACTACGGTTGCCAAGCTTTATTCTACTTTGTTAGTAATAGTAGATGGGATTTGTTGCATCCCCCACCAAACAGGTGAGTGCGGCACAAGGCATTTTTTAAGGTAGATCCGGGCGCATGGGCACAGCCCAGACGCACCCTGCGGCTCCAAAAATTCTTCGGATCCCGTTGTTATTCCTCTAAAGAGGAGTGCCTTAGACGTCAGAAAAAAAACTTAGCCCCTCCGGAGAGGTTTAGATCCTGGGTAGAAGGCTCCTGAGTTTCGAGGAAATGTCGGTCGGAGCCATGCGGCGTGAGTGCTAGGCTTCCACCACACCCACGCCATGGGACCTTGACTAAGCTACAAGATACACCGTAGAGTGTTGTTAATAGCAATTTACGAAGCTCTTTGCTTCAATGTGGCTTCAATGTGGCACGAATGAATGGGACACCCAATGAGACTCGAGCTCACTCGTGTAGGTTTGCTAGTCAAGCTTGCTAACCATTACACCACCAAAGGTACCCGAGTGTTGGTAATGTAATTTACGAAGCTCTTTGCTTTGATATGGCACAAGGCCGAATGAATGGGGCACCCAATGAGACTCAAACTCACTCTTGCAGGTTTGCTAGTCAAGCTTGCTAACTATTACACCACCAAAGGTACCCGAGTGTTGGTAATAGTCCATGGTATAATAATCCACTTGCTTATATACTTGACGAAAGTAATCTTTTAGGACTATTCAATTCATAACAAAGGAGTGAGATTGGTATCGAGTGTTTTACTACTACACATATCAAACATTGAGGTGTAACCCTATCATAGTGTTACAAGTTGACTGGCGATATTAGATTAAATACTTAGGACTAATTGGATAATTTGTTGAAGATTAGTTATAGTCTTTTGATAAAATAGTGTTGAAAAATATAATGATAATAATAATAATAATAATGTATTCGCACCTGGCGACACTATGCGCTAGACGGGGTCAGAATGACAAGAACACCAAGATTGTTTATTGAAGGGTCGAATCGGCCGATCTGGGTTTTGATTGACGAGATAAAATACAAAATTTTATTTCATTTTCTAATGTCAGCCGAGTGCGAATCTACGGAAAATAAGGTTAAAAGCCTGACACAAGGCCATTAACACAATATTAGACTATTATCGGGTAGCTCAACAACCAAAGGAAAGCGAGATGGAGCTTTTCCCCCTTGCTCATGACGTGCAATACATAGTCAAAGTTTTTATTTGGCTGTCCGGTTAAATACGGGCCTTGGCTGGAGGTTTCTCTACCGCTCCCAGATGATTGCTCTCTGGGACCATTGGTCCAGCGTTTCTTTTGGCTGGCCAATCAGAGCCATGTATTCAGGGGTCTGGACCCCCATAAAAGAAGATCCCGAAAAAGGGAATAGACAGATTGAAAGCTGGTTTCGCAGACCGAAGACTTGAAGCCCTTGCGACCCTCTTCGCCACCACTGCCGCTTTACCCAGAGTCCTCAACTTGACCGTCCCTAGCAACATCAATTTGCTCAAAATGGGCTCGAGGCTAACTGTTATCGCCAGTCAACTTATCTCCGAAGTAAAACCCCTTGTTGTTATGGTTGTATATGACTTTTTTTTAAATCATTGTATAATTAATAAATGTTTTTATTTACAACTGTTTACAAGCGTTCCTAAGTTATTGAAATAGTTGACCAGCTAACAGCACTGGTAAAGTTGGCTGTCTTCCGACCCAGCCAGAACCAAGAAAAGTCCGAATCAGCTCTTCCCCAACTTTCCTGTGGGTCGAACAACGCAACGTGGGCACGGAAATCCGGACAAGCAGATCCCCCAGAAACTTCGACCTATAAGTGGCTTGCAGCACGACATGCACTTATAGGACCAAAAAGGGTTGTTTAATGCCAAATCCTGCTTGAACATACATTAAATAGTTTGTAGGTAACATTTAATAAATGAGCCAGAGCTAATTTGTTTGCACACAGTTTGATGGTTTCAAATGTTCCTATCTTCTACAAATAATTCTATTTGCTATCATTTAGTTGCACACAGTAGAAGGGTTTCAAGTATTCCACGCTTCTACAAACAATTCTATTTACTGACTTATGTTTACATACAGTTGAATCGTTTCAATTATTGCTATATAACACTCACAGTTTAATTTTACATCAGTTATTTGTTTTCGCACTGTTAAATGGATATGCATATGGTTTGTAAGTGAATAGTTTGTAGGTTTTTTTTTTCAAATAAAGTTAAAGCTAATTTGTCTCCACACATTTAAGTATTGCTATCTAACTGTTATAATTCTATTCAATATCAGTCATTTGTTTATTTTGCATATTGACCCTTGACTGAGCCGTCAATCAGAGATTCTTTGCACAGGACGCAGGGGTAAGCTGAGGCGGTCGTGTGATTGAATGAGGGGGTTGTGAAATGGTGCATGCGGATGCCCACGTGAGATAGGGGCTTTGTGAGACTTGAGTCAGTCTCAGCTTGCGGCCAGAAGAGAGCAGTCAGTCACGGGAGCTCAAGTGAGTGGCTAGGCGCCTCGCTGAGGCAGCGTCTACATAACGGCCCACAGCAGGCCTCCGGTTGAGTACCTACCGACCGAGAAGCAGAAGAAGTGCCAAGTAGGGCCCTGAAGATAACACAGGTATGATGAGGAGAAGAATTTATGGGCCAATATGAGACAGAGACAGGGGTCTTAGCCACCCTGTCTCAGTCTCAAACACTTCTACAGAAGCTTTCACACCAAGAAGAATAAAGAAAATTATATTTTTATAACGAAGTGTTATGAGTCCATCATTCATAATTACCCCTCATTATATAACATCATATAACATTGGTGCAAAGGGAAATGATTACAAGTATTGCTATTTAGCAGCAATAATTCTATTCAATATTATTGACCAGTTTGCAAAGGTAAATGTTTCCTAGTAAAGCAATGTAATACAAATGATTCAATTTAGGCACACTGTTAAAGAGTTTGTAATACTGAGAATATAATTTTGGTACACAGTAAAAGCGTTTCAAGTATTGCTATTCAACACTAATAATTCTATTCGGCATTGCACATCCGTTTACACAGAGTTAATGGTTTAGCGTATTGTAATTCAGCACTAAGAATTCAGTTTATGCTCAAACTGTTCTATTTAACCTATAGATAGAGCCCAATCAATATACAGCAACTCCAGGGCAGAGAAGAGCTGGGAGTAATGGCAATGAAGGGTCACTTTACATTCCTCAAAGCTGCAGGTCTGGAGCCTCACCATCAGATATTTTTGTCATACCCTGGACACTCGTTCCAGAAGGAGGGTCTTACCCCTCAGCAGAGATGCAGTCGGTGTAATCTACAGTCCCAACCGACTGGGCTGTAATTGAATATGATAACCAATACTAAAATCTTTATCATATAAACCCCTTTTTATATATTTGTCTTCTACCATACTATGTATATGAAAAATGGCACAAGGAAGTAAGTTTTTTTTTATAAGCAATATCGTTAGATGCTTTTAACGAATAAACAATTCTTAATCTAATTTGAATGTAACAATATTTTGAAGCCTAATTTAGCGCTTTTTCTGAGTATTATAATTTTAAGAGAATTAAGATCAATTTTTAGAGTACTTCCTCTTATTTAGTTACAACTAAAAATACAAATTAGATGCTACAAAAATCTAGCCAAACTAACCACCGAAAGAGGAACTTTATCCAATTATTTTAACGAATAAAATAAAGTGTCACCATCATGATTTATTTTGTTAACTGCAAGCTTATAAATGTAGTTTATTTTAGAAAGGTTTCTATAGGGAGTTTTATCTTTGACAGCATTCATCTGTCTCGCTGGCGTATGACAAGCTATTTCAGGTAAAGACCAGCTTAAAAATTGTCAATATCGTATCAAGTAAAGTTAATTTTACCTCCACGATTTATAAAAATAATATAATACTTCTCTTCAAAATAACCTTATCTGAAGTATCTATACCATATAAAACCATATAAGAATTCTTCGAGCGGGATATATCACACGCTATGGGAGAGTCCCCGTGGTGTTGTGACTTACCAACTTCACTGTGATATCGAAGTAAGTGAGTTCAAACTCCAATCGTGCAATTATTTTCACATTCGAACAAATATCTATGGGAAAGGTGTGGACTCCCTTATCTCCCCCAGCTATGGGTTAAATCTCACCATTAGTATTATTCTATAAGGATGATGGCTTTGGCATTAAATAACCCTCGAAGATTGATATACCATTAAACAAAGAAACCAAAACATCTCAAGCTTTGATTGGTACTACTTATAAGTATTTAGATAAAATATCTTATTCATAGATATCTCAAAATTGTATAATTAATTGTAACTCATTTGGTTATTTCATCTGTTTTTTCTTTTTTTTTTTGTTTCTTTTGGGAAAAATGGTGGGTAACTTTGAGTTTCACGGCAAGATTCTTTTATTAAATAGGCAATTAAAAGATATAAATAAAGATTAATTATTTTGTTTTTATTATCAGTCTTATTTTTAACTACTTGTTTTTTGGGTGTTTATTTCTTTCTTCCTTGTTTCATTTTATTTGCTTTGTTGCATACTGACCTTTGAGCGACCATGTTAGTTGTGGATTTCAAAATAGGATATGCACTTGTGTTTTAAGGTAAACAAAAGACAGCACAAATCCCATGTGAATCACGTGAATTGCACCGGAAGGAAAAAATGTGTGATCTTCAGAATAATATGTAATGACGAAAGATTTCGACCCCAGGGATCAGTCGTTGAGAGTAGCCAGCCTAGCAGACAAACCATGTCGTCTTGGGTGCCAGCCGGGGGTGGTGACCTCTGGACTGAGAACTAGTCCTGTATCAGCCTCTCATCAAAGAAGCAAGATGAAGCAAGGCTCTGAATATATGTATCGCAATGTGGTGTCAATTATAGCTGTCCTCTGTCTTTCTCTTTCTATCAAGCAACTAATTTGACCGTTCGTAAATAAAAAGAGGGTTTATATTTCTACATTGCCACTTCATGTGGGTATACAACAATTTATTAAACATTTTTTGGTCAGGGTTTTTTATAAGTTTTGTTTTGTTCTTTTAATAGTTCTTGTAACTAATCATGGCTACGATAGTATTGATATAAAAGATGAAATTTTTGCTAAGTGACTACAATATCCTTTTTGTAAACCAAGCCACTCTCCTAAATTTTGGAATCTTGATAACGACCCGATAAAAATCAAAATTAGAACAACGGAAAAAATTCTCAAAATTACCATGGTATTCAACTAAACTGGCATACCAAATAAATCAAAACTAATTAATCCATGTGCGAAAAAGACATTTATCATAGGATTATCTGCAAATAAGCAGCAAGTATAACAAAAAAAAAACAAGTAGAAATAACAAACCAATGAGATGTCAGCCGTTCATCATCTGACCACCACATAACTCAGTCTTTGTCGTATGTCCCACTGACCGGATGAGTGTGGCACGAGGCTTTTTTAGGTGATTCAAGGCGCATGGCGGTAGCCCAACCACTCCCAGCAGCTCCAAAAATTTCTCGGGCACCGTCAACATTATCTGAAAAAGGGGCGCTTCAGGCACCAGACGATAAAATCAGCCCCTCCGAGGAAAGTTAGTGCCTGAGTGGACGAACCCCTCTAAGGTTCGAGGATATCCAGTCTTAGCACGCGTGACATGATTGCCAGCTTCGCCGAAGCCAGGTAGACAGCTTCGACCAGCTGCCACCGAAACCAAGACACACCCGACCTGGTCCGTGTACCGAGCCTCACGGCCAGCCGCAAGGTCTCCCGGCCAAGCGGCTCGGATTATATATACTAACTCCATCACATAACTTGCTCCTCAATATTTGAATGTACTTTCAAATCTATCGAATAGGATGCGACACCATGTCACTTCTTTAATCAAATAACTGGTTCGAAATCACAGTTTTAAGTAGGATCTCATCTACGGAAAATGCCATCAATATGTGACTAGCGAAGGCATGGAGAGCTATTGATTGGCTATCGGTCATATAGAAGTCAGACCAATCTGATAAAATAAAACGCAATTTTTTCCAAGCAGTGGTTGTGTCCATACTATTGTATGGATGCACCACTTGGATGCTGACTAAGCGTATAAAGTAAAAAGCTTGACGGCAATTGCACAAGGATGCAACGAGCTATATTAAACAAATCCTGGAAGTAGCATCCTACAAAACAGCAGCTGTACAGCCATCTGCCACCCATCTCGAAGACCATCCAAATTAGACGAACAAGACTTGCGAGACATTGCTGGAGAAGCAAGGACGTACTCATAAGTGACGTTCTCCAATAGACCTCTTCACACAGATGCACGAATGTAGGACAACCTGCTAGAACTTATCAACAACAGCTCTGTAAGGACACAAGGTGCAGTTCTGAAGACCTACTGGAAGCGAAGGACGATAGAGACGGATGGCGAGAGAGACGTGCAAGCAGAACAACATCATGATGATGATGATAATGATGATGATTTCTCTTTGACGGGTTACCTTACCAAGATTAAAGTGCCGAGTCGACCGTACTATTTGCACACAGCTGAAAGTTCAGGACTTATAAATTGACATCTTTCTTGGGGGTATTACCACGAAGTGAATCGTCCAGGAAATGCTAATGTTAATAAATAAAAATAGTTCATACAAACTGCAGTTTTACAAATTGCCATTTACAAGGCTAAGTTTAACACAAAGTCAGAGGTATGAGATTGATTCCAACGGCATGTCAACTCATGTCGGATTATTTTATGCCTAGATGTTAAGGAACTGCGTACATTGTACGTTTACATTTACATTTTCTTACGTAGTTTTATTTATCTTTTTTTGCTTTGTTTTTTTTTTTTTTTGTTTTGTTGTGTTTTTTGCACACGGTTAGATGATATCCAAATCTAATATTAATACTTTCAAACTGATCTATTTGACCAATATATACGTGGTGCATTCAATAAGCTTCCAGACTTTTTTTGTACAGGAATTTAAATTTTGTTGTAGACTCTTGAAAATTCAGTATGTTATTGCTATACATCTTATGAGATAACTGACCAATTTTTATGATTTCAGGTTCAAATGAACAGCTACAGCAGCAATTGGAATACACCCTACTAAAGTCTGATTGTCACAGCTGGTGAATTTCAAAAATACAATCTGGACTTGAGGACACTTTAGAAGAACGATATGCAATAAAATTCTGTTTTAAACTTGGAAAAAATGCCACAGAAACGTATGGAATTATTCAGACTGCTTTTGGAGCGCCTTGCATGAATCGATCATCAGTTTTTGAGTGGCATAAGAGATTCAAGGAAAGCAGGGAGTCTGTGAGGGATGATGGGAGGTGTAGGAGGAGTAAGGAAGTCAATACACCAGAGTTGATTGGCCAAACGGTTAGGGTTACTATATTGAGGTTTTAAGGGAGTTCAGGAAGAGATTCCTAGGGAAGAGGCCAGCACTCTTCAAACCGGGTCAGTGGCATTTCCACCGGGACAATAAAACCAGTCCACAACTCCATCCTTGTCACAGACTATTTGACCAAAATGGGCAACAAGACAGTTTCTCAGCATCCCTGTAGTCCAGACATTGCTCCCTGTGACTTTTGGTTATTCCCTATGCTCAGTGGCTGTCGTTATGAGACAATTGAGATGACAGAGGCTGTGACGAAGGTCATTGACACGCTTACACAAGAGGACTTCCTTGGGACCTTCCAGAAGTTGTTGTAACGGTAGAACAAGTGCATTGTAGCCGGAGGAGATTACGTCGAAGTGGACTAGAGTTTCATGCGTGTACTATCAATAAAAGTGTCCATACGAAAAAAGTCTGGAAACTTATTTAATGATCCTCGTATATATATACATAACAGGAAGCGCACCACTCTCCTAAAGTAAACAGGAGGCAAGTTATTCCCCAGCGGGAATATCACGTAAATTGGGTGTGTGGCACGTGTAATGTAGTATCACTACTACGGGACCGACCGTAAATTTTACATATATATGAAACAAAAGTATAACTACCAACGAGCGAAGATGCATTGGCATTTCTTTATTCTTTTTTTTTTTGCCTTTCATTTTATGGGAAAAAGTGTTTAAATTTTTTTGGCAAAAATTAAATCCAAGCAAAGGTTACATTTCTTTCTTTTTCCGATTTTTCTTTCCCCACCAACACAAGAATCATACGATATCACCCCGGCACTAACCAATATGCACAACAGCTCAACTATATAGTGCATGCGCCCTTCCTGCGCTTATGCAAATTCGATCGCGTGACTCACAGTAAAGTTTTTCCCGCCGGAAAGAAAGTCCCTAACACAGTTTTTGGTCGGTTGGCGAAGTAGCGAGATTGTGATTACAAAACCTCCATAACGAAAAGGAGAATAAAAAGGAAAACCAGAAGAAAACAGTTTGATTGAAACCAGAAGACGGATATCCAAGTTCCACAAACCCCGAAAGAAGACCATCTAGTGCTATTCTCCTACAAAAAGAATTGAGATTGCATCCGTTTGAATACCACCCATTTTCCCAAGTGATATTGATTTATCTCAGTATCTTTCTCCTACGGAGAATATTTACACTTATGTCGAACTTTCATGATTCTATTTTGAATTCTACTCCAAACCCACCACCTGATATATTGTAAGTGAACTTTTTCTTTTCTTCATCAAGTGATAATTTTGGATGAATGCATCCTTTGCTCGTAGGTCGAATATATCTCGTTTAGATCTCATTATTGTTCCTTTTTTTGGCTTTTGCTTTCCTACCCCACCCGTCACCTTTCATTTTTTGTTCAATAAATATTTGTATTTAAAATATACAACTGGTGTTGTTTTCTGTAATTTCACAAGACTGTTTATCGGTTATTTTCCCTCACATTCACTGGCGTCTTGAGAAAGAGTTCCAATCCCCCGCGTTCTTTTATTATCAATATTTTAACTCGGAAATCTCGTATCCTTTTTTTTTATTATTGTTGCGCAAACGCCTTCGTCGACCCCAACAAATGCGCGCGGGTAGCCCATGCTAGAAGGAAGCATGTCCAGGAGAAAGATGGTGAGGTAAATCAAAATTACTAGGAAAATGGGTGGTGTTCAAACACTGCAACACTCCACTTGGGTGCTTACTGAACTAGACGGGTTGTCAGAGAGGTCCTATAAGATCAATCGCCTTGTCATATCAAGCCTTAGTACGTATATTATGGTCCCAAACAATTTTTTCAAATTGTTTTTGTGGTAACACTTTTTATTTTAAAGATATAAGAAGGGGTTGTCAATCGCATTGAGACACTTAAGTGTCCAGAGTAAGGTACTTGTGGTCCTATAAGCGCATGTCTCGCTGCAAGCCACTTATAGGTCGAAGTTTCTGGGGGATCTGTTTGTCCGGATTTCCGTATCCACGTTGCGTTGTTCGACCTACGGAAAAGTTGGGGAAGAGCTGATTTTCGGACTTCTCTTGGTTCTGGCTGGGTCGGAAGACAGCCAACTTTATCAGTACTGTTAGCTGGTCATCTACTTCAATACGTTAGGAATTCTTGTTAACAGTTGTAAATAACATTTATTCATAATACTATTATTAAAAAAAAAGTCATGCACAACACCAACAAGGAGTTTTACTTCGGAGATAAGTTGACTGGCCTCGATTCCGTTTTGAGCAAACTAATATTGCTTGGGACGGTCAAGTTGAGGACTCTGGGAAGAGCTGATTCGGACTTTTCTTGGTTCTGGCTGGGTCGGAAGACAGCCAACTTTACCAGTGCTGTTAGCTGGTCAACTATTTCAATAACTTAGGAACGCTTGTAAACAGTTGTAAATAAAAACATTTATTAATTATACAATGATTTAAAAAAAAGTCATATAAAACCATAACAACAAGGGGTTTTACTTCGGAGATAAGTTGACTGGCGATAACAGTTAGCCTCGAGCCCATTTTGAGCAAATTGATGTTGCTAGGGACGGTCAAGTTGAGGACTCTGGGTAAAGCGGCAGTGGTGGCGAAGAGGGTGGCAAGGGCTTCAAGTCTTCGGTCTGCGGAACCAGCTTTCAATCTGTCTATTCCTTTTTCGGGATCTTTTTTTCATGGGGGTGCAGACCCCTGAATACATGGCTCCGATTGGTCAGCCAAAAGAAACGCTGGACCAATGGCCCCAGAGCACAATCATCTGGGAGTGGTAGAGAAACCTCACCTCAAGGTCCGTGTTTAAGCGGACAGCCAATGAAAAACTTTGGCTATGTATTGCACGTCATGGGCAAGGGGGAAAAGCTCCACCTCGCTTTCCTTTGATAGGTGAGCCAACTGATAATATTCTAATATTATGTTAACGGCCCTGTGTCAGGCTTTTAGCCGTAATTTTCCGTAGATTCGCACTCGGCTGACATTAGAATATAAAATAAAATTTTGTTTTTTCTATCCCGTCAATCAAAACCCAGATCGGCCGATTCATCCCTTCAGTAAACAATCCTGGTGTCCTTGTCACCTTGACCCACACTTACGCTCGGTGTCGCTAGGTGCGAGTACAATTATCATATTTTTCTACACTACCTTACCAAAAGACTATAACTAATCTTCAACAAATTATCCAATTAGTCCGAAGTATTTAATTTAATATCGCTAGTCAACTTGTAACACTATGATAGTGTTACATACTAAACTGCATCTATGGGTGAAAATGAACTGTTCAATCATACATTAAAGATTATTATTACGAAATATTATTATTACTTATTTGATGCCATACAATTGGATGCAAATTATCAATATTACATAGAAATAATTTAAGAATAGAATTACAAAAGCAATATCTGCAACCATGTATCTATGTTTAAACAAATTAGCTTAAACTCGTGTATATATATATATATATATATATATATATATATATAAGGGAGGTGCCCTTCATCTTTATTGTCATTTCCACAACGTTTCGACCTATATGTCCTCCGGCCTTCTTCAGGTGTTTGTCGAACTCGGAAATCTTCACGAAACTTCGAACTACGTCCTTTACTGAATCCACAGGGGTCGCCTGTTCTGATTCCGTTAGCCATAACCGGGTACAAGTGTTAAGTATTCCTGTATTGTTATTCGCCTGCAGTCAGGATTGAACCTGCAACCTCCAGATGATTGTCTCCTTTGAAGCTTAGGGAACCAACTCCTATAACCGTTACACTATGTGTCCCACTGGACAATTCAGAGCGAAGTTCCGTGAAGGTTCCCGAGTTCAACAAACACCTGAAGAAGGCCGGAGGACATATCAGCCGAAATGTGGTAGAAATAGCAATAAAGATGAAGACAATAGTCCAAAAACCCTTTAGGATAAAAATCATTGAATATGTTTGTATTGATATATTGTTGGTTTCATTCCTTAATAGTCATTGAAATTTTGTCCTGTAACATATTTTATATAAAATGGCTACGACGCTTTCTTAGTTTGTTTCTTTGATAATTGTGTCTTTGTTTTCTTGTGTGTTTTTAAGTCTCAACATTATGTTAGAGGTAGGTCCGTGTATTTTTTTCTTTTAGTTTAATATTCCAGACTTTTGCAAAGAATGTATTTAACACACCATTGCTATCTTTATCTGGGAAGAATTTTTTTTTTTCGACTGGGCTTTTTTTACTCCGTATTTTTTTATTGTTAAACTTCTCTACCAATCTAGATTTTCTTTCAAATTCTTTGAGATCTTTTGTTAATTCTTCTATATTGCTTTTTGGGGGTGGGGAAAAAATTTCACCAGGTATATATATATATATATATATATATATATAATTGAAGGGACTCAATAAACTGTCATTTGGTTATTATAAATTTATTTCAGCGGGCAAAATGAAACCAGCTTCTTCAGATAGCTCTCACACAATGGAAAAAAAACCTGATATTTTTCAATGGAATCTTACTCGTTTTAAAAAAAAAGGAAAAAAAAGATATGGGCTAGAAGTTAACGTCTAAAACGGATGTAATGTCATTGTTTAGTGTACTGTATCCTTATGTATCGACAATTTTTTTAACAACACACAAAACCTTCATGTGCGAAAAAGTTTTAAATTCATAAGTATACATGGCATTACGTCCACTTTTGACACTATCTTCTTGTCCATGTTTTTTTTTTCTGTTCCATTTCCTTTTTTTTTAACGCGAAAGGGTCCTTAGAAAAATATTATTTTTTCTCAACATTGTGCGAAGGTTATCTGAAGAAGCTGGTATTTTGTCGTCTGAAATAAATTTATAATCGCGAAATGACGGTTTGGGTTTATTCAATTATATAGAAATTTACTCTGTGAGAAATTTATATTCTAATTATCATACATTGAGCACCTCTAAAGTTTTAGAAGAACCCTCTTATATATTCTCAAATAGAATCATTCTAAACTCATCCTCTAAACTCATACATAAATTAGACTTTAGATAACCCACAATATTTGATATACTTTAAAACACCAAACAATAAATCAACGAAGTATTTCAACTTGTATTTCATATTACAAAATATAAACTTTTTCTCTATGCAATTATCGAAGAACAAGTGCTAAATTGATGGTAGCAGAACAATCGTTGTTTTGGGAAAATATCCAGGAAAATACGAAATAAATTGGATCACCCGTTTTTAGGGATGTCTTACCCCTCCGCAGAGGATTCAGTCAGGTTATTCTATGCCCCGTCAACATGACAGCCAAATGTATGAGAACTGAACTCACAACCAACGGTCTGTGAGACTAGTTCGTTAAGTTATTACTCAACTTAAGTGCAAATCTACACTATACAGATTGCTTAAACCTGCAAGATAAAAATAAAGTTTAAAGAGAACTTTTAGAGTGACAATATTCTTTTCATCCCGAAGAAAAACTAGTTAAAAAGAGATAATAGATAAAACATTTTTTAATTGTTTTGGAGGGGGGGTGCAATGATTTCTTTGTTTTTTGTTTGTTTGTTTTTTTTTTGTTAATTTTTTTTTAATTTTTCTTAGTGCATCGCTACTGACAAACTTTATCCGGATTTTCAGCTTCCATTAGTTTTCAAATGCACTTAAACAATTCCTTTTGGAACCCAGAAAAAAAAAAGAATCTTCACGTGCAAACAAGTTAAAACGCCAGCAGCGAAATGAGGTTGCCACGAATCAAATGCACGCCTATATGCTCCTTCAGCAACACGTGTGAAAAGACAAACATGAAACGGACCAAAATTACTGATTGAATTTCTATTTAAAATGATTTGTACCTTCCCGTTCATTCTCTCGTTCCTTCCCTCCCTCTTCACTCTCTTCCCATCACGTTCTGCTCCCCTTTATTTCTCACCACCCTCTCTTTTTTTCTCGCTCTCTCAAAACATTTGTTTATCAGGATTTCTGTTGCCATCTTCTTAAGTACAAGTATCCCCCTTGTGAATTCTAAGCTTAAATCTGTCATTTCCCATGCATATGTTAAGGAATTACGATGTACGAAAAGTATCTTTGTTTTTATTCATTTTTATCATTTGTACTCTTTTAAAGCTTACATAATGGCCTACATAGGATGTCTTTCCATCAACCTATCTCCTATGATACTTTCTGATTGCTGTGGGTCGGGTGTTTCTCTATTGTCTTAAACCAAAACCATCTTAGGATCAGTCACTGGAAGATTTTATTTCAAGGGACAACTTTTCACCTTTAAAATGAGAAAAACGTTTTCGACAAAAATAGTCAGACACAGTTTCACTTCTTCAAATTTTCGATACTATTTAAGAAAAATCCGCAAATTAATCGACAGATTAAATAATTTTAACGGCATGTCAATCTGTATAGGGTTATTTATACCTAAAGTTTATGGAATTACGTTCATTATATATTTATATCTACATTTTTGTCGAGTTGTTTCTGACGAGTTTTTTTTTATACTGCTATATGATATCAAGTATTCCTCTCTAATACAAATAATTTGCACATAGTTATATCGTATCAAGTATTCCAATTAAATACTAATAATTTTCACACAATTATATGGTATCAAGAATTCCCATCAAATAAAAATAAGTTACACACAGTTTTATATCAAGTATTCCTATCTAATACAAATAATTTGCACACAGTTATATAGTATTAAGAATATCTATTTAATATAAATAATGAGCACAGAGTTATATAGTATGAAGAATACCTCTTTAATATAAATAATCTGCTCACAGTTAAATAGTATGAAGAATACCTATCTAATATAAATAATTTGCACACAGTTGTATAGTATTAAGAGTACCTCTTTAATATAAATAATTACCCCACAATTATATAGCATGAAGAATACCTCTTTAATATGAATAATCTGCTCACAATTATATAGTATGAAGATACCTATTTAATATAAATAATTTGCACACATAACATAAAAGTAATTCACCCACAGGTGAATAATATCAAGTATTTCTATCTAATATAAATAATTCATACGCAGTTGTATGATCTCAAGTCTTTCTATGTTATGCTTAAATTTTTATGCATAATTATATAATTTCCCGTAACTAATGATAATACTAAGTAAACTTTTCAACCATTACATCTCTGCAGAGAGGTAAAACCCTCCAACGAGTGTCCTAGATATGACAATAAACGACCTGATGTCGAGGCTCCGACCTTGGAGATTTGGGGAATGTGGAGTACCACTTTATTGCTATTGCTCCGAGGTCTACTCTAACCAAGAGTGGTAGCATTCGATGGGGTCTTATCTATGGGTCTGATAGAACAGACTATGTGTGCAAACAAATGACTGATGATAAATTGTGACTGTTATATAGCAATACTTGAAACCATTAAACTGTGTGAAAAAAAGAGCCCAGGCTCGTTTAAGAATGTTATCTACAAAATATGTTTACAATCATATATATATATATATATATATAGAATTAACTTAAATCGCTAGTCGAAAATCTTCTACTAAAGTTTCACCTTAACGGATCATCAGGAAGTTTCGCCTAAACCATTCTAAGGAGAAATTGCCTTTATTCACCAAAAACCTCCACCTATCCTAAAATTTGCATTAAAAAAAAAAAAAACAAAAAAAAAAAAACCTATAACATTTCCTAATTATATAGTAACCACGCCCTTTTGTGTATACAACTATTCAACACCTCCGATCTTTTGTTTAGCATATTCTTACTTTTACAATCTGCTATTATCAATTTTTCCTCCATACAAAGATTACAGGTTCTATTACCTGCCCTATATTTGCGGCATTTCTTTATTACTTCCCATTTCATTATCGGATCTACTCCCATTTTTTCCTTAATCTCCCACACATAACTAGATAAGGCAGTGCTATATCTATATCTTTCGTGCGAAAAACTTGTTCTATTGTTATAGTACCTAGTTTTAAAATCCCCTTGGGTTGACCCAAAATATATCTTTTTATCTCTCTTATTATTCGAATCAGTATATACCTCTACTTTATACACTACACACTCCTGCTTACACTTTCCCTCGAGAGGATACCTAACCTTATCCCTACAGTTGCATTTGTCAATCACCTTATGCTTCTTTGTACCTAATTTGGCTATATTACTCCTATTTATTATTCCGTTAATGTTTGGCATGCAACTGTAACTTAATTTAATACAATTCGTATTAAATATCTTATATAATTGGCTCCCACTAGGGAAGTTTCTTTTTAATATCTTGAAGAACTCTTTTCCCAAGTTATTAACTACTTCCATGTTGTAAGGGGGATTAAACCATAAGATTTTTCTAGGTCTATTTCTCCTACCTTGTGTTCCAATTCTATCCCTATTCTTATATTCTAAATTAACCCTATATCCGTCATTTTTTAGAGCCTCCTCATATTCCTGCTTAGTTCGTTCAAAAATTTCCCTGTTGGAGGAGTTATTAGATAATCTATGCTCTATTCCTTTAGGTACATGTTTAAAGACCTGTATTGGGTGATTAGATCCCCTGTTTACATAACGCAGATCCTGGTTCCTTTTTCTAAATGGAGATACTGTTCCACTATATAAGTTTAAAGTAATATCAAGATAATCAGTTATTTTTAAATCTGTTGTTACATCCAACCTAACTCCAAAGTCATCAAACAGCTTATACAATTTTTTTCTAATCCCATCATACTTCCTCGGCGTACTTTTATCCACAATAATCAGCCCGTCGTCTCTATACAATCCATGGTTATTAGGTTCCATAATCTTATTAATGTTATATAGTAATACACAATAACAATAACAGAAAAGACATTGGATAGGGCGTTAGATTTAGCTAAAGAATATATGATTATACCTCTAGATAAGGTGGAAATAATTAAGCATTGTCGTAAAACATTGTTATATTATGAAGATGGTGTATGGATAAAAAGAAGGGGAGGGTGGAAATTTTGACGTTTCGATCGGAGCATATGATGGTGCGGAAATTTGTGAACTCGTCAGATGTGTATTACTATATAACATTAATAAGAATATGGAACCTAATAATCATGGATTATATAGGTACGACGGGCTGATTATAGTGGATAAAAGTACGCCGAGGAAGTGTGATGGGATTAGAAAAAAATTGTATAAGCTGTTTGATGACTTTGGAGTTAGGTTGGATGTAACAACAGATTTAAAAATAACTGATTATCTTGATATTACTTTAAACTTATATAGTGGAACAGTATCTCCATTTAGAAAAAGGAACCAGGATCTGCGTTATGTAAACAGGGGATCTAATCACCCAATACAGGTCTTTAAACATGTACCTAAAGGAATAGAGCATAGATTATCTAATAACTCCTCCAACAGAGAAATTTTTGAACGAACTAAGCAGGAATATGAGGAGGCTCTAAAAAATGACGGATATAGGGTTAATTTAGAATATAAGAATAGGGATAGAATTGGAACACAAGGTAGGAGAAATAGACCTAGAAAAATCTTATGGTTTAATCCCCCTTACAACATGGAAGTAGTTAATAACTTGGGAAAAGAGTTCTTCAAGATATTAAAAAGACACTTCCCTAGTGGGAGCCAATTATATAAGATATTTAATACGAATTGTATTAAATTAAGTTACAGTTGCATGCCAAACATTAACGGAATAATAAATAGGAGTAATATAGCCAAATTAGGTACAAAGAAGCATAAGGTGATTGACAAATGCAACTGTAGGGATAAGGTTAGGTGTCCTCTCGAGGGAAAGTGTAAGCAGGAGTGTGTAGTGTATAAAGTAGAGGTATATACTGATTCGAATAATAAGAGAGATAAAAAGATATATTTTGGGTCAACCCAAGGGGATTTTAAAACTAGGTACTATAACCATAGAACAAGTTTTTCGCACGAAAGATATAGATATAGCACTGCCTTATCTAGTTATGTGTGGGAGATTAAGGAAAAAATGGGAGTAGATCCGATAATGAAATGGGAAGTAATAAAGAAATGCCGCAAATATAGGGCAGGTAATAGAACCTGTAATCTTTGTATGGAGGAAAAATTGATAATAGCAGATTGTAAAAGTAAGAATATGCTAAACAAAAGATCGGAGGTGTTGAATAGTTGTAAACACAAAAGAGCGTGGTTACTATATAATTAGGAAATGTTATAGGTTTTTTTTTTTTTGTTTTTTTTTTTTTAATGCAAATTTTAGGATAGGTGGAGGTTTTTGGTGAATAAAGGCAATTTCTCCTTAGAATGGTTTAGGCGAAACTTCCTGATGATCCGTTAAGGTGAAACTTTAGTAGAAGATTTTCGACTAGCGATTTAAGTTAATTCTATAATTGGCTCCATTGGTTAATGTTGAGCACTTTAGTAATTATAGCATTGCAGTATTCGCGGAGGGTTTTTTGGTTTTCTTTTGGCCACTGACTTAGTACCCCTTGATTTTTTTCAAGGAGTAGGACGAGGTTGGTCTTTTCTTTCTTTTTTACCCAAAAAACTTTTTCTTTTTCCTCTGGACCGTGATTCGAGATATTTTTTTCTCTTGTTCCTGGCCAGGGGTTTTTTGTTTTTTTCTGGTACCGTGAATACTGGTAGATAATTGATTAGTAAATATATATATATATATATATATATATATGTAAACAGGATTTGCATTAAGTAACCTACAATGGTTGATGTGCCATGAAATCCAACCAAACACTACTTAATAAACATTTCTAACTTCATGTAACTATTCCCAATAAAAAAAAATTATAGTCATAAAGTATAAAGTTTTCCTATTGAATACAAACAATTTTAAATAGATCTATTTAACAGACGATATTGACCGCACCCTAACAGGTACTATCACTCTGGGGCACCGTGGACCTGGGAGTAAAGTCAATAAAAGCTTAATTAACACTCCCCAAATCTTCAGAAATGGAGCCTCACTATCAGATGCACTTTAATATCATACCTAGAACATCCCTTTTGGGGGCGTTTTTGCCCCTTTACTTGAGATACGGTTAGCATATTCTAACCCTGATTCTAAACGCATTCATTAATGTTAAAAAGTGATAGGATGTCGTGACTCGAATCGAACCGTTCTTAACACATTTTGCCCTGTCAGTTGAGGCTGGAAAATACACCGACTGTACCTCGGTAAAGAGGTAAGACCTCTCCTAATGGGCTGCCCAGTCAGCTGAGGCTGTTGATAAACATCTCTGCAGAAGTGTAAGACTTCTCCAACGAGACTCCTGGATATGACACTTAATAATCGCTTTTGAAATTCAAACTGTATACCTATGTTAAACTGAATTCTTTACAATAGAACTATTTAAATGTATAAAAATGGATTTGGCATGAAATAATCCACAATATTTGATGTGCCAGGAAAGCAAAGCAAAGCAAAGCAAACCGTTCTTAATATATTGCTGGCTCTGCTTAATAGGAACGAATTACTCGTAAGACAAGACAATCCAATTGCAGGAAATCATTTTGAACGGTTTCTACATAGAGTGAAATTATACCGAACAAAACCTATCAGCTAAACATTAAAAACGCCAAACACTGCATTTATCATATTCAGTAAGGAGACATTCCGATTTAATACTGTCCCTGAAGAGTGTCTATGCTTCAAGCACAGACAATCTTCAGATAAAATAACTTGTAATATTATATTCGATACCTCATATAGAACTCTTTAGTTCCTCGAGATGATAATATTGTAGCGAATCCTAGTTTGCATTATTTAAACATCTTATCGAACTGACTGCTTTTTCGACATTTAGCTTTCAACCTTGAGCTCTTCAGACATCTAAGTGCTTCTGAGACAGAAAGACCAGAATTTTAATTAATCTAAACTTACTACCAAGCTACAAATATTTGAATAGGCTGAGTTTGAAGTGATATCACCTCAGACTGCAGGTATACAACATCTTAAATTGATAAAACAAATAAAAATACCGATTATGTATAAATTCTATTAACAAATTGACAAGTAGTGACAATATTCCAAGAAAAAATTTCATACAATAACAATAGAACTAATACTATTGATACATTCAAATAAAGAAGCGTACAACGGAAAGCAAGGTGAAGTACCGCGTTGTAGTGGCTAAAATGCTGACCTTTGGCCTCCAGATAAGCAAGTTCGAACTCCAGTCAACCTATTACATTTACTTTCGAACAATTACCTTCTGAGAAAAGTATGGACTCTCTGATCCCTCCACCTATAGGTTAAATATTATCACTACTCTTCCTATACGAGGTTATTTTGACATTAAATAACCCATGAAGATTGATATGCCATTAAACAAAGTAAACCAAACTTTACTATTTTTATACTCAAATGAAAACTTTATAAGAATGCTACATGTAGTCTTAAGAAAATCCCAATAGCAGCACCCTACAAAACGGCAGTTGTGCGGCTATTTACCTCCCTTCTCACCAACGATGCAAGACGAACAAGGCATACTAGAAAAGTAAAGACGGACTCATAAGTAACGTTTTTTCCATATGGACTCATCAATATTCGCTGACCAACAAAAACATATATTCATCAATCTCTGATGACACTGGGTGCCGTTAAGATAACTTATCAAGAGCGATGGCCAATAAAGACGAATGGCGAGTGAAAGTCAATGGAATCCAAGCTATCGGCATGCCTTATTGATGAAGATGATGATGATGATGATGATGATGATCTTTTTATTCTTCTTATTGTTGTATACGGTTCCTAGAGTAAAATTTAAGCAAATAGTATTGGGGTATGAATAAATAAGTTATCGAAAAGCCTAGAAGCTGGAAGAAAACTGAATTGATCAAGTTCAACAACCCTTCCAGTGCTTTAAGCTTAAAAATATATAAAGATAACTTAATAATCTTTTAAGGAAAATGTAATTTTTTAAAGTTTAATGATTCTTTTTTTAATCAAAATTTAATAAATTCTATTTTGACTTTTCTACAAAGATAGCAAATAGTTTTAGAGCAGAAAAAGATGTGATTTAACTGTTAAAAGTTATCATGTAGATAAAAGACAAATCCTGATATTGATGAAATGAAGACCGTCTGCAAATTCGGACGATTCAGTTGAAGCATGAAAAAAAATTTAATTTAAAAATCCAGAAACCCAATCCAAGAAATTTTATTTAAAACAAAAAATTTAAAAAGATATTTGCTTAAAATTTCTCATGCGATATCTTTAAGATAAACAACAGTTTTACAGTATCGAAAAAGGCAAAATTGAAATGTTTATACAATTTTTAAAAAATAAAAAAAATTTCTATGAGTTTTTTCCCTTTTGTTTATGTTTACTAATATGCAGTCAGAAAAAACTCGAAAATATAATGATATTAGATCAACCGATGCTACAAATGTAACAGGAATTAAACGACTGTCTTGTTAATTTGGATAGTAAAAAGAGATTTAATCATTAAAAAAAATTGTTAGATATTTTCATTTTAAAATGAACGTTGGTTTCTACGAATTTTAGAAACACAAGACAAATAAATATAAAAATATGTCTTTTACTTACGTATTAAAAAGAGTTTTCAACTCGAGAGTGTCACCCTCTTTTTAATAAACTTGCTTGTTCAAATTACAATACTAATTTTTTCTTGTACTTGTCTTTAATTGGAATCATTTTGAGATGAGGCTTCTTAATCTGAGAATTAATTTTTATTTATTGCAGACTTTTTTGTCCTCATCTTGGTAGTTTGTTTTTTTTTCTTCTTCTTCTTCTTTCACTATGTTTCGGCCAAATTTCACCTCTGGCCTTCTTCAGGTGATTTACTGCGACCTCGGATAGGAATGCTGAGTCTTGTAACCGTATCCCCAGTAATTACTGCCTTCCATAGTTGTTGTCTATTGCACCACGTTTTTCTTAATACATAAAACATAATACGTTTTTCTTAATACATACATTTTTTCTTAATACATAAATGATTATGTATAAAAGTTATGATAAAAGTTATGATAAATATTTGAATTTCGTTTTTTCGACCGCAGAAAGATCAGTTCGCATTCACCGTACAAATTAAATGTTCCTTCTGATTTTTTTCGTTAGTCAAAATATTCTTTCGAATTCAAATTTCCCGCCAATTCCCGATAATTTGAAACGCTACATTTTTTTTTAATTTGAAACGCAGGAGATTGGAATTTTCCAACCGAACACACAAACACAGCATTTCCTCACTTTTACAACAGCGACCCAAGCGTTTGTTTCCATGAACAAAATATTTTAAATAAAAATGCTGACACAAAAATAGATATTTGTCTGGGAATGAATTACAATATCATAAGATAAAAAATATTTTTTTATAGATATACTCGATCTCGCAGCCCAGATTGGAAATTGCCAAGATCATCGGTGATGGCCATCTAATGGCTGACGAGGGCCGGCTGGACGATGTCACTCAACTGAGACAGAAATGACGGTGAGATTTTCTGTGGACAAAGATGTGTAATGGTTACGCTCCAAGGAAATTGACACGGCCATCCGAGTTCAAGCCCTGGACGAGGCTATTGAAATTTCACATAGCGCTTATACGATTGAGAAAGGTATGATTTCAATTATTCTCTCTGCAGCTATGGGTAAATAGTGAGGCAAACTGGATTTTTTCACTTTCGTACGACAACTAGTCTAAGAGAAGGAAAACTAAGAATTAAAACCTGTTAAAATCTGCTTAAAAATTGACCTCGTGTCATATCCTTCTCTTACGGAGGGGCTGGATATATATACGTTAGATGTACTACATGCTTTGATCGCCGAATGGCTAAAATGGACGTATGATCTGAGTACTGCTACCGAGAGAGGGACAGGGGGGTCAATTCCCCTACCCTACGGTGTTTGAATCAACAGGCCCCAAGGACTGACCGCTAAAGCAGTAGGAGAATGAAGGTCAAAGCTACCTGCACTCCATGACCTGTAATTTGTTGGACAAAGAAAGAAATCCAGATCACTCTAGTATCATAACCGGATGGAATGGTGGGAGAATAAAAAAGTCAAATGATTGGCCCATAGACCAAACGCCATCTTTTTCGTTAGCGGAAATTTGGAAAAGAAAGTTTAGTTCAGGTCAGACATTGGCGAAAGAGAGACACCATTTCCGCCAATTCCGGGGTTGTCACTAGCCCGTAAAAGAAAGGAACCTCAAAATTAAGCCTTGTCAAAGATAAGGACAATTTAAACTGCTTTTCCTTTTCCCTTCCTAAATATTGGAATTATATGTATTCAAAAAAGAAAGAGAGAAACTGAAAGGATTCTGTTTCATCAACAGTAAATTAGTAAATGGACTTTGTAATATGCTTCAGCCCGGCGACTTAAGCATTTTCTCAAGTAAAAGAAAAAAGAAAGAAAGAATAAAGGAGAAAGAAGAAAAGGACTGTTGAGAAACATTTATGTTTGATACTGCATGCTGACTTAATATAGACGATATTTTAAAAAGAAAAGAGAAAAGAAAAAGGAACTGTTTTTTAAATCTTATCATTATTTGTTTGGTCGTCGCCTATTAAAACTTTGTTATATTTTAAAAGCACTCTTATGTTGAAATCTTTTGGTTGTGTTATTTATCTATCGAGTCGCCTTCTTTTGCACATATCTGTTTCAGCTTCGTATCGCTTTCATTAATTCTCGCTAAATGACTTATTCATCTTAAAACATTACGAGGGAATTTTGGAAATTTGACTACAGTTAATATTTTCTAACCTTGAAGTCCATATTTTCCGTTATTCGAGTGGGTATGAAAACGAGGGACTTGGTGGGGTATGTGTAAGTGATTCAGAATCTAGCCCCAAATTAACCCCCACATTATTTGCCAGTTTACCATATGCCTGAAATAGGAGTCTTGAATAGGACTTATTTTTTGCGGAGGATCAAGTGCCAGACTACTCTCGACGTCACACGCGCATAAAATGAACTCCCATCCCGAGAGAATTACTTATGCAGCGTCACAGTACTCTGCTTTTTAAAACTTCAATCGGGCAGCGTTTAAGTCAAAGTGACTCAGATTACAAACTTATAGAGATAAAAGTATTTTGTAATTTGCTTGAAGCATTGCACAAATCATTTTATTTTATTGTATTAAATTAATTTAGAGGTTATTGCAATGCGAACTGACGATGAAGTTTTAGTTGTCTAAATTTCTGAGACGAAGCTTGTTAATTTTTATCATTAAAGGTTTTCAAACTATTGTCTTCATCTTTATTGTTATTTCCACAACGTTTCGGCCGATATGTCCTCCGGCCGTCTTCAGGTAGTTGCCGAACACGGGAACCTTCACGGAACACGTGACGCAACGGTTATAGGCGTTGGTTCCCTAAGCTTCTCAGGAGACAATCATCTGGGGGCTGCAGGTTCAATCCTGACTGCAGGCGAGTAACATTACAGGAATACTTAACACTTGTACCATGTTATGGCTAATGGAACCAGAAAACATGACCCCTATGGATTCAATAAAGGACGTAGTTCGAAGTTCAGTTGAGAATAAGTACACAGTTTAGTTCTATTTAACCCATTGATAGGATCCTATCAAGTGCTACCACTCCTAGTCAAAGTAGACCTGGGATCAATGGCAATGAAGAGGTACTCCGCATTCCTCAAAGCTCCAGTATTACTAGAACTTCACTATCATATTGTTTAGTGTCATATCTAGGACACTCGTTTGGGAGGGGTTCATACCCCTAGGTCGAGTCATACCAAAGACTCGAAAATGGTACTTGAAGCTTCCTTGCTTAACACTCAGTACTATAAGGTAAGGATCAAGGGTAAAGTGGAGCAATCCAGGGAACGAAGTAGCGCCTTCCCCTACACCTTGGTGTTGTAGCTATTGAAAGGGGAGCCTTTGGGTCACCCTCGACTACAGTCGCCAACTTTTACTTTTTCATAGCTAGGGAATACGGTCACTGGTGCTCGGAGGCGGCCGCTATATAAAACTTTTGAAAATGGGTTTTCACATTTGAAATCAATCAAGTTTCGACCACAAGCATGGTATGAGACCGACGCTGTCACTCTCATGGTTACTAACCTTTTTTCAAAAATCCTAAACTCTCATGCAAAAGCACCCTTGCAGTTGCAACGAGAGTTCTCGCGGTTGGCTTTTTGTCGTCTGTCACATAGCTGGGGAATACGGTCACTGGCGCTCGGGGGCGGCCGCTATATAACACTTTTGAAAATGGGTTTTCGCAATCTGAAATCAATCAAACTTATCTCGCTGTCACAATTCAATTATTCTACGTACGAATTTTATCTCAGTTCTATGAATAAGAAGTAATCATATATCGAACTTAATGGCCGTCCTCTTCGGTCTATAAGCATTTACATTTAAAAATTGGAAACTCACATCGAGGATTAATTTCTATCAAATTCTTTAAAAAGTTTAAATTGTTTCGAGGGAATGCTTTAAATACATTGGAGAGAGAGAGAGAGATGAGACAATAATGCTGAGATATAATTGTTACAAATTAGTTACATTGGAGGGAGTCATGGCTGATTATACAACGACCCAGTCACAGGTGTTATAACAAAATTAAACATTGCACAATATGATAGAAAATGAGCTGACAGCTGCGTTTTATCAAATTTGATATGAGTAGGAATTATTTTCTTCATATTTCGCTTAAGGCTTAACCAACAGAACACTGATCTGTACATTGGGACTATTCACAACAGAAAGAAGTGTGGGGTGTAGCCTCACCATACACTCTACCTGCGATTAGACTGTGACAGAAATATTTTCGCCAATTCGAAAGGTTTTTTTTTCATTATTACACATCTAAAATATATCTATGAATCCACAATACTATTATTATTATTATTATTTACTCATTAGAGTTTTTCACATCAGCGTCAGCTGATGATTTTTCACTGGAGTCTGAATAACAACAACTCTCCTAAAGTCTCCAGGACTCTTCTCACTATTCTGGCCGTTCTCAAGAATGTAGTAATTTTCGATGGTCTCCACTCGTCAACCAACTTCCAAGTTCTCCAGTCCCTTTAATAATCCTTTAGTTACTGTTCCAAACGCACCAATTACAATTGGTATTATTGTCACCTGCATGTTCCACAGTTTTTTCAATTCCCTTACAAGGTCAAGGTACTTATCCTTCTTTTAACATTCTTTCAGTTTTATTCTGGGGTCAGTCGGGTGTCGGCTTTGTGACCGAAGTGGTATTTATCCGTAACTCCCACCAGGCAGGATTTGACACAAGGTCTTCTTTCTATAGTAAAGATTTAAGAGAGGACAATTTTGTTTTGTTTTATTTGGTTTTGTGTGGTTTTATGGCATTGTAGGTTATTTAATGCCAAATCCATTTTTATTCATATTGTGACGTTGCCTAAAATATGATCTCAGGGCGAGAGTTTATTTTATGCACATGTGACGTCGGGGGCAGTCTTGGACTTGATCCTCCGCAAAATAAGTCCTTGTCAAGACTGCTATTTCGGGCATATGGTACTGGCAAATAATGTGGTGGGGTTAATTTGGGGCTAGACTCATTTCCAACGCTGGCGAGAGGGGTTACCGATTCACTTTCACATACCTCACAAAGTCTTTCGTTTTCCTACCCCCTCGGATAACGGAAAGCATGGATTTCTACGTTAAAACAAAATATATTTCACTGTAGTCAAATTTTAAAATTTTCCTTGAAATGTTTTTAAGGCGAATAAGACCTTTAGCGAGAATAAATGAAAGCGATACGAAGCTGAAAAAGATAAGTGCAAAAGAAGGCATCTCGATAGATAAACTTGATAGGTAAACAACATAACCAATAGATTTCAACACAAGGGAGCATTTAAAATGTAACAAAGCTTTAATTAAACCAAACAAATAATTATGAGATTTAAGAAACAGATCCTTTTTTCTTTTCTCCTTTCCTTTTAAACTATCGGCTTTGTTAAGCCAGCAGGCAGTGTTAAACACAACACACAACAGTCCTTTTCTTCTTCCTCCTTTTTTCTTTCTTTCTTTTTTTTTCTTTTCTTTCTTTTTACTTTTCTTTCTTTTTCTTAAGAAAGTATCTAAGTCCACTCATTTATTTACGGTTGATGAAACAAATCTTTTCAGTTTCTTTCTTTCCTTTTCTGAATATATATATATATAATATTTAGGAAGAGTAGAAAGAAAAACAAGTTTAAGGTGTACTTATCTTTTCGAAGGCTAGTTCTCTGGTTCCTTTCTTTTACGGGCGAGCGGCATTTCTCTAGAATCTGACTGAAGGTGCCTTTCTGCTATCTTCTGTCCAAAGATTCTGTTCTACTCTTTCCCGGAGTATGGCTAACTTGACGTCCATCTCTTGCCAATGTCTGTCCAGAACTAAATGATCTTTTTTGGGGCGAGGGAACCCGGAGTTTTGGGCTATTAATCAGCAGATCTTTTCACGCCGACTTCTGTCCTATAACAAAAGATCCTTTTCCAAATTTCCTCAGACGAAAAGGTATTATTTTGGCGCCAAAAAGGTCTAGCCAATCATTTGGCTCTTTCTTCTTCCTATATTTCATCCGGTCATGTTACTACAATGACCTATATTCCCTTCTCTGTCAAACCGATTACAGGTCATGGAGTGCGAGTAATTTGAATTTCGTTCATATCTCCCTTTTAACGGTCAGTCTTGGGACTTATTAGTTCAAACACAGTGGGTGGGGGAAATTAATCTTACCTTTCCTCTCTCGGTGGCATCCCACGTCACAATATAAACAGTTTTATTTCAAACAGTTCGGTTTAGCATCAGTACAGTTTTTTTGTGTACACTCAGTTAAATGTAAAAACAGTTATATTTCAAACAATTCAGTTTAGCAAACGTACACAGTTAATTCTGTTTAGCCCATTGATAGAACCCTATCATATGCTACCAGTTTGGGTCAGAGTTGACCAAGGAGCGATGGCAATAAAGACGTACTCAGCATTTCCCAAAGCTTCAGCATTACTGGAGCTTCACCATCAGATTGTTTAATGTCATATATCAGGACACTCATAAGGAGAGTCTAACCCACCCACCTGCAGAGATGCAGTCGGTGTATTCTACAGTCCCAGCCTGCTGGGCGAAAAATATTAGGGTGTACATATTTATGGATGATATTGTACGTTGGGAAGTCAAACGGTAAAACCTAATATTTATTTCCACGGTCATTACAACAGAAAAAGGAACCACTGTAACATCTTAGGATAGAGCAACAGATTAGTTTGAAAATTATTAGCATTAGATAGGAATATAGATGGGATTCTAACTATTATCACTATTGCTAGAGTGGATATGGGAGTAATGGCAAAGAAGAGGTTGTTGAAACACCCTAGAGCTCTTAAAATGAAGCCTCACCGTTAGATATTGTTTAGTATCATAGCAAGAACACACTTTTAGGTGGGCTTTTAGCCCTCTACAAAGGATGTTGTCTGTGTATTGTAAGCTTTATTGACAAAACGGGATCGCTTCGGGCCTCATTACCCCCCACCCCACCCCACCGGGTTCGGCTGGACCTCCATCGGTTGTACAAAGAATAAATGACGAGCATAGCACTAGATCTTCGTGTCTAGTGAAGCTATGACTAGCAAGGTCACCTGGCATACGTGCCGGGAGACTTGAATACTTGAAACCATACAAATCATTTGATATCACGTAACTGTGAGCAAAAAAGTCTTTAGAAACAACTACTCGAAAAATTTAAATATAATTGTACAATATACGCCATTCTTTAAACTCTGGGTACAAAATAACCCTAAATGGGTTGAAATGCCACTAAAGTCAATAAATCAATGAAATGTTAGTTTATTGAAAAATGCAAAGTCTTGAGACTGAAGTTATGACTTATCAAGACAGAAATGAACATGCGTCTCTGTTGCAAGGACAGATCCTGATTTGTGAATATGCTATTTGTCTACATGATTAAATTTTGATCTTTTACACAGTTCCCAGTTGATTACCTTTCTCGCCCAGTCTTTCATCATCTTGTAAATCCTTTTCAGCCAGTTCGCTGATTTCGCTTATGTGAATAACTGTTTCCTCTCTGTCGCCACATAATCTACACTTACTATATCATTTTACTCATTTGAGATTTCTTCACAACAGCATTACCTGATGGTTTCTCACAAGACCCTGAGAGTCAGTAAGTCTCTTCAAGTCTCCAAGACTCTTCCAAGTATTCTAGCCGATCTCAACAATGCTGTAGTTTGAATGGTCACCACTTGTCCTCTTATTTCAAAGTCCTTGAGTCTCTGTTACAATCCTTTGGTGATTGCAACGAGTTTGTCAATTACAACTGGTACTATGTTTTTCATTTCACTAGCAAGGTCTTGGTACTTATCTCTCTTTTCGCTTTCTTTCAGTTCTACCCTGTGGTCAGCCAAAACGGCCAAGTCCACATTCAGCAGGTTCTCTTTTTTGTTTATTATTATTATTATTATTTGTAGTAGTAGTAGTAGTATTTGTAGTTGTTGTTGTTGTTGAAGATACCTGTATTAATATTCTGGTAATTTTTAATAACTATTTAAGCAGTATTTCAAATTTGATGAAGATGAACGCATGATTCTGTTATTAGAAAGAAAAGAATAAACATTTTTATTTCTAAACTATATCAAACTGCAGTAAGCGTTTTAACTAGAACGAGTTAATTCTTAAAATAAAGTCGAAAAAATGATGACCAACTGCTGTTAATTATCATATTTACCGACCCCTCCGCTCGGGCAGGATATGACACAAGGTCGATTTTTAAGATTTGGATTCAGAGTTTTCCTTCTCTTAGACTAGTTGCCTTACCAAGGCTGTAGAACCTAGTCTGCCCTACAATTTACCCATAGCTGGAGGGAGAATAATTGAATTCATACCTTTCCCAAGGGTATTAGTGCTATGTGAAATGCAATTAGCCTGGTCCAGGAATTGAACTCGTGTCGTCGTGTCTATATCCTACGACGATAACCATTACACCACGGGCACCTCCTAATTATGGTACTTTAAAATGTAATCTTGCGTAGTACTCAAACCACATCACCTGAATACTTTCCAAAGATACCATAACAAATTGTAATATTTCCGGAAATCAATGAACAAAGTTTTTAAACTTTGTGTTATCTTTATAGACTTTCTGAATAATTTTAGAATCTTCAGAATATTTTACAAATATTTTCGGGAAAGAATCGAGTTAAAATCGACAACTGTTTTTATGCAAAATTTTTCTCATTTGCAGTTCTTCAATTATTACTATATATATATATATATATATGTGTGTGTGTGTGTGTGTGTGTGTGTGTGTGTGTGTGTTTCTTCATTTACATATATATATACATAGAACTTCTTCATAGAATTTTCTTCAGTTATTTTTTTCTACGTTGTAAATTCTGTCAATCCTAATTATTTCTCTTTCTATTGACAAGTGATAATATGGTCACGTAAAATCGCTTAGCTGGTAATTTGTTTTATTTTTCAATTAATGTTTTAGCTTGAAGTAGTTAAATTGTGTCTGTTGACAAAAGAAAATTGATGACTGCATTTTTTTCCACATGTTTTCAATAATTGCAAAGATCGGTGTTTTTTGTTTTTTTGTTTTTTGTATTTGTTTTTTTTTTTTGTTTTTTTTTATCTACTTTTATATGTGTAACTTTAGTCATTCTATTTGTATTTATTAATTTTTTAGAGGCATTGCAATTAATTCAAATTCCCTCGGAGGGATAATGATATGGACAGAGCGAGAAATAAGAGAGTGTTCTTTTTATGCTAATATGAAGAAAGAAACAGAAAAAAAGACCAAGAACTGAAAGAAGAAATTGAAACGCTTAAGTGAAAATAAACAAATAAAAGAAATGAATGAAAAATTGTCAGCAACAAATATAGGAGAAAATTACAGAAAAGTAAAGAGAATTAAAAAGAAAAGTGAGAAACTAGTTGGTTGGTTGGTTTTTTATGGCATATCAATTAATCATTGTGGGTTAAGTAAAGTCAAATTTTGCAAGCTGATAGTTTGTTGGGAACTTTGTTTTTAAACCAGACATTAGAGCTCATTAGTTTGCATGCATCTAAATTCTTTCAAATTTTCCTATATACATTAATAATTCGGTTTAATATTAAGCATTTGTTTGCACATAGTTAAATAGTTTTAAGTATTTTGTTATAAGAAAATCTAATTGCGAAAGAAAGAACGAAAAAAATGTAGAAGGAAAAAATAGAGTAAGAATAGGAGTGATGATATTTACCCAACCCCTCCGCTCGGGCAGGATATGACACAAGGTCAATTTTTAAGCGGAGTTTAACAGGTTTGAATTCAGAGTTTTCCCTCTCCTAGACCAGCTGCCTCATCAAGGCTGAAGAACCTAGTCTGCCCTACTATTTACCCATAGCTGGAGGGAGAATAATTGGATTCATACCTTTCCCAAGGGTATTAGTGCTATGTGAAATGCAATCAGTCTCGTCCAGGATTTGAACCCGTGTCGCTGTGTCCATTTTCTACGACGATAACCATTACTCCACGGGCACCTCTTAATTAAGAATAGGAGTGAGAGAGAGAGAGAGAGAGAGAGAGAGAGAGAGAGAGAGGAGTGGGATTGATTGAAAGGGTTAACCAAAGATGTAAATTAAGAAGAAAGAAAAGGAAGACGGAAATGGAGGGAAAATTGCGAAATTAAAAAAAAGAATAGGAAACAGAGAGGCTGAGATAGTGATAGTCTAAGAGTTAAGCAAAAAATGAAATGAATGTTATAGATTAATATAGAATTTTAAAAAAATAAGAGAAATCATATTGAGAGAGAGTCAATGAGTCAACCAGAAAATTGAGAGAGTAATTAAAAAAGAAAATGAGAGAACAAGAGGAAGTAAGAGAGTGAAAGAGGGGTTTAATTAATTAATGAACGAACGGAATTGAGATTAACAGAAATTGAGAAGTTGAGTGACAGGTATGGATTGCGAGATAGCAAGAGAGGAAAAGACATGGATTAATTAGGAGATTATCTGAAAAAGAAAGAGAGAAAATGAGAGATTAAGGTAGAGGATGAGATAATTATAAATAGAGGGTGCAAATAAGATAACAAGAGAGAAAAAGAAGTATTAAAGAAAGAGAATTTGAAAATAATTTAGAGAGCTGGAGAAAGAGAGAGAGAGAGAGAGAGAGAGAGAGAGAGAGAGAGAGAGAATTAGGAAGATAAAGAGGAAGTGTTACAGAGATCTATCAAGAAATGCGTATAGAAAAAGAAATGAGAAAGAGAAAGAAAAAAACATGCTTTTAGATGCTAATTTTCCAGACTTAATCTCTCTCTCTCTCTCTCTCTCTCTCTCTCTCTCTCTCTCTCTCTCTCTCTCTCTCTCTCTCCGGGTGTGTGTGTGTGCATGTGTTGCGTAGTCAGATACACGAATATGGCCATGTGCAAAATGGGTGAAATGGACATGGAATGTTCATAACAATAGAACATATAAAGAACATAGGAATCTCGGAATTCGAAAACACGTTACGACTTCTTGTTCAGGTACGAAACCTTTTTATTAACTTTGAGTTAAAGGTTTCGACATAAGGAGGAGAGACACAATCTTCTATGCTGTCTTATTCATTTGGACCCCATCTCATGCAGCCCCCCATAGGGCGCAAGTTCGCCTCGCGCCGGCGAGCTCCAAAAGTCGATCCTTCTCGTTTAACGTCTAGTACTCGACACTCTCTTTCTTCAAATCTCCACAAACCTCTGCGCGCTTCCGGTGCGTGACGTCACCTGCACCCTGTCACCGCGTTTCGTCTCGGACTATTATGACATCTGAGTGACACCTCCATCAGCCCGCGCTCGCCTGCGTTAACACCTGCCTCAATGTTGCACCTAACTAACCCATGTGCTGAGCCGAAAGGTTCTCAGCCAAACTAAACTCAAAGGCATGAACCGAAATCCCTCGGCTATTCCATAATACATGTGTGTGTTTAATCTATATTTCTATCACTCTCTCTCTCATTCACTTATCCTCGTTCTTACTTTGTTCCTCACTCATTAACTCCGACTAATCATCTTGCTCTCTCTTTCTCTTTCACTCTCTCTTTCTCACTCTCTCTCTCACTTTCTCCATCACTGTCTTTTTCTCACTTACTCCCACTAATATTGTCCTCTCTCTCTCTCTCTCTCTATATATATATATATATATAATATTTTTATTCTCCTCCTGATGATTGTCGTAATAAGACGGCATGAAACATTGGGTCACAGATAAGCATCCAAGCTATTAGATATATATAAAAACTAATATATATCTATTTATTATTATATCATATAATAGCTGTATCACAAATATTGGACACTGTCTAAATTATACAGCATTTGGTCTGCCACAAACCCACCAAGTGAGATAGTGACAACAATACACTGTTATATATATATATATATATATATATATATATATATATATATATATATATATATATATTTATATATATATATATCTTCTACTCTCATTTTATACCTCAAATATTTCTTTCTTTCTCTCTCTCTCTCTCTCTTTCTCTCTCTCTCTCTCTCTCTCACTTATCATTTTCTCCTCTTACTCCTTGAAATTATCATCTTCTCTCTCTCTCTCTATATATATATATATATATATATATCTTACTTCTCTCACTTACTCCGTCTAATTATCTTACTTTCTCTGTTTCTCTCTGTCTCTATCTCTGTTTCTGACTGTCTGTTTGTCTCCTCTCTCTCTCTCTCTCTCTCTCTCTCTCTCTCTCTTAGTATCTGACACACACCAATTTTTTCTTTCTTATTCTTACACTCTCACTGTCGGCTATTCTCGCTCACTTGTAAGATTAAAAGGATATATATATATATATATATATATATATATATATATATATATATATATATATATACAGAAGAATGAAAGAAAACATTATATATTTATTCCTTCTATCAATATGGAAAATCTTAATAACCTGAATGCGAGTTAATCGCGTTGAGAAAAATCACAAATAAAATAATGAAAACATCCCGTTACATTTTTCACGAATGTATCCACGATTATTTGAAATCTTCTGTTGATGAAATGAAACACGAGACATTATTTTTTGAAAAAGCCAAATAATAGGAGAAACTTTACGTAAGAACAATTTTCTCTCCAACCACATGGCCAGTATAAGATTAAAATAACATGATCTTCTGACTTCTGTCGCTGAACCAAGAAAAGATTCGTAAAAACAGAGTAAAAAAAATTAATGAGAAATATCATTAAAAAAAACAACATCAAAACTGAAAGATATTTAGAAGAAAGATGCTAAATGTCTGGCCGTTTGGTTATCGTTTATTCGTTATCAATGATATTGGTTATCTCAATATATAGGGAGTCTCAGAATGTAGGGTATCTCAATATACAAGGGAACCATGTGATTGATAATAACTCTACTAATATTAATCATGTGTTCTTTTTTGTTTCAATTTGAAAATAGTATACTATAACAACTATTTTCCACACTAGATGGAACCTCACTGAAACTGGTAGACAAGTTCACCTTCCTAGGAAGCAGTGTATCGTCAACCGAAAAAGACATCGACACGCGGCTAACAAAGGCATGGACAGCTATCGATAAGCTATCAATCATATGGAAGACAGACCTGACCGAGAAAATGAAACGCAGTTTCTTCCAAGCTGCGGTCGTTTCGATACTGCTATATGGATACACTACTTGGACGCTAACTAAACGGCTGGAGAAGAAGCTAGACGGCCAATACACAAGAATGCAGCGAGCAATATTGAACAAGTCCTGGCGGCAACACCCCACAAAGCACCAACTATACGGCCACCAGCCTCTCATCACAAAAAACTATCCAAGTTAGACGGACCAGACATGCAGGACACTGCTGGAGAAGCAGGGAAAAGCTCATAAGTGATGTACTCCTATCGATCCCCACATATGGCAGTTTAAAAGCAGGACGACCGGCTTGAACATACATACAGCAGCTCTGTGAGGATACGGGTTGTAGCCCTGAAGACCTGCCGGAGGCGATGAACGATAGGGAGAAGTGGTGAGAGATGATCAGAGATGTCCGTGTTGGCGGCACGACATGATGATGATGATGATAACTATTAATCCTTGATCACAATCACTTGGACAAGAGAGGAAAAATACTTTGTGTCACCACTTATTTGGGGACAAAATCATTTAAAACTGTTTCAAAATAGACGCAACTAATTAGTATAATAATGATTTATTACTGAGACAAGAACCCCCCAAAACGATTGCATATCCAGGAAGTTGATATAATAACAATAAAAAATATTGATTTGAGGAGGTATTCCAAATGACCGCCATTGCACTTGTCTTAGTAATAAATCATTATTATATTTATGGGTTGAATCTATATAGAGACAGCCAGTATTTCATCAATATGTTTTGCAAAATTAAACCTTGGAAGCAGACACTGTTTTTATTCAACAGTTATTTCGATTTTCTTCCATGACATACAATACCTTGATATAAGAGGGTCATTCAATAATTAAGGTGAATTTTTCCTAATGAGTTGGTAATAAGAAATAATGTGTACAGTTTGATCTTTTTCATCCATATTAATAGTGATGGTCCTTTCATATTCTAGAAGAATATTACCACGACTTTCTTTACTGACTGCTTCGCCCGGGCCTTTTTCTTTTAGGAGTGTCAGTGTGTTTGCCCTCCATGTACTTTTCAACTGACGTTCGGGGGTGTCCTCGTGGTGTAATGGTTAAAGCAATGGACTGCGGAATCGTAGTAAGCGAGTTCGAACACTAGTCACGCTATTAAGTTCACTTTCGGGCAAATACCCTTGCGAAATGTATGAACCCCCTCATCCTCCCAGCCATGGGTTAAATAGTGCCACTATTGTTCTTCTAGGAGAATAGCTTTGGCATTAAATAATCTACAAAGGTTGATATGCCATTAAACAAAGAAACCAACCCAAACCAATTATAGTTGCTCACCCGTATTTAGCTCAGATGTAAATATTTTGTGGTTAAAACATGCTTCTGTCTACATCACAAATTCTCCTATAAATTTCATGTAGTTTGCTCTTCTCTGACACCAGAAATGATATGACAAACCTCTGTTCGTAGCCTGGAGCGCTCTGTTTAATTTGTCACCATTTTGAACAGCGTCAAAACAAACATTTACTGAGATTAAAATATGTTTTGCTATAAACCAACATCAATTAATGCTGAGTTTACATTAACATGTAGAGGTAGATACATAGATAGATATAGAGATATATTGAGATAGATAGACAGAGAGAGAGAGAGAGAGAGATAGAGATAGATAGATATAGATAGATAGATAGATAGATAGATTCCGCTTGTTTAACAATTGATTCTGGCATTTTTTCCGGCAATATGTCTGATTGTATTTGCCCAGGAGAAGAAAAAACTGAAGAAATTTATTTAGGAATGTTAATTGTTCAGAATCTGATTTTCACTTTTAAATCTTTTATTGTTGATTCAAGACGATGCGTGGAGCTAGTGGGTTCTCGGGTTAACAATACTTCATGATGATGTAAGTGCTTCTTTGAAAAGATTGGTGTTTTAAATGACGTTCTGCGCAGATGAAGACCCTACATTATCATTATTAATTCGAAAAGTCTTATCCGCAATGATGATTAACATATACACTAACATTTATTTTTAAAAGTTGTTTGGGTTTTATGCCATATCAACCTTTGTAAGTTATTTAATGTCAAATCCATTTTTATATAAATAATCAGTTCAATTTCAAACAATTCAGTTTAGCATGAGCATACAGTTTAATTGTCAAAAACATTTCTATCTTAAGCTATTTAGTTTAGTCAGACAGTTTTAATTCAACAAATTCAGTTTAGTATAAGTATAGATTTTGTTTACGCACAGTTAAATGTCAAAACAGCTCTATTTCAAACAATTCAGTTTAATGTAAATGCACTTTCAATGTCAAAAACTGTTACATTTCAAAGAATTCAGTTTAGCATACGAAAACAGTTCTATTTCAAATAATTCCGGTTATCATAAGTACGCAGTTTACATGTCAAAACAGTCCTATTTCAAGTAATTTAGTTTAGCATAAGTACACATTTTAGTTCTAATTCACCCATTGATAGGACTCAATCAGGTGCTACCACTCCGTGCCAGACTGGAACTGGGAGTGATAGCAATGAAGGAATGTTCCAGTATTACTTAAAACGTACCATCAGATTGTTTAATGTCATAGTCAAAGCACTCGTTGGGGAAGGGTCTTAACCCCCTGCAGAGGTGCAGTCGGTATATTCTACAGCCCTAGCCGACTCGCAAGTTTCTATTAGGTTTTTGAATAAACACACACACACACACACATAGATAGATAGATAGATAGATATAGATATATTGATATATATTGTGCCACGAGATTTTTTGTACGTACACCTACGATGATTCGTCGAATAATCAAAATCTGAGAAATTGAGGACCGATTTCTGTGAAAACCGTTCTGATTCTTCCTGATTGAAACCAGAGCGTTATAAACCTCAGCAGCTATTGTTGTATTGCGGTTGAAGTAATGAAGGACAACACTTCTTTATAAGAATATATCTCTTTTTATTCTTCTTGGAGTCAAAGCTTCTGTGGTATGACGGATGGACAGACAAAGATAGGGACAGATTAAGACATATTGACCCATAACATATCTTGCCCATAGCACGCTGTGTTATCTTCAAGACCCCACTTAGCCCTTCTGCTTCTCGGCCGGGGTTGCGCAATCGGAGGCCTAGTCTGTGCCACAGGACCTTGCAGTGACTTAAAGCTGGCTCTGACTTGGCCCAAACTCAGCCCTTGCTGCTTCCAACTGACTCAACTATCGCTCACCTACTTCCGATTAGATCACGTGATCTTCTTTCGCTTATTTACACAGGTACATCTCTGATTGGCGGCTCGGTCAGGGTCACTACTATGTAACACTACAGCAGTAAAAGTTATGCATTTAGCCAACGAGTAGAGACATATTATCAGCTCTATGCCGACACTGGATGTCGGTAAGAAGGCTTGCTAAGAGTGATGGGTGGTATAGTGGCATGGTGAGAGAGAATCAAGGGCATCCATGCAATATGGGTAGAGTGTTTGCCAGTGGCCCGGGAAACCGGTGTTCAATCCAGGTTGAGTCATACCAAAGACTCAAAAAAGGTACTTGATGCTTCCTTGCTTAACATTCAACAATATAAGATACTGATCAAGGGTAAGTGGAGCAATCCAGGGAAAGGAGTAGCATATTGTCTTACACCTTGGTATAATAGCTATTGAAAAGGGAGCCTTTTGGTCGTCATCGAGAACGTTCGCCAACTTTATTTTTACTTTTTACTTATATATATATATACAGGAGGTCCCAAAATTTTGATATCATTTTAAAAGCAATTACTTGAAAACTACTGAGTCTAGCTCAATGAAATAGAACAGTTTAGGTGTTGAATATCATGAGTTTATTCTGAGACTGATTTCATAAGTGTTCAATATATACACCGGCTGTGACACGGCTCACGTCAAGTCGGTAGTTAAGCTCTGGCCAAATACACTGTTGTATGTCTCCGGTAACATTATCCAGTGCAGAAGTGATTCTTTGCTTGAATTCATCAATGCTAGCAGGAAGAATGGGGACATAGACCAGTTCCTTCACATGTCCCCATCAAAAAAATCACACGAGGCCAAGTCTAGTAACTGTTGCGGCTATTTCATCGGAAAACTGTCTTTAGCTCCACCACGCCTGATCCATCTCCTTGGCAAATTCTCATTGAGATAAGCACGTATTTTCCTCTTCCATTAAATATAAATTCTTGATCTATTGCTATATATTCTGAGAAAATTTGAGGTTATTTCAAAATGAATTGCCAAAACTATTGGCTTCCGAAAGGATATTAAATTTTTGAGACACCATATATACATATATATATATATATGTGTGTGTGTGTGTGTGTGTGTGTGTGTGTGTGTGTGTGTGTGTGTAACCTTAAAAATTTAACAAATTATAAGCTTATCAGTATATTAAATTCTATATTGATACTTTTTCGAAGATATTTTAAGTCTATTATTTCATAAAACTCCCGGATCCTCTATAAGGTAATTCTGAATCTGTGAAACAGAACCCTACGAAGGATAACAGAAAACTAAAAATTGTCTCATTTTCTAGTTTCATATTAAAATAGAATGTTTCAGAAGATACATCAAATATCAACATTGCCCTCATGATGGTTTAATATAAAAACCGAAACATTTAACATTGGGCAAATAATTCCACTGTAAATATAATCATCGTTTGAATACCTTATTTTTTCATATTTGCATATTCACACACATACACACGCATATATAATGAATATTGATTTGTTGTAATTTATAGTAATTGATGTTAGATAATTATTATTTATGATATTAAAGATTTGAGGTTTACTCATAATATGAATAATATTATCATAATTTTTAAGATATAAGTGTAAACTTGAGAATACATAATATTTTGTTGTATTTCTTTATAATTTGAGATAATAGTCTTAACAGTAACTGTTAAAATTTCTATTTTTACTTTATTAATGTAACCAACTATATCGAATAGTATAAAAATATTGGCGTGAAATTTTTCCAAGGTTTTTAATTAAATAGTATTGATATTCAATATAATATTTTATAAAATAATTTTATTTTAAGACGTTATTCATACCCATGTTAATTGTTTATAGTAGATAATATTCTCTCCCTAAATTCATCTATTCTTTTATTTTCTTCATTTATTTTTTTCATTTGGGTCGAAAAGTTTGTTTGTCATTATGTAAAAATGAGGTGAAAAGGAAAGAAGGGTCGACAATTGATACATTTTCATTCAGGAATTGTATTTCATTTGTCAATCAGACAGGAAAAACAATTGATCTGGGTTTTTTTTGTTTTTTTTTTAAATCATGACATTTGGGTTAGGATGGCCGGAATTTTTTTGGTTTCTCTAAATTTTAATTTGAAGTTTCTCATTATTTTTTAGTTTGAAAATACAGATCTAACATTTTTTTTTAAACATATAGGGTCTGCTGAAATAAATATTATTACAAAAAATACGAATGGTTTTTAATAGTTTTCCTTATATATATATATATATATATATATATATATATATATATATATATATATATATATTGTACATAACATAGTTCCCAAGTCAGCAGTTCTAAAGCAACAAAAAACGCTTTCATTGTTATTATAATAACAATCTTACAATGTAATCTCAATATATATATATATATATATATATATATATATATAACCATTATACGATTACAAGTATCTTTATACATATAGATAGAGTAAATGTTTTAAAGTTACCGTGTTAATTTGGTATAATGAGAAATCACTTATATGGAGTTTAAAGAAATATTTATCATCGAAAAAAGTAGATGATTGAACTAAGTGCAAAATCTGAACAACACTGTTTCCTTTTTACTTCGTGTCTTTGAGAAAAGTATGAATCTATCTCTTCTAGGGCTAAAAAGGCTGGCAAACTAGGCCTTCTACCCTTCGAGAGAAACAGAATTCTGAATTAAAACCAGTTTGACAGTTTTTACAGGTCACCAGTAGAAACAATTGATTGATTGATTGATTGATTTTATTTCGTACCAAGAGGTTAGAGCATCCTGTTAATTATACCGTCAAGTTTTCATTTCTTTCTGTAGATATTTCGTAAACGCTTGTTGGTTCGGAACTTTTTTGTTTTTTGCACACTGTTCTATCGAACATTTATAATTTACAAATATCTATTTGACCCATAGATGGGACTCTAACAGGTACCGGCTGCAGCAGTAGAATAGACCGACTGCATCTCTGCAGGGGGCTGAGACCTCCACCCAAAGTGTGTCCTTATGACACTAAACAATCTGATGGTGAGGTTACAATAATGCTGGAGTTTGGGGAAGGCGGAGAACATCTTCCTTGCCTTCGCTTCCAGGTTCACTATGGCCCGGAGTGGTAGCACCTGATATCGTCCTATCAACGTGTCAAATAGAACAGTTTAGGATTTAAACTCTATGCAAACAAATGATCTGTGTTAAATTTACTTGTTTGAAATAGAATTGTTTGATACATTAACTGTGAATAAACAAATAATTGATGCTAAATTGATTTGTTAGTGTTAGATAGCAATACTTGAAAACGTTAAACTATGTGCAAACAAACGATTAATAGTAAATAGAATTATTTGTATTAGATAGAAATAAGAGAAATCATTTAACTGTAAACAAAAAATGAGTTCAGGATAGTTTTAAAATGTTATCTACAAAATGTGTTTAGAAACCATATATTTGATATACATGTATAAAGTGGATTTGGCTTTAAGTAACATACAATGATGGATATGCCATAAAACCCTAACCACACATAAACCAGGAAAAATAGCGTAACGGTTATAGGCGTTGGTCCCCCT
>OY757909.1:106497669-106615885 GCA_963585895.1 Sepioteuthis lessoniana | reverse complement strand
AGAAAACCTGAGTATTTATCTCTCTTCACCGGCTCCAAATTCGCCACTCCAAAATCCTTCTAATTTTGGCGCGACCGCTTCTCATTGGCCACTTCACACTTTATTATTTTTCTTTTTTCTGATTTTAACCGGATGGATGCGTGGAGCCTTATGCGTGGCGACGCGTTTATACATTTTGTATCTGGCAGCCGACGAGTCAATATCCGGTTGGGAGTTTTTACTGTTAATTCCTAAATCCCCACAACCCTCCTTCTTTTATTGGGGTTCACCGAACAACGAACCCCCTCTTCGGTCTTTCGTTGGCAACATCATTCGTCCAATCCCCTGCCGCTATTTAGATGTTCGAACGAGTCTGGTGACCTCAGCATGTCTTGATTAATAGCTGGGTGAATAGACAGTGAATGCAGTCGAGTACAGGCTGATGTACGAGGTGCATACGATAAGTTTCCAGACTTTTATCGTATGGGCACTTTTATTGATAGTACACGCATGAAACTCTAGTCCCCTTCGAAGTAATCTCCTCCGGTTGCAATGCACTTACTGTACCGTTCCAACAACTTCTGGTAGGCCCCATGGAATTCCTCTTGTGTGAGCGTGGCAATGACCTTCGTCACAGCCTCTTTCATCTCCTCAATTGTCTCATAACGACAGCCACTGAGCTTAGGTAATAACCAAAAGTCACAAGGAGCAAGGTCTGGACTATAGGGAGAGTGAGAAACTGTCTTGATGCCCATCTTGGTCAAACAGTCTGTGACAAGGATGGAGTTGTCGACTGGTGTATTGTCCTGGTTGAAATTCTACTGACCCAATTTGAAGAGTGCTGGCCTCTTACGACGGAATCTCTTCCGACGGAATCTCTTCCTGAACTCCCTTAAAACATCAACATAGTAACCCTAACCCTGACCCTAACCCTTTGGCCAATCAACTCTGATCTATTGACTTCCTTACTCCTACCACACCTCTCATCATCCCTCAAAGACTCCCTGCCTTCCTTGAATCTCTTATGCCACTCAAAAACTGATGCTTGATTCATGCAAGATGCTCAAAAAGTAAAGTTAGTGACCGTCGTCGAGGGTGACTCAAAGGCTCCCTTTTCATTAGCTACTACACCGAGGTGCTGGGAGGACACTTCTCCTTTCTTGAGATTGGTCCACTTTACCCTTGATACGTACCTTATAATGCTGAGTGTTAAGCAAGAAGACATCAAGTACCATTTTCTGAGTCTTTAGTATGGGAATTTACTAAGTTTTTGCTTAGATATAGCATAAGGCCGCATGAATTGGGCACCCAATGAGAATCGAACTCACTCGTGCAGGTTTGCTAGTCTACTATTGCTGACCATTACACCACCCGAGGTGCCCTTCAGTCTTTGTTATGACTCGACCTAGGATTGAATCCTGGACTCCTGGGCTATTGGCGAAACGCACTATTTTTCCAGATTTTTCAGCCAAAACGTTAATAATAAAGTCAAATAAATAGACAATAACAATATTATTACGAGGACAAGTCAAATATTTGGCAATATTTTGGTAATGTGGGGCACAACTCAATAGCTGTGAATTCTTTTACTGAGGTCATGAAGGTGACCAACCCATTGAACCTGTGAAATGCCAAATTCACCTTATGCTCTGTAAGTGCTAAAAGAAAAGAGAAAAAACTTTATACACCTGAAATCTGGTTTGGTTTCTTTATTTAATGGCATATCAACCTTTTGTAGGTTATTCAATGCCAAACCCATACTTCTAGAAAAACAGTAGAGGGTCTATTTGACCTATAACTGGGAGGATAAGGGGGTTCATACCTTTCCCAAGGTATGAACTTTATGTCATAAAGTGAACGTAAAAGCGTAACTGGAATTCGTACTCACTACGATTCTTCTGCCTGTGCTTAAACCACTCAACTCTGGAAAATAATAGAATCGAATATAATTGTTAAGGAATATTTTTAAAGGCCAGAATGTGCAGTAATTAAATTTTAAAAAAGATATATTTCTTATCTAATATCAACTTATTTGTCCCTAAAAACAACAAAAAAAAAAAGGTGTATGTCTTCTACGTATGCTACTTCCACAATTTTTGCCTGCGGTAGTCGAAGCAATATTCCCTACATTTAAGTCACAAGCCTGCAGCGCATTGTTACGATTGAACTCGCAACCATACTAAGGATTTACAAGATTAGGTTTTAAACCCCTACTCTACATTTAGATCTGTGTTCTCTTCATATAAAAAAAGAGACTTCTCCGGTAACCTGTTTCAGTCAGGCGGGTGTTACTCATATAGCGTGTCTTGTGTAGTAATATCCTGCTGAAGAACTTTCATTTCCACGTCTGGTGTGAATCCAGTGTTTTGCTTCTTCTAAATCAGTTGTCATCCAAGGTTCATCACCATCATCATCATGTCGTGCCGCTAGCACGGATATCCCTGACCCTCTCTCGTCACTTTTCCCTATTGTTCATCGCCTCTGGCACGCTTTCAGGGCTACAACCCGTATCCTCACAGAGCTGCTGTATGTATGTTCGAGCGGGTCGTCCTGCTTTTGCACGGCCATATGTGGGGGTCCATAGGAGTACATCACTTATGAGCTCGTCCCTGCTTCTCCAGCAGTGTCCCGCGTGTCTGGTTCGTCTAACTTGGATAGTTTTCGTGATGGGAGGCAGTTGGCCATATTGTTGGTGCCTTGTGGGGTGTTGCCGCCAGGACTTATTCAATATTGCTCGCAGCATTCTTGCGTAATTGCCGTCTAGCTTCTTCTCCAGCCGTTTTGTTAGCGTTCAAGTGGTGCATCCATACAACAGTATCGACACGACCGCTGCCTGGAAGAAACTGCGCTTCATTTTATCGGTCAGGTTGGATTTCCATATAATCGATAGCTTATCGATAGCTGTCCATGCCTTTGTTAGCCGCGTGTCGATGTCTTTTTTGGTTGATGAGACACTGCTTCCTAAGTAGGTGAATTTGTCTACCACTTTCAGAGAGGTTCCGTCTGGTGTGAATTCAGTGTTTTCCTTCTTCTAAACTGGTTGTCATCCAAGGTTAAATATCCCTAACTGCCTTACTACTTAAACATACCAGGCGTGAGAATGATAGGATTCATAACTTTCCCAAGGGAATTAGCACTGAGGGGAATGCAACCAGCCTCGTTCAGGATTTGAACTTGGGTAGGAGAATCCACTTCCCATGACGATAACTGTTATGCCACAAGCACCTCCTACTATTTATAAATTACAATGGGACTAAGAATGTGTCTGTTTTGATGTATTGTCTATGTCTCAAGTGTCAGTTCTCCGATTTATCGTTTATATGAAAATCTTTGGTTCCTCTTTGGCTTTAGGACTTACAATATTACATATTCGTTCTTGCATCTCTTTTCTTATATTTCTTCCTCCCTGCGTTGTCTGGCGAATAACAAAAAGAAAAAGAAAACGCTTTTTGTTAAGAGAGCTGTCTGACGAAAATAAACAAATGCTTCAAGTCAGAATGAAAGCAATTCTCGAGTAGCGGTTTCCATCTTCTCTTCGTTGGTGGAGTGTTCTTGTTTTTTTACTAGACTGGCAGAAACAAGTGCTCGATGGTCATATCAGCATGGACAGGGTCAAGTGCTTTCAACTTCTACCTTTTAAAGAGCTTCGTTGTATTGGCCTTATTGTATAATTCGTAAGAGAAACCTAACGTTAAGTCTTGTTTCTCTGGTTTTTCAATAGTTTTTACCGTTTCTTTTAGCATCTGCTTTAGGCTTTGATCCAACTAAGTAGTCTCGCAATTTATTTAGTTCTATTAATCTATACTAGTCTCGTTCCATAATTTGGTTGTGGGGACGCTACACATGTAGTATGTGTTGAGCATTAATAGCCTGATGGAACCCATCCCTCTCCACCTCTACAACTGGTTCTGAATTTGGTGCTTTCCCTCTCTTAGACAGGTTTTTCTAATCAAGGTTAAAGAACTCAGCCTGCTCCATTTTATCCTGAGAGAATAGTTGAATTTGTATCTTTCTCAAAAGTATTAGCGCTATGTGAAATGCAGACTGTCTCGGTCAAGATTTGAACTCGGGTAGCCGAGTCCACTTCCCACAACGATAACCATTGGGCTTCGAGAGTCTCCGTCCATCAATAGATTAGAAGACCAAAATGATATAATCGTAAGAATCAAAAAACATGGATTCGATGAATCGAATTTATGTTTCACTCTGTTTCAATGTTCCCTAGGGAAAATATAGATCCATCTCCAGTTCTTCTCACCACCTTATGTGAGGAAATGATTGTTTGATTTACGGCATGTCAACCCGACTGGACTTATTTAATCCCCTGAAGTTAAGAAATCACGTATATATACATTTATGCTTACATTTTTGTGTAGTTTTTTAAACATGTCAATTTGAGCATTTGCTTGTACGCTAACAGAAACAACCACTTCGGGTCAGAGTAGACCTGGGAGTAATGACAATGAGGAGGTGCTCCATTCTCCTCAGATCTCCATAAGAGGAGCCTCACCATCAGATGCAGTTTAGTTTCATATTAAGAAAACCCTCTGAAGCGGTTTTAGTTCTCCCCAACAGGACGAGGTTTATAAAAAGTAGACTGACCCCTTAAACATTGGTAAATGCAACTGATATAGGAAAAGGAAAATCCTGAATTTAAACCCCCTACAAATGAGATCGGGTGAATTGCAACGGTGCAGCAGAAGAACTTGAGAGAGTCTTTTTGAAAAGCTCCTGGACTGACACTAATACTAAGTTGTATAACACCCAACCCAATCGGCTAGGTCTGACTGCGTCTCTGCAGAGGGCTAAGACCCCTTCCCATCTACGAATGTCCTGGATATGACATTAAACTGCATCTGATGGTGAGGCTCTAATAATACAGGAGGTTAAGGAAAATGTGGAGTGTCCTTTCATTGCCATCGCTCCCAGTTCCACAAATAGAGTCCTGTGAGTCAAATAGAAATGGTTGACATTCAAACTGACTTCACTGTTTTAAAGAAACTTTATATTACAGGATATTTCAAGATCTAAAGTATTTTGAACTCATGTAACGATTTGCGGTATTGATATCGGAATCGGAAAGCCGAGTTCAAATCCTAGATGAGTAATTTCTTTCTTTTAATAGCATATCAATCTTCGAGGGTTATTTAATGCTAAAGCTATCCTTGTAGAAGTATTGGGGCCATTTAACCCATAGTTTGACAGATAAAAGGGTTCATACCTTTCTCAAGAGTATTAGTTCGAAAATGAACGTAATAGCGCGACTAGAGTTCGAACTCGTTAACTAAGATGTCACAGTCTAACATGCAAGCCATGAAGCCATAGAGACTCCCACCAAATCCTGTACGAGGATGTTTGTGTTTCACTTCGTGCTAATGCCCTTGGGAAAAGCATGAATACTTTTCATCTCTCCCTGCAACTATAGATAAGTAATTGGGCTTTTTAGGCAACCAGTCTAGGAGAAAGAAAAACACAGAATTGAAACCAGCTCTTTTATGCTTTAAAGAATTGATCGTATCTCATATCCTTCTTGGGACGGAGGTGCTGAGTAAATAAGAGCAGAGTAGGTTCTTTAGCATTTGTAAGGCAACCAGTCTGGCAGAAAGAAACCTGAATTCTAACCATCTATTTTCTGCTTAGAAAATATGACCTTGTGTCATATCCTTCTTGTGACGGGGGTATTGAGTGACTAAGATTAGAGTAGGTTCTTTAGCCTTGGTTAGACAATCAATCTAGGAGAAAGAAAACATTGAATTTTAAGCAGCTGTACTCCACTTCTTAATTGACCTAGTATTGCATTCGGCTCATATTGGTGGATTTAAGCAAATGCATATATGTCAATCACCTGGTATCATTATATTATGTTTCAAGACGAAAGCCATAAAAGAGTTGACTCCTCCTCTCTCTTTCTTTCTCTCTCTCTCTCTCTCTCTGTCCACCCCACTAGATGACCATGATATAGGAGTGGAACCTTTAATATAAATACTATTAAAATTAGTAATAATTCAATCCTTCATTTGTTGAAATAGTATGCATACGTTGGAAGTGATTCCGTTTCCAGAAGTTTTTTCACAGAGGTCAGTAAATTTATTCTACTAAACTGTTCATTTAAAAATGCACATATTTGATTTAAAATAGTAATGTCTTAAATCTCAGCTGTATTCTGTGTTGTTTAAATGAAGAATGAAGACTTATGCGACTTAATTTTCAGGAAAAACTTTACTTTTGGAAGACGAACTGCTAAATTTGCTAAAGAAAACCCCAAAATTGCCCCCCCACAAGAAAAGAAAGGAAAAATAATCCAAAACACCTCAAATGTAGTCTAACACGTGCTAAAGACGAAAGCCATAAAAGAGTTGACTCCTCCTCTCTCTTTCTTTCTCTCTCTCTCTCTCTCTGTCCACCCCACTAGATGACCATGATATAGGAGTGGAACCTTTAATATAAATACTATTAAAATTAGTAATAATTCAATCCTTCATTTGTTGAAATAGTATGCATACGTTGGAAGTGATTCCGTTTTCAGAAGTTTTTTCACAGAGGTCAGTAAATTTATTCTACTAAACTGTTCATTTAAAAATGCACATTTGATTTAAAATAATTATTTCTTACTTCTCTACTATATTGTGTTCTAATATGAAATACACCATATTCCTCATGTATGTCGACATATTTAGCAGTTAAAAAATAAATAAATAAATAAATAAATAAAATAAAATAAATAAATAAAATGAAGTATAACGACCCTGGTCGAATGCTTTAGTATACAGGGCAAACAGAAATAGAACTTTTTCTAAAGCTTAGAAGTCTTATTGCACACCCTCATTAAAAAAAAAAAAAAAAAAAAAGCAACCGAAGTCAAAAATCGAATTCTACCTAATAAAATAAAAACCTGTCAGGGCCGGAATCGGATGATAGGATGAAATATACCCCAAAATTTCTTTGAATTTTAACATACAGCAGTCCTGGACTTTAACTAAGTTAAAACTTAAGGTAAAAAAAGGTCTTTTTTTTTTCTTTTTTTTCTTTTTTTTTCTACCACGTACACATGGGAAGCAGCGTGATGTACGTGTGAGTCTTGCGGCTTAACGCTCAGGATTGTCAGTTCGATCGGGGAACTACTGCTGCTCATCTATAAGAGTGGCTTCTATAGATGAGAATAAAAAGAGCCATCGAAAGATAACCATGACTCGTACTCAAACCAGATACATAAACCGCATCGCTCTACGCGCGGGTAAAAAAGGGGCGCGTCCTGCTGAGGTTGGAGCCCTGGCCTCAGTGTTTCGAAAAATCAGCTACAGAGCTCAAACTCAAACAAAAACTACTAAGATGCAAACAAACAATACAGATAGCGACATTTAACGTGAGAACCCTAAATAGAATAGGTCAACTATCAGAGCTAACTGCATCAGCCGTAGAACATAAGATAGACATAATTTGCATAGAAGAGCACCGATACACGCACACCGAAGATATCAAGTATCACGAAACTGGTAATGGATGGATGCTGGTGACTGTATCGGCATGGAAAAACACTGTCAATGCATCGGTAGGAGGGGTGGGAATGCTTCTAGGAACAAGAGCGTTAAAAACACTGAACAGCATTGAGAGAATACAACCTAGGATGATGGCCGCAACGTTTAACGGCAACCCCAAAGCAACAATTATCTCCTGCTACAGCCCTACCAATGTTAGCGAAGAAAACGAAATAGTCACCTTCTACGAAAATCTATCCTCCCTAGTACGTAGCATTCCGAAACACAACCTGCTAGTCATTGGCGGAGATATGAATGCACAAATCGGGAAAAACAGACACAACAAATACAGCCTACACAACGCGTCAAACAGGAATGGACAGCATCTAATAGATTTCATGATAGAAAATCGATTAACATGCCTCAATACAAACTTTCAAAAAAGGGAGGGGAAACTATGGACCTACACATACGCGAATAAGAGTAAAGCACAGATAGACTACGTCCTTATAAACAGGAAATGGAAAAACAGTGCGATGAATTGCGAGGCATACTCCTCTTTCGAGGGTGTGTCCTCCGATCATCGAATAGTTACGGCCAAAGTACGATTAAGCCTACGAAAAAACACCACACGTAAAGCGACAACCAAGCACTATGACTGGGCCCTACTCAACAACAGAGATATTAGAGATAAATATGCATTAGAATTAAGAAACAGATTCGAAGCACTACAAGAGAAGGCAGAAAAAGGTACCCCAAATGACGAATATGAAAATTTTGTAGAAGCACACCTTGAGGCGGCAGCAAAGTGTATTCCAACAAAACCTAGAACTAAATATAGAGCCCCTTGGGAAACGCTAGCGGTTAGAGAAAAACATGCACTTGTGAAAACTGCCTCCAAAAGCTATCAAAACAACCCAACAAACACAAATGCACGAAAACTAGAAAAGGCACAACATCAATTAACAGGAATATATCTAAAAGAACAGGCAGAATACATACAAAATCAGATAGATAAGATTAGAGACTCGGTGGAAGATAGACAATCCAGGATAGCCTGGCAAACAATAAACGAAGTAAGTAGAAGGAAGGGCACAGCCAAAGCAAAATTGAAAGCTGCAAGCCAATAAGAAAGAGTAAAACTGTGGGAACAGCATTTCAAAAATCTACTAGGAAACCCACCGAAAATAACGGATAAACCCATCACCAGAATTATCAGTAAGCAATTAGACGTTAAACAAGGTCCTTTCACCAAAGAAGAACTTGACCCAGCTCTCAGAAGAATTAAAAATAGGAAAGCTGCAGGGCTAGACGAGATCCCCCCAGAAGTGTGGAAGACTAGACAATTCGACGATATACTGCTCCGGCAATGCAACGCAGTCTATAGTCAAAATAGGATAGAAAGATGGACGAAGGGATGCATCCTTCCATTCCCTAAAAAAGGCGACCTCGGACTAGCCAAGAACTACCGAGGGATAACACTTACATCCATAGCAGCCAAAATTTACAATGCCCTACTACGAAACCGCATAGAACCCAAAATAGACAACATCCTTAGGAAAAACCAAAATGGCTTCCGGAGAAATAGATCCACAACCTCACAAATACTGACCATCCGTAGAATCCTTGAAGGCGTTCGGGCAAAAAACTTACAGGCGACATTACTATTTGTCGACTTTACCAAGGCCTTCGATTCCATACACAGAGGGAAGATGGAGCAAATCCTACTAGCATACGGCCTACCAAAAGAAACCGTAGCAGCGATAATGATTCTCTACAGAAACACCAAAGTGAAAGTACGTTCACCAGATGGAGACACGGAATACTTCGACATTGTTGCAGGAGTACTACAAGGAGACACACTAGCCCCGTACCTCTTTATCATCTGTCTAGACTATGTGCTTAGGACTTCGATCGACAAAATCAGAGAAAATGGCTTCGAGCTGACTAAGAGAAGAAGCAAAAGGTACCCCGCAAAAACAATCACGGACGCCGACTACGCTGATGACTTGGCGCTACTAGCGAATACGCCTAATCAAGCAGAAACACTACTGCATAGTCTGGAACGAGCCGCAGCTGGCATTGGCCTCCATGTCAATGCAAACAAAACTGAATATATGTGTTACAACCAAACGGGCAACATTGCCACTCTAGACGGAGCCTCTCTGAGGCTAGTAGACAAATTCACCTACCTCGGAAGTAGCGTCTCATCAACCGAAAAAGACATCGACACACGACTGACGAAGCCATGGACAGCTATCGATAGGCTCTCGATCATATGGAAGTCGGACCTAACTGATAAAATGAAACGCAGTTTCTTCAAGGCAGCGGTTGTGTCGATACTGCTATATGGATGCACCACATGGACGCTAACGAAGCGGCTGGAGAGGAAACTGGACGGAAATTACACAAGAATGTTGAGAGCAGTATTGAACAAGTCCTGGCGACAACACCCCACGAGACTCCAACTATACGGACACTTGCCCCCCATCACGAAAACTATACAAGTTAGACGAACCAGACACGCGGGACACTCCTGGAGAAGCAAAGACGAGCTCATAAGCGATGTACTCCTGTGGACCCCCACATATGGATGGGCAAAAGTAGGACGACCAGCACGAACTTACATACAGCAACTATGGGAGGACACAGGATGTTACCCTGAAGACCTGCCGGAGGCGATGAATGATAGGGAGAAATGGCGAGAGAGGGTCAGGGATATCGGTGATGGCGGCGTGACATGATGATGATGATGATGTTTCAATATAATGTTAGGGTAGCTTGTCAAGTAGTTCTAATAAATAGGCACACGTTTTAGTAGAAATCGAAATTGCACATTTCTGATTATGAAATTAAATCGACCAGTTTTATATATTGTCACTAGATTGGATTTGAAATGATCACCGTTGGTATCAATGTTTACGATGTTTACCCAAGTATAGGAGATAATCATGCGTGTGATGAAACTTGTGTGGGTTAAACTCATAATAGCAGGAATAATCAGTTAATGGTAGTCGTGTCAGTAATACTGTATGGCAGCACCACATGACCTCAAAGAAAAAAAAAGAAAAAAGCTAGAAGGGAACTGCACAAGATGTTGTGTGCTATTTAGAAGAAATTCTGGAAGCAGCACCCACAAAAAAATAACAACTGTACGACCACTTTCTTCCGATCACACAAACCATCTGAATAAGACGAACAACACATGCTGGGCATTGCTGGTTAAGTAAGCTGGAATTCATAGATTACCTTTTCCTAGGGACACACGAGATTTGGTGCACCAGCAAAAACTTACATTCATCAGCTCTGTGTGGTCACTGGGTGCCGTCTAGACAACATAACAAGATTAATAGCGGATAGAGACAAACGGGAATGCACTGATGGCAATGAACCTCAATCATGATTTTAATAATTAAACTGGTCACAGCAGAAAAACCTCCCACATTTTAAACTCTCACCTGTATAGTGTACGGGAATTTAGGCAAGTGGTAAAGGTAGCTCAATCTTGCAAATGTCAGACTATTTGTGGTTCAGATATGATCTCTTAAATTTATGATTTGGACCGATCATGTTTGTAAAAAGACCAAGGTAACTCTTTATTTTTTTTTAAATATTTTACTTTTATTTAAATGAAGGGCTAATTTCTTTAAATCAATGAACCAGTGCTTCTGAAATTTTCAGCTTATCGCAGTATCAATTTTCTATCCGGAACAACATCATTCTGTGTAACATGAAAAGAGCATGGAAATCTCTCGATGTAGCAATTAATGATTCAGCAGTCTTTAAAAAAAAGTCAATCCAGCAAACGCACGCTGGGAACCAATCCAAGCTAGGATCATAAATGATCATATCTGTAAAAAAAAAAAATGTGGGAGGTATTTCTGTCGCCACCTGTCCTATACTTTTAAAAATCATTAACAGATTGGTTTGCTCAAGTCTCCTTAATGGCAAATCAACTTTTTAATCCATAGCTGGGGGTGGGGAAAAGTATAATCTGAATGTGAACGTAACAACATTACTAGTATTTGAACTCGCTCACTACAATATGGCTGTCCAGCACGTTAATTACTTTAACACACGTTTTGTCCTCATCAATAGAATTATAAAAATACTTGAGACTATTTACCAAAATGAATGTTCCTTAATTTAAATTCTTTTAATCTTACTCTATCCATACTCTATGGCTTTGAAAATATGATGTAAATGCAATATTGTGCATACATATATGTATATGTATATGTATATGCAATCATTTCACTAACATGCATAGCAATTTGAAATATTTGCACAAAAATACGCGTGTTTTGTTTTTTTTTTTCGGATGTTCACATACTCACACATTACAATACAATGTACGTTGTCTTCGTTCTCCATTCACTTGATCATATACAAAAAAAAAAATAAAATAATAATTTCACAAAATTGATGAATTAGGTCCATGCACGCGTATCAGGCAATTTCTTCCATGGGAATTTATATTCTGTTCTTTAAATTTTGTAGCACAACTTTTCTCAAAAAAAAATTCTACGAATACCATTTTAGATTCGATTTTATTTTCCTCTAGGGCACGTCATATTTTGCAACCTTTGCCATCTTCGTCAGTCATAAATTCTCTTGAACATAAAGTTCGTGCATGCGTAGGAGAACACAGGAGCGTTTTAAAAGCATTTTCCTTTTGGCTTGGTGCATTCATTTTAAGTTGTGTACATTTATTTTACCTCTAACATTTACGACATATCAATGCCATTATTCACTTGCTCCGGCGCCACGCTTAAAACGATGTTAACTTAATGCAATCTAAAGAATAACTGCCAGGACCCACGCATGCGCATAGACACAAAGACTCATTTGTTTGCGTTACATCCTTTTTTTTTTTCTCATTGTCTTACGACTGACTAGAGTCGATAAATCAAAACTTGGAGGAGAGAAATCTAGAGAAATAAAGAGAGAAGTTGTAGGGATCTCACCAAATAATTATCCAATGTTTATGATTTCAATGTGTTCCCGATCCCTGTGCATGTTTTTATTCAAAGAAAAAAATAATTATTAGAATAACAAGAAATAACGCTAAGCTCTTATGGTGTACCCAAATTATGCCAGAATAAGTACAAATCGCCAGATGGTTTGCCCGATGTTTAATGCTACTGCGTATGTGCCCACAGGAAGAATCAAACTCACTAATAAGGATCTTTGAGTCTAATTCACTAACCATTTCACAATACTAGATAAGCTTAAAAAACCTAAGATTGGACTTGGTGAAATGGATTAGTACCTGATGAAAATCGAACCCACAACTCAGTGTAAATAGATTAATTTTTCTTCAAAGACTAAACGATTTGGTTCTCGGCTGCAACTATGGGATTCCTACAAAGAATCAAACTCACTATTCGGTAGTCATCCATGACAGAGTGCTCATACACTTTTCTTCATATTCAATAAATTTGGTTTAGTGTTAAACAAGTCTAGGGTGGCGGTAAACCATAGAAAGAAATAATTAGCCTGGTCACGATTTCTGAGCCTCGATCCTACAGAATATTGAAATCGACATGAACCTTAGTTCAAGCGAAGAGCCCTGAGAACGAGCTTGGAGTGAAGCACCGAGCTCAAACACGAACTAAAGTCCTGAGCCGTGAGTCTAGAAGAAGAGATAATTATATTAAGTAAAACCTGATCTCAGCCTAAACCCTCGGTCGTATGCTTTTAAATACGGATTTGAGAAAATTATATTTATATAGTAAAATAAAGTTGGCGACCGTAGTCTAGGGTGACCCGAAGGCTCCCTTTTCGATAGCTACTACACCAAGGTGTGGAGGAGGGCGCTACTCCTTTCCCTATATTGCTCCACTTTACCCTTGATTCGGAACTTATAATGCTGAGTGTTAAGCAAGGAGGCATCAAGTACAATTTTTGAGTCTTTGATATGACTCGACCAGGGATTGAACCCAGGTCTCCTGGGCCATTGGCAAACACTCTAACCATCATGCCAATGTCCGGTGAAATGATATTTATATTTCGAGATATAAAGTTTTGTAAGAAAATGAAGAAACGCGAACAACACATTTACATTCCAACCTTCTCCACCCGAGACCTCAATCATAGCCTACTGCTTAGTTAGGGTGTGAGAAAAATTCAATGCCTGGGTAAAATCTTCGGAAGCAATATCCCATATATTACGGAAAGTATTTTTATTTTGAAGCTATAAATGAGGAAAATATTCTTGGGATTAGTTTCATCATGTTAAATTGTATATGTGTAAATAATTCTTTTATTGTAATTAGGATGTATGTTCATATATTTTACCTACTCCTCTGCCCCTATCAGGTATGGCACGAGATCAATTATTAAACAGACTGGTTTGAATTCAGTTTTCCTTCTTCTTGATTGGTTAGGTTAGAAAAGCTAAAGAACCTAACTTACCCCACTATTTACCCTGATCTGGAGAAAGAAGGAAAGATTTTTACTTAGGGTATTGGCACAAAGTGGAATATAAACAGCCTTGTTTGGGATTTAAACTAGGGTCACCGGTCCCATTTCCTTCAACAATAATCATTACCTTATGATCAACTTACCATTTTCATATCATAATAAAACTTATTCCATAGTCCTTTCCTTTTTTTTAATTAAAACACGGATTTCTATAGTTTCCGCTAGTACATATTATTCCTTCTAAATATAAAAATCGTTTTCTTTACCGAATTGACTTTCTGGCTTGAAATATACTTTCGTACGGAGAAAACCATGTAAGCGATTGCTGTATTATCTGGACATTGCAAAGAAGATTATTTTCTTAGGACTAAAAACAGAAATATTTTCTTTAGATTTTAAGCAGAAAGCCAGGAGAGGAAATGGCTTAAGAAGAAAATGATTAAAAACAAACTGAAAAGAAAAGCTTAATGTTTACCACTTGTTTCAGTCACTTAACATAAATTGAAAAGTTATAATTGTTTTGTCGCTATTATTTGATCATCGGCTTATGTACTGTCCTTTAAGTCGTGTAAACATCAACCTAAAGTAAAACTGGAATTTTCTAATTTTGTCCTGAAATCTCTTGTAAAAGTCATTTGTTTAAACAACCCAATATTGAATATCTATATATATATATATATATATATATATGTGTGTGTGTGTGTGTGTGTGTGTGTGTGTGTGTGTGTGTGTGTGTGTTTGGTTTGGTTTGTTCGGTTTTATGGCATATCAACCTTTGTAGGTTATTTAACGCCAAATCCATTTTTATGTAAATAATCAGTTCAATTGAAAACAGTTAAGTTTAGCATAAGTACACAGTTTAATTGTCGAAAACATTTCCATTTCAAAGTATTTAAGCAGTTATATGTAATAATTCAGTTAAGTGTAAATACAGTTTTAATGTCGAAAAACAGTTCAATTTGAAATAATTAGTTAAGCATAAGCACGCAGTTTAAGTGTAAGTACGGTTAATTGTCAAAAACGTTTCTATTTCAAGCTATTCAGTTTACTCAATTCATTTTAGCACAAGTTAATATAGAAGTTATACATACAAATTTATATATGTATATAATTTTGTTATTGTTGGTTAGTTGTTTGGGTTTTATTGCATTATTATAACCTTTGTAGGTTATTTAACGCCAAATCCATTTTTATGAAAATAGTTCTATTTCAACAATTCAGTTTAGCATAAATACACAGTTTAAATGTAAGTACAGTTAAATTGTGAAATACATTTCTATTTTAAGCTATTCAGTTTAGTCAAACCATTCAGTTTAGCATAAGTATACCGTTAGATCTATTTAACTCATAGATAGGGCCCTATCAGGTGCTACCATGCCGGCCCAAAGTGGAAATAACAAATCAACATTAGGATTACGGTACAGAAATATCCCAAACTTCATAGAACAGCTAAAAAGTTTTCTAAATAAAAAATGAAAGGAAACAGTTAAGCATAAGATAACATCATTTTTTTTAAAAGTGCACTGCACTATTGCAATATCACCAACAATATCTTTTGACTCCAGAAATTAATTATAATGCACATCTACGTCGATGTGAAATGCAGTCCAATGAGAATAAAACAATAGATCAAGCCACGTGAATTTACTGATACGCGCGAAAAGTATTTAGATGATGAGTGCAAACAAAATAAGATATTTGGTCACATAATTCATTCGTAAATGAAATAAGGTTTAAGTGAGAGATAGAAATTTAGTTTTTAACGTAGACCTTATCAAGCAGGATATCACATTTTTCCTTATTAGCTCAAGGATTTTTTTTCCTTCTTACAATGAATAAAATCACTTAAAATTTGACTTACAATCAAATCAAGCTGAAAGCTAGATCACCGAAGTTAAGCAATCATGAGCATGTTTAGTGCTTCGCGACATGACCAGTTAAGCCACAGCAGATACTATAAGCAACCTACGGCCTGTGTGTCCTATGAAAGCAAAATTCTCGGAATATCCGTGTCGTAATTAGTTTGGTTTGATTTGGTTTTATGGCATATCAAGCATTGTAAGTTATTTAATACCTAAACCTTTTTATACATATATATTGAATATATAATTTCAAGACACATTTTGTAGATAAGATTTTAACGAGTCTGAGCTTTTCTTTTTTGCACACAGTTAAATGGTTTCACTCATTTCTATAAAATACGAACAATTCTATTTACTATTAATCCTTTGTTTGCGCATAGTTAAATATTTTCAAGTATTGAGATTCAACACTAAGAATTCTATTAAACATTAGTAATTTGTTTAAACAAAGTTAAAGGTTCAAACAGTCCATTTTCACAAAATTACGTTTTGCATGTCAGCAAATAGTTCCAAGTATTGCTACGTATCCCTAACAATTCAATTAATCATCAGTCATTTGTTTACTCAAAGATAAATGATCCAACAGTTCTATTCCAAACAATTCCACGGTTTAAATGTCAAACACAGCTATTTGACCCATATATAGGACCCTATCGGGTGCTATCCGGGCCAGAGCAGACCTGGGAGCGATGGCAATAAAGAGGCACTTTGCATTCTACAAACTCCAACATTACTGTAGCCTTATATCCATCAAATTGTTTAGTGTCATACCCAGGACACTCGATGCTGGTGTCTTAACTCTCTGCAGAGATGGAGTCGGTGTATTTTACAGCCACAGATAACTGAGTCAGAGTAGTTGCTAACGTGTTGGACTATAACATCGTAGTAAGCGGGTTCGAACTTCAGTCACGCTAATGCATTCCTTTTTGGAGTGATACCTTTGAGAAAGGCATGAACCTCTGTATTCCCCATGTTATGGGCTTAAAAAAGCCATTAAAGTTCTTCTACAAGATTGGATTTGGTATTGAATTAACTACGAAAGTTTATATGCCAGTAAACAAAGAAACCCAACCAAACCAAACCTAAGCGAACTGTAATAAACACCAAAATAACTATATACTATTGACCTATCCTTATTTCCAGCATTAAGATCTTAATGCCTTGGGACGGAAAAAATAATAATTAAATCTTATGATTCTTTATTTCTGAGGTGGAGCACAGGGAACTGAAACCATGAAATCGGGTCAACTTTTCAAGGTATAACAAGACAGCCACGCAGAGGGATTACATAAGTTCGATCAACACTAAATTAACCTACTTGGAGAAAGATTTTATGAGATAATCAAATTCGTTGTTTAAGTGGTTGGGGGTGCAAATTCTTAGAGCTCTTAGGAAAAAGCTTATTAGAATATACATTTCCAAAATTATCCAAATAGTCAAACTTTGTACCCACCACTATTTTTTCAAATATGATAATTCTATAAACAAAAATCCGGATTACCGATGGGTTCTCCAATAAGCGGTATTTCAAACTTTTTTCTGGAATTCCTGGAATCCGAACCTTTCAAATATAACTTACCCAATGATATCCATTTCGTTAGATATACTGATGACATTCTAATCATCTATCCCAACAAATACAACATAGAAATAATCACCATTAAACTAAATAACATTGAACCGACCATAAAACCTACCCATGAATTTGAAAAAGATAACTCCTTACCTTTCCTAGATATCCAATTAATAAATAAAAACGATGAATTAGAATTAAAACTCCACCACAAAACCAACAGTAGAAATGATTACATCCACTATTTCTCTAACCACAGCGACAAAATAAAAAGAGGTGTTTTAATAGGCTTTTTCTTAAGGGCCCTAACAATCTGCTCCCCCAACCACTTAAACAACAAACTTGATTACCTACTTGTACAATATTTATTTTTCCTATTTCAATGTAATTTCATTAATTTCAAATATTTTGTCTTTTTCCAATAATTTTTTTTCCAAATTGAAGCAAATTTATCATTACCATTTGCAAAAAGTATATCATTTTTGTAATAAACACGTTGACTTTATTTCGAAAAAACTTGAAGCAATACTCTTGTTAGAATTTTAGCATATATCCTTGTAAGAAAATATACGGAGAAAGTCATACATGTAAATATGAAAAATTAAACTGAAAGCGAGAATAAAATTTTGAACTTTTTTTTGCTTATGTGTTTTGTATGATTCAAATCCTACATGATTTCGACAAATATCCCTAAGGATGATGGTGTTCTTGGAAGATTGATGTAGATAACGAAAGAGAAAGTAAAAGTAAAACTACATAAACTATTTTATCATCGAAAATATGAATTACTTCCTAACTATTTTTTGGCGAAAGATTAAGCATGACAATAAAAACAGATACGGAAGACTGATAAATGATTTTGCATTCTAATTCACTTTCTAATATCAAATGTAGGAGAACGAAGAAACATTCAAAAAGAAAGGGTGTTTTTGACAAGCTATAATTCTTTCTATGCATGTGTGCGCTCAAAAGAACAAGAAGATTGACGGTAAAAAAAGATAAAATTGTAACTACAAAAAGATCTTTTATATTTTTCTCTTCATAAAAGACTTTATCATTTTTGTCTTCCGAAACATTTCTCATCCATTTTTCGGTTTTTCGATTATCCGAATACTTAATGTTTGTTTTTTTTATGGTGGAAACATTGAACCTTTTAATATACTACCCCTTGATATTTCATTGGAGATGAACAAAACTATTTAGTCAATTAAAGATAAACTTAAAATTTGTTTAATCTCATGTTGATTACGTAAAAAGCAGCGATATTAAACCTTTAGAGATATTTCACGTGAAATATATGCGGTTGAAAATTTTTAACGTTCAGTTTTTCAGTAAGACAGAGCGAAGGTTATTTTTAATCAACAAACTTCTAACTAAAATGTAATAAAAGAAATTGATACAAAATTATTCAAAAAAGTCAAGAGTAAAATGAGAAAAATATGTTGCTTTGTTAGTTTAAAATAAGATCCACAAAATATTTTTCTTTCTAAAAATATTGATTTCTATGTTTTCTCAGCCGAGTTATACGTCAATTCTTCTTTCGTTATTTTTTTATTGTCCTGTTTTGCTTGTAATGTTGAAACCTTTTTCATTTAACATGGTGTCTCACTTCCACGGCCAATATTTTGGGGTGTATCGGTTTTCTTTATTGATGTTGTCTTTTTCGGTTTTTATTTCTATTTCATTGTGCATTTGTCTTTCCCAAGTACTTTAACATGTCTTTGTAACTTCAAGTTGTTCTACTTTCATTCCCCAGCCAGCTTTTGTATTTTTAACTCAGTTTGGGTTCCTTCGTCTGATTCAATTTTTTTTTCACAGTATAAATTTGCCCCTGCATAAATTAGGTCGTTCGGTGTAGTGAAATTATCTGCAAGAATATTCTTTTAATTATTTATTTACCAACCTTTCGTAGGTTATATTATGTTTGCTTGTTTGGTTGGTGTTTTTTTATGGCATATCAACCTTTAAAGGTTTTTTAATGCCAAATCTATTTTAAAACAAGTAAACAGGTCTATTTCAAGCAATTCAGTTTAGCATAAGTACACAGTTTAGTTCTCTTTAACCCATAGATAGGACCCTATTAGGTGCTACCACTCCGGGTCAGAGTGGATATGGGAGTGGTGGGATGAAGGGGTACTCCAGCATTACTCACCATCTGATTGTTTAGTGTCATATATAGGACACTCGTTGTGGGGGTCTTTTCCCTCTGCATCGAAGCTGTCGGTGTGTTCTACAGCTCCAGCCAACTGGTCAAGTTTATATTATGCAGAGTTTAGTTTTTATCTATTCTTTTTAAATAATATTGTTTCAGAAAGTAACGTACAATTAAAAAAGCGTTAGGTATTATTATACAACGTTGATATTTATTTGTAGCATCTTATTCGCCAACAGAAAAAATTGAATTATAATAATAATAAATGAATATATATATATATATATATATTATAATAATAAATAAATATATGATAATTGTAATTGATATATAATAATAATATATAATAATAAATAGATATTAATAGATAATAATAATAAATTAATAAAAAGAAACATGTCAATCAGAAGACTTTGCTGGAACATAAAAGCGACAGTGAGTCCAATCATAGTTGGAATACTTGGAACAATTCCAAAGAACCAGTAAAATATATCAAGAGAACTAGAAATCAGAGCAAGAATTGAGACCGTCAAGACCACAGCACTTTAGCCTTCATCAGGCAACCAGTCTCGGAGAAGGAAATCTCTTAATTTAAACCAGCTTTACTCTACTTAATGCATTCTAAGTTCAAATCCTTGTTTACGTTTCATTTCGCATTGATGCTATTTTGAAAGGCATGAATATCGTCTTACCTATGCCACCTCTGAGTAAACAGTTCGGTATAGTGAGGTGTTTCTTAATCTTGGTAAGGCAACCGGTCTTGGAGAAGGAAATCTCTGAAATCAAACCAGCTTTACTCTACTTAATGTTGTCACATTGTAAGTTCAAATCCTTGTTTACGTTTCATTTTGCACTAATACTCTTTTGAAAGGCATGAATATCGTCTTCCCTATGCCTTCATGAGTAAATAGTTGGGTCTAGTGAGGTGCTTCTTTTAATCTTGGTTAAACGAGCCGTCTAATCCAAGGAAAACTGAGTTCAAACCAGCTTTATTCCGCTAAACAAAATGATCTTGTGTCACACCCTACTCGAGGCGATGGGTTTGGGTGAATACAAACAACTGATGAGTAAATGATAAAACATGTTGGAAAAATAAAATAATAACTAAAATATGCTCCAGGTTTGGTTGAAAACTTCTTTTAAGACAGAATTCTTCATTTGTAAAGGCGGATGCAAGACGATGCCAATCACACCTGCGACTAAAGAATTTATTCGAATGTCAATATTTCTCTGATGCATTCTAAAGATTAAAACGGTCCATTCCAAGAAGATTAAAAAAAAAATGGTTGAAAGAAAAAAAAATCCTAATACAATTCCAAACAGAATTAAGAATCTGAACAAAAAAAAGAATGTTTTCTTTCTCAAATATTTTCTTGTCCAAAATCCAATGAGGCCAATTGATCACTGTACTATCTTGCAGGTTGCAAACAAAAACAAAACTGAATTTTGCTTTAACATTTTTTCAAAAATACTAGAGTTTGAAAGGGAAATTATTAATTGCAAATCATTACTCAGCACACGTACTGTAGAACGTTATAAAACTTACTAGCTGATGTACTCGTCTACGTCGGGTAAAGGGTCATAATCTTTAGAATTCAGAAAAATTCAAAGTATCTATTTGATATGTATAATGTATTTTGGTCTCGAACAAAATTGAAAAATGCAAAGATTTTTAATGGAATATATATATATATATATATATATATATATATATATATATATATATATATATGCATTAATGCATTAAGCGAGTGACAGCAGTTAAATCTTTCGTCAGAGTGCTCAACCCCCGAGAGGGGAACATATACATTGTTATCCACCGACTGTTTCGTTGTATCAGCGAGGCTAGACACGCAACGTATATTATGATGGGAAGAAACACTGAAAATGAGTTAATAAAATACAGAATCTACAAATTTAATAAATTTTATTTTTTTTACTTAAATGAGATGTTTGTTAAAAAAGGAAAGTTACAATGTCTTTTCTTGTAAGGAAAGATAATTTTAGTGCGTAAATATTCTCCAATATTTATATTACACTAGAGAAAAATTAATGCATTCAATGTAGCAGTTTGCTTTGTATAAATCGAGCTAATATATTTTGTGCCAGTAAAAGACCTTTGTGTGAATATGTCATGATGTCGACCGAAAGTATACGTCAATGGAAAAACCTTTATATCAACAGGCGTGAATGTAATTGTAGATTAAGCAGATAGCAGGGACGAACTCATAAGAGATGTACACTTATGGACCCCCACACATGGCCGTGCAAAAGTCGAACGACCAGCACGAACATACATTTAGCAGCTATGTGAGCATACGGGATGTTGTCCTGAAGACCTACCTAGGGCGATGAACGATAGGGAGGAGTGGCGAGAGAGGGTCAGGGATATCTGTGCTACCAGCCTGACATGATGATGATGATGATGATATTGACAAATGATCTTTATTCTTGAAAATGATTCAGTGATGTTGAAAGTAACTGCATTCCTGAAGGAACAGAATATTTGATTCTCACTCAAAAGAAACAAAGTCGAAAGTATGATGTAAATCTACAGATTGAACCGAGAAAGCAACTAAAGGCTCAACTATTTCACGACTTATTTGTAAGATAGTTGTAGGCTAGAAATTAGATTTTTTTCTTAAAAAGATTATGATTCATCGGTGATTCTAATTTGTTAAAAAATATTTTAAACAATCCATGAAGAAAAAGATTTTTTAAATTATTTTGGGTTCAACTTGCTCAAATTTAGTGAGGTCTCTCAAAATATTGTCGTCTGATAATCTCAAAGGTAGTTTTAAAAAGGCGCAAACCATACGAAACTTACAATTGATTAATAAATGCAAAGATAAGCATACAAAAACTGTAGATCTTCGTGTCTATTTTTGCACTAAAGTTCACCTCTTTTAATATAGAAATCAGTTGATTTTCCATATATATATATATATATATATATATATATATATATATATATATGCGTGTGTGTGTGTGTGTGTGTGTGTGTGTGTGCGTGCGTGTCACGCTATCAACACGGATATCCCTGACCTTCCCTCTCGCCACCCGTCCCAATCGTCCATTGCTTCCGAAGGGTCTTCAGGACTACATCCAGTATCAGCACAAAACTGCTGTATGTAGGTTCGAGCTAGTCGTCCTGCCTTTCCTCGTCTGTGTGAAGGAGTTCACAGGGGTATGTCACTTATGAGTTCGTTCCTGCTCTTCCAGCTGTGTCCCGCATGTCTGGCTCGTCTAACTTTGATAGTTTTCGTAATAGGTGGTATGTGGCGATACAACTGCTGTTTTATTGGGTGCTCCCTCCAGGAATTGTTCAATATTGCTTGCAGCATTCTTGTGTAGTTGCTGTCAAGTTTTTTCTCCGTACGTTTAGTTAGCGCCCATATAGTACATTCATATAGCAGTATCGACACGATCGCTGCTTATACATGTATATACGAGGATCATTACATAAGTTCCCAGACATTTTTCGTATAGGCATTTAAGTAATCTCCTCTGACTGTAATGCACTTGTTGTACTGTTCCAACAACTTCTGGAAGGCCCATGGAAGTCCTCTTGTGTGAGCGTGTCAATGACTTCGTCACAACCTCTTTTATCTCCTCAATTGTCTCATAACGACAGCCTCTGAGCTTAGGTAATAACCAAGAGTCACAGGGAGTAAGGTCTAGACTATATGAAGGGTGAAGAATTTTCTTGATGCCCATTTTGGTCAAATAGTCTGTGACAAGAATAGAGTTGTGGACTGGTGCATTGTCCTGGTGGAAATTCCACTGACCCGATTTGAAGAGTCCTGGCCTCTTCCGACAGAATCTCTTCCAGAACTCCCTTAAAACCTAAACATAGTAACCCTAACCCTAACCCTAACACTTTGGCCAATCAACTCTGGTGTATTGACTTCCTTACTCCTCCAACACCTCTCATCATCCCTCACAGACTCCCTGCCTTCCTTCAATCTCTTATGCCACTCAAAAACTTATGCTCAATTCATGCAAGATGGTCTAAAAGCAGTCTGAAGCATTCCATACGTTTTTGTGGCATTTTTTCTAAGTTTAAAACCCAATTTTATTGGATATCATTCTTCCTCACGTCCAGATTGCATTTTTAGAAATTCACCTGCTGTGACAATCAGTAGGGTGTATTCCAAATGCTGCTGTAGCTGTTCATTTGAACCTGAAATCATAAAAATTGGTCTGTTATCTCATAAGATGTATAGCAATAAGATACTCAATTTTCAAGAGTCTGCGACAATTTTAAATGCCTGTTCAAAAAAGTCTGGGAACTTATTGAAGGCTCCACGTATATATATATATATATATATAGTACCGTGGTAAAATCTTCGACCAATTTAAACTGTTATGAATTTCTACTAATTGCCAACTTATAAGTGGATGTTTTTTCTTGCGTGTTTTTTTTTTCAGCTGAAACAAAAATTTATTTTTTTTTACTATGGAAATCAATTCATTTTCCATATATATATATATATATATATATATATATATATATATATATAGTACATGGTAAAATCTTCGGCCTCTTTAAACTGCGGGAGTTATTTACATACCTCATACTTTTATTTTCTGGTTAAACAGTAAAAAAAAGAGACACACAATGCGAAAAACAAAATTATAAGTTGGTAATTAGTTGAAATTTACATTAATTTGAAGAAACGAACGTTCTTGCTCGGTACTGTATCGTTGTATGTGTGTGTGTGTGTGTGTGTGTGTGTGTGTGCATATGTGTATATTTGTGTGTATTTTTGCGTATGAATATGTCTCTATGTGAGTGTCAGTGCGTGTTAATTCACAAGGTATTCCGAGGATAATTTTATTTGAAGTTGAACTATTTGCCAAAGTTTAATGTTTGGATTTTTTTACGTTAAACTATCATCAGGGTAATGCTAAAAGGAATTATATCTTATGGGCAAATACGTTACGTTTTAAAATAAATTTCGAGCAATGATTATGTCTATAGATTTGAAACAAAACTTTATTAACTATGATAGAATGCTAAGGTTTTTTTTATTTTTTCGTTTCATTTTAAAATTGAATATAATTCAGAATAAAAAAAAAATTGCATATTAAGGCTGCCCTGATAATAGAGTAATATAAAAACCAAAACGTTTAAAATTAGCAAATAATTCAAATTTAAATAAAATCATTCACTGAATATCTTGTATTTTGTTTATTTGTTTATTTCTGTTTTTGTCTCTGAGTCTATTTACATTCCGTCTGATTCATTTCCATTTTCCCTGATATATATATATATATATATATATATATATACGCACACACACACACACACACACATATATATATATATATATATATATATATATATATATATGTATCATCATCATGTCGTGCTGCTAGCACGGATATATATATATGTATATATACCTTCTTTAAAGAAAAAACCAAAGACCGGTTATTTTAGGATTATAAATTTATTTCCATCCTGCTCTGTAAAAAATTACATTGAGCTCTCCACCAGGAAAATTTAAATGTTCTGCTCCTGAATGATTTTCTTATCCTGAAGGAATTACTCCCAACTCTGGTTTAACTGGACCGAATAATACACACACATACACACACACACACACACACACACACACACACACACACACACATATATATATATATATATATATATATATAAAATTAACTTAAATTTCGAGTCGAAAATCTTCTACTAAAGTTTCACCTTATCGGATCATCAGGAAGGGGTTTTTTCGTTTTTTTTCTGGTACTGTGAATGCTGGTAGATATTAGATTAGTAAATATATATATATATATATATATATATATATATATATACATATATATATATATATATAATTCAATGCCAAGTCAGCCGATGCTGGGGACAATTCTTATTTAGGATTTTCTTTCTTAAATATCCATGTAAATTAAAATCCAATAGAGAGCTCAATGTAAAATAATGATAAATTAAAATACAAAGCAAATAAAAAAAAAGATGAAATTAGAATTAGGGAGATAGGGTGTTCGGAATTTTGCAGGTTTTTCTAAATCTTCATTTTAAATTTCTAATTATTTCTGTATCTGAAGATGCAGATCTAACATTTTTAAAAATATAGGGTCTGCTGAAATGAATACCATTACAAAATATGAGTGATTTTGAAGGGTTTATATATATATATATATATATATATATATATATATATATATATATATATATATAACCTCAACTACCCTGTCGAGGAGACTTACAATGCACCTTTCTGATACAAGTTCAATAGCTCAAAATTTAAAAAAACATTCATGCCCAACAACACAATTACTGAAAATTCTCACCGACAACACAACAATATTAGAACATCAAAATAATAAACAAAATCTACAGATTCTCGAAGCACTACATATTAGAAACATGCAACCGACACTTAATAGAATTAATTTTCAAACCAGTGCTAATGTACTTAAATGTCTTTAACTACTGACACTAATTATAGAAACCCATTTAAAAGCAAACATCATAATCTTCAACGGTAAAGACGCTCTTACATAGTGGTAATATGCTAAAACAAAAGTTACATCACTTTTTTAATAGATCCTCCCCTGATGATGGCCCAAAGTCGGGCAGAAAGTACTAGGGATACATACAACTATGGACAATACATAAATCAATTCCCTCCGAATAGGATAAAAGTAATACGGGAATTCGAACGGATCCAGAAAATATATGGACATAAAATGTCTATTATGTTTAATGAAATTTGTATCAACGAAGAAATGCTACCAAAATATACATATATATATATATATATATATATATATATATATATATATATATATATATATATATATATATATCAACTCTGCCTTTCACTACTTCTATCATCAGAGAGGATTTGTCGAAACCAGTAGCCAATCAAATTTAAGAGATTATTCTGCTGTAATGCTAACACGTGACTAAATATCTCTTTTAAAATCTATTGCTTGTCAAATTTAAATCGGATAAATGTTTAAGATAGTTTAACTCTAAAAAGGAGATTCTATAATCTGCTCATGCTTAAAATAGACCATGCACCAATCTTAACAAGTATTTTCAAACATACCTACTGTATGACTGTTTACTTCACATGAAAAATAGTAAAAAAAGATTTAAATGAAAATATTTAAACTGGAAAATAATACCTACTTTAATTATATCAAGTTGCGTCTCTGAGAACTGACATTCATGAATATACAGAATTAGGAAAACTTCATAAGTTTTAAATTTGATACTCATAAAGTATTTAGAACTATTTTTATTTTTTTCTTGTAATTCTTTATTATTATTGTCAAACATATATATATATGTATATATATGTGTGTGTGTGTGTGTGTGTGGTGTGCAAGTTGATATGAGTGAGTGTATGATTTTTTGCTTTGCAAAGATTTACAAGGTTTTACTGAGAAACATTTGGTTACAATGATTCTGAGAAAATGTGTTGAAGATCTCTCTCTCTCTCTCTCTCTCTCTCTCACTCTCTCTCTATCTCTCTCTAATAATGCCACTTGTTTTCTAAACAATCTATATAATCTTTTTTAATCAATAATATTTGTTTGTGTGAACCTATGTTTTTCTTTAAACGCATAGCAATTATTGTATGAATATAATAATGTAACATTTGTTCAAAGTAATTGTATTTACATGTTCGTAAAATTCCTTTTTTGTTGTTTTGTTTCCACTCGTCCTTGAGATATACCAGGAGGGACCAATGATTATGGCTTCTATACCTAAAGAGGCTCTTTCTTTCTTTTTTTGTTTTCCCCCTTTTTAGATTGAAATTGAAACAAATTGAAATTCTTTGATTCAGCGAGAAAAAAAGAAATCGCAGTTGTTTTAGGCAATATATTTGATAAAACAAACAAATGCTACTTACAAGGTTATATTGATATCAATTTCAATTCAATGAAACAAGAAAGTTTTCCCCTTTCTATGTGGTCAGACATCAAAACAAAATTCAGAGCTGCATAAAAACGGAATAATTTCATTGCATTGAGTAAACATGATGCGAAAATATTAAGAATCATTACGAAACGTTCGCTGTTGGTGTCCTCCTGGTTTAATGGTTAAAGCACTGGATTGCGGAATGGTAATAAGCGAATTCGAACTCCAGTAGCGCTATTACGTTCACTTTCGGACAAATACTCTTGCGAACCCCCTTATCCTCCCAGCTATGGGTTAAATAGCATCACTACTGTTCTTCTAGAAAGATGGCTTTGGCATTAAATAGCCTACAAATGTTGATATGCCATTAAACAAAGAAACCGAAATACTAGCTGTTTGGAGATGAGACATTAAATAGCCTACAAATGTTGATATGCCGTTAAACAAAGAAACCGAAATACTTGCTGTTTGGAGATGAGACATTAAACACTATTACAGAGAATAAAGTTGGGAAAATTTTATTCACAAGTCATTGGGATTAAGTGCCGTATCAATAAAGATTATACATTCCAGTTTGTATTATATCCAGAAAGGGAGAAATTCAAATTGTAAACCCAGCATCGGCAAGATGTTCTTTTTCTTTGAAAGAAACGTCGTATTAAATGGCTTTCATGATCTAGTTTATTTTGCAGTAATCAGAAGATTCATTTTATCAGAATGCAATGTCGATGGTTATTTATCTCAAATGCAAAGTTGTTTATGCTTCATACCACAAAATGTGGAAATTTCAGAATTTTCTAAAAGTATCAAGAATGAAGCTGTATATACCAAAGCAGAACTTAACAATCAATGAAATGGTGATTATATACCAAATAGTCCTTTATCATGCACCACACTTATTCCAGTTAGTTTTCTACTGATCAGAGCCCAGCAGAAATATCTTATTTCATAGGATGAAAAGCTACTCGCTCATATTTCAACAGCCTCGTCGTCAAGTCTTACTGTCGAAACTGATTTGTAGTTTTTGTAAACAAGAATGGATCATGAGGCCAGGTGAGTATAAACGTGACCAACTAATCGAAGAAAATGCAAAATGAAATATGCTACGAAACTAAGGAAATAAATAGGTATATGTAAATATATTTTTATTGTGCATATGTGTTTGTGAACTATTTGAGAAATGCAAGTTTAGGGAAAAACTTTCTTTGTTTAATAGTGTTCCGTTCTTGATTAGATGGATTTTATGGTATATCAACCTTTGTAGTTTATTTAATAGCAAGTCCTAGTTATACATATTATATAAGACTTGTAGTAATTTATTAAGCGTTTTTGTTTAGATGTGGCCGAATGAATGGGGCACCCAATGAGACTCGAACTCACTCTAGCAGGTTTGCTCGTCAAGCTTGCTAACCATTACACTACCCGAGGTGTGCCATATAGGACTTGTAAATGCATAGTTTGTTGATATTTTTAAACAAACCAAAGCTCATTTGTTTGCACACAGTTAAATGGTTATACATATGATTTGTAAGACAATAGTAGTTGGTAATCTTATTTTTATATGAGTCAGAACTAATTTGTGTGCCTGCAAGTATTATTATTGCTTGCACACAGTTAAATGGTTCCAGATATTGCTATCTAATGTAAATAGTTTTATTCGCGCATAGTTAAATGGTTTCAGACTTCGAGATGTAGCACTAACAATTTAATTTAGACACGCAGTTAAAGAGTTCCGACTATTACTAATCAATACTAATATTTCTAGTCAATTTTATTTATTTGTTAGCACACAGTTGAATTGTTTCAAATATTGCTATTGATCACGAACAGTTCAAGTGAACATCAGTTACTTGTTTGCACTATGAATTAAAGAGTCAAATAGTTCTATTTTTAACAATTTGATTAAGCCTAAGTCGCTAGTTTGCACTCAATTTAAATGTTAAACAGTCCTATCAGACTCATAGATAGAACCCTATCAGGAGGTGCCCGTGGTGCAATGGTTATCGTCGCAGGATATGGACACGGCGACACGAGTTCGATTCCTGGACCTGTCTGATTGCATTTCACATAGCACTAATACCCTTGGGAAAGGTATGAATCTAAAATATTCTCCCTCCAGCTATGGGTAAATAGTAGGGCAGACTAGGTTAGGCAACTAGTCTAGGAGAAGGAAAACTCTGAATTCAAACCTGTTAAACTCCGCTTAAAAATTGACCTTGTGTCATATCCTGCCCGAGCGGAGGGGTTGGTAAATTGATCAGGTGCTATCACTCCGAGCCAGAGTAGACCAGGGAGCAATGATGGAGTACCACATATTTCCCAACCCTCCAAGCTTGGATCCTCACTATCAGATTGTTTAATGACGTATTCAGAACACTTGTTGGGGGTCTTACTTCTCTTACGTCGGTGTATTCTACAGCCCCAGCCGATTAAGCTAGTTCCTTAGTTGTCGGTTGTGTGTAATGAAATATGCCGGCGTATAACCAAGTAAGGTTAGGAAAAGATTTGTATACAATATTAGGACAAGATTAGTATACGATATTAGGACAAGATTAGTATATAATATTAGTATACTATTCTTTAATGACTTGTTCAGTGCCACATGAGGTTTGATGAGGAAATCCTGCTTCGGAGGACGATTTGGTTAGGTTTCTTTGTTTTTTGTTTAATGACATATCAACCTTTGTAGGTTATTTTATGCCAAAGCTATTCTCCAAGAACAGTAGTGGTACTATTTATCCCATAGCTGGAAGGGTATTTGCATGAAATTGAACTTAATATCACGACTGGAGTGCAAACTCGCTTACTACGATTCCGCAGTCCATCGCTTTAATCATTACACCACGAGGACACCCGCTTCGGAGGACGAGAATCTGGTCTTGTTTGGAGGTATTGTTATATACTCATTTGCCGTATCATAACGATTCAATAATAGTAAAGACAGACGTACACAGAAAGAAGCATGAAGAAAGGAAGCAGGAATGAAGGACGCATGAAGACTTCTTTAACAACATATATACCTCTCACTTTATTGCAAGGGTTCGAAAGGGTTGTTCAAGGTTTGCATGTGAGAGGGTGCTAGAGACCGAATATAAACTTCATACTTTGACCCCACTGTTATGACCGTCACGTTGTGTCTTTCTTGTTCTCCCGATGTAGGGGGTCTACTCCATCGGGGCTTTCCGAGGGCCCCCTCGGACGGGTGTGGCCTTCCCTACCACATCTGGTCTCTGGCTGTCTGGAATTCTACTGGCAACTACTTTGGCACCCAACTCAACTCAATTATATAATAATTCAACGCCCACACGATCGCCCACTGGATCTTTGAAATCGAATGTTTAATCGTCATCAAGCGGAAATAACTGTCATGCAGTTCAGAGGTTACTCTCTTCCGGTGCATCACTGTAGTGGCACAATGGGACCTTCGCCTTGTCCCATATCATAAGCCTTAATCCGCCCACGCGATCTCTTTCGATTACTGGCCATTGGAATGTGTCACTTCCTTCCGGTGTATTACCTTGGAATAATATTTTTGGGTTGGGGTGAGGGTCAAAATATAACAGTCTGATACAAGTAAAACAGATTAAGACTTTCCTACTCTCTTCTTAAATACTCTTTTGACACTTCCCTCTCGCAGTCATTAACAAAGAGTTCTTGGCAGAAAGAGTGTTAATTCCACCCATGAAGCTAAATACTAACATATATGAAAATGAATTTAGCGAAATTAGATATAGAAAAACACGTGAGAATGTTTATTTTTCGAAACTACGACATCAAGATAAAAATCCTTTTGAAAAAGAAAACTAAAAATCAAAAATTAAGCTAACTGATACATTTTGAAGATTAACTCCTCCTTTAAAATTTTCTAAATCTGTCTTGATATAGACTTTTTTTTATAATCTTTTCTTCGGAATTTTGTGCACTACTTTCTAAACTAATTTGGAGCGTTGATATTTTTTTGGAATATGTAATCGGCTGGTTGCTGATCGGGAAAACATGAATATAAGCAATTTTTATTTGTGTTATACTGTTTATATATATGCACTACTCCAAATATCAAGCACTCTTGCTAGATATACTGCACCCTTTAAACGCAGAAAAAATATACATATAAACAGGACCTTAAATCTGCGTATTCATATAATCAAATATATTTATTGATGCGTATTTCCTGTCAGAGAAAATAGCAAATTAGGGTCCATCAAGACATAAAGGCGGTTACGATCTATTAGCTATCCCATAATTCCTCTCTGGCGGAAATAATCTGAGAGAATTCAATAAAAGCAGCGAGGATTATAGCCTGACGTTCTTTGCTCTAATTCTTTTCACCGAAAATTGGTACTGGCCATTCCATACGTCTGAATTGCCATGACAGATCTAATCACAGAACGCGAACTGCCATATTGATGGCCATTTTGTTTTGTGGTGGCTCTAAGTCCAAGAGGAAAAGTATGATAAAAAGCGCGCGTAAATAATTGCATCGTTATGTCTTTATTCAATGGATAGTCACGCAAAATCTAATTAGAAGCCCTACAGCATTTTTCCTCCCTTTTATTTCATGTTAACTACGATTACTCTGACTAATCGTTCGTTTTCCTAAATACCTTCAATCCTCTTCGAGGACTCAGTTTGTTGCTTATAACATGAAAATTGAAAAAGATATATATAATAACTCGAAAGTTACCTTTTGTTACTTTAAATAGAAGTGTAAAATATGTCATACAAGGAAAATCCTTATTATGATGTATTGTAGAAGACGGAGGTGCCCCAGAAGGTTTTCTTTTCAATCGCTACTGCAATAAGGTGTAGGGGAGGATGCTATTCCTTTCCCTGGGTTGCTCTGAACCTTATAATGTTGAGTGTTAAGCAAGGAGACATGAAGTACAATTTTTTGAGTCTGGCACGATTCGACCTGGGATTGAACTACGGTTTCCCAGGTCATTGGTGAACACTCTGACCACTGTGCTAATGGTCCGGTTGAACACTCTGGCGAAGGAATTTACGGCTGCCACTCGTATAATGCAAAGCCCTTCGAATGAATTCAGCACTCTGTTATCCGATAGCGCAAAAAGGTAAACAAACGAAAGTTAATGCAAATGCGTTATAATTCCAGAGCCGATATGGCTGTGCAGTAGGACAAAAATGTAAATATATGAAGGCTGCAACATAATGCCTAATAATTCCCGAGCTGATGTGGTTCACTTGTTGGCTGAACGGTATGATACTAAGTCTAAAATTGGGCGGGTTTCGATCCCAATTTCGTGCGTCCTACATGTCTAACCACACTGAAGAGTTGTGATACAAGCCTGACTGTGAATAGCAATATATATATATATATATATATATATATATATATATATATATATATTAAAAGCTGCCACCCGCGTAATGCAAAGCTCTTCTAACGAATTGAGCTCTCTTGTATCTGATAGCGCAAAAATTTAAACAAACGAAAGTTAATACAAATGCGTTATAATTCCAGAGCCGATATGGCTATGTGGTTAGATACCAAGTCTAGCATAAAGTTAGGTGGGTTTCGATTACAGCTTGAAGCGTCCCACTTGCCTAGCCACACAGAAGAGTTGTGATACAACGAAACAGTCTGTCTGTGGATGTCAATATATATATATATATACATTAATTCCTTAAAGACCTTACTTAAGATGAAATGCATCCCCTGATGTTAATGGTTAAAAAGAAACATATTTCCGTTCAAATCCCATCTGAAGAACCAGTTAACTATCTGGTGAAATAGATTTATAATGGAGTATATCCATTGAATGTTCTGGTGATAAATGATATCTTATTATGTAATTGAACCGCTCATAGGAAATTGAATAAATAAATAAATAAATAAATCAGACAGTAGTCGCCGAATTACAAGTCAGAAGCACTCGTTGTAGTTAAATGACAAAAGAAAACTAGAGATCTGAAATCTCGTGCGCATGTGCGAACGTAAGCAGATGTTTCTGCTTCCGACACAACAGGCGGAAAGTGAGGGAGTCAAAGGTGAGACGTAAGATAAGGAAGATTTCTGTGGAAAACTGATATATTGAATAATGCTGCTAATTGATTCTAAAGTTTTGTTCATACTGTTCAAAACAACACTATTCAAAGTTAGTTTTGGTTTCTTTGTTTAATGGCAAATCAACCTTCATTGGTAATCTAATGACAAAGAAGAATAGCCGTGATACTATTTAACCCAATGGATTAGGGGGTTCATGTCTTTTCCACGGTTAATTTATCGAAAGTGGACGTGATGTGACTAGAGTTCAAGCTCATTTACTTCGAGATCAGAGTCAATTCAAGGTTGGTTCGTGTTTTATAACAGATTAGTGAAATTTATAATTGACACGTAGAGTTGCATCGAATTAAATTTTAAGCCATTAAAGACGTGGAAAGACAATGAGGGTCATTCAGTATGATTAAAATCCATTGAACTTGAGGTCAATCTGATATCATAGCTCCGATAAGATGGTTTCAGTCAGGTGAGCAAAACAGTTGTAGACATTTTACAAATAGTCTTAACAGTTGATCATTTACCCAGAACATTTCGAAGGGAAGAGTTGGTTTCCAGCATGCTTGTTACTTTCGGTAAAAGTCACATGGGATAAAATTGATGTGTCGTAAGAAATAAAACATGAATTCGTAAGAATGGTGAGTACGTTATGATTATCCCAGCAAAGAAGAACTAAGACATCTGGGGGTTACAGCAACAAACAAGATCCAAGTAGGAAGACATACAGATGCGACTCGAGGCAACAACAACAAAGATGGCGTCCGACGATAGAAGCAGACGAAGTGACACACGAAAGACGAGAGCATTCAGATAGAAGATTTACTACACAAGTAAAAGTAGGAGTAAAATCAAGAAAAGAGTAAGTTACAATAGTTTACAATTGGCAGCAAATATTTTGAATAGCGTGTTCGATTTTTCCGGAATTATGTCCACTCAATTCAAAATTGTACCGTCCAAGGTTTTCTTATAATCGGACCAATGTAATCATTTCGATTCGAAAGGGAAAATAATTCACAAATAATGGTGGTGTATATTTTATATTTATCTTCGTAGGAATTGGACACGACGATACGAGTTCAAGTCCTGGATGAGACTGATTGCATTTCACATTGCACTAATACCCTTGGGAAAGGTATGTATCCAATTATTCTCCCTCCAGCTATGGATAAATAGTAGGACAGATTAGGTTCTTCAGCCTTGATAAGGCAAATAGTCTAGGAGAAGGAAAACTCTGAATTCAAACCTGTTAAACTCCGCTTAAAAATTGACCTTGTGTCATATCCTGCCCGAGCGGAGGGGTTAGGTAAATATGAACAGTAATAATAATAATAATAGAGGCTAAAAAGGGGGAACCTTAAAATAAAAACTAGATCTTTCTAATAGTAGCTCAAAATAAACGCCATAAGAATTAATCAATGGCCCGGGAGACATGGGTTCAATCCCAGGTTAAGTCATACCAAAGATTTTAAAAATTTGTACTTGATGCTACCTTGCTCAACACTCAGAATTATAATGTTAGAATCAAGGGTAAAGTGTAATAATCCAAGGAAAGGAGTGGCACCCTCCCCTATACCTTGATGTAGTAGTTATCGAAAAGGGAGCCTTTGGATCACCCTCGACAGCGGTCGCCAACTAGCTAATATCAATGCAATTATAGATAAGTCGCAACAAAACAAATGTAAGTTATATGGTGATAGAGACGAAACGATTAATCACATAATAGGCGAATGTGGCAAATTAGCACAGGAAGAATATAAGACTAGACACGCCTGGGTGGGCAAGGTAATCTACAGGAAATTGTATTTGACCATATGAACAAATGGTATATGCTCAACCCAGAATCTGTCCAGGAGAATGAGACGCACAAACTCCTCTGGGATTTTGAGATACAAATGGGTCACATAATCTCAGCCAGACGACCAGACATTGTAATAATTATCAAAACAAAGGGAGCTTGATGAATTGAGGACTTTGCCGTCTCGGCTGACCCCAGAATAAAATTAAAAGAAATTGAAAAGAAGGATAAGTACTTGGACTTTGCTAGGGAATTGAAAAACCTGTAGAACATGAAAGTGACGGTAATACCAATTGTTATTAGCGCTCTTGGTACAGTTACTAAAGGATTGATACAAGGACTGGAGGACATGGGAATAAGAGAACGAGTGGAGACTATCCAGACTATTGGTTTATTGAGATCGGCAGAATACTGATAAGAGTTCTGGAGACTTGAGGAGACTTGGCGTCATTTTAACTTGGTGTAAAAAATACCAAAAGGGGAACATAATAAACAAATGATGCAAATTAGTGCAAAAAGAGTAATAGACTAGACATGACTGCGAGGGGAAGGTGATCTACTTGGAATTATGAAAGAAAACGAAATTTGACAATAATACCAAATGGTATATGCCAAAACAAGAATCCATCGCGAAGAAAGAGACACGTAAAATCCTCTGTGATTTTGAGACACAAAAAGATCGCCCAATCCCAGCTGGAAGACCAGACCTAGTAATAGTCAGCAAAAAAATGAGAACCAGCTGTATAGTGGATTTTGCGGTCCACTCTGAGCACGGAGTAAAAGAAAGCTAAAAGAGAGAGAAGTATTGGAATTTGCCAGAGAACTGAAAAGCTATAGAACAAGAAAGTGACGATGATACTAACTGTAACTGGTGCGCTTGAAACGTTCCACAAAGGCCCAGTAAGGAAGCTAGAAAAGTTGGAGATTCGAGGAAGAGCCGAGACCATTCAAGCAACAACATTGTTGAGGTTGGTCAGAATACTGAGAAAAGTGCTGGAGACTTGCTGTCACTTAGTTTCCCGTTAAAGACCATTACTAATGCTGGAGTGAAAAAACTCGCAAGGGCCATTATTGAAATGGATGAGGGAAGAACTTCAAGAAATGGACCATATATATATGCGTGTGTGTGTGTGTGTGGTTGAGCAGCAGTCTTTCATTTAAACATGTGTGATTAAATAAGAGACATCGATGCAATTTTAAGGTCCTTTCAAGTTTCCAGAGAAGTGTCTTGGTTTCAGGTTGGAATTGGTGATGAATTTACCAAAACTATCCCGAGCGCCATCATCAGGGGTTGTTTGCAAGTGTATTTAAGATATAAGGCTATAGAGCTAGAAACATTAAGTGCATGAGAGAGAATTTTTTAAGTTGTTACGAATATTATGGGCTTCAGTATTTAGGGTGTTTATTTTTTCTTTATTGAAGTTAATTTGTCTTTTTACAAGACCACAGCGATACTTATATATATATATATATATATATATATATATATATATATATATATATATATATATACACGAATACCGAAAGAGCTAGAAGTAATCTACCAAGGTTTCACCAAGCAGATCATCAGGAGTATTCTTACTAAAGAGGATTAGCCCACACGACATTTTATTGATAAAATAAAACCTAAGTTGATTACTTCTGGCTCTGTAGGTATTCGAATTTCTCTCTACTTGATGTATTGAGCACTCTTACATTCCAGCTTAGGCGATTCTGTCGATACTTTTTCTTTTGACTTGGTATTGCGGGCCTGGTTGATTATATTCAAGCGGTAGGAATGTGTTTAGTCTTTTCTTTCTTTATTTTATGTTTTCCCAGATATCCATTTGTGTAATATTTCTTTATTTACAAATTTTATCATCTGAGTTTTTTTACACCGACAGAATTATAGAATGTATATATATATAATTTGAATATATATAAGTGAATAGATTGTTGGTAATTTAATTTTTTTAAACACATGTATTCCGTCTAGTCTGCGTTGACATGGAGGCCTATGCCAGCAGCTGCTCGTTCCAGACTATGTTGCAGGGTTTGGCTTGGTTGGGTGCATTTGCCAGAAGCGCAATGTCATCGGCGTAGTCTGCGTCCGATAAATAGAAATACTTATCTGAAATTTGGGGAATATGGAGTACCCCTTTATTGCCATAGCTTTCAGATCTACTCTGACTCGGAGTGATAGCATTTGATCGAGTCCTATTAATGTGTCAAATAAAACATCTGTGTGCAAACAAATGATTTATGTTAAATTGTGACTGTTATATAGCAATACTTAAAACGATTTAACTGTGTGCCAAGAAGAACCCAGACTGGTTTAAGAATATTATCAACAAAGTGTGTTTTACAAATCATATGTATATTTAAACGGGACCCGGCATTAAATGGTTAATATGCCCTAAAACCCAACCAAACCAAACCTTAGTGAACAACAATAACTTTGAATAAGTATACTTAATACAAGTAATTTACAGGTAGATAGTTCAAGTATTCCAATCGAATATAAATAAATTTTAATCAGATATATTTTATCTATACATGGGACCCCAACAAGTTCTAACAGACCATTTCAGAGTGGACCTGGGAGTAATGACACTGAAGATGTACACCACATTCCTCATATCTCTAGAACAGAAGCTTCACTGTGAGATTCAGCTTATTACCATACCCGGGATAAATATTTTGATGGGAATTTACCTCTTTGTAAGTCAGCGTATTCTCATCACCTCTAACAGGTTATCTGAGGTTTATAGAAGTTTGGACTTATTTCTATACTAACTCCTGTCTATGATAAGATTGGAGTTTCCTCCTGGTGTAATGGTTACGTCGCTGAACTGCGGCCTCGTTGTACGCGAGTTCGAACTCCGATTGTGCTATTACGTTCACTTACGGACAAATACCCTTGAAAAATGTATAACCCCCTTTACTCTCCTAGCTATGGGTTAAATAGTACCACAACTGTTCTACTACAAGGACTGATATGGCATTAAATAACCCAAGAACGTTGATATGCCATTAAACAAACAAACTATGATATCACGTTAATGTGAAAACAGTTTAAATGCATAAATTAAGTTCTGAAAGTGTTTGGGTTGAGATTGTGAAGTTCTCCTTAAAACTCTTCAGGATATTTCAAAGTTTTTATTTATAATATTTACTTCTATTTCTGTGACTCCCATTCAGTGCCAAATACATTTACTGGTTGAGCGCAGACATATCTATCTTCGAGCTGAACGTCAATTTAGCGCTTTGTTTCTTGCGAATCCCTTGGAACTGGTAGCGCGGCCTTGTTTCCCCTGCCTCCCACTACCACGCTCTGTCTTGTCTAATAGTCTATATCTGTTCTTCGCTTCTCTACCCCTTCTTTATGAATCAATCGCCAATATCGATTCTGACAATTTTAACGATTGGCCAGAAATTAATGGTCAAGCGGAAATAAATCACATGGTGTGATGCCAACTTGTCTAAAGCAGTCAGTGTTTCAAATTTGCCAGGAAACCGTTTGGAGCCTATTCAATTTGTCAACTTTTAAAATTTTCTCTTCTTTCATCATTTTACTCAATTTTCGGATTTTACGTTCACTTGTCACTAATGATGAGCTCTACTATTTCAAAGACGTTCACAAAGAATTTCGCCCAGCCCTTCACTTTACTCAGGAGTGATGGATGATTTTCACAGAAAGACCAAGTGATAAAGGGAGAACAGAAACGGTTTCGCAGTGTTTCCAAACCAAAGTCTAGAAGTGTTCTCGAGAAAATGGTCTATCATACCACACAGCATTCAAGGATACCGTCTCGGTTTATTTCTATCACAAGAATAATCGAGGAGTAATATTTTTGAATGCGATTCCTTCTTGGAAAAAAAACTTGCAATAAAATCTATATCTTTCTTTTTTATTTTTTATTTTGTTTCTTTTTTTTTTTTCTTCTCCAAATTTTTTCATTTTGTATTCCATCCAGTCAGCAGGGCTTAGAATATACAGACTATATTTCCTTCATTACCGTTACTGCCTGGTCAACTCTCGTCCGGTGAAGTAGTACAAGCTAAATTCCTATTTATGGCTTCAATAATTCTCTTTGAAAATGAATAGTATTTGCTTGCAAATTATTGGTATAAGATAAGAATACTTGAAATAATATCATTGTAACGCTACTGCAAGAAATGAAGATGTGCCAAGGCGTTTTTTTTTCTTCCTTGCAGCTAGTTGTTGACTCTTTTCGAATTCCACGGGTAAAAAACGCAACTCCGACCCTAGAGTTAGAAAATGCTCTTCTGCGCCGGCTAAAAGCTACTCTCTCTTCCTTCTGGGACGAGACGCGGCTTTATATCCATTGCTCGGCTGATAGAATTCTCCAGACTTTCTTTGACGATCCCACCACATTCGAGAAATATAAAGAGTGTTGTCATTTCCTGTTTCTTTGTCCACTTTTCTGCAGATAGCCTCATGCTTACTTAGGGTCATGGGTTTTTTTCGTTTAACTGTTAAAATCGGCGTCACCGTAACTTGACCATGATACATTACACCGACCCTATCTCTGCTCTGTGGTTAGGATGTCAAATAACAAAATGATTCTATATAGATGCTTCTAGAGCTCACCAGAATCCACAAGAAAAATTTGCTAATAATTTGTTTTCTTTTAAGAGAAAGCATCTCAATATATATATATATATATATATATAGTTATCCACAGACAGATCTGTTTCGTTATATATATACACATTTTTCTTAAATTAAAATCCCTCCAAATGTGCAATTAGCTACGTAAACGTATACAAATGATTATTATTGAGCAGAATTATTAATGTTAAGAATACTTAAAACCTACAAATTAGTATTGTTAATTACATGTAACCACATAATTGCTTAAAATATATTGGTGTCTGTGTTATATTTTGACCTTCGGCCCGAGCAAAATGCCATTCCAAGGTGATGCACCGGAAGGAAGTGACACATTCCAATGGCAGTTAGGAGAGGAAATCACGTGGGCGGAAATTGGCTAACAAAATGGGAAAAGCTAAAAAATCCCATGATACTCTCATAGACTGACGCACCGGAAGAGAGTGACCTGTGAACAGCATGATATTTATTTCCGCTTGATGACGATTAAAAATTCGATTTCAAAGATCGAGTGGGCGTCGAACGATTATATAACTCAGTTGAGTTCGATGAGCCAGTTGAGTTGCAGACAGTTGGAGTTGGACTGAGTTATAGACGAGATGTGGTAAGGAAAGCCACATCAGGCCGAAGGGGCCATTTGGGCCCTGATGAGTTGGGGTCCAGAGAAGATGCTGATAAGATGCAATAAAGAAAGCCATCGTCCAGCAGAGTGGGCCCTGGGCCTACGGTTGAGCATCAAAGAACGAGAAAGACACAACGTTGACGGCCATAAGAGTGGAGGTCAAAATATTGCAGTTATGTTCGATCTCCAACTCCCTCTCACAGTAAAAGCCCACACAACCTTTTCGAACCCTTGCAATAAAGTGAGAGGTAAATATTGTTAAAGAAGTATTCCTGAGTTTTTATCATTGCGTGCGTCTGTCCTTATCATTGCGTCGGTATGTATACAGCATATATATGTATATATGTGCATGAATCAGCAGATGACAATACAACATTTGATGAGAATACTTGAAACCATTTAACTGTATGCAAGCAAATGATCTTTATTAAATCAGAATAGTTATTTTAGATATTAGAGTTGTATAGAAATTGTTAGTATTAGTTGGGAAACCCTATTAATGAGTCTTAGAATATCCTAACAGTATCCCCTGCAATGGGATAAGACTTTCCCAAAATTGAATTGTTTAAAATAGAACTTTTTTTTAAATTTAACTGTTTGTAAACAAAATACTTTACTTATGCTAAACTGAGTTCTTTGAAATGGAACTGTTTATACGTATAAAAATGGATTTGGCATTAAATAACCTTTAATGGCTAATATGCAATAAAACAAAACAAAACCGAACTTAATATTTTTTTTAATTAATTTTCTTCTAAATCAAAGATACAAGTATTTTATTACATTTAGTGGAACATTATGCAATTAAGAAGGATATTATTATTCATTTACCGACTCTTCAACGACGAAACTCAATAAGTAAAAATTATGACTGCCATGTTGGCGTAGGCCTAGACCACACAAACTGCATCTCAGCAAAAGGCCTAGACCCCCAGCTTCACCAAAAAAAAAAGGAATATCCTGATTATGACATTAAACTACATCTGATGTTGCTGATCTAATACTGGAGCTCTGGATCGTGTTGAATCAGCTTCCTTTGACATTACTTCCAGGTCTACTCTAACTCAGGGTAATAGTACCCGTCAAATTCTCATCTATGTGTCAAATTAATTTGTCTGAAATAATACATAGAATGATTTTGAACTGTATCTGTTGGAATTCGGGGAGCCATCTTGTTTCTTGTTGAGCGATACAAAATAATCCTTTTAAATAACAAGGCTGCATTAAGTTTGGACTCTGTTAATTTGCCCTTGTTTATATGTGACTTGGTCGCGTCTGATTGGCTAATCTACTGCTTCTATTTTAGTCGCGTTTCATTGGCTAATCTCCTGCTTCTACTGATTGGAAAGACTATAAATATTTGCTGACATTTTGTAGACGGCCGACACCAATAAAAATGTCCTTAGGTTTTTGTGTTACTTTATCGCCAAAATTCAAATTCCTTCAAGGTCCAGGCGCTAGCCCGACCATATTTTTCTTTCTTTCATTCTTTTATTGTTAATCTCCAGCCACACTTTCCACCCTCCTACACAGCCACCACTAGTAATTACAGCAACAACAACCTCCTCTGACAAGTCACCATCTCTCGTTTCCCAGCTGCCTCAAGCAGCTACAGAGGAAATAACCATCACTCATGGCCTCTTTACTAAAAGACCTGGAAACCCTCTCAAAGAAGCCGGTTGCAGGACCCTCCACATCTTCTGCGCTACCGACAACTCAAAGGAACAAAGAAATCTCGCTACCGGCCAGCTCCATCCGCCGGGCCAAAAAACACCAGCTCACCTGGCAGTGTCAGTCTCCAGAGCAACAAAGAAAAAAAAATCTTTAAACAGAGCTCTAAAGTTAAAATACCTCCTAGATGTCGGAGGCATGTCTCGAGACAGCCGAGTCACAACTGAGCTCGGGATTGGATCCTGAGACATGCCGTCGGTATCCTCACTCCGAGGATTTCCGTGCCGTATTCGACAGTAAATAAGGTAGGTGGGCTTGATAGGTCTAAAACTTGCCACGTTGAATGCAAGGGGACCCAGGGATACAAGTAAGTGTGCGCGCTTGCTTGTTGAACTCTCAAACCTCAGAGTGAATGTCGCTGTAGTACAAGAGACTCACTTCACTTGCGCTGTGGACGGTCGGGTGCTGGAGGATTACTATGTCATCCTTTCAGCATTGGGGTCTCTTTGCTAATTGGATGCAGGCTCAATGCTAATGTAAATCTTATTCCTGCAAATGACGGGGGTCGGTTGGTTGTGGCCAATGTTGCCGTTAAAAGTTTCGACTTCCGGGTGGTCGTTGCAGAGAGATTTCCTTTTAGGCAGTTAGCGCCGTTCCTCGACGATCTAAAACTGATAGTTTTAGCTGGTAATTTGAATGGAATCCTTGATTCCTAGATAAACAGGGTCGGGAGAGGAGCTAGAGGGTCCGGAAGGTATGAAAGTAGCCTGATCGACTTAATAGCACGTCACGACTTGATCGACAGTTTTCGTCAGGATAACCCAGGAAAGAAAGATGTGGACGTAGCTAGATAGTTCGCCCTCTGTCCGTGCTAGATCCTATCGGGACAGAGTGTTATTTAGAAGAGCTGGAATCCTTAGTTCAGCAGGCATATGTGGGAGCGGTTACCGGGAATAAGTAGTGGGGATCTCTTAAACATAGGATTAGAGATTTCGCCATCAATACGGTTGCCAGCTCAACTTAGGACCAAGAAAGCAAAATCTTTAGAAGATAAGATTTCCTGGGCGGTGGAGAGGAGAATCCCTAGCCGTAGATTTAGCTCGACGGGACCTTAAGCGTGAGGCTAGCGAGCGCTACAAGGGATACGTAATTAGATTTAGGTTTAAAAAAGTTCCCAACGAAGCTGGGAAACGTAACGCGTTCGCACGTGAGGAAGAAGTACAAAGGTTTCCCATTGGGTATATCGAATCGGTCCCAGACGGGCGTGTGCAAGACTAGAATCGGGAGATGCGCGATGCCTTTCAGGTGCACTTCCGTGATCGCTTTTCTCGCAGTCATAACTATAGATCAAATAGAAATATTTAATCATTTTCTTTGCTTGAAATCATTTAACTGTGCGCAAAAAAATTACTGGAGTTAGATTAAATCATTAGTATTTCATAACAACATTTCAAACTACTTAACTATGTGCTAATAAAACTATTAAAATCAAATAGCAATGACTGAAATCATTTAACTATGTGCAACCAAATGAGCTCCGGCTTATTTAAAATATTACCAACAAACTATTCGTTTCCAAATTATATATATATGTGTGTGTGTGTGTGTGTGTGTGTGTGTGTGTGTGTGTGTGTGTGTGTGTGTGTGTGAATAGGATTTGGCATTAAATAACTGTTGTATCGTGGTAAGGAAAAGATATACAGTGAAATAAAGTTAATTGTTTATTAACTGAAGGGTTACAGTCCGACTAGTATTATAAGTCTCTGTTGGTGTTACGTCCGAGGTTGGTCTTACTACTGACCGATGTCCTTCAGAGCTATCTCTCTGCTTCTCTTTCTGCTTCCTTCTGTCTCTCTAGCTTAAGAGACACGGCGTCTTTTATTCTTAAGCGATACCGGAAGTCACGTGGTACGAGCCACTATACAACAATAACCTACAACAGTTGATATGCCATAGAATACAACTAATAAACCTAATTTGCTAACCATTACATACTGTATATAATTGGAGACTATAAGTGGTAAACAAATGGGATAAAATAAGACCAACCAACCAACCAAAAGATGAATATGCAGCTATTCAAAACTGATTTCACTTTCTATATTTAAGGAGAGTTTTTCTTTTGTTGATTTTTATGTTCATTTTATTTATTTATTTTGTCGTGAGGCGATTTGTCACATGAGATTTTGTCGTACATTCAGACATAAAGATATGCGAGGTTTCTTTTATAAAGGAAGTAGCTGCTTTAGAGTAGAATTCACCAAGCCAACTTATTACAGGAACATATAACATAGTTGTCTTTTTAGATCTTGTAATGTTTCCAGGGTGGGTAATGCATATCAGTGAACTAAATAATTGCTTCGAGAAAAGAATTTACCAAATTGAGTTACCAGGTAATTTCACGTATTTTCCATAGTCAGGCATACATTCCAAAGAAGCTTTTTGGTATAAGGAATTAGTTATTGGCGTTGACAGTTCCATCACTCGTAACCACATTTCTTCACTTTCCAATTTTGCCGCCGACTTAGTCAACATCAATAATTTCATATCGCTCCTATGTCCACATGTATTCAAACACTTCTTTCTCGTTGTGGAAACTTTCTGAAGTACAAATGCGTAAAAACTTTTAAACCATCATTTTTAATTTTAAAACCTCACCGATTATTCTGATTAATTGTAATTTATTCAAAGGAAAATATCTATTTGACATTTTGCAACAAAATTGGCTCCTTCATTGATGATTCAGTCAATATTCAGAAAAATTGTTTAAAATTTTCATTTTAATAACTCCGATATAGTAATTTGATAAAGTCCTAAAACAGAATCAACAGAGTCTTCAGTTCTGCAATATTTTTGTAACGTGGGGCAAAATTCTCCAACACCGAAAGCTTTTGCCAAGGTCATGAAGGTGACGAACGACACTTGACTTTAAAATACCGAGAAGCCTGATACTCTCCATATTTACCTTAATAGTTTATTGAACAGCGTATAGCGACATTTCTTGAAACATCTGATATAACTGTATCAAGTAGAGTTGTCACCGCGTCTCTCGACTGCAAAAACCCGCAATCACTAGCCAACACCCCCTATTAGTATTCGATAATTCTCGTCTCTTTAATCCGACCGCTGCTTCTTCTCTAATCAATTCGTGTCCAATACAGGAGCAAAAAGAACTCAGAGTGAAGAAGTCTGTTGTTTTTATGTTCTTTTCTACCAGCCCTCTTTTGCATGCGCATCTTCACTCTCCGTGGTTTTACGTGATTGCTGGCGTGAAGATGCGTGACCATTTGCAATAAAAGCTTGCTCAAGGCAGCCATGTTTTTTTTTCTAGTCAAAGAAACGGATCTCGCACGAAGAGCATATACGCTGACGTTTGCGCTGAGGTGAGCATATTTCCCGAATTAGATTACGCTGACTGGATCAGATGGTTAGGCTCCAGTTCTGAAAATTTGAGGATGGTAGAGTACTCCATCAGAGCCATTACTCCCAGGTCCTCTCAGAAACGGTGTAGGAGTACCTGTTAAGGACCGATCTATGGTTCAAATAGATTAGTTTATAAATTTATAGTTATTTAATGTCAAATACATATTTTAACATAAAACGGTTCTATTTCAAACAATTCGGTGTAGCATAAGTACAGTTTCAATGCCAAAACAGTTCTATTTCAAACAATTTTGTTTATCATACAAAAACAGTTCCATTTCCAACATAGAAATGACAGGACCCTATCAGGTGCCGCCACTCCGGGACAGAGTGAACCTGGGAGCAATGGCAATGAAGAACTATTCTGAATTCCTCAAAGCTACAGTATTACTGGAGCCTCACCATTAGACTGTTTTGTGTCATATCGGGACACTCGCTGGGATGCCTTACCTCGCAGCAGAGACGCATTCGGTGTATTTTACAGCCCCAACTTATAGGTATAGAATAACCCCAGATGGTTGACATGCCATTAAAATCAATTAGTCAGTTGTGGACAACCCAATTACAGAATATGGCTATTATTTCATGTAGACTCTGAGGTATAAGATATTTGGGTGTGTTGCGTAAGATTATGGAGTTGGTCACTTAGTTTTTCTTCTTATCACTATTCACTTATTTTTTTTTTTTTTTTGTGGGGGGTATTCAGGCTGAAAAGGAATGAGTGAGGGGAAAGAGAAAAATATATTTTCAAACTCAACTTTTATTCCCAGGTTTACAACTATTTCATGGCGAAGAGTGTTTTTATCGAACCAGCAAAATAGCCGTCCTCTCGGGAGAGGTGTCTATCCTGATCTGAGAAGGAGTTTTTTTTGCGCAAGGAAGCCCTTACTTTTAGCCATGCGAAGATTGTCCTTCCGGTCAGAAGCCTCTAGGAAGTTTATTATTTTTAGTACTTATTCAATTTCTTTTGTGTTTATTATATATTTTTTATTTAAGTTATTTATTATTTAATCCCCACGAGACTTTGAGGGGAGACCGGTTTTAGTTTCGGTTTGGTCTCTTTGTTTAATGGCATATACACCTCCGTTGGTTATTTTGTGCCAAAGTCATCCCTGGAGAAGAGCAACTATAATAGAATTTAATTCCTAGCTAGGTGGTGGGGGATAAGAAAGTCCATACCTTTACCAAGATTAAAGGTCAGAAAGCGAACGTAATAGCGCGACCGGAGTTCAAATTTGCTTACTCCAAGGCTTGAGATTAATTTTCGCACATAGTTAAATGGTCTCAAGTAGAGCTTGGTATCACTAACAATTCAATTAAACATCAATCATTACACACATTTGAATGATGAAACAGTTACATTTCTAACAATTCGGTTTAGTTTGCACAAAGTTAAATTTCAAACAGTTCTATATGACCCATAGATAGGACCCAATCAGGTGCCACCACTCTGGGTCAGAGAGGACCTGGAAGCAATGGCAATAAGGAGGTACTCCACATTCCCCAATCTCCAAGACTGAAGCCTCATTATCTGATTGTTTAGTGTCATATCTAGGACACTCGTTCAGAGGTTCTTACCCCATGGCAGAGATACAGTCGGTGTATTCTACAACCACAGCCGACTGGGCTGAAGTCAGAAATTGAACGTTTTTCAAAGTATGTCTGTAAAAGGACATTACAGAAGACCTAATAATGGGGAAAATAGGATTAAAGTTCAACTTTTTTGAAAACATAAGAAAGTTAAAACCGTACAAATATTCTGAATAATCCGGAAGAACTGTCTCTTCGTAAATGTTACACTGTCTTTTGTACTGTGTTAGATTAGAATCGACAAAGCAAATGGTTCATTTGTATTCATTTTAACATTTCTTTCGTCAAAGAAAAAAATTTCAAACAACTAAAAAAAAAATAACTAGAAAAGAAAAAGAAAAACTGACCTTGAATCTTTAGAGGCAACTTAAAGTAGACGATAGACAAGAATAATGGCGACAAACAAGGAAAGTGAGCGCTAATTTTAAAGCCACGTTTATTTCAGATATTCAAAGTCAAGTGGAAATTTCAATGAATTGAATTGACCCAGACATTGACAGAAAAGAAAATCAATACGCCCAATTCTTCGAACAAGAATTCAAAATGTTTCACTCTCTTTCTGATTGTCTGTCTTTATTTTTCTTGATTTTTTTCTTTCCCTCCATTTTGATAGGTTTACAGTTCGTTATCTACACCTTACACACCGAAAATAAAAATAAAATGAAAAAGACACTAAAAAGATCGCTGTTTCTTTCTGTGAAAAATCATTAATCGAGACACCACAAAAAATGAAATTCTATAAAAGAAAAAAAGAGAAAAGATAATTTGAGGAAAAAAAAGAAAAATCATGTCTATGATTTTTCAAAAATCACAGAAAGGATATATTCTAATAGCCTAGTTTTATATGATTATCTAAATAACATAAGACTTAAAGATACAAAATACCTTTTCAAATATCAAAGCATACACGCACATCCTTACACATAGAAGATTTTATTTTTGTAGGCGTAAACGATATGCATAACAATAGAAATTCGGTTAAAGATTATGTGTATGGTTAGCAATGGGCTAAATTATCGTTACAGAAGAGAGGCTGATCCGCGCTGTATTTTATTGTTGTGTGCTTGTGTCAGACAAGGGGCTGTGGTCAAATGATTGCAAAAGTAAGAAACCGACCCCCACCAAACGCCGTTGTTTTCATATCTGCGCTATCCTAACTTTTATATACAAGGGTCTTTCGAAAGGTTCTAATCATCACCAAGAAAGAAGATCCATGGCTTGACAAACGTAGTTTCTTCCAGGCAGATGTCGTATTGATACTTCTGTATGGATGCACTACATGGACTCTAACCAAACGGTTGGAGATAAAGCTAGACGGCAATTACACAAGAATGCTGCGAGCAATATTGAACAAGTCCTGGCGGCAACACCCCACAAGACACCAACTATACGGCCACCTGCCTCACATCACGAAAACTATCCAAGTTAGACGAACCAGACATGCAGGACACTGCTGGAGAAGCAGGTACGAGCTCATAAGCGATGTACTCCTATGGACCCCTACATATGGCCGGGCAAAAGCAGGACGACCAGCACGAACATATATTCAGCAGCTATGTGAGGATACGGGATGTAGCCCTGAAGACCTGCCAGAGGCGATGAACGATAGGGAGAAGTGACGAGAGAGGGTCAGGGATATCCGTGCTAGCGGCACGACATCATGATGATGACTCTACTAATTCTTATAAAACTAGAAAAACTAATTCAGATTTCCGTTTAATTTTCGTGCACGTGAGGCCCATACAAAAGTGAGAGATGTGAGACAAATCTAAAGAAAGAATTTGGCTTAAAACTATCAGAACAAACCTTGTAGGTGTATGTAGATATAGGCAAAAGTAAAGATGGTGACCTTAGTCGAGGGCAACCCGAAGGCTCCCTTTTCAATGGCTACTTCACCGAGGAGGGCACTACTTATTTCCTTTGATTGTCCCACTTTACCCTTCTTACGTACCTTATAAGGCTTAGTGTTAAGCAAGGGGGTACCAAGTACCATATTTTGAATTTTTGGTATGACTTGACATGTGATAGAACTCCAGTCTCCCGGTCTATGGATGAACACTTTATCCACGGGGTCTTTGAGAGAAACCAAAGGGAAAAGTGAGTCTGATTTTATTATTTGTGTCATTAGAAGTATCTTTGACAATGTGAAAATCGACAAAATAACTATAAATATTCAACAGGTTATTTAAACTTTTTTCATTCAATATTTTTCAGTAAGTATTTGAATGTTATGTTGTAAGAATCATCATCATCATGTCGTGCCACTAGCATGGATATCCCTGACCCTCTTTCGCCACTTTTCCCTATCGTTGATCGCCTCTGGCAGGTCTTCAGGGCTACATCCCGTATCCTCACATAGTGTTATATAGTCATATAATAAATATGCTTATATACACATATACATATATACGCTGGATACATACCGACGCAATGAATAACGACGAGCGAAGTCCTCTTTAGAAAAATATGTACCTCTCACTTTATTGAAAGGGTTCGAAAAAGGTTACACTGGGTTTTACTGTGAGAGGGAGTTGGAGACTGAACATAACTGCAGTATATTGACCCCCAATCTTATGGCCGTCAGCGTTGTGTCTTTCTCGTTCTCCAGGGCTGCTCAACCGGAGGCCCAGGTGCCCAGCTCTCTGCTGGATGATGGGTTTCTTTACTGCATCTTATCAGCAACTTCTCTGGACCCCAACTCAATTGGGGGCCCCGAGGGCCCCTTCGGTCTGGCGTGGCTTTCCCTACCACATCTCGTCTCTAACTCCAACTCCAACTGTATGACTTCTGTCTTGACTGAGTTATATAATAGTTCAACGCCCACTCAATCGCCCACTCAATCTTTGGAATGGTATGTTTGATCGTCATCAAGCGGAAATAACTGTCATGAAGTTCAGAGGTCACTCTCTTCCGGGGCATCAGTCTATGAGTGTATCATGGGATTTTTTCCTTGTCCCATTTTGTTAGCCAGGTCCATATACGAAATTTTTCCTCATAAGTGCCATCGGAATGTGTCACTTCCTTCCGGTGCATCACCTTGGAATGGCAAGTTTGGCCGGGTCGAAGTTCAAAATACAACAATAGCTGCTGTATGTATGTTCGAGCTGGTCGTCCTGCTTTTTCCCGACCATATGTGGGGGTCCATAGGAGTACATCGCTTATGAGCTTGTTCCTGCTTCTTCAGCAATGTCCTGCATGTCTGGTTCGTCTAACTAGAATCGTTTTCGTGATGGGAGGAAGGTGTCCGTATAGTTGGTGTCTTCTTTATGTTGAAATAATTTCAAGTTGTTGATGTTGACAAAATTGTGAAAGATGTTGACAGAACTGCTTTCACGACAAAACAGTTGTTTACAGAATTCTCCAAAAGGTGAAGCATTTTGGAAATACAACAACGTGACAACGAAGAAAGGTTGTGTTATATAGAGGTCATTAACAAATGGCAAAACCGAACACATGACATTAATCGGAAGAAAGCAGATGGAATCAGTCGTAATTTTCAGGAAAACAAATCAAAACATAGTAAGAAGAAAAAATCCAAATTATAAACTTTAAAACAAAAAAAAGACTTCTCCCGTAACCTGATTTGGTCGGGAGGAGCGCTACTATATAGTATCATGAAAAGGAATAGACGGACGAAGCCCTTCCCTCTCCAGGTCCGGTATGAATTAAGAGTTTTTCGTCTCTTTAACTGACTGCCATATCAAGGTTAAGAGCCCTATCTACACAATAATTTACATAGATCAGGAGGGAAAATATTTTGAGCCAAACTTTTCCTAAGGGTATTAATGTAATGTAAAATACAAACAGCTTCGTTCAGGATTGAAGACAATTGGTTGGCTGGTTGGTTGGTTGGGTTTTATGGTATATCAACCTTTGTAGGTTATTCAACGCCAAATCCATTTTTATGCAAATAGTGAATTCTATTTCAAACAATTAAGTTTAGCTTGAGTACACAGTTTAATAGTCAAAAGCATTCCTATTTCAAGCTATTCACTTTATTCATTCAGCTAATTCAGTTTAGTATAAGTATAGATTTTGTTTACACAGTTAAATGTCAAAACAGTTCTATATTAAACTAATCAGCTTAGTGTAAGTACAGTTTCAATGTCAAAAAATATTTCCATTTCAAATAATCCAGTTTAGCATAAGCACGCAGTTTAAATGTTGTACGGTTTAATTATCAAAAACATTTCTATTTCAAGCTACTCAATTCAGTCAAACAGTTCTAATTCAAACAATTCAGTTTTAGTATAAGTATGCCGTTAGTTCTATTTGATCTTTAGATAGGATCCTATCAAGTGCTACCACTTCGGGCCAGAGTGGACCTGGGAGAAATGGTAATGAAGGGGTACTCTGCATTCCTCAAAACTTTAACATCACTGGAACCTCACCCTCAGATTGTTTAATGTCATATATCCAGGACACTCATTGGCGTATTCAACAGCCCCAGTCGACTGGGCAATTTGAACTCGGGTAGCGGAGTCCGCTTCATCCGATGATAACTGCTACACTACGTGTGCCACCTCATAATTGCAATATTTACCAATAAAAAAGTTCTATATTGATATATATGAGGCACAAATAAATGCAAGAAAACATTTAAATGATAGCAAAGGTGAATAAATATCGATATATTGTGAATCTGAAATTATTAAAAGGTCACTTTAATTACTTGACAATTTGACCCGCACATGAATTTCGATTGTCTTCGGAAAAAATTCTATGTACGATAATGAAATAAGCTACTGAGATTCATGTGAGACCCAGATCATTAATTAAATCATCTTTCGTAAAATTAAACTGAGATGTGTGGTTGGCCTTTAAGGTGGGACTCTATAATTAGGTATTTTTTTAAAGATTTGTTCGTAACTTTCTCAAAAACCCAAGATGTGCAATAATGTCGGTAAGTAAACTTACATGCTAGGTTAAAAATAGTAAGGCAGACTAAGTTCGTTAACTTTAGTAAAATAAACTGTTTATGAAAATGACAATCGTGAATCAAACCCTTGACTAACACGTAAGACGTCACTTTTTCGAGGTTAGGCACGTTACTTCCCATGTTTAGAGGATACTGAGTAAATTACTGATTTGGTTTATTTGTTTAATGCCATAACATTTTATGGAAGTGCCCGAGGTGTAATGGTTATCGTTGTAGGAAATGGACACGGCGACACGAGTTCAAATCCTGGACGAGCCTGATTGCATTTCACATAGCACTAATATCCTTGGAAAAGGTAGTCTCCCTCCAGCTACGGACTGGGTTCCTCAGCCTTGGTAAGGCAACTAGTCTACGAGACGGAATACTCTGAATTCAAACCTGTTAAACTCCGCTTAAAAATTGACTTTGAGTCATATCCTGCCCGAGCGGACGGGATTGGTAAATATGATAACATTTTATGGTGTATTTAATAACAAAATCAATTAAATTTTCCTTTTCTTGATGGTACATTTTTTATTTATCTATATTCATTCATGGCTCAGTTGGCTGGGACTGTAGAATACCCGACTGCATTTCTGCGGGGGAATAAGACTCCCCCAACGAGTGTCCAGTGGCCCAGTCGACTAGGGCTGTAGAATACACCAACTGCATCAATGCAGATCTGTAAGACTCTTCCCACAAGTATCCTGGATATGACACCAAACAATCTGATGGTAAGGCTCCAGTAAAGCTGGAGTTATAGGAAATGCGAAGTATTTCTTTATTGCTATCGCTCCCAGCTCTACTCTGGCCTGGAGTGGTAGTACCTGATAGGGTCCTATCTATAGGTCAAAGAGAAATAAACTGTGTACTTATGCTAAAGTGAATTGTTTGAAATAGAACTATTTATATGTATATCCTCATGTCGCACTGCCAGCAAAGATCTTTCTGAACCTCTCTCGCCACCCGTCTCTATCGTTCATTGGTCCTGAGAGGTCTTCAAGGCTATATCCTGTATCGGTACAGAGCTGTTGTATATAGGTTCTAGCCGGTCGTCCTGCCTTTGCTCGTCCATGTGAAGGGATCCACAGGAGTATGGCACGTATGAGTTCATTCTTACTCCAACAGTGTCCTGCATGTCTGATTCATCTAATTTGGGTAGTTTTCGTGATGGCTGGTAAGTGGCCGTACAGCAACTGCTTTGTGGGATGCTGCCTCCAGGACTTGTTCAATATTACTCGAAGAATTCTTGTGTAATTACAGAAAAGCTTTTTCTCCAAACGCTTAGTTAGAGTCCATGTTGTGCATCCATATAGCAGTATCGACACAACCGCTGCTAGGAAGAAACTGCGTTTTATTTTATCGGTCAGGTCTGACTTCCATATGACCCATAGCCTATTAATAACTGTCCATGCCTTTGCTAGTCACGTATTGATGTCTTTCTCGGTCGATGAGACACTGCTTCCTAGCTAGGTAAACTTGTCCACTAGTTTCAAGGAACTACCATTTAACGTCGAGATGTCACCTCTTTGATTAAAGCACATGTATTCTGTCTTGTGTGCTTTGACATGGAAGGCTATGCCAGCAGCTGCTTGTTCCAGACTATATAGCAGGGTTTCGGCTTAGGCGGATGTATTTTCCTGAAGCGCTATGTCATCGGCGTAGTCTACGTACGTGCGGGGTATTTTCTGCTTCTTTCCTTTGCCAGCTTGAAACCGCTATCTTTTATAATATCAATTGACGTTCTATGGATTTGGTATAAAATAACTTAGAATGGTTGATATACCATAAAACCAAACCAAACAATAGTAATTTGTTTACACAAATTTTGATCGTTCCAAATATTCCTATCCAATCGATAAAATGAAGCGCAGTTTCTTCCAGGCAGCGGTCGTATCGATACTGCTGTATGGATGCACTACATGGACGCCAACTAAACGACTGGAGAAAAAGTTAGATGGCAATTACACAAGAATGCTGCGAGCAATATTGAACAAGTCCTGGCGGCAACACCCCACAAAGCACCAACTATACGGCCACATGCCTCCTATCACGAAAAATATCCAAGTTAGACGAACCAGACATGCAGGACACTACTGGAGAAGCAGGGACGAGCTCATAAGTGATGTACTCCAATGGACCCCACATATGGCCGGACAAAAGCAGGACGTCGAGCACGAACATTCATTCAGCAGCTCTGTGAGGATACGGGATGTAGCCCTGAAGACCTACCAGAGGCGATGAACGATAGGTAGAAGTGGCAAGAGAGGGTCAGGGATATCCGTGCTAGCGACACGACATGATGATGATGATGAGGATGATATAGGATATCGAGTGTTCCTGTCTTATGAATGGCTATATTTTTTAAAAGTAGCTATTCCTTTAAAATATAATTTGTTTGCACAATTATATGGATTCAGCTGTTTCTATCTAACGCCCAAAATAAATAAATAATTAAATGGATTCACGTAATAATAATCCTTCGTAAACAATTATAGCTCCAAGCAACTATTCTTAATACAAATAATTTGCTCATATTTATATGATTTCAAGTAACTAATGATAATAATACTTAGTAAAAAATTATAGCTTCAAGTAACTATTCTTAATACAAATAATTTGCATATACTTTAATATTTTCTATCTAACATTAATAATTCTATTTAATAATGATGTGTTATTTCTTTTTTGCACACAGTTGTATCGTTTCAAGCATTCCTGTTCAATACGAATAATCTTTAAAATCTATTTGACCCTAACAGGAGCTATCACTCCGGGTCAGAGTTGAGCAGAGAATTATAGTAATGTGTAGGTATTGCACACTCCTCAAAAACAGGAGCTTCACAGTAGGATTCACTTTAATATCAAACCCAGAACACTTCTTTTGGGAATATTGTACAAGGTTTTGAGATACCACCATTATCCGAAAAACTATTAAAGCGTCTGTTGTAGTTATTATGCAACCTATAGAAATTGGAAATAGGAAAGATAAATCATAAAAAATTTTCACAATGGACTGAGTATCTTGGGTATGACAGTTAACTTTATGCAGATGTGAGACTTAAGTTCTGCCATTGCTATATAATAAAGGAATTATTTTTCTTCATAGTAATCCTTTTTTGTTAATTATATTTTATCATTCAGTTTGGTTGGGCTTTGAAATATTCGGGTTAAGAGTTCAGGTGTATAGTCAATTGGTGCAGTCTACGCTCGCGTGCAAAGAATATGACAATCGCCATTGTCATAATAAACCCCCAGACAGAAAATGAGGCTGGAGTGTGGATGATGTCATGACCAGAATAGATGGTCCTGAGAATTTGAGGATTTTGAGATTGGACCATGCAGGCAGACAGTTGAGTTCTCTAACATTGGGGCATAGAGAATTGAGTACTCTACCGTTGAAGATGTAGTTGGGATTTTAAGAACTTTACTGACAGAGATCTTAACCATCACAAGATGCGCCGCACGTTGGTAGGGTTAGCATAGTAAGAATTATGTCTCTCTCTTCGTGTTGAAGAACCGAAGTCAAGAAGTTAATAAACTATTCGTACCTGAACAACAGTGTCCGTCTGTAAATGTGTTTGTATGTTGCATTTGTATCGGCATTTGTATATGTATTGAATATCATATTTACCCAACCCCTCCGCTCGGACAGGATATGACACAAGGTCAATTTTTTTAAGCGGAGTTCAACAGGTTTGAATTCAGAGTTTTCCTTCTCCTTGACTAGTTACCTCACCAAGGCTGAAGAACCTAGTCTGTCCTACTATTTACCCATAGCTACCCAGGAGGGAGAATAATTGGATTAATACCTTTCCTAAAGGTATTAGCGCTATGTGAAATGCAATCAGTCTCGTCCAGGATTTGAACTCGTGTTACCTGCGACGATAACCATTACACCACGGGCACCTCCATTGTATATGTACCGTTGGATTGATACAATTATGATTATGGCTATACAATACTTCCTGTTATCTCTTGTATAACTCTTCAATTCACAACCTGAAATGCTAATCAACATTTGGAGGTTTAGATGTTCATTCTAATACTTTTATTTACCTTCAACCATTTTGACCTTCCGATCTGTGGGGCTTAGAATACGCTAATAATCCCCTAGCAAAGGAATAAGATCCTTCAAAATCAGTTTTTTGGGTATAATACTAAAATACATCTAATGTTGAGGCACCGATTCTGGAAAGTAGGGAAGTGAAAGAAATCACTTTTTGTGATTACTCTCAGGTCCACTCTGACCCGGAGTAGTTGTAACTTTTAGGTTCTAATTCATGCGTCAGATAGATCAATTTGAAGTGTTTGTAGTTGGTGGGAATACTTGAATTTGTAGGGATTTTAAAAAAAGAAAGAAAAAGATAAAGAAATAAATTAAAAAGTAGCAGTTCACAGGAAGCATCAGACAGGAAGCAAGATCTGTGCATGCCTGAAAAAAAGGCTTTCTCATACCAAAAGAGAAATTCTCTGATAAAGCTGTTACAACAGCCATTAAAAGGATCTCTTTCTCTCGGCTGTTAGCATGGTATTACGGGTGCTCTTCAACTCCCGAACTTGGCGCCAACCAGGTCTCCTGCTTGTTGTCGCCTCTGCTAAACATATTTCACTGAACACACCTACTGGATACATGAACTTCAAATTTTTCACACCGAAAATTACTCTAATGTATTTCAACACTTTGTCTTGGAAATGTAAATATTTCTACTGGTAGAAACGAACGTCCCCACCACAAAAGAGTCGTTAGGCCCAAAAATAAAGTTTGAGTATAAAAGTATCATTTTCTTTTTCCATCCGTCCTTAATTCTTTTGCAGCTCCTCACCGACTAAAGAAGACAAGTGAATGGGTTAAGAAGAAAAAGGAGTCAAATACGAAACTCTAAATCATTCCCATAAAAAACTAACCTGACAACCGACAACAACCGATTACCTACACCACGTACAAATAATAAAATCTTCTAGGCCCAATAAGTCTATATAAATATGTGGAAATCATTTTTATAAATACAGGAAATCACATTTCAAAATCTGAAAGAAGCTGCTTGCTTTTCATTTCGCGCTAATACCATAGGGAAAGGCATGAATTCATCTTTTCTCTCCCAAGCTATATGTAAGTAGTAGGGCAAACTGGATTATGTAGCTATGGTAAGGCAACCAGTGTAGAAGGAAAACTTCTGAATTCGAACCAGTTGTTGAGTAAGTTAGTGACCATAGTTGAGGGCAATCCAAAGGTTCTTGTTAGATAGCAACAACCCCGTGTCGGGAGGGCGCTACTCCTTTCCTTGGATTGTTTTACTTTACCTTTGATACGTACCATAAAATGCTGAGTGTTAAGCAAGGAAGTATCAAGTACCATTTTTGAGTCTTTGGTATGACTCAACCAGGGATTGAACCTTAGTCTTCCGGGTCATTGGCAAACACTCTACCCACTAGCCTGCTCGGGATGGAGCGATTGAGTAGATGTATACAAACAAACCACATAATTGTTTCCAAAAAACAGACATCTGAATTAAATAACCTAAAAAGAATTGATATGACGTAAAACGGAATAACTAATAGACTGTTTGTAAGATTCTCTGGAATCGGTTAAAAATGATTCTTTAAAAATTCTAATAATTCCAAAGTCTAAATGACCAGAAATTAAAATAGAAAAATATTGATTTACTTCAAACATGTTTTTCAAAGTTGTTTTCATCTTTTCTCTATTTAGATAATATTGTAAAGATAATAGCAATAGACATGAAAATATTAACAAAATCAAGAAGTATGATTTTTAATCAAATATTGTTTAACTTTAGGGTGTTTTTCAGTGTTTATTTTATTGTTTATTCTATGGCGTGTATAAATCATCCAATAAAAATCGCAAACAATTGTTCGAATCTGGATGAACTGAAATACGTTTTCTTAGTAAGAAAAGTGTACTAACAACATTTTTTTTCCGACATTTTCCATACGAACCTTAAACCAAATGTTCAATTTTTTTCTAGAACACTTTCGATACGTAGATTTCTATTTTACAATGCAAAAACAATAATTCTGTTCCATACCGCACATAAACTAAAGAGTGAAAAGAGTCATTTCATCTCCCTCTGGTAAACAAAAGAAGACGCTCAATTTAGAATGAATACGCCTTTCTTTCCGGAAAGAGCTTTTTTTAATAAAAAGTATTAAAAAGATCTCAAATTCGGAGAATTTGATATATGTCTATGGTCACAGTTGCTCGGGAAAGTACTGTCAAAGATTCAAGTCAGTAGTTAACTTCAGAGAGAGAGAGAGAGAGAGAGTGGAAACAGGAGTGAGAGGAGGAGAGAGGGAGATAAGGGGAGCTCCTCCATTTTTATTGACAATTAATAATGGCGGAACAGGTACTTCCGTTTACTTAAAATCTCAAAACAAAATTATAACACACACACACACACACACATATATATATATATATATATATATATATATATATATATATATATATATATGCTCTATCATTGATATTGAGCATTATTTAACAATACTGCAAAATTTGGTCCTCCATTAACTCACCAAGTGAGCTAGTAAGAACTATAAAACTCTCTCATATATATATATATATATATATATATATATATACCAAAGGAGCCAGAAATAATCTACCAAGGTTGCACCTACTGGATCTTCAGGATAGTTATGACTAAAGAGGATTGGCCAAGATATCAGTTTGTATAATGTTTTTTTCATTAACAAATTGTATTATATGGGTTTTTCACATCGTCAGAATTATAGAATAGTTATAAAAATAAAAATAATAAGCATCTTCCGTGTCTAGCCACATGGAAGAGTTTTGATACAACGAAACATCTGTCTGTTGATGACAATACATGCATACACATTCACACACACACACACACACACACACACACATATATATATATATATATATATATATATATATATATATATAAGACATGAATTACTATTGATCCTTTAACGACCATATAGCTTCTGAGCCCTCCGATAAAATTAAATGAGAATCCTTCCATAATGTAGTCGTGTCAATACTACTGTGTGGTTAACGAAAGGGCTGGAGATAAAAGCTTGGAGCGAACTACAGAGGGATACTACGTGCACTTTTGAACAAACCATTAAAGAAGCACCATACAAAATTGCACCGTTCATATCACAAATCATCCAAATAAGACGAGCAAGACATGTTGGCCACTGCTGGAGAAGTAAAGATGAACTCATAAGTATCATTCTCCTATGAACTCTTACACATGGACACACCAGTGTTGACTGACCGCTAAAGAGTAAAATTTATTAGCTCTGTGTGGACACTGGATACACTCTAGTGGACTCACCAAGAGCAATAAGTGATAGAGACATATCGACAGAGTCAAGGGAATCTGTACAATCAGAATGATTTGATTATACATATATATATATATATATATATATATATATATATATTAAAGATTGAGCGAAAATTACATTAGTTTTTTCCCCGAACAATCTTATTTTCCTTATTTTTTCTCGCTTCTGTCTACTTTATCCATTTTTTTTCTATCTCCTCAACCACTGAAAATCGTTTTTGACGACGCCATTGTTTAATTCTACACCCAATTGTTAAACGATGTCTTTGCACGTCATTTTTTACATTCTGAAAAGTCCAGCTAACAATGGTGCATTTTTGATTGACATCAGTGTGCTCTAATGTAATTGTGGGTGCAGCGAAGCTGTCACAGTCTGGGCACGTGTCCTCATAACATTACCCAGACTCATATTGCCGTGTGTAGAAAGCGAAATAACAAAATCTAGAAAGAGAAAACCAATGGAAGGCATTTAGACATGGTGTGTCTGTGCTTTGATAACTTCAGACCCGTTTGAAACTATCCAGTGATTTTGTTTATTTATTTATCGATCTATCTAATTACTTAGACATTTTTGTCCCCGAGATTTATCATATGTCAGACAAAGAGAGAAAGTTAGATAAATTTAAGGGCACGTCAACCTTTCTGCTCTTATCTAATACCAAAATGTTACGGATTTGCAATAGGACATTCATAATAACATTTTTGTATAGTTGTTTCTCAAGAGGATTTTTTCTTTCTTCGTTTTTTTTGCACAGGGTCCTTTCGAAGAATAATAAGTTTTAAACAGATCAATTTCAAGCGTAGATTGAAATCCAACAGGTCAGAGTGGACCGGAGAGTGGTTCTCTACAATCTCCATAATTCCAAAAAATCAAATGCAAATCTTTGTGTCAAATTCATGATATATCATTTGTAGCGGGAGCCTTGCATTTTCGCAAGGAACACAGCGTATATAGAGCCATAGTAATCAAACACAAAACAGAAGGAGATACACTGAAAAAACTAAAGGAAGCCAACCCCAATATTTAAGCGGAGAGCGTGGCCTAGTGGCTAAAGTACTGGACTCCAGTTTCTATTATCTTCACCTTCGTGCAAACACCCTTGGGAAAGGTATGTACCCCCTTATCTCCCATCTATGTGTTAAATCGAACCGCTACGGTTCTTATACAATGATGTCTTTGGTACTAAATAACCCACGAAGGTTGATATGCCATTACATAAAGAAACCAAGGAAACCTAGCTATATCTGTAATATATTGCCTTGACCGGCGGCGAAACCAGCGTAGGAAGTTGACAGATACATCCGATCGTAGATAAAATCAACAAAGTGACATCCGGAAAAACAATCAATGCCTGGGCGTGATACTTGACGCATGAAAATGCGTGGGTGTAAGCTGAGACCAAAGGAGAACAAGCATTGCGTGGATGTAAAGCATGGCAAGGAAAAACAAGCATTTCGTGGTGAAGAGGCGTAGCCATGTGGGTCGCTTGGGAGTTTTAACGCTTGGGACTATATAACGTCTAGAATTTTTTATGAAGTTCAGTTTTCGCCTGCCGTTCCGACTCCCGAGTGCTCCTTTGTGTATGTGAACTCTAACCGACTGCTCTCCGACTCCAAATAAGTGTCACCGTCGAAGAATGAAAATAAAATTATATTTTTATATATACGTGTTCCTTATGGTTTGTCAAGATCCAGTGGTTGTTTATAACATATATAAGCAAGTACGCTTTTACGAAAACACAACAATTCTCTCCTACTTATTTGCTGCAACGTGTATCCCTATCAACCACTTCCTGCCACACTCATTCGGTTTCTTGAAATTTTACAGTGCTTTTGGAACTGTTTGTAATTTGTTTATTTTTCTCTCATTTTTTGCTCATTGGTCTCGTGGGTAGAGTGTTCGCCAATGGTCCGGGATACCTGGGTTCAATCCCAGGTCGCGTCATACCAAAGACATACTACCAGTAGCTTGCCAGTCTAGCTTCATAGCCATTGCATTACTTGTGATGTGTTTTTTTTCTTTTGTTTTTGTGCAGAGACCTCAGGATACTCACAGTGAAAGTTGCTATTCAGTAGTTATTCATTTGTGTACTGAACAAGTTCATCCTTATCTTCAGTGATCTGATGAGAGTCAGTGATTTCAGCCAAGCAAAAACATAAGTACTTCGTATTCGGTGGGTGTCCTCGTGATGTAATAGTTAAAGCGAAGGACTGCGGAATCGTAGTAAGCGGGTTCGTATTCCAGTCGCGCTATTACGTTTACTTTCGGACAAATACCCTTGGGAATCCCCTTATCCTCCCAGCTATGGGTTAAATAGTACCACTACTGTTCTTCTAGAATAGATTTGGTATTAAATAACCTACAAAGGTTGATATGCCATTAAACAAAAAAAAAACAATCTTACTTCGTATTATTGTGGCTAACGTTTTAACAACATCAAGAATACGAAGAACTTCTATTATACCAACCATATTTCCTTATAAGAAAAATGTTTGTTTATTTGTTTGTTAGTTTTGGTTGTATGGCATATCACCGCTAGTAGGTTATTTAATGTTAAATCCTGTTTATACATATATATCAAATTTATATGATTTGTAAACATATTTTCAGATTACATTTTTAAACAAATCTGAGCTCATTTTTGCACTCTGTTAAACGGTTTCAAGTATTTCTAACACAAATAACTCAATTTCCAATTAATCATTTCCTTATATGGATGAATGATTTTCTTGGATATTGACTCAAAGACCCGTTGGTCATCTACGGATGTTGGACACTGGGAAGAAAAATAACAGAAAATGCAACTAGTACCTAAAGTAAACAGTGTAATATTGCGCACGAGTGATGTCGTCGAGAGTGCGCGAGCGCATCGGCTGTAGTCAATCAGTAAAGGTGTCACGAGACTAGCGCATGCGGGCAGAATAACCTGCAAAGTTAGACGTGATTTTGAAATAATCACAGATGAATTATCACGTGTTTCACGACAGTTTCAGTGGTGACATCGAACATTCGGGGATCTTCGATTTGTTCCCCAAAATCTCTATATAAAAAAACAAGTCACGAGATTTTGGCAGAGTTGAAGGCAGCTTTCGAAACAGGCGCGTCAAAGGTTCCGAGGCCCCGATACGTCCTACCCAGTCTGCTTCGACCCATCTGTCAGGCATGTGTCAACAGCCAGCTCTCACCCACACCACCGTCACCACCAAGAGGAAGGGAGAAGAAGAACGTAACAAAACGAACTTTTCGAGTTGCAACGATCGTAGCCCAAAGTGAATAATAAACGACTACTATATTTTCTTCCGTAACCTTCGAGTTTGAGTATTTCTTTTTCTGCGGACTCCTTTCTTTAAAACACAACACATTGGTCCTATGTGACAACAGGACGTAGGTATTCTCGGTAAAAATGCTGCATAAATTGTGTTGATGGCATCCAAGAAGAAAGCGTGATTTCGTGTGTAGGCGGCAGGCTGAAGGTGTAACGAGAATTTGCATAAACATCTGGGATATTATGTAATCGGGTTTTGATCCAAAGCCGAAGAGATTTCACCAATGATTCTTACATCGGCTCCAGTGTGTGCAGTTCAACTGTTTTTGACTCTTTCTCTCTCTCTCTCTCTCTCTCTCTCTCTCTCTCTCTCTCTCTCACTCAATCCATCCTTTCATTTTGGGTTATAAAAGATAAATAAAAGAAGCTGATAATATTTTTATACATCAGTGTTGGTGTCTTTCTCTGTTATACAAGTTTCAAGTATTTTTATGTAACAATAATAACTTAACATCAGTTATTTATTTACACATATTTAAATATTTGTAAGTGGATTGCTTGTTAGTAATTTTTTTTTCCAATGAATTAGAACTATTTTATTTGCACCCAATCTAGTATTTGATATTACCCCTTCGGCCGCCCCGGTACTTATGAACTTCTTTAAACCAATACTATTCATGGCCAGTGATTCATCCAGTGGGTTCCGCCGGGGTATTTCACATTTCTTTACGGCCTCAAAAAATACAGCCGAGAGGATGGGAGAAAAAGAACAAACGAACAAACACGGACTTCGGTCAACTCCAAGCGCAAGAGAGGGAAAGTCTATGTGTGACACTTTGCATTCTCCGAGCATTTGTAGACTAACGCTGGCGTGTATTTTGTGCGAAACTTCTACAAAAGGCACCAATAATGCTGACATCTTCTCGCGTTGGTTAATCGGCTTCTGTGAAGCTCATCAGGTCTTAGCAGTCGCCTTTCTGACTTCTGTTGACTCTGTCATTCTCTGGGCAGCCAACTCAAAGCCGACCGCTCTCCTCTGCCATCCGTTGTCGACCGCTCTTTCTGGGTTCCTTGGTCAACTCACCCTGTCTTCTCTCACCCTTCCTTTCCTCCTCCACTTCCGGTCTCACGGGAGATCTCGATTTCAAGACCTTAGTTTGAGTTTGGACAGCTATCCATAGGCTATCGGTCGCATGAAAGTCGGACTTGACCGATAAAATGAAGCGCAGTTTCTTCCAAGTAGCAGTAGTATCATACTGCTATATGGATGCACCACGTGGACGCTAACAAAACGTCTGGAGAAAAAAACTTGACGGCAAATACACAAGAATGCTGCAAGCAATATTGAACAAGTCCTGGAAACAGCACCCCACAAAACAGCAACTGTACGGCCACCAACCACCCGTCACGAATACTATCAAAATTAGATTAACCAGACATGCAGGACACTACTGGAGGAGTAGGGATGAGTTCGTAAGTGATGTACTTCTGTGGAATCCTTCACTTGGACAAGCAAAGGTTGGACGTCCAGCTCGAACATACATACAGCAGCTCTGTGCAGATACCGGGTGTAGCCCGGAAGACCTACCAAAAGCAATGGTCGATAGGGAGGGGTGGCGAAAGAGGATCAAATATATCCGTGCTGATAGTGCGACATGATGACGATGATGATGATGATGTTTACACACTGTGAAATGGTCACAGGGATTGCTATTTGGCACTATGATATTCAAACCATGGTGTAATGGTTATGGTCGTAGGAAATGAACACGGCGACACGAGTTCAAATCCTGGACGAGACTGATTGCATTTCACATAGCACTAATACCCTTAGGAAAGGTATGAATCCAATTATTCTCCGTCCAGCTATGGGTAAATAGTAGGGCAGACTAGGTTCTTCAGCCTTGGTTAGGCAACTAGTCTAGGATAAGGAAAATTCTGTTCAACTCCGCTTAAAAACTGACCTTGTGTCATATCCTGCCCGAGCGGAGGGGTTGGGTAAATAGGATGATATTCAACCCAATTTAGTACATGATAATGACAATTCCCAAAGTTAAAAACAATATATTTTTGTTGGTAAGGCAACATCAACTGTCTAAACAATATTTAATATAAAGACGTTTTTAAATCCTTTCTTTCTTCAATTCATTTCATCGATCTAATTAACATCACAACAGATGCGACACTTCAGTCTTTTGTTTGTTTGTTTAGTTGGTTGGTTGGTTGGTTGGTTGGTTTTATGGCATATCAACCTTTGGAGGTTATTTAACGCCAAATCCATTTTTTTTTTTTTGTAAATAATCTGTTCTATTGAAAACAGTTCAGTTTAATTGTCAAAAACATTTTCCTTTCAAACTATTCAAGCAGTTATATGTAATAATTCAGTTAAGTGTAAATACAGTTTTAATGTCGAAAAACAGTTCTATTTGAAATAATTCAGTTAAACATAAGCATGCAGTTTGAGTGTAAGTACGGTTTAATTGTCAAAAACGTTTCTATTTCAAGCTATTCAGTTTACTCAATTCATTTTAGCATAAGTATACTGTTAGTTCTATTTAACCCATAGATAGGGCCCTATCAGGTGCTACCACTCTGGGCCAAAGTTGACCTGGGAGCAATGGCAATGAAGGGGTACTCCACATTCCCCAAAGCTCCAGCACTGCTGGAACCTCACCCTCAGATTGTTTAGTGTCATATCCAGGACACTCTCCGGGGGGGGTCTTACCCCTCTGCAGAGGTGCAGTCAGTGTATTCTATAGCCCCAGCTGACTGGGCAATACACAGATTTAAATGTCAGACAGTTTTATTTCAGATAATTCAGTTCAGCATAAGTATACAGTTTACACGTCAAAAACAGTTCTATTTCGAGTAATTCAGTTCAGCACTAGCACGCAGTTCCAATGTCAAAACAGTTCTATTTTTAAACAATTCAGTTTAGTATAAATATGCAGTTTAAATGCAAAAATGAGTATAGTGAAAGAAGCACGGTTTTGTTCTATTTAACCCATAGATAGGATCCTTATCAGGTGCTATCACTCCGGGCCAGATTGGACCTGGGAGTGATGGCAATGAAGGGGTACTCCACATTCCCCAAAGCTCCAGCATTGCTGGAACCTCTCCATCAGATTGTTTAATGTCATATCCAGGACACTCGTTGGGTGGGGGGAGGTCTTACCCCTCTGCAGAGAAGCAGTCGATGTATTCTACAGCCCCAGCCGACTGGGCAATTCAGTCTTTTACAAGTAAATATTTTACTTAATAGAGAAATCTTTGTCTATGTATATCGCAAATTTAGATAAGAGAATATTTTAACAGACTGAAGGCAGAATAACTGACTTGGTAATCCTTTAAGTAGGAATGTCTGTCTGTCATGAAATTCGACATTCCTTGAACTACTTTTGCAGGTGGTAGCTGTAATTTTCAAGTTCCTTAGTCGTTTTTGTTGCTAAGTTTAGAATGTCTCCTGTCTTATTCGCCTTTCACTAATGACAAGAGATGGGGTACTTAGATTTTTTTTAAAAGTTTATATTCAAATATAATGGCATATCGAACGTATTTTCGTTTCTCCAGACTGATAAATCAAAACTTATTCCATGTGCATGTCTGAAGATCATCTATGATTTATTCAGTAAATATATTTGACATTTGAGAAAAAAGAGGCGCGTTTTGTGTAACAGCTATAGTTAGATGAAATAGAAACGGTGATTTGAGTTCAAACCCTTGACGGGGATGTTTGTATTTCATTTTGCTATAATGCCCTTGGAAAAAGGCATGAATTCATCTGTCCTTTGCAAGTTCATAGAAGTACAGACTTGTTTTTTAGCCTCAGTAGAGCAACCAGTCTGAGAGAAGGAAAATGTATACAAACCAGTTTTAATTTGCTTAAGATTTGACCTCATGTCGAACTTTGCCCGTGGCTAAGTGTTTACATGTAAGAGAGAAGACAGTAAGGAAAACCTGATTGGTATATTTTGTTACAGAACTATTTGGCTTTAAATAAACTGCAAAGATTTATGTGCCATTAAAGAGAGAAATCAAACCAAAACCTGCCTATACGATTTGTTTATACCGTCGGATTTAATTCAAAAGTTACCCACAATTATATAGACATATATATATATATATATATGTGTGTGTGTGTGTGTGTGTGTGTGTGTGTGTGTGTGTGTGCTTGTGTATGTATGTGTGATTATAAGGTAAAAAGCCATCTCAAACAGTGATTTTCCTTCTTACTCGAGTTTCATGGAGTTAACTTCGGATTGAAATAAAAGTGAGAGATAAAAGATGATTCGACCATTTTATATGAGAGGTGGACAAAAAGCGAAAAAAGATAAGAAGGAAAAATAAGAAATAAAGTAGGGTTGGTTGGAAGAAAAAGTTGGAGGATTAGAAGCAGTCAATAGTAGGTATATATATATATATATATATATGTGTGTGTGTGTGTGTGTGTGTGTGTGTGTGTGTGTTCACTTCCTTCTGACAGTTTCATTTCAAATTAGTTTCATCTAAGAGGAAATCAGTGAGTAAAAATTTGTAGGTAAAAAGTATGCATTAGAGAAAATTATATATATTTAACACTCAAAATAGTTTTATAGTTTTAGAGAGAGAGCAGTATCAAGGAAGTATGCAGTTCAATAAATCTAAAGCCAAATTTGATTGGAAAAATCTGGTCTGGTGTTTACATTTAGCCACCAGCTCACTTCTTTTATTCTCTCGAAGACACTTATTTATTTAGACTATTTTCGCAATTATCTTTTTACTACTAACTCTGACACTCGTATTAATTATATATACATATATATAAGTGTGTATGTGCGTGAGAGAGAGAGAGATTCTGATGTACCTGTTGTTTTAAATAGTGGTTATAGGGATAAAGTTTTTGTCAGTTTTGAGGCATTATTCTAAACTAAATCTCAAAACCACTTAAACTGCTCATAAATTTCAGGACATGATAATAAATAAAACATATCTGACTGAATTACCCTAAAACTGATTTAATCCACGCAAAAACAAAGCATAGATATATGGACGAAATATAATTTATCATCTTTGACTATTTTTCGTATCCCTCCTGACTCAAAAGATAAAGTCCCTGTGGCGTAGTTGTTAACGTGCTAAATTGCAATATCGAATTGGCGAGTTCAAACTCCAGTCGTGTATTTACGGTCAGTTTCGGACTAATACCCTGGTGAAAGGTAGGAATTCCCTTATCCTTCCATTTTGATATTGAATATTACCAATACTGCCTTTTTACAAGGACAATTTTAGCATGAAATAATCTACAAAGTTTGATATACCTTTAAATAAAGAAACAAAACCAAATTCTTACAGTAGCAGATGTCCATTACCGAATAAGAAATTAATTTTTTGTCAAACAGAAATCCTTTTTTCAACAAATGCCACATAATTCCAAGATTCCTAGTTTTTTTTTTTTAAACTAAATCTAAATAGGATATACGCTGCCTTTTTATTTATGTTCCAAAAACAAAAGATCATTCTGTTCGACGCTATACGGTCTTGAAATACGTAATTTGTACATTACTGCATTGACTTATTTTTCCGTTGCGTTCGAAATATTTCAAGTCTTCTCTATTCTGGCCCATAAGTCTGTGGTTGCGTACAGATTTACTGTTTCTTATTGGTCACACATCTACATCCTGTGTAGGCTCATCACTATTTAACTTTAGGGACCAAGTGGAACCAAAGTTCTCGACTGTAACGTTTCTAAACTTAAAACGATATTCATTACATCAAAGATTAAGCTATTCCTTCTCACGGGAAAATGAAACGCTTCCAAATATCAATGACTACTATATGGCTATTTAATGAGAATAGTATTTCCATAAAATGATTATAGCAATGAGAATTAAATGGATTAGGTCATTTACAAAAATGAAAACTGCTTTGTCAGAAGTTTAATACGAACACAAAAAATCATTAAATCGATTTCAAAATTATATTTTTAAATTCAACCAAATAAAACACAATAGACCTAATTCGGCCAAGAAAGTTTGCATTAATTATCGTCAATATATTTACATTATTACAACCCCAAACAAACAAAATAGAGAATGAGATGGTAAATAAGCAAATAGAAATCTTGCAAGATCAACAGTAAAATATATGTGTCGTTTGTTTTTAAAGAATGGTAGCGCTTGTTTGGATAGTAAATACGAAGAAATTCTCAAGATTCAAGTAACTATTTGATCATACTAACCAGTCTGAGAAAACATTTATTTCGTTATTTTCAATCCTTGAAAAAAAATTTTGAAAAGTAAAGTTTGCGACCTTAGTCGAAGGTAACCCGAAAGCTCCCTTTTCAATAGCTACTACACTGAGGTGTAGGGGAGGATGCTACTCCTTTCCCTGGATTGCTCCATTTTACCCTTACTTTATAAAGCTGAATGTTAAGCAAGGCAGCATTAAGTGCCATTTTTGAGTTTTTGGTATGACTCAACCAGGGATTGAACCTCGGTCTGCCCGGCTATTGGTGACCACTCTACTCATTAGGCCAATGGACCGGTATGTAAAATTAGTTCATGGAAAATAAACAGGACACATAGCGTAACGGTTATAGGCGTTGGTTCCCTAAGATTCTAAGGAGACAATCATCTGAAGGTTGCAGGTTCAATCCTAACTGCAGGCGAGTAACAATACAGGAATACATAACACTTATACTCGGTTATGGCTAACGAAATCGGAACAGGCGATCCCCATGGATTCAATGAAGGACGTAGTTCAAAGTTCTGAGAAGGTTCCCGAGTTCAACAAACACCTGAAGAAGGCCAGAGGACATATCGGCCGAAATATTGTGGAAATAACAATAAAGATGAAGACAATAGTCCGAAAACCCTTAATGATAAAAATCGTCAAGCTTTGTCTCAGAAATTTAGACAACGAAAATAAATTAATCACAAATCTGAGTCAAAACCTCTTTTATTTAGTAACCAAACTTTCTGGCTTCACGGAACATGCCACAAATTAATTATAATAACTTATCTTAATTAATAATCAATACTTTTTCAAAAGAAAATATAGAGAAACAAATAATGGAATCACTAAATTCTCAAGAAAATATCTGGTATCACCAACAATAATAACCTCTCTACAAAATAAATTAACAAAGATTTATACACATCAGTTCTGTGCAGTCTACCGGTCTTGCCGAGAGAGATAGAGATGAACGACAGAGATGTATAGCAAGAAAGAGTATAGTAAATCCGTGTTATCAACCGGACTTGATATTTAAATATAATTTCCATGATCATTGAAATATAAACGAAATCAATCAGGTGCGCTTTAATGATCAAATTTTGCTTAGCAGTGTTTTCGGAAAGTGTTTTCTTCTGAATTCTTTATGCATCTTGCTCGATTTATTTTCTGACTGTATTATTACCTTTTCTATACTTCCATTTCGTAATCACCAAAGAAATAATAAAAAAAGAAACTTAGAATAGCTGGAACGGATTTACTTGGAGTAACCTTTCACTTCCCTGCCCCGTTGAGAAAAATCAATGTCTTCATGTCTTCGGATTGATCTAGGCAAAGTTAGATAATTGCACATGTGGACACACATAGGTGCAGAAAGAAGAAGAAGAAGAAGAAGAAGAAGAAGAAGAAGAAGAAGAAGAAGAAGAAGAAGAAGAAGGTGGACAAATGACACAAAAAGCAGTGAGGTGATGGGAAATGGAGGATCAGGGGCATTTGCCTATCCTAGACAGATTAGGTTCTGAGCAATTCTTATCCTAATGCCTAAGACTCGTCAGATTTGATTTACGACTGGTGAAGCAATTATATCTGCGGCCACACCCGGGTCAGCCTGGAAACGACTCGTATCTTATCGAACGACCTAAGGCATTCTAGCAAGCCAAAATCATGGACGACAATCCCCAAGTTGTTGTATAATCAATGAACACAGCCTGCTTCGCATAGAGTCCGTACTTGGACTGAATCAAGCTTGGCACAAGGCAAAATTTCCAGTGAATGGAAGTAAGAATAAACTCCACAATTAAATAATTTGAGCCAAATATTATGGTTTTTGCAAAGTATTGTGTATCGATTTTATTCAGATATTTACAAGTCAAGTGGTGCAACGATTATTGTCCGAGTAAATGGACAAAGTAAACCAAGTTCAAATCCTGAACGAAGCTCTTTGCGTTTCTCTTGGCACTAATGCTTTTGGGAAAACCAGGAATCTCTTCTACTCTCTCCCTAGCTACGGTTAAATGTTTGAGCAGACTGGGTGCTTAAACCTTGTTTACCTAACCATTCCAAGAAAAAAAAATCAGCACTACTCTGAAAATTGATCGCGTGTCGAACTCTGCTTGGCTTGATTTCGCTTACGCAGGATTGTCAATCATATTATTTGATCCTCCCAGTTCGTTTTCATGCGAATTGCAATGTCTTAACTGTCATGATACACGTTGAGTCTGTATTTACCCCACTCCTCCGCAAGGTCAATTTTTTAAGCAGAGTTTAACAGGTTTGATTTCTAAGTTTTCCATCTCCTAGACTAAAGAACCCACTCTGCCCAAATATTTACCCATAGCCCGAGAGAAAGTAGTTGGATTCGTACCTTTCCCAATGATATTAGTGTTATGTGAAATATAATCAGCCTTGTCCAGGATTTGAACTCGTGTTGCCGTGTCCATTTCCAACGACGATTGAACTATATTGCACCGCTTGACAAACAACGAAGGACTCGTAGATATAAAAACTATGTAATTTATATTCTTATTATTCGACGGCAACGTTTGTGTGAAGTAGGAGTACAGTCAGAGAGAGTTCGCACATATCTTTCTTCTGTGGCGTGAACCCTTTTTGTGAAGTAGTGTGACGGCCGGAGAACACACACTAGGAGCTGACAGGTCTGCTTGAGTGACCAGCGGGTCTCTCCTCTCCGCTTGAGAGACCAGTAGATCTTCCCATTCACTTGAGCGCCTAGCCTTCAGTCCAAAATTACAGACCTTATATTGTCTTTCAACACTCCTCTTCGCCCACGTATTTTTCTGTTTATGGCTAGTTAACAGAACTTACATACTTCCGGGTTTTTTCGGTAATTTGTTGATCTTAACTGCGAACGGAAATATCTGTCATTCTATCCACAGGCAATAAATTACATTCTCTTTCCTGTGAAACCACTTAGTTGATGTTATCTTGCAACCGCATTGAATCTGCTAAGTTCATCGTCGCCAGCTAAGCTAGTATATTACACAATAACCATTACACCACGATCACCTAGAGATAGTGATAGGATATCCAAAGTGCAAACATTCATTTATACGCTTTTACACAGTTGGAGGGCAGCCAAATAAATAAGTAATAGGGTTTACGGGTGTAGCAAATGACTTTTTGTATCTGAGCTAGAGATAGTATTTATGTTTCATGATAGTTTTATTTAGTAAATTCAACTGTATGGTTTTACACCATCGAGTGATAGGCAACTACATCGGTAATAACTTTCATGGAAGAAGCCCTTCAAACTGATATTTTCTTAAGAATCGCAGTTTGTTTTTGGGCTGAGATGGGATATTTTCCGGTTTAATCGAATCGGTCATTTATCAGAATAGATATTTCTTCAGTGTGGGTTCGCCATATATTCAACAGAGTTTTTGGGTTTGCAGTAGCTAAGTTGTAAAGATAAGAAGTTAAATGAATTGGAATTAAGAAGCGAGCAGCAGCCAGAGGATTGGCTGCAGTCCTTCGTCCGTTGGGCTAAGTTGCTAGTAATATCATATTGACAAAAACACTCAGAGAAAACTATGCTTTCCGCGAAAACCCAAATGTAGCCCAAATCTCTTGAATAGGTTGTGGCCCAAATCAAGCTGTAACATATCTTGAACAATGACGTGTATATTTAATGTTCGTTTTTTATCGTCAAAACGTGACGACCAGTATGGTTGTAATTTTGGATTAGTTTTGATGAAAGGTGGTTAATGATATGACAATATTTATCCAGCAGCTCATTGGTCAAGTGGGTAGAGTGTTCACCAATGGTCTGGGAGACCTGGGTTCAATCCCAGGTCGCATCATACCAAATACTTTTTAAATTGTACTTGATACCTCCTTGCTTAACACTCAGCAATATAAGGTACGTATCAAGGGTAAAGTGGAGCAATCCAGAATAAGGAGTAGCGCCCTCCGCAACATTTCAATGTAGTAGCTATTGAAAAGAGAGCCTTCTGGTCGCCCGCGTCTACAGTCGCCAACTTTACTTTTATTTATCCAGATACGTTTTGTTCCAACTCTAGCCTACAAATTTCGGCTGATAAGATTAAATCTTTCTGTTTTTATATTTTTTTTACTTTTACGTCCAGTGAGTTAACAAGCCGAACTAGTGTTTATATTTTAGTAAACTCACGCATCTGCATTTATTTGAGTAGAACTAACAGTAAACCTCATTGCGTAATCTCACCAAAGAGTCAAATGGTACCACCACTGTCCTTCTACAAGGATGGCTTTTGCATTAATCTATAAAATTTTATATGACATTAAACAAAGAAATCACACCAAACGTAAACAATACAGGTATTTGTAAAAACTTTAAAAAATGTAGCTAGTCAACTGATCACGAAGTTGTCAAATCTTTCAGAAAGGCATGTATACACTTTTCTTAACCAACCCAGTTATAACAAGGCAATTGAAACTTTAATACCTTGTAAAGACAATTCACCTTATTCGTTCAACAATACCTAAGACACTTTTTGCTAGCACTTTGTAGAATCTGTTACATTTTACTAGGAGAGAAGATGGATACAGTCAACTTGTTACATCTTGACCTTTGAGAACATGTTAATTGTAGATTTCTAAACAAGATAAGCACTTGTGTAAATACGGAATAGGGGAAATGAATCACGTGAATTTGGAACCAGAAGGAACATATGAGGGTGTTAAGGAAATTATTTAATGACAAGAGATTCACACATTCGGGTCATTCGGAAAGCAGTCAGCAAGTGACTCGTGGGGTCAGGCGCCCCTACCCTGGCTGCGAACTGGTTCTGTATCAAAGCTCGTATCAAAGAAGTAAGGCTTCGAATTTGTGTCTCACCAGGTGACAATGATAGCAGTCGAGTTTCTCCATCATTTCGACTCTTTCGTGACAATAAAGAAGTGAGATATTAACAGATGATGGCCACTTTATTGGTATACAACAAAGTAACGGCAAGAAAGTATCGTTTTAAAATAATTTCAAGAATCAGGTTTATTTTCTGTTTTTTTTTTTTACAGAAATGTTTGCCCGTGTCTGACAGCTAACACTGTAAATAGCAGTTTAAATTTAATCGTAATTCCAAAGCACAAAAATGAAATTTTCCAAAATAGAAAGATGTTTTCAAGATATGTTGAAGAATATGTCAACTGAACAGAAAGGCCAATTGGATAGCATTGGATATAAACAAAAGCCAGAAAATATCAGTTAGTGGGTCAGAGAAAGGGAGTAAAATGAGAACCCTGAAGGTTTAAGAATATGAAAAGGAAAGAGAAAAAATATACGACACGAAACTTCGCTGTTGTCACACCATGTTGCATGAACAAAAAATCCGAAAGTTTTCTCATGTCATCACAAGTGACTTGTTTATGTCTCCTGCTGTCTCAAAGCAAATAATCAAAAAGTATCCTGACGTTCAAAAATGTTGCAACATTGCTAGTTTGGGTTCCACTATAAACAACCTCTCCGTTATCCTGCGTTCTATTGAGGGCAAATCAGCACTTGATTTCGAAAATATTTACGTATTTTTTAAGGACGACTACAAGAAGAAGAAGAAGAAGAAGAAGAAGACGAAGAAGATGAAGAAACAATACAAATTTTACACTAACAAAGGGGCATAATTTTTCGTCATCGAACGCCTTTATAACATCTGCCCGTGGTGTAATGGTTATCGTCATAGGAAATGGACACAGCGACACGAGTTCAAATCCTGGACGAGACTGATTGCATTTCACATAGCACTAATACCCTTAGGAAAGGTATGAATCCAATTATTCTCCCTCCAGCTATGGGTAAATAGTAGGACAGACTGGTTTCTTCAGCCTTGATGAGGCAACTACTCTAGGAGAAGGAAAACTCTGAATTCAAACCTGTTAAACTCCGCTTAAAAATTGACCTTGTGTCATATCCTGCCTGAGCGGAGTAGGGGGTAAATATGAGGACATCTTATAAATCAAAGTTTAACTCTTCATAAGTTTAACTGAACATAAGACAATTTCATTTCAAATATAAAAATCGGACAAATATTTACACATATTCGTTTGGGTATGCGTATACATATACACATAGAAAGAAGGAGTAGTCCTCGTGGTGTACTGGCTAACGTGCTGGACTGCGACATCGTGGGAAACGAGTTCGAACTCCAGGTACGCTCTCACTTTCAGACTAATACCCAAGAAAAAAGGAATGAGGTTCATTACCTCCCACTACCACTAGCTATGAATTAAATAGTGCAAATACAATTTTTTTAACAAGGATGGCTTTGATATCAAATAACCCACAAAGGTTGATATGACATTAAACCAAAAATATGACCAGTCGGCTGGGGCTGTAGAATACACCGACTGCATCTCTGCAGAGAGATAAGATCCCCACAACGAGTGTCCTGGATATGACACTAAACAATCTGATGGTGAGGGTACTATAATACTAGGGATTTGGGGAATAATAAGCACCCTTTCATTGCCATCGCTCCCAGGTCTACTCTGGCCCGGAATGGTAGTACCTGATAGAGTTCTATCTATTGGTCAAATAAATTCAAAATAAATTCAGAAAAAATATTACTTTCAAAATAATAACAATTAACTTCGCTAAGGAATATATCATTGGTTGGTTGGTTTGTTGGGTTTTATGGCATATCAAAGTAGAATTTGTCTCTTGGTGATGAAGATCACAGACCAAAGTAACTATAGATAATTTTGACATTTTTTCTGATGGAGAGAATGGAAATGTTGTTTATATCAGTTATCAAAGTAGTCATTGAATTATAGTAATAGTTACTATAGTACTTGTAATAGTAGTAGTATGCACTTACCCCGACACACTGCCACGATCAGGATACGATAAAAAGGTCAGTTTTCCGCAGGATTTGTTTGGTTAGATGAAACATCAGCCATTGATGATTATCTAATGCCAAATCCATTTTATACATATAAACAGTTCTATTCTAAACAATTCAGTTTATGCCCTGTCGTCTGCGAAATACACCGACTGCATCAGGACTTAGAAAAGGCCAACTGCATTAATAATACGGGTTTGTGCCCACTTGTTTTCCGAAGGGTATTAGCGTTATGTGAAATACAATCAGCCTCGTCCAGGATTTGAACACATGTCGCCGTGTTGATTTCCAACAACGATAACCATTACTCCACGGTCACCTAGAGTCATAAATTTGATAAATGATAGGATTGAGGTGCCCGTGGAGTAAAGGTTATCGTCGTAGGAAATGAACACGGCGACACGAGTTCAAATCCTGGACGAGACTGATTGCATTTCACCTAGCACTAATATCCTTGGGAAATGTATTAATTCAATTATTCTCCCTCCAGCTATGGGTAAATAGTTGAACAGACTGTTTTCTTAAACCTTGGCGAGGCAACTAGTCTAGGAGAAGGAAAACTCTGAATTCAAAACTGTTAAACTCCGCTTAAAAATTGACCTTGTGTAATATCCTGCCTGAGCGGATGTGTTGGTAAATATGGATAAATGATGGGATCTCCCAGTGCAAACATTCAGTTATCCACTTTTATATAGTCGGAGGACAGCCAAATAAATAAGTAATCGGTTTTACGAGCGTAGTAAATGTCTTTTTTTGTATCTGAGCAAGAGATTGTAATTATGTTTCATTACAGTTCACACCAAGTGTATGTAACTAAGTTATTTGCCTGGTCCCAGGGACCCTTCTTCTCAGTTAACTCCTGCTTAGTAAGGTTAAGTTTATGACTTGGCGCCAAAGATGCCTCAAAATCAGGACTGTTAAGAGAATCAAGCATTTTTTGTTATAGCTACACGAGTCTAAATTTGTGTATGTTCCTACCCCCCGAATCTGAATAAATGTTCCACCCCCTGCAGAGGCGTGAGATCTTCCCTAAAAAGATGTCCAGGTGCGACACTAAATAACATCAGGCGATGTGTTTCGAGCTCTGGAGCTCTGTGTAATGTAAATAACTATTCCTTGTTCCCACAAGTCATCATTATGTCATGCTGCCAGCATAGATCTCCCTCGCCCTCGCTTGCTACCCGTCTCTATCGTCCATTGCTCCCGGGAGGTCTTCAAGGCTTAATCCAGTATCGGCATAGAGCTGCTGTATATAGGTTCTACCTGGTCTTCCTACTTTTGCTCGTCCATGTGAAGAGGTATACGGGAGTATATTACTTATGAGTCGTCCTTACTTCTCCAGCAGTGTCCCGCATGTCTAGTTGGTCTAACGGGGATAGTTTTTGAGATGGGTGGTCGGCGGTCATACAGCTGCGGTTTTGTGGGGTGTTGCCTCTAGGACTAATTAAATACAGTTCGCAGCTTTTTCTCCATACGTTTAGTTAGCGTCCGTGTAGTGCATCCATATAACAGTATCGAGACGACCGCTGCTTGGAAAAAAAACTGCATTTTATTTTATCGGTCTGGTTTGACTTCCATATGACCCATAGCCTGTCAATAACTGTCCATGCCATTGCTAGTCATGTGTTGACATACATACTAGTATCCGAGGTGTAAAGGTACTATTTACCAACCCCTCCGCTCGGGCAGGATATGACACAAGGTCAATTTTTAAGCGGAGTTTAACAGGTTTGAATTCAGAGTTTTCCTTCTCCTAGACTAGTTGCCTTACCAAGGCTGAAGAACCTAGTCCGTCCTACTATTTACCCATAGCTGGAGGGAGGATAAGGGGGTCCATACCTTTCCCAAGGGTATTTGCCCGAAAGTGAACGTAATAGAGCGACTGGAGTACGAACTCGCGTACTACGATTCCGCAGTTCATCGCTTTAACCATTACACCACGAGGACACGAGGTGTAAAGGTTATCATCGTTGGAAATGGACACGGCGATACGAGTTCGAAACCTGGAAGAAGCTGTTTGTATTTCATAAAGCACTAATACACTTGGGAAAGGTATGAATCCCATTATTCTCCTTCTAGCTGTTGGTAAATAGTTGGACAGACAGGGTGCTTTAGCTTTAGTTTGGCAACCAGCCTCGGAGAAGGAAAAGTCTGAATTCAAACCTATTAATGTCCACTTAAAATTGACTTTGGGTTACATCCTGCCCATAAGGAGGGGTTGGTTTAGTTTGGTTAGGTTTTAGGGCACGTCAACCATTGTAGGTTATTTAATGCCAAATCATCTTTATACATTTATATCAAATATATATGATTTGTAAACACATTTTATAACATTTTTGAGCTGTTTTTTTTTTTTTGCACACAGTTAAATGTTTTCCAGTAGTGCTATCTTAAACGAATAATTCTATTTACTATTGATCATTTGTTTGCACATAGTTAAATGTTTTCCACACTTGCTATCTTACATGAATAATTCTATTTACAATTGATGATTTGTTTGCGCACAGTTAAATGATTTCAAGTATTATTATAAACCACTAACAATTCAATTAAACATCAGTCATTTGCTTATACAGTTAAATCCACAAATAGTTCTTTTTTTCAAACAATTCAATTTAGCATAAGTCATTTTGTAACATAGCCATACATGAATATTTGAAACGTATATAGAATGTTCATAACATATATACATAGAACATAGGAATCCCGAAACACGAAAAAACACTACTACTTCTTAGTTCAGGTAGGAAACTTTTTTTATTACCTTTGAGTTAAAAGGTTTTTCGACATAAGGAGAGAGGCACAATCTTTCTATGCTGGCTTTTTCCATCTGCACCCCCAACACGTGTGGCAACCGCCACCAGGGCTTGGCGAGCAAGCGAAAGTCACCCTTCTTCTTCGGACGGCAAGACTCAACTAACTGACTTTTTTCAAAATCATCTGCGCGCGCTTCCGGTGCATGATGTCATTTACATCCCCCTATCTAGGATTTCTATTGTGACATCTCTGAATGACACATCCGCTCCCCGCGTGTGTGAACACCTGTGCCCATGTTTGCACCAAACTGACCCATGCGCTAAGGGTGTCCTCGTGGTGTAATGGTTAAAGCGATGAACTGCTGAATCGTAGTACGCGAGTACGTACTCCAGTCGCGCGATTACGTTCACTTTCGGGCAAATAACCTTGGGAAAGGTATGAACCCCCTTATTCTTCCTCCAGCAATGGATAAATAGTAGGACGGACTAGGTTCTTCAGCCTTGGTGAGGCAACTAGTCTAGGAGAAGGAAAACTCTGAATTCAAACCTGTTAAACTCCGCTTAAAATTTGACCTTGTGTCATATCCTGCCCGAGCGGAGGGGTTGGTAAAAAAAAAAAAAAAAATGGAGGTGCCCGTGGTGTAGTCGTTATCGTCGTAGGAAATGAACACGTCGACACGAGTTCAAAACCTGGACGAGACTGATTGCATTTCACATAGCACTAATACCCTTGGGAAAGGTATGAAACTAATTATTCTCCCTCCAGACATGGGCAAATAGTAGGACAGACTAGGTTCTTCAGCCTTGGTTAGGCAACTAGTCTAGGAGAAGGAAAACTCTGAATTCAAACCTGTTAAACTCCGCTTAAAAATTGACCTTGTGTCATATCCTGCCCGAGCGGAGGGGTTGGTAAATAGTACCCATGCGCTAAGCGAAAGGTTCTCGGCCTAACTAAACCCAAAGGCAAGATATATAAAACGAAATCCCCCCGCCATTATATCACAATTTATTTGCACACAGTTTAAATGTCAAACGTTTCTTTTTGACCAATAGATAGAACCTTTTTAGGTGCTACCACTCTGGGACAAAGTTGACCTGGGAGCCATGGCAATGAATGAAGTACTCCACATTTTCTAAAGCTCCAGTATTGCTGGAGACTGACCATCAGGTTGTTTGTCCTACCAGGACACTCCTTGAGGGGTGTCATAACCCCTCTGCAGAGATGCAGTCGGTATATTCTACAGCCCCAGCCATCTAGGCTTGGTAAACACATACACACCAGTGGTGGTAAAAGGAAGAATACGAAAATGTGTCCCAAAGTAGAACGATATATCTATTATTCCAGAAAAAAGCAGTACGTGGAAGAGATACAAAACTGAAAAATGCTAACTCGAAAAGTGACGATAATATCATCATGGGGTCTTACTGTTCCCAACACAGTCACAGACAACTTCTCTACGGTTCACAGAGTAGAGGCAAAAAGAGGTCAAGAATGAGCTTTTGTGACTGTCACGTGACACCCTATGAGGCACCAAACGGATATTTATTTTCTCCCGCTTCATGTATAACATAATCCTGTTTCCTGACTGGGAAGTCCTCGTGACGTCATGGCTTCAATACGGCCTCGAAGTAAGCAATTTTGAATTCTTGCATTTGAACAAAATACCCTTGGGTAAAGTATTGAACCCCCTTGTCCCTCCCAAGGACGGATCAAATTGTATCACTGATCATCTGCTACGATGGCTTTTACATTAGATAATCTATGAAGGTTGATATGGCATTAATCTTTCCTCTCTTTTTTTACTAGGGGAGTCGCCGTGGTGTAATGGCTGACATGCCGAACAGCAACATCGTAGTAGGAGAGTTCTTTTTCGATAAAGTCTTCAAGAATCGATAAATAATGACTACGTGTCTAACTAAAATGGACTCTCCCCAACCAACCACTGATCACCACAAAAACTATCACAACCATCTGTAGTAGCAGCCGTATTAGCTGCAGCAACAGCTGACTGGCTATCACAAAATCTCTCTTTTTGTATTTCTTCTATTTTAACATCGGAAGACTAAAGTTTTAGTCATTAAAAATCCGTTTTAAGAATAACGGATTTTTCTTTATCAGTTAATTACTTCATCAATAAGGCGAATGACCCCATTATGTTTGTTTAATAAAATAGTCTTATCAACCTTCGCAATTACAAGCTTGAACTCCGGCAGGTAAAACTTCCAACCTTATCTTTTTATTGCTTCAACGTAATAAACCAATAGATCTATTTATATTTTTATTTACAAGTGTGAAATTGGTTGGCAAAGTTATTTGTCAAAACAAAATAAAAACGAAAGATAGCGTGTCAGAAATAAATAGTGAGGAGAAAGAAAGAAAGAAAGAAAGAAAGAAAGAAAGAAAAATCAATTACTAGAAAAATAAAGAATCAAAGGAAAAAAATGAAAAAAAGCAAAGAAAGAAAGAATAAAATGTGGAAGAAAAAAAGATTAAAGAATAATCTCAACGGATAAATGAATGAAATGACGAACAAAAAGAAGAGACGATATTTTCAAAAACAAATGAATTTAAGGAAGATGTGGATGAGCGAATGAATGAAGTGACAAAGAAAGAAAGAAAACTTTGAAAGAAAAAAAACAAAAAATGTTAAATGAAATGCCAAAGAAAGAAAGAAAGACAGAAGGAAAAAAGCAACAAAATAAGATAAACAAAAAAGTAAAAAACAAAAGAACAGATGAGAGGAAGGAAATTGATTTTAACTGAATCTGAACCTGTGTGAGGTTATTTTATGCTCAGAGGTTCATATTTACCAACCCCTCTGCTCGGGCAGGATATGACACAAGGTCAATTTTTAAGCGGAGTTTAACAGGTTTCAATTCAGAGTTTTCCTTCTCCTAGACTAGTTACCTCACCAAGACTGAAGAACCCAGTCTGCCCTACTATTTACCCATAGCTGAAGGGAGAATAATTGGATTCATACCTTTCCCAAGAGTATTAGTGCTATGTGAAATGCAATCAGTCTTGTCCAGAGGTTAGGGAACCGCGTTTATCGTTCGTTCATCTTTACATTTTCTTGTTTGCATGGTTGTTTCATAAGAATCTGCTTCATGCAAACGGTCCAATCGAATATAAATTCTTTTAAAACAGATCGATTTAACCCACAAATAATAACTAAACAGGTATTACCACTCCCGGTCAGAGTGGACCCGTAAATAATGGCAATGAAAGGATACTCCACACACTTCAAATCTTCAGAACAGGAGCCCTACCAATAGATACAGTTAAGTATCATACCCAGGAAAACCTTTTTTTTGTGTGTGGGGGGGTCTTAACTCTCTGCAGTCTGCATATTTTCAATAGCCCCGAGAAAGCCGGAAACAGATAAAAATTGTTTCGTTTTGGTTTTGTTTAAAAGCATATCAACTATTATAGTTTATTTAATTCCAAATCTTGTTTATGCATTCTTTTTCCAGACAATTAAATGGTTTCAAATATGGCTATATAAGTCACCATTTAATATCAGTCATTTGTTTGCAAACGATTTGTTCTATTAGACCCATACATAGGAACCTATCAGGGACTACCATTCCAGGTAAAAGTGGACCTAGGAGTAATGGGCAATGAAGAAGTACTTCGCATTCCGCAAAGCCCCAGCGTTATCAAAGCTTCGCCATGAAATGATTTAATATCATATCCAGGGCGCTATTTGGTGGGAGGTTTATCCCCCAACAGAGATGAGGCTGGGGTATTCTACAGCCCAAGCCGACTGGCTAAATATTTGGAGATAAAAAGTAATTATTTAAGAGGAAAGAAAGAAAGAAAGATCGAAAGAAAGAAAGAAAAGGAAAATATTATTAAAAATGTTCATAATTCCGGAAACATTTAAATAATTTTTTCCAATCAGTTACCTCAGATCAATTGAAAAATAATTGCCAATAATCAGCACTGCCCAGTCGTCTGGGGCTGTAGAATACATCGACTACTTCTCTGCAGAAGGTAAGACACCCTCTAACGAGTGTCCTGATATGACACTAAATAATCTGATTGTGAGGTTCCAATAATTCTGGAGCTTTGGGGAATGCGGAGTACCCCTTCACTGCCATCGCTCCCAGGTCCACCCTGACTCTGAGTGGTAGCAACTGATAGGGTTCTATCTATGGGTCAAAGAGAACTAAACTGTATACTTATGCAAAACAGAATTGTTTGAAATAAAACTGTTTTGACATTTAACTGAATAGTTTTGACAATGAACTATTTGTAAACAAAAACTATACTTATACTAAACTGAATTGTTTAAAATTTAATTCGGTGTTAAATGACCTGAAAAGGGTTGTTACGCCGTAAAACAAAACAACCAACAAACAACCATAATCAGCAAATACAGCTATATCTCCTCGTTCAATGGGAGGTTTTAGAATTTCAATTGAGGCATTGATGCTGTCCTTTAACTCGTTAATAAAAGCGTTTCTTAGAGAATTATGTCACTTTCCTTCGCCGCAGAATTCGAGCTTAAACGATTCCTCAACGGAAAGAGATTGATCTCTAACTAATAAGTTTCGTGTGCATTTAACAGATGTTAGGCAATTTATTAATATCTTATTATTGCTATTTGCGCGGTTTGGTGAGTAACAATATAAAATATGAGGTCACCACCCATCAGCCCCATACAATCTCCTTCTGATTGGCCAGCGAATTCATCTATTTCCCATGCTAACTGCATTACCAATCACACGTTCTTCAGTCAATACCCTTTTAACTTTATTATTTTGTATTGTGAATTTATAACAATGAAAGCCAGTAATACCGACATGAAAACAGATGAGACAATTGTTTTGAACATTTTTTAAAATAAAGCCAGGAGAAAAACAAGTTAAGAAAGTTCAACATCTATATCAAGTATTCCGAACGGAAAACAGCCGTGGTCACCAACGATCAGTTCTCTAAGTGGAGGCCGGAGCTGGACAGTGCTGGACGGACGATGTAGCCCACACGAGTCAGAAGTAAACCTGAAAAAAAAAAGGATTTCTTGATTTGCTCTCTATTTTTGTGGCCCGGGTACGAGGAGACCACCCTTTGCATGAACAGAGATCGAGGAACGGTTAAAAGAGACGAGAAGAATCCGTTCCAACTTGAAGGAAGAAATCATTCTGCACATTCTGTCTAATGTCCATTGTCACGTGCCTCCACTGCTTCAGAAACTAAACTGAGATTATAAAGCAACTGAGGATCTAACACTTGTGTTTTTCTGTTTCTCCGCTCCCATCCAACATATCATCATCATCATCAACATCTCATGCCGCTAGCACGGATTTCCCTAACTCTCTCTCTCTCGCACCATTCGTCTCAGTCGTCCATCGCTTCTGGCAGGTTCTCCAGGCTAGATCCCGTGTCCGTATAGAGCTGTTGTAGATAAGGTTAGTTGGTCGTCCAACATTTGCTCGTCTATGTGAAGGAGTCCAGATGAGAACGTCGCTTATGAGTTCATCCTTACTTCTCCAGCAATTTCCCTCATGTCTTGTTTGTCTAACAACCTTTTTTCAAGTTTAAGCTTATAACGCATATAAACTGATAATTTCATTTATTTTTACACACTATAAATTTGTCAGAGAATTTTTGGTTTGGGCTGGGGGTTGTTTAATGGTGTATCGACCCTTGTGGGTTATTTAAGGCCAAAATCACCTTTGTAGAAGAACAGTAGTGAGACAGTTTAAACTATTGCTGAGAAAATAAATGTAATATTTTGACCTTCGACCCGGCCCAAAATGCCATTCAAGGTGATGCACCGGAAGGAAGGGACACATTCTGATGGCAGTTATGAGAGGAAATCGCGTGGGCGGAAATTGGCTGATGAAATGGGACGAGCTAAAAAAATCCCATGATACTCTCATGGACTGACGCACCCGAAGAGAGTGACCTCTGAACTGCATGACAGTTATTTCCTCTTGATGACGATTAAACATGCGATTTCAAAGATCGAGTGGGCGATCGAGTGGGTGTTGAACTATTATATAGCTCACTCAAGACAGAGTTGAGACCAGTTCCAGTTGGGTGCCAGTGGCAGTTAGAGCTGGAGACGGAGTTATAGACTAGATGTGGTAAGGAAAGCCACACCCGGCCGAAGGGGCCCTCGGGAGGCCCTGATGAGTTGGGGTCCAGAGAAGATGCTGATAAGATGCAGTAAAGAAAGCCAGCACCCAGCAGAGTGGACCCCAGGGCCTCTGGTTGAGCATCAGGAGAATGAGAAAGACACAACGTTGACGGCCATAAGAGTGGAGGTCAAAATATTACAGTTTCTGTTCGGTCTCCAGCTCCCTCTCACACGCAAACCTTGAGTGACCCTTTTCAAACCTTACAATAAAGTGAGAGGTAAATATTTTGTTAAAGAAGTCTTCCACTCGTCTGTTATTCATTGCGTCAGTATGTATCCTGCATGAACATGTATATGAGAATGCAACATAAAGGGGCCCATACTTTTCGCGAAGATAATTGTCCCAAAGTGAACATAATAACACGAATGGGGTTTGAACGCGTTTACCTCGAGACCGCAGGCCAGCACTGTACCCATGAGATCACGGAGACTCCGATACGTAGGTTTCTAATATATTGTATTAATAATACTGTTTGCAGTTGATTTCTTAAACGAGAACAGCTGGCATAAATGGAAATGCCGTTTGTGTTGGTAGACAAAGTAATCGAATATATTATTCTGCTTTCTCGATAACCTTTGCTGCTATTTCACCGAGGTGAAATTACTTATTGGAAAGAATCACCCATAACAATAATCTAATACTTATTAGATCTGACTGCGTCCAATAACAGATGAAATTAAAATGGGCTTTCTCACACGTCACCTATCGTCTGGGTGACGCAAATAGATATTCAGGGTCATTACACTAACGCTGAAAACTTGAATTAAGTGAATTAATGATTTTGAATTAAACCCATTTCTTTTCTTTTTCTTTTTTTTCTTTCAATGTCGGCATGAGTTGACAAATTAAAAGGGGGGTGGATTCCAACTGAATAAATCAATGAAAACGACAAACGTCTGCTGTTTCGGGAATAAATAGGACAGGACAAATGATTGGAGGTTTTCTGAATTCTGCTTAAAAGTTACCAAATTTCAAGTGAGGATTTTAATTTCGATTGTTTGATTGATCGATTGATTTTAACGACATTTCAACCTGTCTAGTTTTATCTTATATCTAGAGGATACATTGGTTTGGTTTGGTTTGGTATAGTTTGGTATGTTGGTTGGTTTGTTTGGTTTTATGGCATATCAACCTTTGTAGGTTATTTAACGCCAAATCAATTTTTATGTAAATAATCGGCTCTATTTAAAACAATTCAGTTTAGCATTAGTACACAGTTTAATTGTCAAAAACATTTCCATTTCAAACTATTCAAGCAGTTATATATAACAATTCAGTTAAGTGTAAATACAGTTTTAATGTCAAAAAACAGTTCTATTTCAAATAATTCAGTTAAGCATAAGCACGCCGTTTAAATGTAAGTACGGTTTGATTGTCAAAAACATATCTATTTCAACCTATTCAGTTTACTCAAACAATTTATTTTAGCATAAGTATGCTGTTAGTTCTATTTAACCTATAGATAGGACCCTATCAGGTGCTACCACTCCGGGTCAGAGTAGACCTGGGAGCAATGGCAATGAAGGGGTACTCCGCATTCCCCAAAGCTCCAGCACTGCTGGAACCTCACCCTCAGATTGTTTAGTGTCATATCCAGGACACTCGTAAGGGGGCGTCTTACCCCTCTGCAGAGGAGCAATCAGTGTATTCTACAGCCCGAGCTGACTGAGCAAGGTATAGTTTGGTTTCTTTGCTTAATGGCATATCAAACTTAGCAGGTTATTTAATGCTAAAGCTATCCTTATAGAAAATAGTAGTGATACTATTTAACTCATAGGTGGGGGGAGGATAAGAGGGATCATACCTTTCCTGAAAGTGAACCTAACATCGAGACTGGAATTCGAACTCGTTTACTACGATTCCGCCCTCTATCGCTTTAATCATTACGCCATGAAGATACCCCAAGTTTTAGTGGTTGGTTGGTTGGTTGGTTGGATATTATGGCAGTTCTATTTCAAACAATTCAGTTTAGCATGAGTACACAGTTTATTTGTCAAAAACATATCTATTTAAATCTATTCAGTTTATTCAAACAGTTCTAATTCAACCAATTTAGTTTAGTATAAGTATAGATTTTATTTGCACATAGTTAAATGTCGAAACAGTTCTATTTTAAACAATTCTGTTGAGCGTAAGAACAGTTTCAATGTCAAAAACAGTTCCATTTCAACCAATACAGTTTAGCATCAGTACGCAGTTTAAATGTAAGTACAAACATTTTTATTTCAAGCTATTCAGTTTAGTTAAACAGTTCTAATTTAAACAATTCAGTTTAGCATAATTATCCTGTTTAGTTCTATTTAACCCACAGATAGGGCCCTATCAGGTGCTACCATTCCGGGCCAGAGTGGACTTGGCAGCAATGGCAACGAAGGGGCGCTTCGCATTCCCCAAAGCTCCAGCATCACTGGAACTTCAGGATCAGATTGGGTGTAGGGTTTTACCTCTCTGCAATGAAGCAGTCGGTGTATTCTACAGCCTCAGCTGCCTGGGCAATTTTCACACAGTTAAACAGTTTTAAGTAATAATATTTGACATTAACAATTCAGTATAACATCGGTCATTTGTTTGTACACAGTTAGATAAACAGCCCTTATCCTTTGATTGGACCCTAAGAGTTACACCCATTCTGAGACAGAGTGTACCTAGAAGTATTGACAATAAAGGAGTACTCAACATTTCCCAAAGCTCCTGAGCTGAAACCTTATCATGAGAAGATCTAGTGTCATATCCACGACACTGGTTTACGGAAGCAGTCTTTAACCTCTGCCGAGATGCATTCGGCATATTCTATAGCCCAACTCAACTGAACTTAAAAGTTAAGTACCTGTGTTCATTGGACATATGGCCAATCATTGGATATATTTTCACAATTATGTGTAATTGTTTGCGCAGTTTTTGATATATGATATCAAGTATTCCAGTCAAGTTTAAATAATTTGAATGTTTTCATATATTCATATTTAGTACACCGGTTCATTGGCCTAGTGGGTAGAGTGTTCGCCAATGGTCCGGGAGACCATGGTTCAATCTCAGGTCGCGTCATGCCAAAGACTTTAAAAATGGTACTTGATACCTCCTTGCTTAAAACTCAGCGATATAAGGTACGTATCAAGGGTAAATTGTAGCAATCAAGGGAAAGGAGTAGCGCCCTCCTTTACACCTCGGTGCAGTAGCTATTGAAAAGGGAGCCTTCTGGTCACAATTGACGACGGTCGCTAATTTACTTATATATAGTACTAATAATACATATTATTCAAGTATTTATTTCTAATAAAAGAAAACATGTATTTGAGAATTTCCTTGTGGTTTTAATGACAGATAGAATTGTTAAAAATTGAACAAAATATCAGCTCATCTTTCAAATTAACCAGATTTTGAGAAAAGGAAATGTTAAAAAATCAAATTTTGTTTAAAAAGTATAAATATTGTTAACATAAAAACTCGAAAGTATTTCTATCTAACAGAGATAATTTGTACACCGTTGTATGATTTCAAGTATTCCTCTCGAATAAACGAGCCGGGAGATAGTCAATAATGGTCCACAATCGGATGGTTGGTTGATTGGTTGGTTGGGTTTATGGCATATCAAACTTTGTAGGATATCTAATGCCAAATCAATTTTATACAAATAATCAATCCTATTTCAACAATTCAGTACACAGTTTAATTGTCAAAAACATTTCTATATCAAGCCTTTCAGTTTAGTGAAAGAGTTCTATTTCAACCAATCCAGTTTAGTGTAAGTACAGTTTCACAGTCAAAAACAGTTCCATTTCAAACAATTCAGTTTAGCATAAGTGCGTAGTTTAAATGTAAATACTCAGTTTAATTGTCAGAAACATTTCTATTTTAAGCTATTCAGTTTTAGTCAAACAGTTTTAATTGACACAATTTAGTTTAGTATAAATATGGCTTTTGTTAACACAGTTAAATGTCAAACCAATTGTATTTCGAACACTTCTGTTTAGTGTATTACAGTTTTAATGTCAAAAATAGTTCTATTTCATGTAGTTCAGTTTAGTATACGAACGCAGTTTAAATATCCAAACAGTTCTATTTCAAATAATTCAGTTTAGTATACGTACGCAGTTTAGTTCTATTTGACCGATAGATAGAACCCTATCAGGTGCTACCACTCCGAGCCAAAGTAGACCTGGAAGCGATTGCAATGAAAGGGGTCTCCGCATTCCCCAAAGCTTCAGCATTACTGGAAACTCACCATCTAATTGTTAAGTGTTGGGAGGGTCTTACCCTTTTTCAGAAAGTTGAATTCTACAGCCCTAGCCGACTGTGCAATCCACAATCGGAGTGTTGAGTTGAGGATGATAGAGATTAAATGTAGACATCAATCAAGGCTATATGACATAAAACATAGCCACAAATGTTCCACGTTCGGTGTGTTGGGTAAAAGAAGATAGTGACCAAATAGAGAAATTAATCAAGGCTATCTGTCTCGGAACGTAGCCATAAATGCTCTACGATCATAAAGTTGAGTTGAAGTTGATAGTTATCAAATATAGACATTAATCAAGGCTAAATGACATGAAACATAGCCACAAATCCTCAACAGTCTTAGAGTTGAGGTTTATAGTTATCAAATGAAGATATTAATCCTATTTACCAACCCCTCCGCTCGGGCAGGATATGACACAAGGTCAATTTTTAAGCGGAGTTTAACAGGTTTGAATTCAGAGTTTTCCTTCTCCTAGACTAGTTGCCTAACCAAGGCTGAAGAACCTAGTCTGCCCTACTATTTAGCCATAGCTGGAGGGAGAATAATTGGATTCATACCTTTCCCAAGAGTATTAGTGCTATGTGAAATGCAATGAGTTTCGTCCAGGATTTGAACTCGTGTCGCCGTGAAGATATTAATCAAGGCTATATACCACGGAACCTTGCCACAAATGCTTCACAGCTGGCTGGATCCGTTAAGGTTGAGAAAGATCAAATAGATGACATAGAATATGTTTCAATATTTATAATTGAGAAGTTTTCTTCAATTATGGACAGGCATACAGTTTGTTGTAGAGCTACTTTATATGTTGTGTCTACTCACTGAAAACAGCTTTTTTCTTCGTGAATGTTGTTTCTCGTGTAAAAATAGAGGCTCGCCTCGAGCGTGGTTTTGTTTCAATAAACAATGAAGAAGAAAGGTGAGAAACCACGTTGATACAAGATAATTAATCGTGCGAAACTTAAATTTCCAAATTGAACAAAAGATCAATTGTTTACATTTGATCAAACATAATTAATGCAGTGTATAATTAGTTCTTCGTGTTCGGTATATGAAATGATTATATTACATTATTACTTTGTTATAAATAACAAACCAAACAAAAAACAAAAACATTTAAATCGATTGTTGAAGAACCATAGCGGAACATAGCCCAGTCGGCTGGGGCTTCAAAATACACCGACTGCTTCTCTGCAGAGGGATAAGACCCCCACCTCCAACGAGTGTCCCGGATATGACACTAAAGAATCTGATGGTGAGGCTCTAGCCTTGGAGATTTGGGGAATATTGAATATCACTTCACTGCCATTGCTCCCAGATCCACTCTGACCGGGGTGGTAGCAAGTGATAGGGTCCTTTCTATGGGTCAAATAGAACAAACTGTATGCAAACAAATGACTAATGTTAAATTGTGACAGTTATATAGTAATTAAAACTATTTAACTGTGTGTAAAAAGAGCTCAGAGTTGTTTAAGAATGTTATCTACAAAATGTGTTTATTAATCGTATATATATTTAATATGTGTGTATGAAGAAGATTTGGCATTAAATAACCTACAATGATTAATATGCCAAAAAACTAAACCAAACCAAATCATATATATTTAATATATATGTATAAAGTGGATTTGGCATTAAATAACCTACAATGGTTGATATACCTTGATTCCAATCAAACCATCAACGAATGTAATGGTTCAATTTTAACTATAATCTTACATATTGACCTTTGAGAGACCCGTCAGTTAGAGATTCCGTTAGCGAAACTGAATCTCGAACCAGAAGGAAAACGTGTGGGCGTTATGAATATTAAATAAGCACACAGTTTCAACCCCGACAGGACAGGGGGTTAAAGAACCAGAAGTACTAAGCGGAGCTCTGAATATAGAAACACAACGTGGATTAAGAAGGAATAGTGTCAAATGATAACAGTCATGTAGCCGAGTCCTTTGTCTCTGTCTCTCTATCACACCTGCGACATTTCGTCCTTTTCGTAAAAAAACACGAAGTATATATTTTTAAAAACGAGTCTTATGATATTCAACAATCGCTGGGGAGTAGAGACCTTTCCCAAGGGTATTAATGTGAAAGTGAATGTGACTATGAGACTGGAATTCGAACTCGATTGCAACTCCTTAGCCTAGTCGGCGCGGGCTGAAGAATACACCGACTGCTTATCTGAATAGGGGTAAGACCCCCACCCTGGGTGTTCCGGATATGACACTAAACCATCCGTTGGTGAGTCTCCAACCTTGATACTTTAGGGTATGTGGGGTACCCCTTCATTACCATTTCATTCTGATCGGAGTGATAGCACCTGAGAGAGTTCTATCTATGGGTCAAATAGAACAAACTGTCTGCAAACAAATGACTAATGTTAAATTGTGACGGTTACATAACAATTAAAACTATTTAACTGTGTGGGAAAAGAGCTCAGGCTTGTTTAAGAATGTTATCGACAAAATGTGTTTACTAATCCAATATATATATTAACCAACTGTCAATTTTTAAGCGGAGTTTAACAGGTTTCAATTCAGAGTTTTCCTTCTCTTGGACTAGTTGCCTCACCAAGGCTGAAGAACCTAGTCTGTCCTACTATTTACCCATAGCTGAAGGGAGAATAATTGGATTCATACCGTTCCCAAGGGTATAGTGCTATGTGAAATGCAATCAGTCTCGTCAAGGATTTGAACTCGTGTCGTCGTGTCTATTTCCTTCGACGATAACCATTACACCACGGGCACCTCCTACAAATACAATAAATATATTTAGAATATATGTATGAAGAGGATCGAACTTCTGTGCAGCACCTTAGTCATTGCGTCACAGGGATTCTAATTCAATTTTTCCAATGTATATTTAATTTCATAAGAAACAAACAATTGATAAATCTCTTTCTGTTACGCTGATTTATATTTTCTAGTAAAAATTCCTATTTCTTTAAGTTTTCATTGTGAATTCATAATTGATTGTAAATTACGCAGCGACGAATCAAGTCCTGTTCGCTTACATGGTATAGAAAAATATATCAACTAGTATGTTTCTATAATGTAGGAGATATATAAAACTTAAATAGACAGGAAAATAGTTTTTTACAGTCACCAGACTGTTTTAATTCAAATTATGAATTATAAATTATATGCTAAAGAAGATATTCTGATTTTAAGAAAAGGGTCGTCATTGAACGTCGAAATATTCCCTAATGTCGTTTTTATTTTTATTTTAAGATATTGCTGACCGAGAACTGATTTAAAACACTATCATGAATTACGTCTACTATCGGGAGATTCCAGAAAATGAATAGATGCCAAATAAAATGAATTATGAAGAATTCTATATCAACTGTAATAAAAGTAAATAATAATAATTATTATAGTGAAATTTTCACACCGATGTTAGGTGGTGAATTTTCAGAGTGACAGCTAGTATCCTCCAGTATCCAGGACTCTTCTCAGTATTCTGACTGACCTCAACAATGCTGTAGTCTGAATAGTCTCGATTTATTTCTCTGATTTCTAATTCCTTCAGTATACTTTTAAGCCTTTGGGGACCGCTCCAAGCGCACAAATTACAATTGATATAATCGTCACCTTCATGTACTACAGTTTTTTAGTTCTCTAGTAAGTCCAAGTATTTGTCTATCTTTTTCGCTTTCTTTTATTTTTATTCTATGGTCGGCAAGAATGGCAAAATCCACGGGACGGCAAATTCTCTTATTCTGTTAATACTCCTACTAATAATAATAATAATAATAAGCATTTTCTATCGTCTTTTATATCTCACCACTAAAAGTAAAAAAATACAATAAAATAGGGCTGAAAATTATTATTTTTTTTATCATTATTACTCTTTGAGACTTTTTCATATCAGCGTTAGCTGATGGTCTTTTACATGAAATTGAATGACAGAAAGTTTCCTCAAGTCTCCAGGACTCTTCTCAGTATTCTGGCTGATATCAATTATGCAGTAGTTTGGATGGTCCCCACTCGTCCTGTTATTTCCGAGTCCTCCATTATTATTATTGTTATCATTATCATCATCGAAAATGTTGACAAATACCTCTACCTTGCCAGAGGACTAAAAAAAAGCCGTGGAACTTGAGATTGACGATGACACTGGTTGTAACTGGTGAACCTGAAACGATTCCCAAACACTTGGATAAAATATTGGCTAGAACACTCAGTAGAGTCCTGGATACCTGAGGAGAATTGCTATTCCTGATACTACAATGATAGACTAACAATTAAAAATGGTGTGAAAAACTTGCCAGGTGTAAAGTAATAATAAAACCCATAATTGTATGCTCTCAGAACCTAAGATGATCGAATGTCAAAAGATGTTCTGAATATTATATAAAATCTTTAACTTCATCACGAAAGCCATGGAAAACTGGAGAGTGGAATTAACAATTGTAGAATTCACCCTATTTTTGGTGAAAAATCAAAGAGCCATTTCTATGGAGACTCACTCTCGCCACTTCAATTTGTAACATCATCGTGTAGTGCGATCAGTACGGATATCCCTGACCCTTTCTCGCCACCTCCCCTATCGTTCATTGCTTCCGGCAGGTACTCAGGGATACACCCCGTATCCTTACAGAGCTGCTGTATGTAGGTTTAAGCTGATCGCCCTGCTTTCGATCGGCCATGTGAATGGGTCCATAGGAGTACATCACTTATGAGCTCGTCCCTACGTCTCCAGCATTGTCCTGCACGTCTGGTTCGTCTAATTTGGATAGTTTTCGTGATGGGTTGTAGGTGGCCGAATAGCTGCTGCTTTTTAGGATGTTGCCTCCAGGACCTGTTCAATATTGCTCGCAGCATTCTTGTGTAGTTGCCGTCAAGGTTTTCTCCAGCCGTTTAGTTAGCGTTCATGTAGTACATCCATATAGCAGTATCTACACGATCGCTGCTTGGAAGAAACAGCGTTTCATTTTATCGGTCAGGTCTGATTTCCATATGACCCATAGCCTATGAATAGCTGTCCATGCCTTTGTTAGTCGCGTGTCGATGTTTGTCTCGGTTGATGAGACACTGCTTCGTAGGTAGGTGAACCTGTTTACCAGTTCCAGAGAGCTTCAGTTTAGCATGGAAATGTCTCCTGTTTGATTATAGCACATATATTCCGTTTTTGTGCATTGACATGGAGACCAATGCCTGCAGCAGCTCGTTCCAGACTATGTAGTAGGGTTTCGGCTTGGGCGGGTGCCTTTGCCAGAATTGCTATGTCATATACATAGAAAAGGATACAAATTTACAAAGTCGCAGGAAAAGATACCCCATCGTATGCATATAGATGATATGAAGAGGTTTGCCAAAAATTAAAAAGAACAAGTAAGCCTTATACAAACTATAAGATTATAGAGCCAGGATATAGGGATAGAATTTAGCGATGAAAAATGTGCCATGTTGATAATAAAAAAAGGTGGAAAAGAGAAATAACGGAACGAATAGAACTACCAAATCAGGAAAACATGAAATCACTTGGGGATAAAGAAAACGGTAAAGGTGATATCTACTAGAGTTAGTACGCTTGGGCCAGTCGCAAAAAGATTAGAAAAGAGGAGGAAGGAATTTAAAATCAGAGGAAGAATCGAGAGCTTTCAGAGCATTTGTTAAATCAGTTTGAATACTCAGAAGAGCCCTACCGTCTCGGTAGAGCAGTACTCCGCGTGTCTCTCCCTCATTATCAATCAATTAAAAGAGACCTGGAAACCTGATGAGACTTACTGTCACTCAGACGTCAGTGAAAGACCTCCAATTAAAACTGGGGTAAAAAAAAAATTGTAAGTGTAAAAGAATACCACATCGATATTGAGATCGGGTAAAATATTTCCTAGAGAGCTAAAGAGATTTTCTTTCCTTGGATTTCTGTTAAAAGCAATGATTAGAACTGGTAAAAAGAGTGGATCTCAAATATGGACCATGGTACTCTGACCCTCAGTGGTGGTACCTTTTAGGGTCCCATCTATGTCTTAAATAGATCTAGAAAAAAATGTATACTTGATACTCCATAACTTGTTTGTATTGATATGTTAGTATTAATTGGTATTAATTATTAATTTATAAATTGATAATTAATTTTTTGTATTAATAGTTAACTGAAGTTGTGATTATTTACTGTATTAACTTTCTTGAAACAATACTTGCACATTAATGGTGTTAGATAAGGATACTTGAAACAATTGTGACGGCAAATCAAAATATTAAAGATCCCCTGATGAGCAACCATTTAAAAGCGTATGGGAACTGGCGGATTTAAATATTGTTATCACCAAACGGGGAGTTTATTTTTTTCGCACTTGTGAAGACGGGGCAGCCTGGCACTTGATCCCTCGCAAAATAAGTTCCAGTTAAGATTCCCTTTTTGGCCGAAGGGAAACTGGCAGATTATGTTGGGGTTAATTTGGGGCTAGACTGACCGCTGCTGGCAAGGGGTTTCCAAACTTCACGTTAACACACACACCCACCAGGCCACTAGCGCTTCCTACCTCTAGGATAATGGAAGGTATGGACCTCTAGGTTTTAATATAATAATAGTAATTATTGTAGTCAACAATTCCAGTTTCCCGTTTAATATTTTTAAAGGAAAGAATAGGACAATTTAGGCGAGAATAACATGAGGCGAAAGAAGCTGAAAAAGGAGCATGCAATTGACAACTTGACAGGCAGACAACACAATGAATAGATCTCAACACGTGGGGGCATTAAAATATGACAATTTTTTTTATATACACGCGGACACACATATTCAACGTGTCGGCTACATTATCAGCGGATAATACATAAATATAAATGTCTTTCTTCCTTTTTGCTTTCTTTCTTCTTTCTTTAAATTAAGAGAGATAGAGAATATGTAATTGCAGTACTTAGCTTTTTGACGGGTTCCTTTAGAGAGTATTTTCTCTTTTACGGGCCTGCGGAATTATATATATATATATATAGCTCTGGCTAGAAGGCCCCAGTTCTTCTTGTCCAAGATTCTTTCCACTTCTTCACCCGGAGTCTTGGCCCGAGATTCGCCCCATCTGTTCACGGCGACATCTCTCTTCGAAACTGATTTTCTTTATCCCTATTTCCGCGGACGGAAGAAGGTGCCACTTCCGCTTTAGGGTTCTGGCCAATCATTTAGCCTCTATCTTCTTCCCTCCGGTCACAGAGTGCAAACATCTGTTGGCTTTCATTCTGTAGGCGATCCGTTCGGACTACTATCTCTTTCACCCGAGTGAGGTAACGGAGTACAGATAGCCTGACCCACATTCATTACTTTCTCCGACAGGCCGGCCGAAGTTGACCTACATTCCTTATTTCTCTTTTAACGGTCAGTCTTTGGCGGCCCGTTAATTCAAACACGGAGGGGTAGTAGTGATTCCTTATTTCTCTCTTCTCAGTGGTAGACCACGTGACACAATACTTGCACTTTATTGGTGTTAGATAAGGATACTTGAAACAATATAACTTTATGAAAACGTATTATTTTATTAACTAAGAAATATTACTTTAAACAATGTAATAGCGTACAAATTATTGATGTTCAATAGAAATACTTGAAACCACGTAATTGTCTATAAATTTCTAGTGTTAGGAATACTTATAATTGTGTATGATTTATTAGTATAAGAAAAGAATAATTCAAACCATATTATTGTGTATAAGTTATTAGTGTTACATAAGAATACTTTAAAAACATTACTGTGTAAAAATTATTTGTGTAAGTGTTATGTCCTTGGAAAAAATATAAAATGTATAAGACAAACACGTGTTTAGAGAGAAGAGAAAAGGTTATATATTACAGTAACAAAGAGGTGCCTTAGGCGCCTGGCGATAAAACTAGCCTCTCCGAAGAGGGTTAGAACATTGGGGGACGGCCCTCTGAGGCTCGAGGAATGTTAATCTTGGCCGCGTAATGCGAATGCTATGCCTCCCAATACCTGCGCCAGGCAGCTTCAGCTGACTACCGTATCCGGAGACGTAACACATCCGACCATATCCGTGCCGCTGATATCACGGCCGGCCGAAATATTGGATTGGTACAATTTGGCAACAGTGTTGCTACCAATGGTATTTGTCGCACGCCCCACCAAATGGATGAGTGTGGCACAAGGCTTTTTAATGTAGTACCGGGTGCAGGTCCTTAGCGCAGACGCGACCAGCGATTCCAAAAATGCCTTAGGTCTCGTCGGCGTTCCCATGAAAATAAGGCGCCTCAGGCGCCAGGCAGTAATCCTAGCTCTTCAAGGAGAGACGGCTGTGGAACGAGTAATATCAGCCTTGACTGTGTGAAACGAATGCTAGGCCTCCCAGTACCCTCGCCAGGCAGCCTGGGCTGACTACTGTATCAAGAGATGTGACATACCCGACCAGATCAGTGGCGCTAATACCACGGATGGCCGAAATGTGCCCTATCAACTGGATTGGTACAATTTGGCTTAAATTCTCAAATATTGGGGTTTTCTTCAAAATTTCTTCTTTTCGGATATTTTTTCTGTTTATATGTACTCGCCAAAAAAAAGTAGAATCTGATTTTTAGTTTTCGCTAAAATAAGATGGGTTAAAGGGTAAAAGTTTACCAACAAATCATTATAGAAAAACAAATGATTATAGAAACAAATGATTATAGAAAAACAAATGGTTATCGAAAAGCAAATGATTACAGAAAAATAAGTCAAATTTTTTAAAAAGAAAATGGAACATTGATTTATTCTGGTTTTGTTTCTTCGTTTGATATCGTATCAACTTCCGTATGTTATTTAATGCCAAATCCATCTTTGTAAAGAAAAAAGTTGTGGTACTATTTAACCCATAGCTGCTGAGATAAGAGTGTTCATGCCTTTCCCAGGGATCAGGACGTAATAGCGTTATTGGAGCTCAAACTCGTTTACTACAATGTCACAGTCCACCACATTAACCACTGGACTCCCTACCAAGAAACATTAAAAATATACTTATAATTACGATCAAGCTTTTACTAAAGATTCCCATTTCAGCATGAAATACCCCATAAGGAGTTGATATGCCGTTAAAGAAATGAAATAAACCAGATCTATCTATGGTCGAATAGATCTGTTTAAAAACTGTTAGTATTAGATAGTAATACTTGAAACTTATTAGTATTAGATAGGAATACTTGAAACTGAATATTTTTTAATTGCTACGAATATTTGATGTCATAAGTAAAAAGAAAATAGGTGCTATCCGTAGCCTATAAAAAGAATTTTCTAAAAAAAAAATCAAGTCGAACACGTGTGGCACTTACTTTGGCCGGAGTGGAGAAAGGAGAAGTAATCCCAGACAGTGCAGCACCAAAAAGCTATTTCCTCTTTTTGCCGAGAACTACTATTTGAACCCTCAGTACGAATTCGGGGACCGAACTGATAGCAGGAAAAACTTAAGCTAGCAGAAAGGTTTCATCACTCGCTTCTTGAATGAAGCTTCCCAAGAAATAAAAGTAAAATTAAATGAAAGTCAACTTCTCAAATTCTACCAAGTTAAACAACTGAAAGAAAATTCAACCGAGAATTCTGCCGAAAAGAACTTTAAAGAAGACTCGCAAATAAATGAGCTCTGAAAAATTTCTACAAAACAAAAAAAGGAAAGAAAAATATTCAAATTCTAAGAACTTTGTTTCCCGCACACTCTGTCAGATAAGTTCCAGCAAATTGTACTAAAATTTGCGGTACTTTATCTTTTCTATCCCTTTCTTTCATGTTTCCTTTCTATAAAATTCCTTTTTAAAAACTTTATTGTCTGTGTTATCTTTTCGAATCAGTATCCAAACTAGAAAACCGCGGAACTTATTGTTTAAACTTACAATTTAATAGCACACTAAAGTCCTCTAAAAACATTACCCAGTTCAATATTAAAGTTGGCTTTAGTGTCACTTACACGTCATATCACGTTTTCTTCCCCCTTAAATTTTTTTTTTATATTGCAAATTTTATTTTATCTCTTAGAATCTTTTTAAGCCAAAGTAGCGAAAAGAATCAAATTCTACTTTGATATGTGATCTATATCATTCGTTTATTATGATTTAAATAAAACATTCAACAGGTACATATATTTATTTACAAAAAAATATTCTCATTTATACATGAATTTTTTTTATTTTAAAATATGATTAAATTATTTTTTTAAAGTTAAAACGAAGCGAATTTTAAACAAATGTACTGATTTTATCGGTGGATCGAATGAACATCATTTAGCCTTGCAACGTAGATTAGGCTGGATTTTGCAATTTCCCTCCTTTCTTGGAATTTTCTTTCATTTCTCCACCACAGCGATAACATGGTGAAAAATCTCCTTCCACATCTAAAAGTCATTTCTTTGTAGAAATATAACTACTTTTGTCTCGTCTGTGATCTTGTTAGCTAACATATTAAGGGTCCTTTAGATATTCAGATGTCAATAAGCAGGTAAAATCACGGAAAGGTCCGCAGGTTGACTATCGAGACTGAGGTCTACGCCGGAATGAAGTGTGCTGTTGCCACATATACCTTGATGAGTCGAGACTGGAGCTTTCGATACTCAAACAGACATTCATTCAAGCTTCAAAATCTCTAACCAGATATTTTCTCGAAAGTAAGATTAGTGTTTACCTCGTCTCCTGATAGTAAAAAGAAAAAGAGTAACTTTTCTTGTCATTGATCACAATATAAATTCTAGATTGTATACCAAAATAGAAGCATGAAACGTAGATCGCACACGAAAGTAGCACCAAAGGGCAATTAAAAAATGCAATAGAATATTGAAAATATATTTACGATTACAATCAAACATTTACTAAACGATCAAATTCAAATATTAATTAATCTATAAGGTCTTGATATGCTGTTATTTAAAAAAAAAAAAAAAAAAAAACAAACAAATCAAACTAACGCACACCTCTAATATCAGTTTCGGCCACAGGGTTTCTTCCAATCTAGTAATACCTACTGTGCAAGGCTGAGTTCATTATTTGACACATGAGGTGATCCAATATGGGGATACTGAAGGGATCAAGCACTTTTTTTATGACAGCCGAGCATGGCTCTCGATTCGTGTTGGTTTCTGACATTAAAATTACCTGGTGTCAAAAATCCTATCTGGTTGGAGGTTAGATAAATATCTAGGCAATATCTGCTTAGTAGGGCTGGTTTTATCGCTCGGTGCCTAAGGCATCCCTAAAAAGGAACGCTAAGGAGATCAAGCATTTTTGTGACGGCCACACATGAGTATCCATTCGAGCTGGTCCCTGACATTAAAATGACAGTGTGTCAAAAATCCTACCTGGTAGGAGGTTAGATAAATATCCAGACAATATCTGCTTAGTAGGGCTGGTTTTATCGCTTAGCACTTGAGGCATCCCTAAAATGGAACGCTAAGGAGATCAGGTATTTTTGTGAAGGCCACACATGAGTATCGATATCGTCACATTAGGATGGCCTAGTGTTAAATCTTTCCTGGTAGGAGCTCGGATACATCTCCTATCAGATCCTTTTTTTCAGTCTTACAACTCTAGCCCCCGGAATTTTTATTGAATGGGGTATTCGGTTCTGACCTCAAAATTGTAAGATTTATGTGTATTTATATTGTTTTTATTTATTCTTTCCCGTATATATTTTCTGGTTGCACAAGATTCGTCTTCTTTGAATTTTCTCTTTCTTGAAAGTATCAATAAATCTATTTTTAAATTGCACATATCAGTCACTTTTGTTATTTCCAGTTCACCTCGATGTATCATTGTATTCAATTATTCTATTTTTGTTGTTCCTGGACTTTCTTTACGAACTTTACACAGTATCTCTCTCTCTCTCTCTCTCTCTCTCTCTCTCTCTCTCTCTCTCTCTTATAATGTTTCTAAACTTCGCCTCTATAATTCAAATATCAATAAAATTCATTATTCCCCATTTACTCTTCAATATTGAAACATTCACGCTTTTAGAATCCATTCTCCTACAACTTTTGGATTGACTTCATTTTTATCAACATACACCTTTATAATAAATTCTTTCCAAATTTCGATGCTTCTGTGTAAATAACATTATGAGTTCCAAGCAGAGATAATAGGAAAACATTTATCTTATATCAATGGTATATAGGCTGATGCACACGTTTATTAAACTCGTTCGTTTGCCAAAAAAAAAAATACATCACATTAGAGATACAGACATGAAATTCCATGAAGAATTTTATGTATTTACTATATAAAATCTATGTATATATGTAAAATCATTCGGGGCAGACTTGAAAATAATTGAATCAGAAGATGCATATATGCTTATCTAGGATGGTCTTTTATTTTTTTATATATATATTAGTGCCAGAGAACAGATACAGAAGAATCGATTCGAAAATCATACTATATAAGAATAAAAAAAGAGAAAATATATTTGGAACAGATGGTACCATGAACAATATGAAGCCTGTACGTCAGACTAAGCCAAGCTTAGTAAATTCTAAAACGAGGAAAAAGATAATGATTTTTTTTTCAAATGAAGCCCGCGAGTATACAGAACAGGTTTGACATTTTAAACTGAAGTAATGAGATTTTACTTTTTCGAGACATAAAAAGGTGACTTTACATAAATAATTAACGACACACAATGAAAAAGATTGTATATGTAAAAAATTGACTGAACAAAAACTATATGTTCTTTATTATCATTATTAGAGTTTTTCACATCAGCGTTAGCTGATGGTCTTTCACTGGAGTTTGAGTGACAGCAAGTCTCCTCAAGTCTCCAGGACTCTTCTCACTATTCTGGCCGTTCTCAAGAATGTAGTAGTTTGGATGGTCTCCACTCATCCGCCAACTTCCAAGTCCTCCAGTCCCTTTAGTAATCCTTTAGCTACTGTTCCAAACGCACCAATTATAATTGTTATAATTGTCACCGGCATGTTCCATAGTTTTTTTCAATTCACTAGCAAGGTCGATGTACTTATCCTTCTTATTACATTTTTTTCAGGTTTATTCTGCTCTTTTTATTATTATTATTATTATTATTTGATCTGGTCTTCTGGACGAGATTAGGTGATCCGTGAGTATGTCAAAGTCCCATGGGAGTATATGTATGTTATTTTCTAGAACAGGTGCTGGATTGTGCATATATAGTCAAACTTAAATTTCTTGCACATCTCCTAGTGCCGACCCAGTTTTATACTCTTTCTGCGCTAATTTGCTGCATTCACTTATTATGTGATTGATGGTTCATCTCTGATCGCAGAGCCTACATTTGCTATTTTATTGCCTCTTTTCTATTCTTGCTTTGATATGATTGGTTCTTACGGCGTTGTTTTGTGCTGCTATTAGAGGAGATTCGGTTTCTCTCTTAAAGTTTCCTTTTCTTAGCCATGTCCCCGTTTTGTCGTGTGAGATGTTATTTATTAGTCATTTAAAACGCCCATAGAGTTGTTTTCCTTCCTATTTTTGTTTCTTAGTTATTTTCATTCTGTTGTGCATCGTGTTATCAGTATCGTTTTTAATGGCTGTAATCAGTCCTCCCATTATCATTATTATTATCATCTTCTTTTGATATTTTTTTTTACCAGCGTTAGTTGATGGTTTTTCATTGGAGTCTGTGTGACAATAAGTTCCCTCAAGTCTCCACGACTCTTCTCAGTATCCTGGCCGATCTTAATAATGCAGTAGTCTGGATGGTCCCTAATCGTCCCCGTATTTTCTAGGGTTTCATTCCCTTAACCAATCATTTGGGGGTTTATTTCGAGCGCAACAATTATAATTGGTATTACCATCACTTTCATGTTCCATAACTTTTTCAGCTTTCTAGCAAGGTTCAAGTATTTACGTTTGTTTCCACTTTCTTTTAGATTTACTGTGCTGTCTGCTAGAAGGCAAAGTCCGGCAGGTTTTCTTCTTTATTTTTATTAATTATCACTAGGCCTGGTCGTCTGGCCGAGATTGGGTGTATCTTTTGTATCTTAAAATTCCAGAGAATCTTGTTTGTCTCATTCTCCAGGACTGATTCTGAGTTATGCATATACTACTCGTTCATATGGTTAAATTTAAACTTATTGCACAATTCCCAAAAGATCACCTTGATCACCCAGTCGTGTCAAGTCTTATACTCTTTTGGCGCTGATAGGCTGATTTCGATTATTATATGATTAATCGTTTCGTCTTTATCACCACATAACCTACATTTGCTATTTTATTGCGTCTTATCTATTTTTGCTTTAATATCTAATTTACCAACCCCTCCGCTCGGGCAGGATATGACACGAGGTCAATTTTTAAGCGGAGTTTAACAGGTTTGAATTCAGAGTTTTCCTTTTCCTAGACTAGTTGCCTCACCAAGGCTGAAGAACCCAGTCTGTCTTACAATTAACCCATAGCTGGAGTGAGAATAATTGGATTCCTACCTTTCCCAAGGGTATTAGTGCTATGTGAAATGCAATCATTCTCGTCCAGGATTTGAACTCGTGTCGCCGTGTCCATTTCCTACGATGATAACCATTTCACCACGGCACCTTTTGCTTTAATATAGTTTGTCCTTACGATGTTGTTTTATGCTACTATAAGGAGAGATTGAGTTTCTCTCTTAATGTTTCTCTTTTTTAGCCATGCTCAAGTCTTCCCGTTTGAGATTGTTCTTGTTTGTTGCTTGATATATCCATACAGCTGATTTTTTTTTTCATTTTTGTTTTCTACTTATTGCTGCTCCATTGATTCTTGTGTTGTTTGTGTTGTTTCGATTCGCTTTAATTCGTTTTTTTTTTTTTTTGGCTCCTTTTTATGTAGTCTTCAAGTTTTCTAATCAATGTATTGATGCTATCTTCACAGGCTGGTGAATCCTCTTCCCTCTTTTTTCTTGACATATACAGTGTGTCTTCATCATATCTGTGATTAAGGCCTTATGCATCGTCATTAGTTTTCTTGTTTTCAAGTCAATTTGTTGACGTCCTTCTTTCGCCGACTTCAAGAATGGTCTCAAGTATCCTGCAAGGAGAATAACCCAGGTGTTTATACCTTTAATGAGATTTCTGCAATACACTTTGGTTTAGAGTAGCTCTCCTGTTCTCTTGAGATATACTATATCACCCTTGGCGAGTATTTCACACCAGCATTAGCTGGTGGTCTTTCACTAGAGTTTGAATGACACCAAATCTTCTTAGATCATATGTACCACATTCGCAATTAACGCGATGTGCGAAATGGACGTATAATGTTCATTACTATAGAATATATAAAGAACATAGGAATCCCGGAATTCGAAAACACATAAGGACTTCTTCTTCAGGTACGAAACCTTTTTATTAACTTTGAGTTAAAGGTTTCGACATAAGGAGGAGAGACACAATCTTCTATGCTATCTTATTCATTTGGACCCCATCTCGTGCGGCCCCCATAGGGCGCACGTTCGCCTTCCGCCTGCGAGCTCCAAAAGTCGAACCTCTTCGTTTGGCGTCTAGTACTCGACTATTTCTCTCTTCAAATTCTCACACAAACTTCTGCGTGCTTCTGGTGCGTGACGTCACCCGCACCTTGTCACCCAGTATCGTTTCGGACTGTTATGACATCTGAGTGACACCTCCATCCGCCCGCGTGCACCCGTGTTAACACCTGCTTCTATGTTACACCCAACCAACCCATGTGCTGAGCCGAAAGGTTCTCAGCCTAACTAAACTCAAAGGCATGCACCGAAATCCCTAGTCTATTTTATAACACTCCGGGACTCTTCTCAGTATTCTAGTTGATCTCAGCAATGCTGTAGTCTAAATAGTTTCGATTTTCCCAATGATTTCTAGTTTCTCTAGTCTCTTTTTCAATCTCTTGGGGACCTTTCCGAGTGTACCAACAAACATTGGTATTATTTGGACCTTCATATTCCACAGTTATTTTTATTCTCTTTTTGTTGGGTACCACCCACCCTTTTCCACACAATGAACTTGTCCATCTGCCATATATAGCAGTAGCTACTAATATCAGGGCAGACAAGGTGGAGAACAGCTTCTTATAGGAATAGTATTAGAGCGTTGAAGACTGGGGATCGCACGAGATCACCTTATTTGCTACCGTAATAACGGAAGCCAATATTATCGTTGGACTATATCTTTATTCTGTATTCACTTATCCTATGTTCTTGTCTCCTAAAAGTCTCTCTAGTGTATATTCTTTTTTCCTGAGAATATATCATTATTTCCTCTCATATCGTGGTTTGTCCTTTATTTAATATTACAAGCGTTCACTAACGAGAACGCAACACTTTTTTTTGTTATTATTGTTAATTAACATTAGGTTTGGTCGTCTGGCCAAGATTTGGTGACTCGTCTATATTATTATTATTATTAGTCAACATTTTTATTAGACAGATTGTGAACAGATGCTTCACGTGAGAACAGTCTTTAATGGCAAACCACTAATTCCTCCCAAAAGGAAGAGAAAACTATGACACCTTACCCAAATAATGCTAAATCACATCAAGACTATATATTCATAAACAAGAGGTGGATAAATAGAGCTTTGAATATTAAGGGATACTCCTCTTTTGAAGGAGTATCTTCCGATCACAGAATTGTCATAGCAAAGATACGCCTGAGTCTACACAGAAATAACAGAGAAAACCGCAAGTTACGACTGGTCGTCACTTATCAATAGAAATATAAGCAATAAATATACTGTAACTGTACGAAACAAATTCGATACTCATTCCTGTGACAATATGCCCGCTCGCCATCCTCCAATATTCCAACTCCTTAAACCAGCTCATAGCCATCCAATCGTCTAGTGGTTTCTCTCATCTCCGGCCGGAAGTATTTCCCATTGCTTTACAAACACACAAGACACCACATAGACAACTGAGAATGGAAGAAATATTTGGGTTAGCCCTAGGCGTAAGATGGGAGAAGTTTTTGACACTTTTCTCGCATTCTGTGCTTCTGTGTCTATCACGAGCGTGTACTTGAACAAAATTTTCCACACAGCTACCGGGAGCGCTGACTCATCCTTTCGCGCTCGCTGATCTGGCTTCTGGGTCAACAGGTCCCAACACCTTGCTCAGCAGCCGCCTTTCTCTGACCGTCGCTTTTTCCTGACAGTCGCTCCTTTTTTCTGTTGGCCTTGCCTTTCCTCGTCTTCTTCCGGTCTCATAGGAAATCTCGCGCGCAAGCCCTTTGTGTGGGTTTCGCTCCAAAGCAGACAAAGGAATTCTCTGACTGGAGCTCCCTCACACTCACACCCACAGAAACGAATGTACCCCCCGATCGTGCAACATCAGAAGATATGTGAAACACTTAAAATGACGAATATGAAAACTTCATCACTTCTCGAATAGAAACAGCTTCAGAGTGACACAACCAAACCAAGAGTCAAATGCGAAGTTCCACGAGAGTCTCAAAATAAATGCAATTCATTAATATAATAATTATTTATTATTGAGACGCTTTTCCGTGTAAGTTGGTGTGAGTTTACGCTTGGTCTGGATACTGTATGGATACCGCTGTAGGTCCTTTTTTTTTAAGATTCTTTGCCACGATGCACGTGAAAGATCAAGTTCTTTGGGAACGTCTTCGGGGGGACTTTTTTGATCTCCTTCCGACAGAATCTCTCACCGCATCCACATTGTCATGACATCTTGCAGTCAACTTCCAGTCAGATCTGGGATTTTCTGCCTTTTTTTTTTTTTTGCGGTTGTATACTGGCTCGTAATTTGTGTACCCAACGATAAATTTGGCTTTCCTGTGGATAATTGTAAAAGTTAAACTTTCGGCGAAATTTTGCTTGCACAGTTTTGAATGATTTTGTTTCCAAATAAGTGACGCAAAATATTTTTCTTCTCTTGTCCAAGGCATTGGGATCAAGGATTAATAGTTGTTGTAGTATTCTATTTTTAAATCTGAAACAAAAAGAACACAATGTTATTAGTAGCAGAGTTATTAGCAGTCACCTGATTCTCGTGTATATTGTGTTATTCTCGTGTATATTGTGTTATTCTCGTGTTAGGAAAACGAGTTAACTTTTTAAAAAAAGCATCCTCAATAAAAACCCAACAAATGCCAAGGCACAGAAACTTAAGAAAGCCCAGAAAGAACTAACCAATACATTCCAAAAAGAGCTATTAGATTATATTCAATGTATGGAGGTGCCCGTGGTGTAATGGTTATCGTCGCAGGAATTGGACACGGCGACACGAGTTCAAATCCTGGACGAGACCGATTGCATTTCACATAGCACTAATACTCTTGGGAAAGGTATGAATCCAATTATTCTCCCTCCAGCTATGGGTAAATAGTAGCCTTGGTGAGGCAACTAGTCTAGGAGAAGGAAAACTCTGAATTGCAGAAAAAAATTGACCTTGTGTCATATCCTGCCCGAGCGGAGAGGTTGGGTAAATATGATTAGATTACATTCAAGACCAAATCGATAAAATTAGAAATTCAGTTGATGATAGACCATCAGGAATAGCATAACAGGCAGTAAATGAAGTGAGTAGAAGGACGAGCATATCAAGAGACAGACTAAAAGCAGCCAAACAAGAAAAAAAAAACTTCGCAAGTGGAAAGAATATATCAAGTATCTGCTCGGACAGCCTCCTTAAGGTATTGACAAACTTATCCAAAAAATCATTAATAGCCAACTAGACGTCAATTTTTGGATAGTTTACAGAGGAAAAACTTGACGCAGTATTGAAAATAAAGATAAAAAACAGAAAAGCTGCGGGCCTTGAGGAAATACACACTGAAATTTAGAAGACAAAGATATTTGAAGATATACTTCCTCGACAATGTAACGCAATCTATATATAAACGATAATAGAGGAATCTACGTAAAGTTATATCCTTCCCTTATCCAAAAACGCCAACACTGGAATTACAAAAAAACATGCAGAGCCATAACTTCAACTGCGATAGCTGCTAAGGTTTCTAATGTCTTGCCCCTCAATCGCATTCGACTCGAAATCGAGAAAATTCTTAGAAAAGATCAGAACGGCTTTCGAAGAAATCGCATCACAACTTCAGAGATTCTGACAATCCGTTGAATCATCGAAGAAGTACGGGCAAAAAATCTTTGTGCAGATACAAGATTCAGCCTTGAAGACCTGCCAGAGGCGATGGGTTATAGGGATAGATGGCAAGAGAGAGAGAGAGTCAAGGAACTCCGTGCTGCTGCATGACATGATGATGATGATGATGAGTATTGCTATTTCACTTCTTGCGATTTCTTCACTCACGCTCTAATGCTTTTTCACTAAAGTATGAGTGACAACAAGTCTTTTCAGGCCTCCAGGATTCTTCTAAGTATCATAGGCGATTTTAGTAGTGCTATAACTAGGATGGATTCAGTTCCTCCTCTAATCCCCGTTTCATCTAGTCTCTTTACAACGTTCATGGGGACAGTTCCAAAGGCTTCAACTAAAATTGGTATCACTGTCACATTCATGTTCTTTACGTTTTTAGTTCTCTGGGAAGTTTTAGTATTTTTCTTGGTTTTCGTCTTTCTCTCTTTCAATTTGAGGTCTTTTGGCACTGTAAAATGCATTAGATGACAAGTTATTTTCGTTTCATTAATTAAAACTATGTGTGTTTTTTTGCTCTGGATAGGATGATCCCGAAGTATCTCAAAGTCCTATAGAATTTTAAACGTTTCACTTTCTGATATATTATTTTACTCCTTTTAAGAATTTTTAAAACCAGCGTTAGCTGATGGTTTTCCACTGGGGTTTGAGTGATAGCAAGTCTCCAGGACTCTTCTTAGTATTCTGGCTAATCTCAACAATGTTTTTGTTTGGATATTCTCCACTCGTCCTCTTATTTCCAATTCCTTCAGTCCCCGTACTAATCCTTTGGTAACTGTACTGAGCGTACCAATTACAGTTGGTATTAGCGGCACTTTCATGTTCTATATATTTTTTCAGTTCTCTTGTATGGTCTAAGTACTTTCTTTTCACTTTCTTTCAGTTGTACCTTGTGGTCAGCCAGAAAAGAAAAGTCCACTATTCGGCGAGTTCTCTCTTTTTTTCTTTTTTTTTTTTTTAACTATCACTAGATCTGGTTGTCTAATCGACGATAGGTAATTTGTTTATATCCCTAAATTCCAGAAAAATTAGTGCGTCTCATTTTCCAGGACGGATTCTGGATTTTATAAATACCGTTTGTTCGTATGATCAAATTTAAACTTCTTGCTGACCACTGAATAAAACTAAAAGAAAGTGAAAAGAAGGATAAGTACCTCGACCTCGCTAGGGAATTGAAAAAACTATGGAACATGAAGGTGACGATTATACCAATTGTGATGGTGCTTTCGGTTCAGTAACTAAAGGATTCTTAAAGGGACTAGAGGACTTGGATGGTGGAGGACGAGTGGAGACCAACCAAACTACAGCATTGTTGAGAACGGCCAGAATAGTGAGAAGAGTCTTGGAGACTTGATGAGACTTGCTGTCACTTAAAATCCGATGAAAGACCATCAGCTAATGCCGATGTGAAAAACTCTCAATGAGTAAATAATAATTAAAGAAAAGTACTCTACAACAAACATTTGATAGTTACCTTCCTTTAAAAAGTTCAGGTAGTGAGTGAGTGCAAAATGAAATTCCACATTCTAATTATCAACTTATAATTACCTCCAGTGGCTCCACTTTACTTCCGAGTTTTTTTGTGTTTGTTCCATGAGCTCTGACTATGACTGGTAATACAGTCACTTTCACTTTCCACAGTTTTTTTTAACTTTTCTTCTAATTTCTATTTTCTCTTGTCAAGCAACTGGTGTTTTAGGGCGTCTTTGAAATATGTTTTCTATAGTTTGTTCCATTCCGTTGAAACAAAGCGATATCTTTATATTTTTCAGGTTGTTTTATTTTCAATCTTTGGTCCGTTAAAACAACTCTGTGTATTTACTTCATCATTCGAATAACCATTAAAATGGTGAAAATACACTGTGAGTCAATTGTTTGTGTGGCTGACAGTGAACCCAGGATCAGTTTGAATCCAGATTGATAATTGGTTAAGACGTCACGAGATCAAACGACCCTGAGAGAATAGTCGAACCATTTTATGAATTTTGGAGGAACGACTGAAGGCAGCGTTTGTGTTCCAGCTGTGTTCTTGACTTCCTTTATGGTCACACGGGTTGTCTTAGAATAAAAATGTGCTGATAGGAATGTGTTTGCGTTGTTAATATCACAGCAAAGACGAACTAAGATAGCTGGGGTTACAGTTATGAATCACACTGGCAAGGTCAGCTGAAGCTGCAGAATACACAGACTGCATCTATGCAGAAGGGTAAGATTTCTACAACGAGTGTCCTTGATAGGACACTAAACAATCTGATGGTGAGGATCCAGCAATGCTGGAGCTTTGGGGAATGCGGAGTACCTATTTATTGCCATCACTCCGAGGTCCACTCTGGTCAGAGTGTTAACACCTGATCGGGCCCTATCTATTCGTCAAATAGAACTACACACTCATGCGCAATTGAATTGTTTGAAATAGAACTGTTTTATGCGTAATTGTGTGTAAACAAAAAGCTGTACTTATTCTAAACTAAATTGTTTAAAATAGAACCGTTTATATGTATAAAATGGATTTGGCATTAAATAACCCACAATGGTTTATATGTCATGAAACCAAACCAAAACAAACCAACCAAACCAAACAAGAGAGAAGACACTAAGATATGACACGAGGAGACGGACGATGACAACTAATATAGCGGCCGTCGATAGAAGGCAAAACCGACGACAAATGAAAGACGTGGAGACTGAGAGGCAGATTAGATAAAAGAGTAAGAGCAAACGCAATATATATATATATATATATATATATATATATATATATATATATACATCAACCCCTACGCTCGGGCAGGATATGACACAAGGTCAGTTTTTAAGCAGAGTTTAACAGGTTTCAATTCAGAGTTTTCCTTCTCCTAGACTAGTTGCCTCACCAGAGCTGAAGAATCCAGTCTGTCCTACTATTTACCAATATCTGGAGGGAGAATAATTGGATTCATACTTTTCCTAACGGTATTAGGGCAATGTGAAATGCAATCAGTCTCTTCCAGGATTTGAACTATATATATGTAGTCTATATATATATATATATATATATATATATAAAAAGTATATATATATATATATATATATATATATATATATATATATATATAAAGTCTAGGTATGTATATATACATATGAAGTATATATATATATATATATATATAAAGTATCTATCATCTCTCTCTCTATCTCTATCTCTCTCTCTTTATATATATAAATATATGCATGTATATATAACAGGCGTTATTTAAAATAACAATAAGAAATTTGATAATGAAATTTATTTACTGAAATGACATAGTATAAATTACAGATATCGAGATAAAAAGTAATTTTGGCTGCGGGTAAAGCAGGGGAGGAAAGGGAGAACTCTCAAATATACGTGACAAAAGTTTTACTCTCTCGTTTTGCGCAACCAAAGTATGACTGCAACGAATTCACCTCCATTGACAAGTAGAACATCGAGCAGTTGGAAGACGCCTCAACGTTCCAAGCCACAAGAACAACAACATTCCAAGCTACAGGAACAACAACGTTCCAAGCTACAGGAACAACAAAATTATCAGCTCAAGTTCTAGAGGGCATTCTTCTCCGTGGTTGAACCCGCGTACTCGCCTAAAATCCGTAAGGGTTGGGTTGATTACCAGGCACCTATGACCACCCTATAAGGAGGAGGTGCCCGTAGTGTAATGTTTATCGTCGAAGGAATTGGACAAGGTGACACGAGTTCAAATCCTAAACCAGGCTGATTGCAATTCACATAGCACTAATACCCTTGGGAAAGGTATGAATCCAATTATTCTCCCTCCAGCTATGGGTAAATAGTAGGGCAGGGCTGAGTTTCTTCTGCCTTGGTGAGGCAACTAGTCTAGGAGAAGGAAAACTCTGAATTCAAACCTGCTAAACTCCGCTAAAAAATTGACCTCGTGTCATATCCTGCCCGAGCGGAGGGTTTGGTAAATATGCCTATGACCACCCTATAAGTGAATACCGATGGGACCGAAAAATGTTTGTCCTTTGCACGAGGTGCTGGTTTCTTTTAGGGCACTTTAACACTGAATCGACCTAGTGTTTATCCCTTGGCCTCGCAGTCGGCCGCGTTTTGTCGGAGCGTGGATGTGGTCGGGTGTGTCCTGCTTCCAGTGGCAATCGGTCGAGGTGCGCCTTGACCGGCATCCTCGAGCCACAGGGGGTCGTCCCTCCAGGCTCTGGCCCTCCTTGAAGGGGCTATGTATATAACATAGCGCCTGAGGCACCCCTTTTTAGGGGAATGCCGATGGGACCGGATGCAGTTTTGGTGCAACGGTCCTACACCTGGAACCACCTAAAAAAGGCCTTGTGCCACACTCGTCCAGTTTATGAGACGTGCAACAAATACCGATGACCTCCAAGCTGTCAGACAGTGCCAGGAGGACATTCTTAATTATTGTGTAGCACCTATATTCTGTATATTTGTTCTTGTTATGGTAATATATTTGTTTCAACCTACTTCTTTGTCTGCGTGTCTTCATTTTGACCCTAAACACTGCAACAATAAGTACGCAGTTCAATTTGACCCATAAATAGGACCCTATCAGGTCCTACCACTCCGAGCCAGACTGGACCTGGGGGCGATGGTAATGAAGGGGTACTTTCCCCAATGATCCTGCATTACTGGAACCTCACAATAAGATTGTTTAATGTCATGTCCAGGACACCCGTTGCAGTCAATGTATTCTATAGCCCCATCCGATAGGACAATGTAAGTTTCAGGATGCCAAAGTTTATTAGGGACGGTGACATTTGCATTAGTCGCGAAAACAGAGAGAATAAATGAACACGTCAACTAATTTAGATAGACAGGAACTATAGTTCGTGCAAGATAAAATGGACAACCACAGACATTTCTTCTTCACTGATCTGACCCCACTCCAATCGAGGCTTGTCTGCTCCGTCTGCTGCTGATCTTTCTGACTGCTTGCTCCGCTTACAATTGACTGACTGTTCCTTCGAAATCTTTTTATATATTTTCTTCAAATTATTCTTAACTAATGGCTTAATCACGCATAATCATAAATTATTTTAGTGATACGTCATTGCTAAATGTCAGCTTAAAACCACCCAACTATCCATCCTAATATTTTGCTTACAGGTAATTAAAAAACTCGCCCTTTATTTAGACATTCGTTGACAAGTTTTACTCTCTTTGACCTTTAGAAATTGAAAACCAGCAACAACAAACTCAAAGTTTTTAGCTAGCACGCAATTTATCACAAAAATAATAAACTAATTCCCTAATTTTTTAAACAACCTGATGGCGTGGCTTCAGCTTTGAAGATTGAGGAAATGTGGAGTACTCCTTCACTGCCATAACTCCCATGTCTACTCTGCCCAAGAATGGTAGCACTGGATACGGTTCTACCAGTGGGTCAAATAGAACTCCTTGACATTTGAGATAGAAATATTTGAAATTAAAACAAAGTGCAAATAAATGACTTATGCTATATTGAATTGTTATAAATAGAAATGTTTGATTATTTAACAGTGTGTAAACAAATGACTGATGTTTAATTGGATTCTTAGTGATAAATAGAAATACTTTGAACCATTCAGCTGTGAGCAAAAAATGAGCTCTGGCTGGTTTAAAAATGTTATCAACAAAATGTGTTCACAAATCATATTAATATATACGTATAAACAGGATTTGGTATTAAATAACCAACAATGATTGATATGCCATAAAACCCAACCAAACCAAACCAATCAAAAGTTTTGTGGTATTTGCCTTTCGAATGCAACGGTCTGCGTCTGGTTGAATTCATCAGCATCATTAAGTCGCACTCACAGAACATAGTTCCCTTTCTCTCTGTCTCTCTGTCTCTGTCTCTGTCTCTCTCTCTCTTCATCCATCGTTATCATTCATTCCTCCTTCTAGTTCTAGGCTGTATCTTGTGCCCGCAAAGAGCTGATGTCAGTTAGTCTTTGCTGGTAGGCTTATATTAGTAAGTCTATGTGTAGGACTCCCAAAGAGAACGTCGCTTATGAGTTCTTCCGAGCTGTAGCTGTGTCGCTACTACTATATGGATGCACCTCATGGACGCTAACAAAATACATGGAGAGAAAGCTTGATAGGAAGCATAGAAGAATGCTACGTGTTGCCTTGAACAAACACTGGAAGCAACATCCCTCAAAACAGCAGCTGTATGTCCACCTGCCTCCCATCTCACAAACCATCTCAGAAACTGGTAGAATTATAGAGGGAGGAATTCATTACTGTCCGTTCCAGAGGTTCGAACCATCGATGCCATTCTATACTACGAACAGCTGAAGTCGATATATGCCAAGACCTCATACCAGTCTAACGACAAAGAATAAACTTCAGGAACTCGAAGGAATTGAACTTATACCACAACCAGTATAGCGTCAGGAACTAGCCCTCTTGGATTATTACTTGTTCTGATCCATGCTTCACTTCCTACGATCATGACACTTCAACAACCAAGAGGATGTCGAAGCTTCAGCGAAGGAGTTCTTTATATTTCAGGACGCAACGATTTTATGCATTCAAATTCTATGATATTTTAGATATATAACTATATTTCCAACATAATTTCAGCAGATTCATTTTTTGGTAGTCTTTCCAAACTTCGACCCCGACTATAAAAATATTTATCAAGTAATCTAAGGAAAAAACGAATGAGAGGAAGAAAAAATTTAAAATATCAATTAAAAATTTATAAAGAAAAGCATTTTTTCTAAAATATTTTTAATTTGAAATGTAAAGTTCAAGAAATTCTCAACTGAACAATTTTGGGGGTCAATTACATTAAGACTTAATTAAACACGTGCAAATGAGAAAAGAGAGAAAAAAAGAATTCATTTAGAGCTGACTTTTCTAAAGAACACGAAAAGAAATCATTTTAATTATTGGAAACCCAGAAGTCTTCAGTCTTCGAGAGACTGCAGGTGGGAATCGAACTAATTTTAGAAAAAGGAAAACAGGTTTAGGCTCAATCTTTAACTTAGGATTAAAAAATCACAGAAATGTTTTGCCATTTCGTTTCCGTTACTCCTCTCATCAACTCCTTCTCTCTCTCTCTCTCTCTCTCTCTTATTCTCTCTCTTTCTCTTTCTCTCTCTCTCTCTCTCTCGCTCGCTCTCTCTCACACACACACACTAACACACGCATAAAAAGTGTCTCCCTTCTCGATATATCTTTCACTCATTCTATTTCTCCCTCTCTTCCTATTCGTTCTTTTCCTTCTCTCTCACTCTCATATTTCTCCAACTCAGATAAATTCATTCTCTCTCTCTCTCTCACACACTCTCTCTCTCTCTACTCATTCTCTTTATTTTCTCTCTCTCTCTCTCTCTCTCTCTCTCCTTCTCTCTCTCTTTCTCTTTCTTCCCATTTGTCTTTCTTGCTCTCTCTTTATCTTTTTTCCCGATCTGTCTTTTTCTTCCCTCTCTCTCTCTCTCTCTCTCTCTCACCCATTTTTCTCTCTCTCACCCATTTTTCTCTCTCTCTCTTTCTTTCTCTCTGTCTCTCTGCGTCTTTCTCTTTAAATTTACCTTCTTTCTCTTTCTCTCTCTCTCTTTCGTACTTCAACTTTTTCCTTATTTTTCACTTTCCTCTGAGTGTCTCTTTTTGTTTCTTCTTGTTCTCTTTTTTTTTTTCTTCTCGCTCCTATTCTTTCTTTCTTTCTTTCTTTCTTTCTTCTGGTTCTCACTTTCTTTTTCTTTTCTCTCTCTTTCTCTTTTTCTCAGAAGCACAATCACATAAATTTCATTCTTCATTTATTTTCATCAATCTTTTATTGATTTCTCTCTCTCTTTCTCACTCTCCCCCTCCCTCTCTCTCTCTCACACACACACACACACACACACACGCACACACACGTACACACACAAATGTATAAATTTCTCTTTCTCTTCTGTCATTTTCTTTCTCTCTCATTCGACTCAATTGTTTTCCTCTCCATACATCTCCTTAAGATAATTTCCTATTTACTGCTTTCTCCAGTATCTCTCTTAGTCTCTATCTACCTATCTATCTATCCATCTTTCTATCTGTCTATCTATAAATGGACATTTTTTTAACAATCTGTTGAATGTCTAACACGTACAATATGATAATTTACACTAACAAAAAATAAAGTTTTAAAAATCTGTTTCCATAAAAAGAACGTATTCACGAATTTAATTATTCAACCATGATTTTATGAAACTCAAAATTTAAAAAAAAATATTTTTAAAGTAATTACATTACATAAAACATTTACAAGGATAGAATTTGCCGTTGAACAATATTTAAGGGATGCTCCGAAAGTAAAGCTTCCTTTCTTTTCCTTTTTCTTTTTTTTTTTTTTTTTTTTTTTAAATCAGCATTCAAGACAGAGAGATTAACAGCAAGCGTAAGAAAAAAATCCCTTTAAAGGTCTGCCCCCTTGCCCTCAAACAAAATTTTAGATAAATAGGAAACAGACAGACTGACAGGAAGAGAGAAACTACTAAATCGATCGATATGGAATTATAAAGAAAGATAAAGACGAGGATAGATAGATAGATTCCCACATTAACTGATTATCTTCTTATTAACTTTTTAATTTTATCATAATACCAATTTTTTTTTATTTTTATCATTCACAGTACTTTGTAATTCTACTATTCACATTTGGTTCGCTTGTTTTGGCCTCTCCCCCCACCCTTCTTTCTCCTTCCCCCTACCATTCTTCTATTTTCTTTTTTCCTGTTTCTTCCGTTTTCCTTCCTTCTTTCTCTTTCTTTCTTTTTTCTCTTTTTTCCTTTTTTTTTATTTCTTCCTCCTTTTGATTCGAAATTTTTCTCGATGTACAAAAGGAACATATTCTACATAATATTACCCCCCCCAAAAAAACACATGACAATTTAAAAAACAAACGGTGGTTTATTGATTAAACGGCAACTTTTCCTGAAATATAGGTTTTCCTAGGTTTTTGTATAATTTTTTAAACATCTATTGTTGATTTAACATCGCTAATATAATCCCTCATAGCCCTGATGATGGTTCATTAGAACCGAAACGCTATAGTGTCGACTTTGTTTCTCAATGAATGTCTCCTTCTACTTGGATTACCTTGTTATCAATTTTTTATCTATATTGTCGGATTTTACTCCATTATTTACTTCCATAGATATTAATTTGATAAAGTAATTTTAGCTTTGTTTAAATATCTTTGACCTGTATATGTGTTACACACCCCGACCTCAAAGAATGTGCTGGATATGATACTCAACCATCTGATGGTGAGGCTCAGATTCTAGACCTTTAGGGAATGTGGAGTAACCCATCATTGTCATTACTCCAAGGTTCACTCTAACCCGGAATGTTAGTACCTAGAAAAAATACAAATATCTAATCATTTTCTAAACTCTAAACCACTTCAATGCGTTCAAAGATTTACTGATGTTAAATTAAATTATCTTTATTACATAATAATTCCTCAAACCAGTTAACTGTGTGCAAGAAAATGAGCTATTGTGCGTTTAGAAAAGTTACTAAGAAACTTTTCGTTTACAAATTTGACAGAATTCGGCATTAAGTAACTCGTAATGTAACATAATGGCCAGGAGATTTCGGTTTATGCCTTTGGATTTAGTTAGGCAGGGAGTCTTTGAGCCCGGTGCATGGGTTACTTAGGTGCAACATTAACACATGTGTTAACGCGAGCGCGTGTGGAGTGGACGTGTCACAAAACCCCAGATGGGAAACGGAGGCTAGTGAGTGTGAATGACGTCACGCACTGGAAGCGCGCGGAGGATTTGGGGAGATTTTGAAAAAGTCAGTTGAGATGAGACCTGCCTCGGGGGAAGACGGTTGGTTTTCGCTTGCTCGCGGAGACCTTTGTGGCGGGTGCCACATGTGTAAGGAGGGGACAGATGAAAAAGCCAGAATAGAAAGATTGTGCCTCTCTCTCTCCTTATGTCGAAAAACCTTTAAACTCAAAGGTAATAAAAAGTTTCGTACCTGAACAAAGAAGTCGTTACGTGTTTTTCGAATTTCGAGATTCCTATGTTCTATCTTTATGGACATTCGATGTACGTCTCATACATGGCCATATCATGGCTATGGTACAGTTGATATGGCGTGAAACACAACGTTAAAAGAAACAATAATCAGATATATCTATTACTATTATTTACTGATTAAAGTTTTTCACATCAGTTTTAGCTGATGATCTTTCACTGGAGTTTGAATGACAGCAAGTCTCCTCCAGTCTCCAGGACCGTTCTCAATAATGCTGTAGTTTGGATGATCTCTACTCGTCCTCCAACTTCCAAGTCCTCCGGTCCCTTTAGTAATCCTTTAGTTACTGTACCGAAAGCACCAATTATAATTAGTATAATTGACACCTTCAAGTTCCAAATTAGGGATATATA
>OY757909.1:105997669-106492669 GCA_963585895.1 Sepioteuthis lessoniana | reverse complement strand
GGAGCTTTAGGCAATATAGAATACTCATTCATTGCCATTACTCCCAGGTCCACTCTGTCCCGGAGTGGTAGCACCTGGGGTCAAATAGAACTGTTTGACAATTAAACTCTGGGCAAGCAAATCACTTATATTAAATCGAATTATTAGAAATCGAATTGTTTGACCATTTAACTGTGTGTAAACAAATCTCTGATGTTTAATTGTAATGTCAGCGATACATAGCAATACTTGGAACCATTAGACTGTGAAGAAATTAATGAATAGCGTTGAATAGAAATCTTAGTGTTCAATAGCAATACTTGTAACCACTTCGCTATATACAGATGAATGATTAATATTGATTAGAATTATTAGTGTTAGATAGCAATTATTGAAACCATTTAACAATGTAGAAGCAATAACAATACTAGTGTGCACACAAATTAGTTCTAACTCCTTTAAGAATGAAATTACTTTCAAAATCTATGCAAACAAATGCCTGATGTTAAATTGTGACTTATTTTGCAATTCTTGAAATCATCTGAGGACAAAAGAATTAGTTCAGCTTCGTTTAAACGTATTATCTAAACAGGATTTGGCATTTAGTAACCTACAATGGTTGGTATACCATAAAACCCAACCAAATCAAATCATATATATTTAATATATATGTATAAAGAGAACTTGGCATTAAATAACCTACGATGGTTGATATGCCATAAAACCCAACCCAACCATATCATATATATTTAATATATATGTATAAAGAGAACTTGGGATTAAATAACCTACAATGGTTGATATGCCATAAAACCCAACCCAACCATATCATATATATTTAATATATATGTATAAAGAGAACTTGGCATTAAATAACCGACAATGGTTGATATGACATAAAACTCAATCAAATCAAATCATATATATTTAATATATATGTATAAAGAGGATTTGGCATTAAATAACCTACAATGGTTGATATACCAATTAACAGTGGGAAATTATTTGTATTAAGTTACTCTAAGCTATTATCGTTTACTCATGATTATTATGTTGGATTTGTTTTTATGGCATCGCAACCTCTATGGGTTATTTAATACTAAAGTCATCCTTGTAGAAGAACAATAAGCTAAAGATGAGGGATAATTTCTGACCTTTCTCCATGTTATTGGACTGGAAGTGAACGTAATAGCGCGACTGGAGTTCGAACTCATCTACTTCGAGACTGCAGTCCAGCACGTTAGCCACTACGCCACGAGAAATCAACCAATTTTTATTAGTTACTTCAAAATTTAAACTGAGTGCAAACAAATTGTTTGTATTCAATAGGAATAATGACTTGAAACCATATAATTGTTGATAAATTATTGATATTACATTGGAATACTTGAAACCATACAACTGTGAGCAAATAATTTGTATTTGATGCAAAATACTTTATATCATAATTTTGTGCGAAAAAAAGCTTTTAAACAACTACAAAGAAGATGTAAATATACATATGCAATATACATGACTTCTCCACCTTTCGACATAAATAAACCTTTACGGGTTAACATGCCGATAAAATGAATCAGTGAAGATGATGGTCCATAAAATTGTACCCAAGAAGCTGGGATATCGAATAGTATTACTATGTTGTGTCCAAAAACTGGTGGGAAAGCAACTGACATGAGGCTAAGTTCTTTGATGAATAGCTTTATTTACTTGAGCATCAGAGGGAAAAGTTCATCAATCTTGACGACCATTACGTGGAAATGTGGTGTAGTAGTGCCGATAACATATGGAAAACTTGCTTGATTTTTTTTATCGTTTGTTTTTTTTTTATATATATAAAATAAATTACAGTTTAAGTTTCTTAATCTATTAAGAAACTTCATTTTTTTGGACACGTCTGGTATGTTCAAAATAAAAAGGTCTGGAATATGCAAATTATTCAGAGACATGAATTACCAATATGCATATCAACACACACACACACACATATATATATATATATAAGTCCTGGCGGCAACACTCCACAAGGCACCAACTATACGGCCACCTGCCTCTCATCACGAAAACTATCCAAGTTAGACGAGCCAGAAGCAAGTACGAGCTCATAAGTGATGTACTCCTATGGATCCCGGCATATGGTCAAGCAAAAGCAGGACCACCAGCACGAACATACATTCAGCAGCTATGTGAGGATACGGGAAGCAGCCCTGAAGACCTGCCAGAGGCGATGAATGATAGGGAGAAGTGTCGAGAGAGGGTTAGGGATATCCGTGCTAGCGGCACGACATGATAATGAAGATATATATATATATATATATATATATATATATATTGTCATCCACAGACAGACTGTTTCGTTCTATCAGAACTCTTCAGTGTGTCTAGACACGCAGGACGCTCGAAGCCGGGATCGAAACCCGTTAGACTAAGTTTCAGACCTCTCGGCCACTAAGCGGACCACGTTGGCAAAGGGAATTTTAAGGTATTTATTTTAGCAACAGCAGCAGCAGCCTTTGTTTACATTTTTTATACCCTATCGGCTACCAGAGTGCTCAATTCTTTCGAAGAGCTTTGCATTACGCTGGCGGCGGCCGACAATTCCTTCGCCAGAGTGCTCAACCCCCATGGGGGAGCGTAGTGTAATAAAAGCATGGGTAGTATTTACCAATTTACTTGAAATAAAAACAATGTCGGTGAGTTTTAGAATACTCTGGCAGCATTCTCTTCAGAAAGGTAAGCCCCCCCAACTCTAAAATACGGTCTCCTGGATATGAAACAAAATTGCATCTAATGGTGAGGTTCTAATTCTAGAACTCTCAGGATTGGGAAATACTTCTTCATTGCCATTAATCCTAATTCAAACATGACGTACGATAGTTGTAACTGTAAGAGTCTCGTCTATCGGATAAATTGATATGTGATAGAGCAGAAATAGAAAAGTTACTTGGTTGTTTGGGCTTTATGGCATATCAACTTTTGTTGGTTATTTAACGCTTAATCCATTTTTATACAAATAACCAGTTCTATTTCAAACAATTCAGTTTAGCATCAGTACACACTTTAATTGTCCAAAATAGTTCTATTTCAAGATATTCAGTTGTGTCAAACAATTCTAGTTCAAGCAATTCAATTTAGTATAAGTATAGGTTTTGTACACAGTTAAATGTCAAAACATTTCCATTTCAAGTAATTCAGTTTTTATAAGTACACAGTTTAGTTCTATTTGACCCATAGATAGGACCCTATCAGGCGCTACGATTACGGGCCAGTGTGGACCTGGGAGCAATGTCAAATCCATTTTTATGCAAATAGTTCTGTTTTAAACAATTCAGTTTAGCATGAGTACGCAGTTTAATTGTCAAAAACAGTTTTATTTCAAGCTATTCAGTTTAGTCAAACAGTTCAAATACAGCAAATTAGGTTTAGTATAAGAACAGATTTCGTTTACACACAGTTAAATGTAAAAAAATTTCCATAATAAACAATTCAGATTAGTGTAAGTAGAGTTTCAATGTCAAAAACAGTTCTATTTCAAACAATTCAATTTAGCATAAGCATGCAGTTTTATTTTAAGTACAGTGTAATTGTCAAAAACATTTTTATTTCAAGCTATTCAGTTTAGTCAAAAAGTTCTAATTCAAACAATTCAGTTTAGCATAAGTATGCAGTTTAGTTCTATTTAACGCATACACTGGGCCTTAACAGGTTCTACCATTCCGGGCCAGAATGGACCTGGGAGCAATGGCAATGAAGGGCTGCTCCGCATTCCTCAAAGCTCCAGCATTACTGAAGCCACACCATCAGATTTTTTAGTGTCATATTCATGGGGGAGGGGGGTCTTACTCCTCTGCTGAGTTGCTGTCGGCGCATTCTACAGACCCAGCCGACTGGGCAATGAAAAATAAAGTGACTAGAATTAGATAGGAATACTTGACACCATATAAATATATGTAAAATATTAGTATTAAGAAGGAATACTTGAAGCTATAATTTTTTTACGAGGGATAATAATTATTACTTGAAAATAAATAACAGTTTTTAAATAAATGAGTTATTATCAAAAAGAAATTGTTACTTGAAAGAATATAACTGAGTATACATTATCAATATTAGAGAGTAATACTTGAAATTATATAACTGAGTGTGAGCAAAAGATTATCACTGATTTAAAATAATTCCTTGAAATTATATAAATTATCAGTATTAGAAAGAATTGAAACCATATTACCGTAGACAAACAAATTGGTTTCGTTTCTTTGTCTAATGGCATATCAACCTTTGTAGGTTATTTAATGCCAAAGCCATTCTCCTAGAAGAACAGTCGTGGTACTATTTAACCCATAGCTGGGAGGATAAGGGGTTTCATACCTTTCCCAAGGGTATTTGCCCAGAAGTGAACATAATAGCGCGACTGGAATTCGAACTCGCTTACTATGATTCCGCAGTCCATCGCTTTAGCCTTACGCCACGAGGACACCCCCGTGGACAAACTAAGGTCTATTAGTAAATAGAAATAGTTGCTTGTAACCATATAACTGTGTATGAATCGTCGGTATTAGTTGGTTACTGGTTGGTTGGTTTGGGTTTTATGGCATATCAACAATTGCCTAATCCATTTTTAATACAAATAAACAGTTCTATTTCAAACAATTCAGTTTAGCAGAAGTACACAGTTTAATTGTCAAAAACATTTCTATTTAAAGCTATTCAGCTTTGTCAAACAGTTCTAATTCAACAAATTCAGTTTAATATAAGCATAGATTTTGTTTACCCCTTGTCAAATATTAAAACAGTTCTATTTTGAACAATTCAGTTTAGCTTAAGTGCAGTGTCAATGTCAAAAACACTTCCATTTCAAATAATTCAGTTTAGCATAAGTACGCAGTTTAAATTCAAGTACACAGTTTAATTGTCAAAAAGATTTCTATTTCAAGCTCTTTCTATTTCAAACAATTCAGTTTAAGGATAAGTACGTAGTTTACATAACAAAACAGTTCTATTTCAAGGAATTCAGTTTAGCATCAGTATGCATTTTTGTTTTATTTGACCCATAGATAGAACCGAATCAGGTACTACCACTCCGTGTCAGAGTGGAAGTGGTACTCTGCATTCACAAAAGCTCCAGCATTACTGGAACCTCACCATCAGATTGCTTAGTGCTATAATCCAGCACACTCGTTAGTGGGTCTTACCTCTCAGTAGATATGCAGTCGGTGTATTCAACAGCCCCAGCCGATTGGGCAATACACAAAGTTAAATTTAAAAACAGTTTTATTTCAGATAATTCAGTTTAGCATAAGTACACAGTTTAGATGTTAAAACTGTTCCATTTCGAGCAATTTAGTTTATCATAAGTACGCAGTTAAATATCAAAACATTCTTATTTTAAACAATTCAGTTTAGCATAAGTACGCAGTTTAAATGCAAAAACAGTAAACTCTAGAAACCAGGGTTGAGTTCTATTTGACCCATAGATAGGACCCTATCAGGTGCTACCACTCCGGCCCAGAGTGAACCTGCGAGCGACCGCAATGAAGGAGTGCTCCGCATTCCCCAAAGCTCCAGCATTAGTGGAACCTCACTATCAGAATGTTTAGTGTTATATCAGGACATTCGTTGAGTAGGGGGTCTTACCCCTCTTCAGAGGTGCGCATGTCTGGTTCGTCTAATTTGGATAGTTTTCGTGATGGTGGTATGTGTTCATACAGCAGCTGCTATGTAGGTAGTTGTTTAGTATGACTCGCTGCATTCTTATGTAATTGCCGTCAAGCTTTTTCTCCATACGTTTAGTTAGCGTCCATGTGGTAAATCCATATAGCAGTATCGACACGACTGCTGCTTGGAAAAAACTGCGTTTTATTTTATCGGTCTGGTCTGACTTCCATATGACCGATAACCTATCAAACGCTGTCCATGCTTTGGTTAGTCGCATGTTGATGTCATTCTCGGTTGATGAGACGCTGCTTCCAAGTTAGGTGAAATTGTCAAGAAGTTTCTGAAGGCCCCCCTTTAGTGTGGAGATAACACCTCTTTGATTAAAGCACATGTATTATGTTTTGTCGGTGTTGACATGGAGCCCTATGTACATAGATTTTAGAATAAGATTAGTTGTAAAACTATTTAAAAACAAAAATACTTTTGATGTAAGTAAAGTTGGTAACCATAGTCGAGAGCGACCAAAAGGCTCCCTTTTTAATAGCTACAACACTGAGGTGTAGGAGAGGGCGCAAATCCTTAATCTGTTATTGTAAATTTTTTTTTTTTGGAAAGTCTTTCTCTACGTGAAAGCGATCAAATTTCCACGCAAGGAATTATTATTTCTCATTCTTTGATATTAAATTAATTTTTCTCCTAGCTTATAAATTTGATAGATGAAAAATGATTAAAACTTATGCAAAAATCTATCGAAATCTCTCGCACACAAATTGTCAGCTCAAACATCACACTAAAATAGGTGGAGCCTAGTGATGGGTGAAGCCTAGGTGGTATGGTGTCAAACGAAGTGACAAGTAATTTGATCACAAGAACATAATCAAACGAAACGTCACGCATTGGAAAATCTATAATAGAACTTTTTCTTGTTGTTGTTATTGTTGCTATTCTTTTGTTGTTGTTGTTGTTGTTGTTGTTGTTTTTTCTGAAATAGGAATTCAAGTTTATTTCAACCAAACCCTCCCAGATATTTTTTACCTTTTTTTAATAAAAGAGTTTCACTCTAAAAGTAAGATCACGCGATCTGACACAGCCATCCAATCCGAACTGGCAAGCACAAACACACGTCAACTGATCATTAACCGTACAGGCAAATGCGTATTGGAAGGCTTGCGCATGCGCACGCAAATGGATTCATTAACAAGATCCTCTTACTTTATGCGACACCAAGATCTACGCATGCGCTCTTTTTTTTTTTTTTTTTTGCAACCAAACATAATTAAATATTCAAGGGAAAGCTGAAGCTAATTTCTTTTTTTTTCTTTTCTCTTTTTCTTTTCTTTTTTTTTTCAGGTAGATCCATCTCGATTCTTTTTTTTTTTTGTACTAAAGTTTTCCGAGATTTCTATATATATCTTTAAACTATTTTGCCACTTTTTCCTTTTTTTTTTTTGTTTTGTTTTATTTGTTTTGGTTTGGTTTTTGCTTTTGTTTTTCGCCTTTTTTTAATCCTCCATCTTATTTTGTATTTGTTCTTATTTTTCTGCACATATTTCGTATTTATGTCCATTCCTTCTTCTGACATGCTGAGAAATAATTTCTCTGGTTACACGCAAGAGAAAAATACGTGTGTATGCATGCGTGTACGAGTATGTTTGAGCATTTGCGTGTTCGATCTCAGAGGCAAAGTGCCAAGTGGATAGCATCACACACACATTCACACACTCACACACACACACACACATATATATATATATATATATATATATATATATATATATATATATTGGTTTGGCGCAAAGGTTTCAGCGGTAAACTTGGTATTGATTGTGGATTTAGCTTTTAGAACTTATGAACTATGTATCATTTATTTATAAATTTTAGCTTTTGAACTATATATATATATATATATATATATATACGTATGTCTGTGTGGGGGTAATAATGATATAAATAAAGTAAAATTGGCGACCGTAGTCGAAGGGGAACCGAAGGCTCCGTTTTCAATAGATACTACACCCAGGTGTAGGGGATGGTGTTACTCCTTTCCCTGGATTGCTCCACTTTACCTTCGATCCATACCTTATAACGCTGAGTGGTAAATGAGGAGGCATAAATTATCATTTTTTGAGTCTTTGGTATGATTCGGCTTGAGATTGAATCCTGGTCTCCTGGGCCATTGGAAAACACTCAACCCAAAATGCTTAGTATCGATGATAAAGCATATATATATATATATATATATATATATATATATATATATATATATATATATATATATATCGGAGCAGCGACTCTAATTATGCTATCCCAAAGTATATATATATATATATATACTTTGGGATAGCATAATTAGAGTCGCTGCTCCGATGATCGGAGAGGTGAGTAATCTAAAGTATTCAAGCGCCGTTGACTCTAGGTCACTGCTATGTTAACATATATATATATATATATATATATATATATATATATATATATATTAAAGGTTTATAGTTCTTACTAGCTCACGTGGTTAGTTAAAGGAGGACGAAATGTTGTTTAATAGTGCTCGATATCAATGATAATATATATATATATATATATATATATATATCAATGATAATATATATATATATATATATATATATATATATATATATATATTACATAATAGAGTTTGTGACTTTGGGTTTCACGCACGCAGCAAGGAAACATATATATATATATGTGTGTGTGTGTGTGTGTGTGTGTGGAGTTGGATTAGGTTGGCAGTGGTGGTTGTAGTCTAGCAGGAGCCATAGTAATACATAAGGCCCTACATCATGTCGCGTACCCTACCAAAAGGACGAGTATGATATAAGGCCTTTTTAAGATGGGTCCGGACACAGAAACGTAATTCACCACGCCCAGCATTCCCAAACAAGCCTCAAGCGCCAGACAATAAACCTTGCTACTCCAAGGAGGGTTAGAACCTGGGAGGACGACCCCATGAGGCTCGAGGAGTAAGCCAGTTTTGGCTGTATAACCAAGTTGCCGTGATGGTCAATAGTATTAATTATTTTATTTTTTGATTTGGTCAGGCCACAGTTTTTCAGTTAAATGTTAAGCTTGCCAAGATCTTTGAGCAGAAATGTAAGTCAAGTTGAAAAACTCAAGTGAATGCACTACGACAAGGATAGGGACACCTGTCATTTCTACACAGGAAGACCAAATGTGAACCAAATGGATTCATATCTTGTCACAAGGTTGATTGAAGAAATGGAAACACAGTGAAATTGGGGACAAGTGTGAGATGACGAAATAACTTTCTGGGATGACATCACACCGTCGATCTTTAATTTGCTATATATATATATATATATATATATATATATATATATGTATTATTAGGTACAGTTAAACGGGAGTCGCAAATAATTCCGTCAGGACAAAAAATGAACATTTATGAACATTTAAATTTTCCTGGTTAAGAGCTCAATGTAACTGACATCACAGAGGAATAATTTCTTTAAGAAAAACAAAAACCGGTCACATTAGGATTATAAATTTATATATATATATATATATATATATATATATATTCAGTTGGGGGTTGAACGTCGGTCGGATCGGGGGGTGGAGTCTCTTTGAGTCTCTGTTCACAGACCCTTACAGATTCTCTCTCTCTCTCTCTCTCTCTCTCTCTCTCTCTCTCTCTCTCTCTCTCACTCGTACTATTGTATGCGGTTTGAAGATTGAACTGTATATGTGGATAATAAAGCAACAATTTCTATAAAAATGTTGGACATATTACTGTTAAACCTATACGTTTCAATAAACTATTGTTAATTGTTGACGAAGAGTTCTTCTTCTCTTTGGGTTGCCAATACTCAGGCAACTTTGTTTCAACGAATCACCCCGACCGTTAGAAGAATTGTGTCTTTCCCTATCAGTGGATCTTTCAAATACAATGTGGGCACAGAGGGGATCGATAAACAAACTACCTGGAAACGCATGTTGTGGTCACAGAACGAAGGTCACAATACAGAACCGTGACAAACACAGTACAACATTTGGCGCCGTAACCAGGAAAAGACCAATTATCATTATTACGTGTGGTACCTCAAGTGTAATCGTGCACTATGGTATTACATTTGGTGTTAGTATTGGTAACCGTATCAAGTGATAGTATTACAAATGGTGTGGTGCCCAGCATATTATAACATTTGATAACTGTGTAGCATAGTATTACAGCTGGGTGATGCTATTGCAAGCCCCGCCTCCGGCACCTGCGCCAGAAAGCCTCGACAGACTACCATCACCCACAAGGCGCCACACCCGACCGGATCCGTGCTATTCCCACCGCGGCCCGCCGGAAAGTGACATCATATAAGGAATATGTCTGCTACTATTCTGCCGTTGCTTATTGTGACGCTGCACAAATAAGTATCTCAGGACGAGAGTTTGTTTTATGCGCATGTGACGTCGGGGGCTGTCTGGCACTTGACCCTCCGCAAAATAAGTCCTAGTAAAGATTTCTATTTCGGGCATATGATAACTGGCAAATAATATGAGGGTTAATTTGGGGCCAGACTGATCTCCGCTGCTGGCAAGGGGGTTTCCAGTTCCATCTTTCACATACCCCACCAAGCCCTTCGTTTTCTTACCCGCTCGGATACTGGAAAGCATGAACTTCTAGGTTAAAACAAAATATCACTCATTGTAGTGAAATTTCCAAAATTACCTTATAACGTTTTAAGGTGAAGAAGACATTTAGCGAGAATTAATGAAAGCGACACGAAGCTGAAAAGGATATGTGCACAAGAAGGCGACTCGATAGATAAATAACATAACCAATAGATTTCAACACAAGGGAGCATTTAAAATGTAACAAAGCTTTAATATCCGACGACCAAACAAGGAATTATAAGATTTTTTTAAAAATCAGTTTCTTTTTCTTTTCTCCTTTCCCTTTTAACTATCGGGCAGCAGGCAGAGTCAAACACAAGTGTCTCTCTAAACAGTCCTTTTCTTCTTTCTCCCTTATTTTTCTTTTTTTTCTTTTTCTTTCTTTTACTTGAGAAAGTATCCAAGTCCACTCACTAATTTACGGTTTATGAAACAGAATCCTTTCTGTTTCTCTCTTTCTTTTTTCTGAGTACATATAATTTCAATATTTGGGAAGGTTAGGAGGAAAACAGTTTGAGTTGTACTTATCTTTGATAGGGCTTACTTCTCAGATTCCTTTCTCTTACGGACGAGTGACATTCCCCCAGAATCGGCTGGGTCAGCCTTTCTACTGACTACTGTCCAAAGATTCTGTTCAAGAATAAAAATGAGACATATTTGTTGTTCAGAACTGTCTTTGGCACCTCTTTCTGCAGACGCCAGAATTTAAATTGCGTCATTAAATCAAGGAAATCTATCGGTTTAATTGCTTCCAATAAAATATCTCACGTTAGTGACCTGCCTAGGTTCGGTGTATTTATTGATTATTTAATTGATTTATAAAATACTTAAAACACAACTTCTGAAGCTAAAGGATTCTTTTTCAGATTAATGTTTCCAGACTCCGTGGTAGATGTTTACAGCTAATCTTGGATGAGATATTGTCCTGACAAGCTATCATAGATTTAAAATTAATTGGTATATTTTTAACTGCTCGTGAACAAACATTTACTTGATTTAAAAGTGCAATTCACATCTTAGAATACTAGAATGAAGACGCCGAAGGCAATATAGTATAGACGTTGTCCAATATCAACAACTATGTCTTATACTTATTCCTTAAAAACGGTCTGAGAATGATCGAAAATGCTTTGACCAGGAGGAAACGACTATGAAGAGTCCCTACATTTTTTCAATCCATTTATACGTTCTCTTTTAAGGAAACAAAATGTTGAATAAAAAGTTGAATTAAAATGTAATAAGATGTTCCTTGAACTACAAAAGACTTGATTGACTTAGAAATAAATAGATAGATAGATAGATTAAGAGATAGAAACAGACTAAGAAAGAAAGAAAGAAAGACACTGAGATAGATAGATAGATAATCTACCTTAAGTCGACAGTAAATTTATTGAATTTTTAATACATACACTTTTATGATTTACACCAACTAAAGAAATATTTCAAAAATCTGTTTCCATAAAAAGGATGAATTCACGATTTTAATTATAAAACCATGATTTCATGAAATTCCAAATTTGAAAAAAAAATCTTTTAAATATTCCGCTTTATTCAGCGGATTTACATGACAGAAAACATTTACTATGATAAAATTAGCCATTGAACAACATTTAAGGATTGCTCTAACAGTAAAACCTTCTATTTATTAACTCACAGCAAATTCAAACTTACAGCGAGACAGGATGCCATCTTTGACTCAAATAAACGTTTGAAAATTATTTGTATTCGATGGGACAGCGCGCAAAAAGAATCTATTAAACCACCTACACAAAAATACGTACATGAAGGTACAATTAACGCGAGTCCTGGACCTCTAGGTATAAAATAACCCTAGACGGGTTTACATGCCATGGAAATCAATCAGTCAATGCACCAATCAATATATTACAAAGCTACCCTGTCTATTGGGATTATTATAATTTATGTCGAAAGTATCTGTTATAAACTATCTCATAATATTTATTGTCAATGAAAAATGTAACACAAACGGTTACAAATAGTAATAGTTAAGATTAAAATTGATAAATCCAGATTGGTGAAAAAATGCTTAATATATTTTTTCATATTATCTTAGCGCTAGTATATTGCTCTTTAAAATTGTTCCCGGAATTTTGTGAAGAAATATATTTTTTTTATTCTTACTTGAATGGTTGGTGAGATGGGAAGCAAGTAACCATACAGCTGCTGTTTGTGTTGGGTGTTGCTTTCAGGATTTGTTCGAAATAGCATGTAGCTTTCTTGTGTAGTTCTCGAGTTACTTTTTCTCCATGTCTCATTAGCGTTCAGGAAGTGCATCCATACAGTAGTACTTACCGAGTCACCTTTTGGAAGAAATTCCGTTTTATTTTATAAGAAAGATCAGATTTTCATAAGTTCGATAACCAGTCGATAGCAGTCTACATCTTTGCTATATGTAAGTTGACATTGCTTTCCGTTGATAAGATATTACTACCTATATATAAGAAATGGTGTACTTTGCCATTTAACATGAACTCTGATTTATTTGCGTTCACGTAGAGGCCAATGCTTCCTGATGCTGGGCACTGATGGAGAAGACGAACACATAAGCGATATTCTCTTATGGATTCATATAAATTATTTTTTAGTTCATATTTATATCATATTTACCAACCCCTCCGCTCAGGCAGGATATGACACAAGGTCAAATTTTAGGCGGAGTTTAGCAGGTTTAACTTCAGAGTTTTCCTTCTCCTAGACTAGTTGCCTCACCAAGGCTGAAGAACCCAGTCTGTCCTACTATTTACCCATAGCTGGAGAGAGAACAATTGGATTCATACCTTTCTACAGGGTATTAGTGCTATGTGAAATGCAATCAGTCTCGTCCAGGATTTGAACTCGTGTCACCGTGTCCATTTCCAACAACGATAACCATTACACCACGGGCACCTCCTATATTATTTTTAGTTCATGGACGAGCAAGAGTTGACCGATCAGCTAGGACTTAATGCATTAGCTTTGTGCGGACACCGGATGCTGTCTAGATGACGTACCTGAAACGAGAGTCAATAGGGACGGATGGCGATAAAAGGCCACAGAACTCCGTAGTATCATCACAACTTAATGATAATGATATTCTTTCAGTAAATGACACTCCAACTATTCATCGATTTATTTTATATAACCTTTTCAGGGAATGTGTTGTATATATCCCTTACTCGGCCGATCGGCTTGCGCCCATCTCTTCTCTTATCTTCGTTCTTCTGTTGTCGTGTAGATTGTCTCGTGTCACCATAACAACGAATAACAACGCAACCACACTTTTATGTGCTCATAATTTATCTATAACTTCGACAACAATTACCTTTGATCATCCGTTGTGACCAACGGAGAATGAATGAGCAGAAATAGAAAATTCCACCTGTCGAGTCGGGCGTTTCTCACAAACTGACTAACTTATTCCTACCTTCTAATCCCATGATATTTTGTCCAATCCAAGCCTTGTTCTCGAAATTACCCCAGGTTCATCATACATCAATCAAAGCAAATGACCCAACGCTTTTTTAACACTGTTTTAAATCATTCTATACTATCAGCCAAATAATAAATACCGGTCATCTATAATTTAACATTCAAACATTTTTTTTTCTTTTTTCAAAACAGTATCTCGAAGCAGAAACGAAAACTTCTTTAACATTTAAACATTCAAGATTGTTCTGGATTTAAACTTTTCGCCGTTTAGATTGTTGTAGTGAATCTATTTTTCATCACCCAAGTCTCCTACAGAAACTGTTTTCCGTGTTGAGCAAGAAGAAAAAAATTGCTTAAATGCTGAGCAAAATTAACTTTTATGAATCTCCAAGGAATCCATTTTCTTATTTTCAGTATTGGTTTTGTTTGGTTGTTTGGATTTTATGGCATATCAACCTTTGTAGGTTATTTAACGCCAAATCCATTTTTATACAAAAAAATTAGCTCTATTTCAAATAATTCAGTATTACCTAAATACACAGTTTAATTTTCAAAATTATTTCTATTTCAAGCTATTCCGTTGAGTCAAACAATTCTAATTCAAACAATTTTGTTTAGAATTAGTTTTTGTCACACACAGTTAAATGTCAAAACATTTCTATTTCAAGTAATTCTGTTTTGTATAAGTACACAGTTTAGATCTATTTGACCTATAGATAGGACCCTATCACGTGCTACCACTCCGGGCCAGAGTGAACCTGGGAGCGATGGTAATGAAGGGGTACTCCGCATTCCTCAAAGCTCCAACATTACTGGAACCTCACCATCAGATTGTTTAGTGTCATATCCAGGACACTCGCTAGGGGGGACTTACCCCCTCATTTTCAGAATTGTTTCCACAAAACATGTAATGATACTCAACAAACGCCTGAGGACACAACCAGTAAAGAGCCGAGTAAACTTCAGACAATTCTAAGATTGTTCTGATATTGTATATAAGGTTTCACTTGTAACTTTTGGCTAAACGATAGAATGAATTAATACACACATTCGAGCAATAGAGAGCTGAGTAACTTTTAGGGTGTTTCTAATAGTTTGCAAATAATAACACTGAGAATATTTGCATCAATCTAATATTAGTCAATAAGTCAATGAGTTTTTTTTTCCACTCTTGGTTGTCAGTGAATATGCTTTTGTAACAAAGGATACCAAAGGTTACTAGGATAATACCTAAAAATATTATGGCGCGATTTCTATCAAGGATTAAAGTACTTTGTTTAAAATTAGAGTGCAGTACCTGTTCTCTCCGTAAAAAAAATCTTACAGACGCGTACATCACGTTTTAAACAAAAATGTCACTATTTCCTCAATGAGAACAATTCTTACAAATCTAAGCAGCATTGACTTGGGGTATTTTTTTTATATATAGGAGAAGCTGGAGATCAAAAACTACTTATCTATATTTCATCAAAGATAACTTCCCTTGGCCAAAATTATCAACTTAGCAGACTTAGAAGATGTTTACTCTATTTTTTTATTTAGCAGTAAACAAACAAATAACAAATGCGACACAAAGCATTTTTATTTAATAGCTGAGTCTTCTGGTTAAGTGAAATATACCTTAAAAAAGAAATTAAATTATTTTTTTCAAAACTATTTAAAATAAATAATCCCCCGGTCTGAGGGATTATTTATTTCGAGCCGTCCAAACCATAAGTTTGTTTCAGCGTCATAAAGGGTTGGTAATTTAGAATTTGATCATCTCTGAGGGGGTCGGTCTGGGGAGGGGAGTATGATGTAAACATCACTGACAACACTTACTGGCGCCGCTTTAAGCGTGTATATTCAAGGTAAAAGAAAATTATATGAAATAGCCTAATTTTGAGGAAAAATTGTAAAATTCATTGATTAAAAATAGAGTCTATACGTAGTGGCATGAAGAGCTTTTATGACAAACTTATTTCTTTCAAACATGGATTTCAATAATTCAAAGCTATATAATTTTACCAAAATGATTCCAATTTTCCCGAAAGTCAAATCTTGTTTATACATATATATCAAGCATATAAGATTATTAACCGAATAGTTTGTTAGTAAGAATTTCTAAACGAGCCAGAACTCGTTTGTTTGCATCCAGTTAAATGGTTTCACGTATTGCTATTTAACACTAACAGTTTTATTTGCACATTCGGTATTCAATCCAATATCTTTCATTCGTTTAAATGGTTTCAAGTATTGCAATGTAATACTGATAATTCAATTTAACAGTCATTTGTTTGCACATCTTTAAATTATTCCAAGAAAATGATTAAATATTTTCCATTTTGCACATAGATGGGACCCTGACAGATAAAACCACTCTGGGTCAAAGTGGACCAGGGTGAATTGGCAATGAAGGGGTAGACAACATTCCCTAAACCTCTAGAACTAGAGCCTCTGTCTCAATTGGTTTAGCGTCATTTCATGACACTCGTTAGTGGCGGGCTTAGATAGTGTTGACTGGAAACAACCAACGTATTTCTAATCGGTATACTATGGATTATCATCTTGAATGAGTTTTAAGATCCTTTCTATTGTTTTGATCAACAATTCTTTTGCTAGAGCCGCGTGTCTTTTCAACTAGTTATGCCCAACCACTTGTTGAAGTCAGCGAAAACTGTCTTTTAACAGAAGACCGATTTGCATATCTTAGCTTCCATTAGAATTTGTTTTTGGGATGCAAATTACAAAACCATTCCATTATTTTTTTGGCTCAATTTCTGTTTTATTCCATAATATTTTTTCGTCTGGATGGCCTGGAAATAAATGACATCATTAATTTGAATAATGTTGTCTAGTTTGTTTAAGCAATATTTTATGAAACCAGAATGTTCAGCATTTTAATGAAAAATATTAGGAGGGCTTGTCTTTTATTTATTTATTTACTGTTCGTTAAAAAAAATAAGTGAGTATCCTCCAAATGTGGTAATCCTATAATTTCTGCCAAAGATTGTTGAAAGATATATTTAATAGAGCTGATATTTCGAGAGCAAAAATAATCTTCCTGCGGAAAAATGCACCATTATAACAATTGTCGACACGTAACGATAGCTTCTTGTTAGTCAATAATAACCGTATTTTACGGTCCGAGTGTCAGTATTAATTTTCATTAAGTAAATGCGTCGGTGCCACAGGGTATAGTGACGAATGTTCTGGACTGTGATATTTTAGTAAGTGTGTTCCAACTCCACACGTCTTATTACGTACACTTTGGGACTTAGAAAAGGGATGGACTTCTTTATTTTCCCAGTTATGACTTAATTAGAAACACTACTTAGATTAAGATACTATGTTTAATGGCATATCAACCTTTGTTGGTTATTTGATACCGAAATCATTCATGTAGATAGTCGTACAATTTAACTCATGGCCGGGCGGAGAAAGGGGGGTTCATACCTTTCCCAAGGATATTTGTCCGTAAGTAGAAACACTAATACTCCACCAAGAATAGCTTTGGCTTTAAATAACCCATGATGGTTGATATACCATTAATAAAAAAAACAAGCAAAAAATCATGTGACACAAACCAACGTCTTTCTCCAGACTGTGCGAATTCTGTGAATTTATAATTGATATCATGTCCGCCAATCGTTCGAGAGACCGGGGTTCAATCCCAGGTCGACTCATACCATTAACTCAAAAAATGGTACTTGATACTCAGCAATATAAGGGTAAAGTGGAGCAATTAAGTGAACGGAGTCACGCCCTCCCCTATACCTGACTTACTTATTTCTTACTCTAGAAGTTTTTTTTTTTTCTAATGGGTGCCGTGGTCTCAGATTGACTTTGAATTCAGCTATTGAAAAGGTAGACTTTGGGTCACCCTCAACTAAGGTCACCAACTATTAATCTATGGAAGTAAATTTGTTTTCTTTTGTTTTCTTTTGTTTTCTTATCTTTACTTCTTTCTCTCTTTCCAATCCGTTATATCTCTTATTGATTCCATTTGTTTTACATCGTTGCCATACACAATCACATGATATTTTTTAAAATATGAACGCTGATTTAATTTTTGATCCATTGTATATTCTTTCTTTGTATATATAATTTATATATAGCAGCCAAAATCTACAATGCCCTACTACGAAACTGCATAGAACCCAAAATAGACCATCCGTAGAATCCTAGAAGGCGTTCGGGCAAAAAACCTTCAGGCGACATTACTATTTGTCGACTTTACCAAGGCCTTCGATTCCATCCACAGAGGGAAAATGGAACTAATCCTACTAGCATACGGCCTACCAAAAGAAACCGTAGCAGCAATAATGATCCTCTACAGAAACTATATATATAATTTCCACCCTTGTTTTTGTATTTAAACATCCATCGTTGTTCTATCAACACTTGGTATTACCATTTTTAAAGTCCTGATGATGGTTTATTAAAACCTAAACGTTAAAACGTCGATTTTCTTTCATCAATTTTGGATTACTTTGTTTTTCTCCTTAATTATAGAGACTCGGTGGAAGATAGACAATCCAGGATAGCCTGGCAAACAATAAACGAAGTAAATAGAAGGAAGAGCAAAGCCAAAGCAAAATTGAAAGCTGCAAGCCAACAAGAAAGAGTAAAACTGTGGGAACAGCATTTCAAAAATCTACTAGGAAGCCCACCGAAAATAACGGATGAACCGATCACCAGAATTATCAGTAAGCAATTAGACATTAAACTAGGGCCTTTCACCAAAGAAGAACTCGACTCGGTTCTTAGAAAAATTAAAAATAGGAAAGCTGCAGGGCTGGACGAGATCCCCCCAGAAGTGTGGAAGACTAGACAATTCGACGATATACTGCTCCGGCAATGCAACGCTGTCTATAGTCAAAATAAGATAGAAAGATGGATGAAGGGATGCATCCTTCCTTTCCCTAAAAAAGGCGACCTCGGATATTATTGCAGGAGTACTACAAGGAGACACGCTAGCCCCATACCTCTTTATCATCTGTCTAGACTACGTGCTTAGAACTTCGATCGACAAAATCAGAGAAAATGGCTTCGAGCTGACTAAGAAAAGAAGCAAAAGGTACCCCGCAAAAACAATCACAGACGCCGACTAGGCTGATGACTTAGCGTTACTGGCGAGTACGCCTAATCAAGCAGAGACACTACTGCATAGTTTGGAACGAGCTGCAGCAGGCATTGGCCTCCATGTCAATGCACACAAAACTGAATATATGTGTTACAACCAAACGGGCAACATTACCACACTAGACGGAGCCTCTCTGAGGCTAGTGGACAAATTCACCTACCTAGGAAGTAGCGTCTCATCAACAGAAAACGACATCGACATACGACTGACGAAATCATGGACGGCTATAGATAGGCTCTCAATCATATGGAAATAAGACCTGACCGATGAAATGAAGCGCAGTTTCTTCCAGGCAGCGGTTGTATCGATACTGCTATATGGATGCACAACACGGACGCTAACCAAACGGCTGGAGAAGAAACTTGACGGCAACTACACAAGAATGTTGAGAGCAATATTGAACAAGTCCTGGTGACAACACCCCACGAGACGCCAACTGTACGGCCACTTGCCTCCCATCACGAAAACTATACAGGTTAGACAAGCCAGACACGTCGGACACTGCTGGAGAAGCAAGGACGAGCTCGTAAGTGATGTACTCCTATGGACCCCCAGATATGGCCAAGCAAAAGCAGGACGACCAGCCCGAACTTACATACAGCAGCTATATGAGGACACGGGATGTAACTCAGAAGACCTGCCGAAGGCGATGAATGATAGGGAGAAGTGGCGAGAGATGGTCAAGGATATCCGTGCTGGCGGCACGACATGATGATGATGAATACTTCTCCAGCAAGGTAATTATTACATGTTATTTTCAGCGTATTTCAGAGTATTTATCCGAATTTATATTTATTTGCCAATTTTATTGGAAAACTAACAATAAAAAAAAAACTTAAAAATAATTAGCAAGAAGCTACTTGCCACAAGGCGTAACTAATCATACAAAGTTTAAAAAAAAATAGTGTGTCTTTTTAGATATTTCTTCATATCTAATTATATATAACTTATTTCAAAAACAATATTTTTCCTGAGATGGAAATATAAAAAGTTATTACAAAGCGTTATTACTAATTTTGTACTAAAAATCGGGTCAAAAAACAAAAATGTTTAACTCGATATATCTTCCAAGCGTCACTCACTTATATTTTTAAATCTTTCTCAATAAAATAATTGGTAATTTTTTTTCTGATGAATGACCTCCCAGCGGAGCTTAGAATATGTTGTGTATGTTTTGTTTATTAAACACAGAATTTTGATTTTTTTCTTTCACATGCTCTTAATTTTTGAGACCCTTTTAAACGAGAATTGGCCATGTTAATATTGTTTCAAAATAGATAAGTAAGATGTATTATTAACCTGTAGTGTGGCATTAAAATGAAATCCTGATCTGTTAAACGTATGCAAAAACACAGCGTGTCAATCATTATAATTTACACCTATTGAACTCAAAGTCAGTCTGAGACTACGGCACCCATTAAAAAAGCTTTTAGTGTAAGAAATAAGTTAGTTAGTGAGAAACCCTCAACCTGGGCGGATTAATTCTCCATCTTACTGATTCTCCGTTTATTCTGACCTTAATGAAAGGAAAAGTCACTCAGAAATAAATGTGATGTGTCCCCATGAAAATGTAGTCATAATCCCAACAGAGAAGAATTTAGAACAACGAGAGATGACAACAGAATGCAATGAACATAAACAAAGATGGCGACATCCGAGCAACACGAGACGATAGACAGGAAGAACGAGAGCGAGGTGAAGTGAAGAAATAAACGCTATCCGATCGTAGAGTATAAGCCATATTACATAGATCCTCCCGTGTTGTGGACCAGTAAAAGGTCCGGAAGAAAGACACGAAACCAGGATTACCTGAAACAAGTATATTGAACGAAAGTATAAATACAGCATAGGTAAAAGAGTGTTAAACGTCAGTCTGACTGCCAAAGTATGAGGCTGGAGAGAACTTAACACGGAGATGAATATTCTCCCGGTATTCATTGTGATAGGAAGAGTTCATTATAGTCCGTAAGGTAGGTACCATAAAAGTCCGAGAATAAGGACAAAATTTAACATTAGATTACGAAATGAAACACCCTGTACATCCCAAATGATACTTTCCAGACGTCACATTGGTCACACCCACATCACCTGTTCACAACTTCTAAAAAGGAAAAAAAAACAATATACTTAATGCGTAAAGTACTCCCCAGAATCAAACACATTCTCTTAAACAGTGAGATTTTCAGACTAACTCACCCAAAATACTACCAAACAAGTAACACAAAAGACCTTTTCAAAAACACCAAATTAGATGACATCTTGAGTTTTCTAAAAAATATTTTAATCAAAATTTGACGAAATCAAACTTTTTACTAAAAACTAACCAGATATAAGTATTATAAAGACCAATACCCTAAAACCCACATGGAAGATAAAATCATTCTAACATTTTTGGTATTAGATGACTCACGGAGGTTAATATGCCGTTATACAAAGCACAAAAACTAACCTAAATGACATTTTTTAATTCATGAAACACCCTGCATATACTCAGCAGTTGACTCTGAAGGAATGTAATGAATAAACAAAACGAAGCAGAAAACCCTATTCCGGCTTTATTCAGCATACACTATTTATCTGGTGCCAACAAACACGAACGTTTGGCACAAAAACTGTGTGCAGGGCAAATCCCAGACGCATCCGGCGGCTCCAAAAATGCCTTGGACTCCATGGTATTCCTCTAAAATTTGGCGACTCAGGCGCCAGGCAATTAACCAAGCCCTGCCAGAGCAGGTGAGGACCTTAGGGGTAGGTTCCTAGAGGCCCAAGGTGTGTAGTTCTTTGCTGCGTGACATGAATGTTGGACTTCCCCGGTACCTATGTCAGGCGACCTCGATCGACGAACCGAACCGAACAGACCAGATCAAATCCGGTCGGCTTTATTCAGCATAAATGAATTGTTAATAAAATAGGAATTATCTATAATCACGAGGAGTCCATTTAACAACGAAAGGCAGGTGGGGAAAGAAATGTTCTCGACAAGGGAATTATTTATAATCACGAGGAATTTATTTTATAACAAAAGACAGGACGGGGGAATTAATATTCTCGACAAGGGAATTATTTATAATCACGAGGAGTCCATTTAACAACAAAAAGCCGGTGGGGAAAGAAATGTTATTGACGAGGTAATTATTTCATTATTCTAAAATCAGCTAGGATTCAAGTTTTGAACATTTACCCGACGTAGACGGGTAATTCGGCTATTATTTGTTCATCCAACTTCCACTAACTTGCAAAGTCTTTCAAGTGTTTACCTATTCAGCGCGAAAAACGTTTCTTTTTGGAAGCTTATTTTTCTTGAGGCAAAAATCCTTATCGTATAGTTTTGATATTTTTATTTGTCTTCTTTGTAATCAAAGACCGTATTGTATCTGGCACTGTAATTGTTACACACCACTTGCTTTTCTACATTTTTTTATCAAGCGAAGCTTATTCTCATCTTAGACATTATCGTGTCGGTTTTCCCCCCCGCTCTTTTGTTCAACAGCCAAATGCATTCCCAAAAGAGATGACGCGAATCTTCAACGTTTTGACCTTTTGTTTGCTTTACGCTGATGCACGACAATCAGAATTTTAGTTTTCCGTTGTCAGAGAATCACAAAACCTTATTTGATATTCCTCACATCTTCGGTGAATAACGTTAGAAAGTTCTGAGGCCAAGTCTAACAAAAGCCGAGGAAATCTTAGTTTTGTTTTTTGTTTGTTTTGTAATGGGTTTTTTAAGTCGTTTTCTTTTACTATTTGCATCGATTTTGTAGATTAGTCAATAATGTCTCTTTAAGAGATTCACTGACCCAAACAATAACTAATATTGATTTTATTCAACCTATTGTACAAAGCGAAATACCAGAAGAACGGGTTTTATTCTTGCCAATTTTACACAAAACCTGAGCCCGACAATATTCTGCGAGGATATTATAACTAGCAGCTTTTGCCATATATGACATTGCAAAGAACACAGGTGTACTTTTATTATGATTTTAAACAACGGTCGATCGTAACGGTTTTTGCTAGCGTATTATGAGAGTCAGTTGAAAGGTTCATTGGTTGATCAGGATACTCTCATGGAATAGGACCTAATGAGGTTTATTTTTCAACACAGTCCACCTTGCTGTACAAAAACCTTTCCATCAGTGTTGCAGTGCTTGGATTCCATTGTTCAAAAAAGTAATCTTGTTATATAATTAAGGTAATGATTAATTATATTAATCATTTTTCGTTAATTGTATTTTATTATTTACTGGCTCATTGGCCTAGTGGGCAGAATGTTTGCGAATGATCCGGGAGACCAGGGTTCAATCCCAGGTCGAGATATACCAAAGACTTAAAAAATGGTACTTGATGCCTCCTTGCTTAACACTCGGCATTATAAGGTACGTATCAAGGGTAAAGTGGAGCAGTCCAGGGATAAGAGTTGAGCCCTTCCCTAAACCTTGATGTAGTAGCTATTGAAAAGGGAGCTTTCGGGTCACCGTCGATTATAGTCACCAACTAACTAATTTAGTTTGGTAAGGCTTTGAACTTCTAGGTGTCTCTTGGTTCAGGTGTCGTAGTCAGATGGGGCATTCGCACGTCCACGAAGAAAGGATCGACAATCATCTTATGTCATAATAATTCCCAGACAGGAAATGGAGCCCTTGGAGGGAATTGGGTGGGTGGATGACGTTATGGCCGAGAAGGCCAGAGAATTTAAGGATTTTGAAAAGACGAGGGTTGAGGTACGACCGTCGAAGGTGGCGGTTGAGCTTTTTGGATCTCGACCGGCAGAGATGATATTATACTGCAAAATGCGCCATGTGTGGAGGGTGTCAGCTTAGTATGGTTAGCAATGGCTTTTATGAATTGTGTATTTCTCCTCGTGTCACCAAGGGCTGAAGACAGAAAGAAATAAACTCCTTATTATCAGACACGACAGAGTCCGCCTGCATTATTATTATTATTATTATTATTGAGATCATCACAGTATACAACAATCGTATGAGCGTAAAGTACTCTAAAAAACCAGTTTGATTTTCTGTTCGATTTTCAACTGGAAATTAATTGTACATGATAAGTTCAATCTTTATAACTTCCTAAAAGATATAACTATTAAAAGAGTATTATTCTTGTTCATATATTTGCCGCTTTTACAAAAACGTAAGCCTGACAGTGTTCTACGTAGATATTATAACTTGCAGCGTCTGCCATATATCATTGTCAAGAAAATGAGAGTAACTTTATTGTGATTAAAACAGCACACTGTAGTGAGATGTCTGATCGCACAGTGGCGTAAAAATGCTTCCAGGAGACCTATACGATTTCCAAAAAGATTAATCATGTTCAGTTCTTTGATAGTGTTTAATTTACCAAGGAAGATAAATATTAAATACTAAATTTAGATTGATTTGTTTTGTTTTTTGTTTGTTTGATGCCATATCAAAACTTCGTGGATTATTTATTGCAGAAAAAACATAATGGTACTATTCAACCCAATGCTAGATGACAGGAGTGTTCATACCTTTTCCAACGGAATCAGTCCGAATATAAGAACGACTGGAGTTTGAACTCGATTACGACGATACCACGGTCCAACACGTTATACACTACGCCAAGGGACATACCCTACCGTTTAGCTCAGAGTAATTTATATATATATATTTTTTCTTTTTGCATTATAGTATAAATTATGTAAATAAGTTATAATTTGACCAGAAACTTAAAGGCCACTGAAAATGTCCTTTAAGTTAGTGCATTTTTTAAAAAATCAACCTGGTAATATTCCTAATTCGACAGTGTCAATAATACTACATTATATTCATATATTAAATGTCAAATTATATCGATAAATGTCCAATTATTATTATGTTATTAGAACCAAAATATGTTTAGTTATTTTAAACTGAACTTCTCCTATTTGTCTATTTTATAATATTTTGAAGAATCGGTTGCGTGGCCTTGTGGGAGAGGATCAGTCCTCGTCATTTTAGTAAGTTTTCCATCTCCAGAATGTAGCCATTTTGTTCTTTCTTTTATCTTTACTATTATGGAAAAAGTTCATGTTATCTATATTCATTGATTCCATCTATATAAAAATTTCCCGTTAGAATTTGTTTCACTGTCGCTAGCAAGCAGAATCTATTCTTTCTAATCTTTCCCACATGAGACACATGTTTCTTTCTAACAGCTTCTTTCCTTGATCATCTTTATTGTAGATGAAACTCGATCAAACTTAAAACTTTTTAATACACAATGTATAAGTGTCTTATCCGGTTTTGGATTACTTATTTACGTTTCCTTTGCAATGCTTTTTTGATATATTCTTTATTTATTATTTTGTAATCCTTTGTATACTATCTGGCTTTGTTTAGATTGTCTTATTCGTTATTGTTCCTTTGTAATACTTTTTGCCACATTCCTATCTTCATTTGCCATTTTTTGCCAATCGCGGAAAACTGGTTTTGGTTTAGAATAACTATTTAAAGTATTTCACTCAATCTTGCTATATATTAATTTTTTTTCAATATATTAATTCCTTTTTATGCTACATTTTCTTAAAATTCACAAAGCTTTGTTTATTTGGCACACGCCATATCAGCGGGGCTTGTATCCCCTACGGACTAGATAAGACATTATATGAAAGATACTGAACTAGTTCCAAAATGGGGGGGTGAAGCCTTTCATTGCCATTATTCCTTGGTTCCCTCTGACTTTTGTAAAGTTGGCGACTGGAGTCGATGGTGACCAGAAGGCTCCCTTTTCAATAGCTACTACACCGATGTGTAGGGGATAGCGCTACTCCTTTCTCTGGATTGCTCCACTTTACCCTTGATACGTACCTTATATTGCTGAGTGTTAAGCAAGGAGGTATCAAGTACCATTTTTAAAGTCTTTGGTATGACTCGACCCGGGGTTGAACCCAGGTCCCCCGGACCAAGTGACCTATATATGGGCCAAATAGATCTGATTAAACATAATTTGGATGAGATATGAATAGTTGAACCACACAACTGAAAATTATTCGTATGAAGAATTTGGTTTGGTTGGTTGGGTTTAATGGCATATCAACCATTGTAGGTTAATTTAATGCTAAATCCTCTTTAAAATATATTTCAAATATATGATTTGTTAACATATTTTGTTGATAACATTATTAAACAAGCCTAAGCTTATTCTTTGCACACAGTTAAATGATTTCAAGTATTTCAGTCTAACACGAATAATTTTATTTACTATTAATAATTTGTTTGCAAAATTAAATGGATATGATTTGCAAGTGGATACTATGTGGAAAATTTCATTTTTAAATGAGTTAGAATTAATTTGTTTCCACATGCGTATTGTTATTGTTTTAATGCAGTTAGATAGTTTAAATTATTGCTATCTAACTCTAAAAACTTTTTTCAATATTGATTTTTTTTTTTTTTTGCAATAAGTGAAGTGGTTACTAGTAGTGCCACCGAACACTAATTCTATTCAATGTAGTTTATTTGCACAGTAATTCCAAGAACTGCTCCGTGATACCAATACTTTAGGCACAGCTAAAGAGTTTCAAGTATTTCTATTCAACACTAATAATTCCATTAAACATTATTCATTCGTTTGCGCACAGTTAAATGGTTCCAAGTATTGCTACATATCACTAATAATTCTATTAAACATCAATCATTTGTTTACACACAGTTAAATGATTAAATAGTTATATTTCTAGCAATTCAATTTAATATGAGTCATTTGTTTGCACACCGTTTAAATGTCAAACAGTTCTATTTGACTCATAGATAGGACAATATCAGGTGTTACCACTCTAGGTTAGAGTAGACCTGGGTGAAATAGGAATGTAGGATTATTCCACTTTCCCAAAGATTACTGGAGACTTAGAATCATATAGTTTAATGTCATATCCAGGACACTCATTGAGAGGGGCGTGTCTTATCCCTCTGCAGAGATAGACTCGGTGTATTCTACATCTCCAGTCGACTGGGCTTTGTATGAAGAATAGTTACTTGAAGCTATAATTGTTTATTAAATATTATTAGAATTAATTACTTCAAATCATATAACTGTGTTCAAACAAATGACTAAAGATAATTCCTTGAAACCATATGACAGTACGCGAATAATTTTAAATAAGAATAGTTACTTGAAGCTATGATTATTTACTAAAGGTTATTATTAGTTACTTGAAATCATATAACTGTGTTCAAACAAATGACTATCATTGAATAAAAAAGTTAAAACGATATCAATGTGCATAAGATATTTGTATTAGATAGGAATATTCAAAATCATATTACAATGTGCAAACAAATGATTACTGTTAGATCGGAATAGTTAGTTGAAATTTTGTAAGACTTATTAGTATGATATAGGAATACTTGAAACTGTATAGCTATATAAAAATTATTTTCATTAAGAATAGTTACTTAAAACAATATGATTGATTGCAAAAAAGACTGAATTCGGCATTAGATAACCCAACATACCGTAAAGACAACCAACCTACCAACAAATTATTTCATTGCAAATAAATGTACAATAGCTACTAAAAGGGTTAAATACTCTTAGGAAAGGTATGAATCCATCTCGTTCACTCCTACCTATCGGTAAATTGTAGAAGAGACTGACTTATTAACTGTCTTTCTTGGGAATCCTTGAATTAATTTTTTATTTATTTCGGACTTTTTGTCCTCATCTTGGAAAAAAAAACCTACCAAGATGAGGACAAAAAGTCCGAAATAAATAAAAAATTAAAGACAATTACAAATTTGGAACGGACCCAACTATGGAAGATCAGATAAGGAGAACAAATAATTGGATTCATAAGACCAAAAAATCCAACCTTCGGGGCCCGTGGCGCAGCGGATAGGGGCGTTGAGTCTCTACGGTTCCAGGTGAGCATTGTCAGAAGATAGCGGTTTCAATTCCTACCCAAGTCGGCGAGAGGTTTACTTGGTCAAAAACGTGGTGCGATAGACAGCAACTATGAAAGGCAGTAATTACTAGGGATACAGTTACAAGACTCAACATTCCTATCCGAGGTCACGGTTAATCACCTGAAGAAGGCCAGTGGTGAAATTTGGCCGAAACGTACTGAAGAAGATACAAAATAAATATATATGCAATAAATATATATATCTGACTTATTAACCTTGATAAGACATTCTGTCAAGAAGATTGAAACATTAAATTGAGACCAACTTTACCCTGCTTAAAAAGTTGATCTTTCTATCACATTCACTAACAGTAATTAAGTATATTCAGCAATATAACATACACATACGTCATTCATTATTATAACAGGATGAGTATATGTATAAAGATTGCTTTGGTTTTATTGCATATCAACCCAGCATTGGTTATTTAATGCCGAATCCTGTTTTACATGTATATCAAATATATATGATTTGGTTTGGTTCCGTGTATAATACGCACCCGAGTATATATATATATATATATATATATATATATATATATATATATATATATATTGTGCAATTGCTAAATCGAATCATTTTAAATTATAAATTTCGCGTATGCGTTTTTGCTTTGTCAGGTTTTGGCTACTGTGCTGTAGTCTTGGGTCACCTAATGACTGTCCGTATGTACCATGACGCAATTCACTCCTCAAAAAATTTCGAAAAGTCATATTGTACCGCATGGTATTCACGCTGGGAACCTCAATATGAAGATTCCACTGTGTGTCAATGTAAATCTGAAGACTTGTTCACATTCATAAAGATGAAATCCAAAGAAAAAATCTACATCATGGTGTTTAGAGTGGATATTAGTCATGAAGGCCTCCATTCTTCTTCACACATTGCCTCAAACTCAACGGGAGAGGCCTTTATCAAGTGCCTGAAGAAGGAAGCACAGTCTCGAATCAAGAGGGTAACTGCTGGAAGATCCTACGTCTTACAACAGGACTCGGCACCATGCCATTCAAGAAGAACCCAGTTTGGGCTGTCAGAAAATTTCTGTGACCACATCACCCTTAATCTGGCTGCTCAACTCCTCAGATTGCAACCCCCTTGATCATTTTGGGTGAGCTGCAATTGGCTAACAAAACACTGTGCCAAACCAAGGATAAACTGAAGGCAAAGATAATGGCAGCATTGATCAATTTAAACAAGAAAATCTCCGGAAAGCTTGCAAGAGATTCCGAAATCGTCTGGAGGCAGTTGTTGAAGCTAATAGCGATTTCTTTAAATGAATTTAAGCTATTGTATTTTAAGTTATGCTCATATAATTTTTGTAAATATATCTGATAAAATAAAATATCAGTATTATTTCTATTTTTGTATAATTTAGACGTGTGTTTGCCCATCACACACACACACACACATTATATATATATATATATATATATATATATATAATATGGTTGTCAAAAGCTCATTAAATCATAGCATGATATTGCGTGCATATGAAGACGCAGGTGTGCGTGTACAATGCTCTTTTTTAAATGAAAAATCTTTTATTAAAGATGAGGCCAGGTTATGACGACACGAATCTCAAATACTGACATCAAACACTTGTTCAACTGACACTTGCCGATTCTGGGCTACGATCTATTGACAAGAATGCACACATTGATGCGTTCAGCTCGGTGACCTTGGCAACTACTCACAATCCCTTGAAAGTGGTTTGCAGAATTCATACAGGATACTGAGACATTGACGGATTCAAGACAGCCTTAGCTTAAAACAGAGAGAACAAAATGCCCGTTTTATTTTTCTCCCAAGGGAGACAATTCAAAGAGAAATCTTATTCCACACGTCACAATCTGACAAGGTACGACCTGGAAAGGCAGTTGTCATATGACAGTATTCCGATCAGATGACAAGTCTAGAATGAGAAAGATAATACTACTACAAATAATAATAGCCCAGTCAACTGTAACTGTAGAATACACCGACTGCATCCCTGCGGAGGGTTAAGACTCCCCAAACAGTGTCCTGGATATAACACTAAACAATCAGATAGTGAGACTTCAGTAATGCTGGAGCTTGGGGGAATGCAGAGTACACCTTCTTTACCATTGCTCCCAGGTCCATTCTGGCCCGGAATGGTAGCACCTGATAGGGCCCTAACTATTGGTCAAATAGAACTGTCAGACATTTAAACTGAGTGAAACAAGTAACTTTGGCTAAATTGAATTGTTAGAAATAGAACTGTTTTTACATTTAACTGTGTGTAAACAAATTACTAGTGTTTAATTGAATTATTGGTGATATATATCAATACTTAGATTAATTTAAGTTTGTTGACTAAAGTTTACATATCATATCTAATATATATGTATAAACCAGATCTGGGATTTAATAATCTACAATGATTGATATGTCATAAAACTAAACCAACCCACCCCTATAAAACAATAATAATAATAATAATAATAATAATAATAATAATCCACTGGGAAATGTGCAGAGATATTTAAATTTGACAATACTAACAAATGGTATATGCACAACCCAGCACCTGTCCTAGAAAATGACACGCATAAACTCCTATGGAACTTTAACATACGAACGGTCGAGATAAGGTAATCTGTGTGTATGTCGAAGTCCCATAGGAGTTTATGTGTGTCATTTTCTAGGGCAGGTGCTGTATTGTGCATATACAATTTGTTAGTGTGGTCAAATTTAGATTTCTTGCACGACCCAGTCGTATTTCGTCTTATACTCCTTCTGTACTAATTTGCTGCATTCGATTATTATTATTATTATTATTATTATTATTATTATTTACTCCTTTAGAGTTTTTCACATCAGTGTTATTATTATTATTATTATTTACGATATTGACGTCGATTAACAAATCTTAGGAACACAAAATTTCAGACTGTCTCAAATCGACTAAAAAAAAAAGAATGAAGTGTGTAAAATATAATTTAATTTGGTATTTCTGTTCTGAACCGCACACTTTAACTTCCAAACGTTTAACAGACCAACAGGTCTCGAGTTCTGATATTTGATCAGGAAATAATCAAATAAGTTTCTCTTGCAGCAAATGAAATCTGTTGTGACAGGTATTGATCGATCCATATGCTTTGATTAAGTACAGAGTGTATGTAGATAATTGAAAGACCTCAGGGAGTTTGGACATTTTTCCTTCTCTGGTTTTTCGCGTGATAGCTAATCTCCACTGTGTCAGGAGGTTATGCCGATTTCGTTGAAGCCTGGGAGAATTGATTTGAACAAGTTCATTTTTTTACAGTTTTGTTAAGATTTATACAAAGTGAAAATGGATGTATTAAACACATCACTGAATGCGAATATATTGAACATGTCAATTTATTTATCAAATGGTTTTTAAATTTTAGTAGTGTAAGAAATATGCAATTTTCAAGGTGTGTTAAATATTCATCCTCATCGAGAAAGTTTACTGCTCTATTAAAAATCATATTTTTCTTCGTGTTACTCTTTTATGTCCTACTAATAATTATTCAAAATGGAGTATATCTCGAAGTTATTAGAAACATTAATCTATTTGTAATATGTGCTTTTAAATATATTTAAAATCATTTTTTTAAATTAATATATTTTCATTGAAGAATTAAACCTAATTATTTAAAACTAACCTTTAGATTTTTGTGCCAACACCCGCCGACTGACACCACTATCTCAGCTCCCACTCATGGCCATCGGATCGATCATCTAGTGGTTTCTCTCATTTCCGACCAGGGGTATTACACATTTCTTTACAGGTACGCAAAATACAACCGAAAGGGGGAAGAACAAACAAACGAACAAACACGTGCCTAGGTTAGCACCAAGCGAAAGAAAGAGAGAAGTTTGTGACATATTTTGTGCATTCTGTGAGCTAACGCGAGCGTGTACTCGAGCGAAAAGTCTCACAAAGCCACTAGCAATGCTGACTTGTCTTCTCGCGTTGGTCAACCCAGCCTCCGTAGGTCAACAGGTATTAGCAGTCGTCTTTCTGACTTCTATTCTTCTCTCTTTTCTGCCCTACTTTCATCTCCTGACTGCCTCATCTGCTCTCCTTTGTCAACTGTCACTCTCTGCTCCCTTCTGCTGACTGTCCATTATCTTGACTGCTCTTTCATGCCTACTGTCCTCTTCTGCTCCCTTCTGCTGACTGTTTCTCTGGGAGCTTCCTTCCCTCGTCCACTTCTGGTCGCGTGGGAGATCTTGTGCGCAGGCCCTTTGTGTGGGTTTCGCGCCAGAACAGACAAAGAGATTCTCTGACCGGCACCCACACATACACCCATACAACGAATGCCCAACATCGTGTCACATTTTCTGTTTAAATAAGAACTTCTACTTTTGCCATTATATTCAGTTCGGTTTCTTTGTTTAATGGCATATCAACCTTTGTAGGTTATTTAATACCCAAGCCATTCTCCTAGAAGAACAGTAGTGGTACTATTTAACCCATAGCTGGGAGGATAAGGGGGTTCAATACCTTTCCCAAGGGTATTTGCCCGAAAGTGAACGCAATAGCGCGATTGGAGTACGAACTCGCTTACAAAGATTCCGAAGTCCATCGCTTTAACCATTACACCACGAGGACACCCCCCTATTATATTCAGATTTCCGTTGTATTAATATCAAAATATTCTAATGACAAGTGCATACTATAAAGAATTACTCATAATGATTATAGAAAGAACTGCTCTTGAGCATTTCAGCAAACAAAAATCCCATTATTGTTGATCGTCAATATTACGTTGCAAAAGGAGATAAGTGTGCGAATTAGATTAATTAGATTATATGTAGTTATTCTAATCTATACTCTCTTGCCTAATCCAGGGGAGTCTCTTGCTCACTTTTATAGGCCTTCTAAAAAGGATGAAAACCACATGAATATATGAGATTATCTAATACTCAATCTGCGCTGAAAATCAAATATATTTTGAAAATATGTAGGAATAAAGGCAAGATGGCACAAGAGACCTCCTCCACTTTACCAGACATTAGTCTCTTGCTCACTTTTATCGGCTATCTAAAAATAGTGATCATTAGTATTGATCTCTTTGTGGAGCACAAGACACTCAGTTTATAAAGAGAGCAATGATTTCATTTGCTATCATAGCCAATATAAACAGCAATTACTGTCAGTGGTCAGTAACTTCATATCCAGCCAAGAGTTGACTGCTGCTCTTGACACATAATTATGTCATAAGCTGACCACCACTGACCGTTGACCGGCCAAAGATTGTCATGATCAGGTGCAAGTAATACATTTCCCCAATCGTTGAGTTCTCTACAGGTGTCTATAAACTGGCAAGGAGAGAATTTATTAAAATATCTCCTTTCCAGCAACTTTGACATCGTATATTCATCTAGAGCAGAATTTTATGAAGACTTCCATGAAATTAAATGTTTGGATGAAAGTTTTATTTAACTCTTTGCTCTGGTATCTTATGTACAAAATGTTACTTTGTGTATCTTCGAAAAAAGTGTCGTGATAAATAGTTGACGAGATGGACACATTTGATTCTAGAGACAAAAAACAAACGTGTTCTTACAGTTTAGTACTCCCGTTTTTATAATGGCCCATGGTGTAATGGTTATCGTCGTAGGAAATAAACACGGTGACACGAGTTCAAATCCTGACCGAGACTGATTGCATTTCACATAGCACAAATACACTTGGGAATTATTCTCCCTCCAGCTATGGGTAAATAGCAGGGCAGACTAGGTTCTTCAGCCTTGGTGAGCCAACTAGTCTAGGAAAAGGAAAAATTAATTCAAACCTGTTAAAATTCGCTTAAAAATTGACCTTGTGTCATATCCTGCCCGAACGGAGGAGTTGGTAAATACGATTAAATGGCCTAGTCAGCTGGTACAGCAGAATACATCGACTGCATCTCTGCTGTAGGGTAAGACCCACCCCACCCAGTGAGTGTCATGGATATGACACTAAGCAATATGATAGTAAGAATACAGTAATGCACGAGGAAGAATTGACGGATTCATGCCTTTCCCAAGGGTATTAGCACTATGTGAAATGCAAACAGTCCCGTCCAGGTTTTGAATTCGAGTCGCCGATGGCCCAGTCGGCTCGGGCTGCAGTACACACGGTCTGCATTTCTCTAGAGGGGTAAGACTCTCCCAACAAGTGCCTTTGATATAACACTTGAAAATCTGATGGTAAGGCTCCAGTAGTGCTGGAGCTTTGGAGAATGCAGAGTACCCCTTCACTGTCATTATTCTCAGGTCCACTCAGGCTCTTAGTCGTAGCACTTAATAGGGTTCTATCTATGGGTCAAATAGAACGATTTGACGTTTAAATTGTGTGCAAACAAATGACTTATACTTAACTGAACTGTGAGAAATAGAACTGTCAGATCATTTGAATCTACAAATGTCTTTACAAATCATTTATTTAATATATATGTAAAAACAGGATTTGGCATTAAATGACTAACAATCTTTAATATGCCAGACAACAAAAGCAAACCAAACGTTTATTAAAGTGTTTACAATTAAGGTCGACTACATCAGTTTTTTTACAAATGTTTTCAGTTGTTTGGTTGGTTGGTTTTTATGACATACCAAACTTTGTAGATTATTTAACCCCAAATCCATTTTTAAACAAATAATCTCTTCTATTTCAAATAATTCAGTTTAGCATGAGTACACAGTTTAATTGTCAAAAACATTTCTATTTCAAGCTATTCAGTTTAGTCAAACTGTCTAATTCAAAAGTTTTCAGTTTCGAATAAGCATAGTTTTGGTCCACACACAGTTAAATGTCAAAGCAGTTCTATTTCAAGAAATTCAATTAAGCATAAGTACGCAGTTTTGATGTCAAAAGAGTTTTATTTCAAGTAATTACGTTTAGCAAAAGTATGTAGTTTAGTTCTATTTGACCCATAGATAGGACCCTATCAGGTGCTACCACTCTGGGCCAGATTGGACCTGGGAGTGATGGCAATGAATATCTAATCCACATTCACCAAAGCTACAGCATTACTTGAACCTTCCCATTAAATTCAAAAACAAACGTCCATTCTGCTGCACAATAGAAATCTAATTCAGGAAAATACTTCCATTGTAAATTTATATTTCGATTTTTGCGAAGTTGTTTCGAAGGAGATTTTTGTTTTGTTTTTTGCACACTGTTATATGATATCAAGTATTTCCATCCAATACGAATAATTTTCACTGACTTGTATGGTTTCATGCAATCCAATCTGATATAGATATTTATATGGATTCCGGTAATTATCTATTAATAATAGTAATTTGTTTGCGCACAATTACACGGTTTCAAGTAAATAATTATAAACCATCGTAAATTATTATAGCTTCAGGTATCATGTATTAATGCTAAACTGAATTATTTGCAATAAACTGTGCACTTATGATAAACTGAATTATTTGAAATAGAACTGTTTTTCACGTTGAAATTGTACTTACGCTAAACTGAATTGACGTTTAACTGTGAGTGGACAAAATCTATACTTATACTAAACTGTATTGTTTGATTTAGAACCATTTGACTAAACTGAATAGCTTGAAAGAGAAATGTTTTTTGACAATTAAACTGTGTACTCATGCTAAACTGAATTGTTTGAAATAGAACTGAATATTTGTATAAAAACGAGTTTGGCGTTAAATAACCAATAAGGGTTGATATGCTATAAAACCCAATCAATCGACCTACCAACAAATCATATATATTTGATATATTTATATAAAGAGGATTTGGCATTAAATAAACAATAATGATTGATATACCATAAAACCTAAACAATCCACAAAAAAAAAAAAACAACAACCAAACAAATAAACGAGTGATTCCTTGCAGCAACATTAGTGGTCTATTCTATCCATATCACAACTCTTTTAAATTCTGCTAGAATACTTAAAAAGAGCTCGGGAGACCAGAGAAAACTTTTATCTCCCTCAGACTTCAGTGAAAAAACACTCTTAAAACGTATAAACTTCTCTAGAAAATTGAGAAAAGAGTTACTTTCTGAAAACTCATTACAGAAAAAAAATGGTCAAATTTAAATCTACTTGAAAATATTTGGAGTATGATAAAACAAAAGCTGTATAGTAGGGGAGACTAGGTTCTTCAGCCTTGATGAGGCAAATAGTCTAGGTGAAGGAAAACTCTGAATTTAAACCTGTTAAACTCCGCTTAAAAATTGACCTTGTGTCATATCCTGCCCATATCATGTCATATCCTGCCCATGTCATATCCTCTAACTTGGAGTGGTAGCACCTGACAGAGTCCTCTCTATGTGTTGAATAGAGGTGTTTGACTTTTAAACGATATACTTATCCCAAACTGAATTGTTAAAAATACAACTGTTTGATCATTTAACTGTGTGTAAACAAAAAACTGTGTACTTATGCTAAACTTAATTGTTTGAAATAAAACTGTTTGATCATTTAATCGTGTGTAAACAAATAATTGATGTTTAATTGAATTGTTAGTGATGCATTGCAATACTTGAAACCATTTTACTTTTTGATTTATGCAACATTGAATTGTTTAAAATAGAACTGTTTGGTCATTCAACTGATCTTTTATTGAATTGTTAGTGAGACAGAGTAATATTTGGAAACATTTAACTGTGAACAAACAATAAATAATAAATAGAATTATTCATATTAGATAGAATTAAAGAAAACTATTTAACTGTGTGCAAAAAATGAGCAGAGGTTCGTTTAAAAACTTTATCAACAAAATGTGTATAAAAATCTTATATTTAAAATATATGTATCAGAATTTGGCATTAAATAACCTACGATGTTTGATATGACCAATTCAAACCAAAGCAATCTTTTTCAATAAAACTATATATTCACTCTCTTCAATAAAACTATTTGCTAATTACTAACCATAAAAGTATTAAGAGGACTTTGGTGTATTTTCTTTCGCACACTATACATAATTCAGGGTAATTTTGTCGAGCTCTTTATTTTTTTGTCGTCAAACATAGCCTGAAAATTATTTATATTTAAAAATTCCGATTTCGAATTTCGAAATGTTTTTCAAATACAAACATCCCCAAGAAAAAGTCGCTGAACTGGAGATAAGAGGAAAAATCGAGGCCATCCAAATCAAAAGACTTTTAAGACAAGCTAGAATACTAAGGTGAGTCTTGGAACTATGATGATACTTGCAGTTTGTTGAAGTCCACCAGTTAAAACTGATATATGATATTTTAATACACCGACAATAAAATAAAACGGTTTACCCAAGTCAGTTGAATAAATAATTTGGTTCGAAGTTCTCTGAAAGTTACCAACTTTGACAAAAGATATATAAAGATGGCGGGAATGCATTACGGTCGAAAATTTATTAGTATAAGGACCACAATGAGGACAATGCTAACTTACTTAGTTTAGTGGCATATCAGCATTCGTGCGTTATTTCATGCCAAAGTCATTCTTTTATAACAGTAGTGGTACTATTTAACTCATAACTCAAGCGATAAGGGGTTTCATGCCTTTCCCAAAGATATTTGTCCGAGAGTAAACGTAATAGCGTGACTGGAGTTTGAGCTCGCTTACAATGTTATTGCAGCCATTACGCCACGGAGACTCCCCCAATAAAGACAACGGCGACAAGAGAGTGAAATTAAGACAGTGCTTCAAAATTGATGGTAGTACCAACAAACAATGGAGCAGACAGAACTATTCCAAAGGTCATTGATTCCGTAAAAGCGCACCTAAATTTGGGCTAGCATTTACAAAAATGATCAATGGGTTTAAACTATGAATGTCTGGCGAAGGACATTCGTATTCCCTCCTCACTATATAGTCATTTTAAAAGTTTTCTGCGTACTCAGATCCTTAATATATACCTATATATTACATTTAAAAACCTTAATACGTTTGTTTAGTTAAATGTTAAGCATTATCTTTTAATTTTCTTCCTAACTGGTGTTATTTTATATAAGTAACCGGTTAGTACTTTTGTTAAAGAAAAAGAGTCACTGTTGTTGGTGTAGAAACGATCGTCACCTTGTTTAAATTTGCGGATATGTTTGTGGCTTAAATTAAAAACCACTACAACAATTGAAACGCAGTTTCTTCCAGGCAGCGGTCGTGTCGATACTGCTATATGGAAGGACTACTTGAACGCTAACTAAACGGCTGGAGAAGAAGCTAGACGGCAATTACACAAGAATGTTGCGAGCAATATTGAACAAGTCCAGGCGGCATTACCCCACAAGGCACCAACTATACGGTCACCTGCCTCCCATCACGAAAACTATCCAAGTTAGACGAACCAGACATGCACGACACTGCTGGAGAAGCAGGGACGAGCTCATAAGTGATTTACTTCTATGGACCCCCGCATATGGCCAAGCTAAAGCGGGATGACCAGCTCGAATATACATACAGCAGCTATGTGAGGATACAGGATGGAGCCCTGACGACCAGCCAGAGGCGATGAACGATAGGGAAAAGTTGAGAGAGAGGGTCAGGGATATCCGTGCTAGGGGCATGACATGATCATGATGATGATGATGATGACATCACTTGAACTCCACTGGCCAGTGACCTAAAACTGCCCCTTGACTTTATAAGATGCAGCTTATAAGATGGTTTGTCTAAAACATTTTTAAATTGTCTTATAAGCCACGTAAAACGGTATATTCAACCGAGGGTTAATTCTTTTTGATAAAATACTTTTAAAATCCAAAATATTTGCGAGGCATAAATTCTGATCAGATTGATAAAAGCTAAATACTTTTCCATTTCAAGAGAAAATGTATAATTTTCCTCAACTTTTAAAGACGAAACTTTAGTGTCTTTTTTTTTTGTATAAATTTAGAAGAATATATTTATGCAGAAAAAGAGACCATATCTTATAATAATGAATACGGTTCGTGTACAACCACCCATATGAAAAAAGTGCAAACGTCTGTTTCATGAAAGGAGGTAATTAGCTTGTAACAAGACTACAGTGAAACGTTTCCGTCTATCTTCATCCATTTTTCTTTTTCTCTCTTGAGGCTTTTAAATCAGATCTTCTTTCATTTCGTTCAAATTCTTTATCCATTAATTCAGAGGATGATTTCTTCTCCTTTCCTTCCCTGTAATCATTTGTATTTCCTCCTTCATTTCTCTTTGTATTTTCAACAGCTTTCTTTCTTGATGTTTCGACTTTGAAGTATCCATATATAATTAAATCTTAGCTTACTTGTATCATGTCACTTTTACTTTGCATATACAGTGGTACGCTGACTTAAGTCACTAATTAGTTCTTAAGAAGGTACTGTTAGTCAAAATCGACGCAAATCGAGATATATTTTTCGTAAAATTAATGTACTTGGGTGAGACGAAAGTTTTGCAATAATTTGATACGAGTTAATTTATGGAGCGTATATCATCACGTGACCGAAGTTAGCTACTCGCTGTCGTTGGTAATATGATGGTAGTTTGTGCGCTGACATGCTGCACTTTATCGCACTCCGAGTGTGATTCGAAAGTTGTTGCGCAGATGACCGAGCAACGTAGTTTAATTTGGAATCTAATGTTTTACGAGTTGGAAATTAACCATAAAACTGCAGAAGCAACAAAAGACATTAGTTTTCCGAAAGGTGAGGGCGAGTTTGGTTGGTTGTTTGGGTTTTATGGCATATCAACCTTTGTAGGTCATTCAACGCCAAATTCTGTCTATATATACATACATATTCAACCAAAGATTTCAAAACGAATATTAAGGTTGGTAGAATTTTCTATTAGCAGGATTTCATTTGTTTGCACAAGGTTAACCAGTTTTAAGTTGTCTTATTTTTTGGTACAACTGTGTCTCTCGCAAGAAGGACGGAATGTCATCTATTTTGACGTTCTCGGACAGATCGGTTAAGTTATTTACTTTGAAAAATTGCTTTCTGATAACAGCGAAATCTCTGCATTCTATAAGAATGTGATAACCGTCCAAGTTGTCTGGCAGGTTAAACACTGTGGTTGTGGTTCCTGTTTCAAAATGAAAGAGTGAGTAAGCCTTGTATGACCAATTCGCAATCGGGATATAACAACTTGTTCTCTCCTTGATTTTCTCGATGCTGGTCATCACTCTCCTAAGGTGGGCTGAATTTGGAAGAGTTTATTGTGGATGTTATTGCTCCATTGTTGTTGCCATTTTGTGTGATAGAATTTATTAATTGTTGGTTTCAGGTCAGTATATGGGATCCTGGATTTATCGGGTGTCAGATTTAAGGCCGATTTGGCTGCCGAGGGCGAGGTTTATCGCAGTACAGTAATCAGAGGGTCCAAGAAATGTCACGCGGGTTGCAAGAATCTTGATGATAAGCAAAGTTAAGTAGGTGTAAAGGCGTAGATTCCGAGGCTGTGCTTCAAGCTATAAAAAATTACGTGAATAGCACTCTGAGATTATCAGGTGAGTTTGGCATCTCACAGTCCAAAGACCATCACGACCTTAGTAATAACATTCAGAGATGCCGAATCTTATTCCTCGTTACCAAAATTTTTCAAGACTTTTGACGCATCTGAGTACCTGGAAATAAGTCACTAATTGGTTTGAGAGAATATTCCTGTGGCGTAGTGGCTAACGTGCTGAACTTGCGATATCGTAGTGCGCGAGTTCGAACACCAGTCACGTTATTACGTTTACTCTGGAACTAATATTCGTGGGAAAGGCATGAACTCCCTTATTCTCCAAGCTATGGATTGAATAGTATCACTACTGTTCTTCAACAAAGATGGCTTTGGCATTGAATTATTCACGGAGGTTGATATATCATTAAACAAAGTTATCAAACTAAATTGATTAGTTCTTAAGATTGCATGGTTTGTCAGAATCGACACAAATCAATACAATTCTTTATATTAAGCTTAATGCAGTTTTAAAAAATTCCTTCCTGGCCCCAATATATATATATATATATGTGTGTGTGTGTGTGTGTGTGTGTGTGTGTGTGTGTGTGTGATCAGTAGAAAAGAATCAGACAATATGGAGAAAAACTGAAAAACAAATTAATCCAAAAGGAAGAATTCAATGTAAAAGAAAGTCGATGTATAACGTTTCATGTTTTATTAAACTATCACCAAGACATAGAAAAGAGGATATCGAGTGTCGTTAGATCAACGACGAATGTTTGATGAAATACCAAACAAGGAAGGAAATTATATATGCTGAGAAAAGGGGCATAACGCTTTATCAATAAATCAGTTTTCATGTTTTTAAAATATCACGTGAATGTGCCCCCTGAGAATTAATTTTTTTTTTTATTGCGGACTTTTTGCCCTCATCTTGGTAATTTTTTTTGTTGTTTCTTCTCACTACGTTTTGGCCAAATTTCACCTCTGACATTCTTCGGATAGGAATGCTGAGTCTTGTAACCGTATCCCCTGTAATTACTGCAATAAAAAAATTAATTCTCAGATTAAGAAGCCTCATCTCAAAAGGATTCCCAATAAAGAATGTGCCCCCTTTTTGATATCATCTTTTCTAAGTCCTGATGATGGTTTTATTAAATCCGAAACGCTATAGCGTCGACTTTCTTTTACATTAAATTCTTCACTTATGATTGTTTTCTTTTTCAATTTTTCTTCAGATAGATAGATAGACATGCATATATATATATATATATATATATATATATATATATATATATATATACATATATATATATATATATATATATATATAACATATCTGTGTTTTATTGTATTTGTCTACAGTTTAATGAAGTATATTTATTAAATATGCGGATAGCTGATCTATTGATTGACTGATCGATCGATTTTAATAACATATCAATGCGTCTAGGGTTATCTTTTGCCTAAAAGTTATGGAATTGTGTCCGTTGTATATTTATATTGATATTTATTGTATAGTTATTTCATAAGAGTTTTTGTACACTGTTATATGATATCAAATATTTCAATCTAATAGAAATAGTTGGCAACCGGTACTCCGCATTCCCCAAAGCTCCAGCACTGCTGGAACCTCACCATCAGATTGTTTAGTGCCATAATAGGACACTCGTTAGGATGGTGCGGTCTTACCCCTCTGCAGAGGTGCAGTCAGCGTATTCTACAGCCCTAGCTGACTGGGTAAAAACCCTTATTTTCAAATACAGCAGTCAACCCAACCCAAGAAAAGATGAGATCTTCTAGATGAAATACTTTTCCAAATCCTTCATACGCACTAGAACAAACTCCTATTGATTTTCGTTTTGGTTTGGTTTGGTTTAATGGCATATCAACCTTTGTAGGTTATTTAATACCAAAGCTAGAAGAAAAGTAGTGGTGCTATTTAACCCATAGCTTGGGGGATTAGGGGGTTCATACCTTTCCCTGGGGTATTTGCCCGAAAGTGAACATAATAGCGCAACTGGAGTACGAACACGCATACTACGATTCCACAGTCCATCGCTTTAACCATTACACCACGAGGACACCCCCTATTGATTTTCATTTGTTTCAATTATTAGAACATTTCATAAGTGGCGGAAGATTCAGAAATAAAGTAGTTGAAAACGGTTTCTCCAGTTTTTCGGGGGAAAAATTCTTTTAACTTGTAATCAAAACATGCGACTGGGGCTGTAGTATACACTGACTGCATCTGAGCAGAGGGATAAGACCCCACCAACAAGTATCCTGGATATGACACTAAACCATCTGATGGTGGGGCTCTTGTTCTGGAGATTTCATTGCCATTGCCCTTAGGTCCACTCTGACCCGGGGTGGTAGCACCCGATAGAATCCTATCTATGGGTCAAATAGAACTGCTTGATATTTAAACTGTGAGCAAAAAAAAATGACTTGCATTAAGTTGAATTGATAGAAATAGAATTGTTAGACTATTAATCTGTACTTGTCTACAAGTCATATATACTTAATTGATCCATAGATAGGATTTGACGTTAAATAACCTACAAAAGTTGATATGACATAAACCCAACCAACCAACCAACCAACAAAAATGTACACCAAATATAATCATATAATATAAAGTACACCAAATATAATCACATACAACACTATATCGATACAAACAGAAGAAGGTGACGACAATGACGTAATCTGTCGTTGGTCAATGTAAGTTCCTGGCTTCAAACTTGAGACAAAACTTGTAATCAACAATAACAGGCGCACGAAAGTCAAGGTAAGAATCTATAATCAATGTACACTCGCGCGTACACACAGAGAAAGAGTGAGTGAGAGAGAGAGAGAGAGAGAGAGAGAGAGAGAAAGAAAAAGAAGATTTTCTTGACGACAATTAGAAAAATATTTAAGAGCTAAATCTATACTTAATTTTTCTACATTACAATTTTTCCATAATTTATATAGATTTTAAAGATTTCCCTGTATTTCGATTCTTGTTAGCGGAATTAACCGTTTCCTGTTTCTCTGACATTTCTTCTTTTCCTTTCTTTTTTATTCCTACTTTTAACAGCCATTCTTCTTCTTTCATCATAATTTTTTCTTCTTCTTCTTCTTCTTCTTCTTCTTCTTCTTACTGTTTCTTTCTCTTCTTTTTCTTCTTCTTTTTAGTCTTTAGAATACCTTTGGATTTCTTGTCTCTCTCTCCTATCAAATCTTTTTTTTTATAAAGATTACCTTTTAACACTGAAATTCCTCGACTATAACTGGCAAGATATAAATTCTCTTTCACCCCAACAATCGCTCACATGATAAGTGAATTTCGCTTTCACCTCGGGTCACCCACAAATAAACTCTTGCTCACCAACACCGAGAAAATTATATTTAGTCAGAAAAAGACAAGTGATATTGGAATCAAGTTCTTTAAGTTTTTTGGCAAATAGCCGGTTTTAAGCACAAATTCATATTACCAAAACATGAAACCAGGCTTCAAATTCAAAGGTCATTGCTCCGAAATTGTCTGAAGAAATTAGCATCAAAATAAGTTATTTTTGTGGTTTTGGGAGGTAAAACATATTAGTTCACAGCGGCCAAGGGCGTGTAGATTACTCCTCTATTGATGTCTACAATTCTAAGAGGCAGGCATTCCTTTTCCTTCTTCACGATGCTAACACCCTTTTCTAGAGTATTACCAGTCATTTATTCTGCTGACCTCGAAATGATATAGACACCGGGTCATAAACTCGTAAAATGTAAGAGCCAAGACTTTCATCATCATCATCATCATCATCATATCGTGCCACTAGCACAGATATCCCTGACCCTCTCTCGCCACTTTTCCCCATCGTTCATCGCCTCTGGCAGGTCTTCAGGGCTACATCCTGTGACCTCACATAGCTGCTGAATGTATGTTCGTGCTGGTCGTCCTGCTTTTGCCCGGCCATATGTGGGGGTCCATAGGAATACATCACTTATGAGTTCGTCCCTGCTTCTCCAGCAGTGTCCTGGTTCTTCTAACCTGGATAGTTTTCGTGATAGGAGGCAGGTGGCCGTATAGTTGGTGTCTTGTGGGGTGTTGCCGCCAGGACTTGTTCAATATTGCTCGCAACATTCTTGTGTAATTGCCGTCTAGCTTCTTCTCCAGCTGTTTTTTAAGCGTCCATGCAGTGCATCCATACAGCAGTATCGATACGACAGCTGCCTGGAAGAAACTGCGTTTCATTTTATCGGTTAGGTCTGATTTTCATAAGATCGATAGCCTATTGATAGCTGTCCATGCCTTCGTTAACCGCGTGTCGATGTCCTTTTCGGTTGATGAGACGCTGCTTCGACGTATTTGTTTTCTTGTTGCTGATGTACGTAATAGAAAGGTGAAACTCGGTTATGTAATAAGTCTATCAGACAGTTTTTTAAACCTGGGTTAAGAGTAGAATGGTTATGTCATTAATAGGAGGCCACTCTAAAAAATTGTCGTAGGAAATGGAATCGGTGACTCGATGGTTTGATTTGGTTTGGTTTTACGGCATATCAATCCTTGTAGGTGATTTAATGCCAAATCCATTTTTATACATATAAACAGTTCTATGTCAAACAATTCAGTTTAGCACACAGTTCAGTTTAATTTGATCCATAGATTGGACCCTATTAGGTGTTACCACTCTGGGCCAGAGTGAACCTGGGAGTGATGGCAATGAAGGGGTACTCTGTATTCCCCAAAGCTCCAGCACTACTGGAGCCTTACCATCAGATTTTTGAGTGTCTTATCAAGGGCACTTCTTGGAGGAGTCTTACTCCTCAACAGAAATACAGTCTGTGTATTCTACAGCACCAGCTGACTGGGCCATCGGCGACTCAAATTCAAATCTTGGACGATACTGTTTGCATTTCACATAGTGAAAGGTATGAATCTGACAATTCTTCCTCAAGCTATCGGTAAATTATTTGGGCAGACCGAGCTCTTTAACCTTTGTATGGCAACTGGTGTAGGAGAAGGAAAACTCTGAATACCAACCGGTTGAACTCCCCTTAAGAAATTGACTTGGCGTCGCATCCTACTCGTGCAGAGGGAAAGGTAAATACATTCGCTATTTTCCAGCGAATTATCGAATTTTACTTTGACATATCTAATCTTTATGGTATAATTTTGTACTTTTATATTACAAAGTCAGTTTCTCTTTTTAAGTTTCCCCCTCGTAGCCATGTCCAGGTCATTTCATGTGCAGTTTCATCAGTTTGTCGCTTAAAATAACCATGTCATTTCTTGGGGTGTTTTGTTATTATTTTGCTTTTCTTTAAGTCATTTCCGCTGTTATTATTGGTTTGGCTTCATTGTTTAACGGCATATCAACCTTCATAGAAGAATAGTAGTGGTACTATTTAACCTATAGCTGGCAGGATACGGTTTCTATACTTTTCCTAAGGGTATTTGTCCGAAAGTGAACGTAATAGCGTGACTAGAGCTCGAACTCGCTGACTATAATTCCGCTGTTCAACTCTTTAACGATTACACTACAAGGGCACCCTTCTGTTATTGTTATTTCTGTCAGCTGTGATCATTCTCTCTTGGCTCTTCCTTTATTATTTGGCTTTAACAGCCATTAAACTCAATAGTGATTTGGTTTGGTTTGATTTGGTATTATGGCATATCAACTATTCTAGGTTATTTAAAGCCAAATCCTGTTCATACATATATATTGAATATATATGTACATATTAAATAGATGATTTGTAAACACTTTTTGTTGACACACACAGTTAAATGATTAAACAGATCTATTTCTAACAAAACAATTTAGCATGAGTCAAAGTTAAATGGTTCCTAGTATTCCTATGTATCGCTACCAATTCAATTAAACATCAGTTATTTGTTTACATAAAGTTAACTGATCAAATAATTCTATTTCTAACAATTCAGTTTAGTATAAGCCATTTGTTTGCACTCAGTTTAAATGTCAAACATTTCTATTTGACTAATTGACAGGACCTTATCTGGCGCTACTACTCCGGGCCTGAGTGGCCCTGGAAGCCATGGCAATGAAGGGATACTTCACATTCCCCAAAACTCCAGTATTACTGGAGCCTCACCATTGCATTGTTTAATGTCATATCTATGACACTCGTTGGGGTGGGGCTTAACCCTTTGTAGAAATTCAGTTAGTGTATTCTACAGACCCGGCCGACTAGGCTGACTTGATATTGCGTCACACCCTATTTATATTCTGCATAGTCAATTATTGCTGAGTAAATAAAGGATATTACTCGATAATTGACATTTAAAAAATTCCAATAAATAAAGTTAGCGCAATTGCAGACATTATACATTTATTATCACATCACAACTTTGAAATGTTTAATCATTAACCAGAAATATTTTAAACTCATGGCGCAGTCAACTATAATTCTTTGATATGCTACTTTTTGCTACGTTACGATAATGCGTATATAAAAATCAGATCATTATGATATAGATCCTGGAACATTTCTTACTTGCAGAGTTCGACCTATTCCAAACGATTTCCTCATGTATAATTGCTTGGTTCAGCTAAATGTTGACCCCTATTTTATGGGTTAATCACTCGCCAACTCCTTTGTTTGAACAAAGCCTTAATTAGAATCTACCATAAAACCCTTCTGGTATCCTGTTACATAGGAGTGGTACGAAGAAAAGTATTTCTAATTGGATATTCAATTACTTCTCTGTAGTTGCTTTACAATATATCGCATCGGGAGATACTTTCGTTTTTTTCATCGACCGAAAATGATTGTTTTTCCATAATTTTTGCTGTCATCTTTCACATAGACATTTTATTTTCTACAGATTAGATTCTTTCTAAATACGCTAATTGATTGACTAGTTGATTTTAAAGGCATGTCAACCCAATTAGGATATTTTATACCGTGATGTCTAGGAAGTGTATTCATTATATGTTTAAATCTACATTTTTAGTGTCATTGTTTTTTGTGAGATTTTTGGTTTTGTCTTTTTTCTTTTGGTGGTGGAGGGATTGCACACAGTTATATGATGTCAAATATGTTTTTCTAATAAAAATGATGTGCACACGGTTGTACGCTTTCAAATATTCCTATCCAAAACCAATAGTTATATGGCTTTAAGTAATTATTTCTGTTCATAATATTCATTTGTTTGCACACGTTTATATAGTTTCATGTAACTATTCTTAAAACTAATAAGTTACGTGATTGATTCATTCATTGATTTTAACGGTATGTCAACCCTTCCAGTGGGTTATTTTGTTGTATATTGACTTAAAGACCCCTGTTGATGCAAGGAGGAAGGTGGACCCTGGTTGAACGAAAATAACAGGAAATTCAACTGGTACCAAAAGTATAGAGGACGCATGTGTTCTCGGCGGAAATACCGCATAGATTGCGTGAAGGAAGCGTGAACACGTGTATTGTGTAGGGGGCTGGCTGGAGGTGTTACCATGAGGATTTGCGTATGTTTTATAACCAGGGAGATTTCGAGCTGAAGAGGAGGAAGAAAAAAGGGTTCATACCTCGGCCATAGGGTATGCAGTTCAACCGTCTTCGACTTTCAATAATCTATCCATCCGTACATTTTGGGTTATAAAAGAAGCAGATCATATATTTATACATCCATGTTGTCGTCTTTTACTGCTATACAACAAATTCACGCTTAGATGATGGCGACTAGCAAACATTGTATGTTTATATTTATATTTAATTTAAAGAATTCCTATCTAAACTAAATAATTTGTAAATAGATCTGCTTGACTCATAAATGGAATCCATACAGATACTTTCACACTGGGTCAGAGTGAACCTGGGATTAATAGCTGGGGTACTACACAGTATTTCAGAACTGGAGACTCACCATCAGATGGAATTTAGTCTCCTATCAAGCACACTACATTTTAGGGTGGACTTATCCCTCTTCAAGGGATACAGTCAGGATGGAATAAATGGTTGGCCAATCGCTATGTTTCCGTTTTGAACAAAATAGAAAATAAAGAAAAAGTTACTTATTTTTATCTCATGCATATCTGGATTGAATAACGATGAACATATTTTATAATTAGCATTTGCATAACTTTGGCTTAGTTTAAGACCCAGGTTTAAACTTACGTCCGGTAGTTATTCCACCTTTGTTGTTATCTATCTAACCCATCGCTACTTAAGCTGAAAGTACCGTTTCCCAAGTTAAGCAGCAAAGATCCTGTTCAATCATTGGATAGGTGACCACCCAAGCAACATCAGGTACTCTAAGCAACCAAAGGCCGGCGTGTTATATCTAAGCAAAGCTTAGTAAATAACAAGTCACGATGAAAACACCACTTTCCGCTAGATCACCGAAATTAAGTAGCAACGCGCCAGTTCAATCATTAGATGAGTGACCCCTTAAATAACATCATATAATGTAAACAACTTGTGGCCTATGTTTCATATCTATGCAATCATTAGAAAAAAATAACAGATCGTTACTTAAATTCGATGACCTAATCATGATAAGTGTTTTAATCGTGATTTGATAGTTATACACGCTTCATATGATTTTGCATCTGAGATGAGGTAAAAAAAAGTTTAATGCTAATGCCGTCTGATTTTGTTTTCATGTGGAAAAGCCAAGCAATAATTTAATTAAATCTTCGAAGAAAGAAAAGTGTTAAAAATATCGAGACTGAAGCGGTTTAGACTAAGACTGAAAGAAACAATTTGTGGTATTGCAAGTTAAGTCTACATCCGGTTTGAACTGAGTTTTCCTTCGCCTAGGCCGGTTGCCATGCCAAAATTAAAGAACTCAGCATGTCCAACTATTGACTCAGGAGAGGGGAAATCTCCGTAATTCAGTGATAAACGTGCTGGACTGCGACATCGTAAGCAAGTTCAAACTCTAGTCAAGCCATCACGTTCGCTTTCAGACTAATACCTTTAAGAAGGTAAGAACATAATCATCCCATTGTTGCATAGTCACAACCATGATACAAATATAACTATACACATATACATGCGGAAACAAACTCAACAATAATGACGAACGAACAGACTTCTTTTAAAAAATATGCCTTACACACTTTATTCGAAATGGTTGCGAAAGGGTTACGAAAGGGTTATGTGTGAGAGGTGAGTTGGAGACTGAACAAACTGCAACATATTGACCCCCAGTTCCTTTGTGTTTCGCAACACTTCTTTCTCGTTCTGCTGGGCTGCTCAATCAGGGGTCCAGAGGGCCCATAGCCCTCTGCTGGGTGCTGGTTCTCTCTGCAACATCTTATCTCCAACTAACTGACTTCAACTTACTGAACTTCCTGTCGCACCCTGTTATATCATTGTTTGACGTCCACCTGCTTCTTGTGGGCGTCACATCTGTACCCAATTCAACCCGTCTACAGTCAATGTTATCCCCTGATATCTTCGACCAGATGCACCTGTTATTTACACAGGCGCATTTCTTATTTGACAGCTCGGCCGAGGCTCAATATGTTACACCAGCTATAGGTTAAATCTTCTAAAATGATAGCTTTGGTATTAAATAACCCAGGAAGATTGATATGCCATTAAACAAAGAAATCAAACCAAATTATCAACCCATAAATGGAATGAGAATAGTTTAATACCATGGTATCATCTTGAATATTCGAACGTTACACTCTTCTTCGGGTACGAAAAGTCTTTTATTCTGACTGCCACATTTTCGTAGCTGTCCGATTCAACACAAGGGAGATGAAGACATTGTAAGGATCTATGAACGAATCCCAGCTTGGCTGACATGAGAGAAACACCCCTCATCTCAAATCCATTCGTACTAACGACTCATCCCAACTGACTTCCAAACTCTACTCTATTCAACTCCCTTCTGAACTCAACTGAATTCTTTTCAAATTCTTTATTTTTATATTCCAAAATTAAGAATTTCAGCAGCCAAATCATTGGTGTGACGTCACTTCACTAAACCATTGCATCATTACTTTTATTTAATTCCAATCAAACTCATCACGTAACATGACTTCAAGTTTTTTTTTAGTTTTCGTTTCCTGTCCCAAAACCTAATAATGACAAGGGGTGATTGTCATATCCTTCTGTGCACGCGTTGACTTAAAAGATAAATACACTTCCACAAAAAGATAACTAACCAATCAACAACTTCACCAAATTGAATATTAAAATAATTAATATAATCAATTCCAAATAAAATAATTATTATAATCAACAAATGAATGGTTATTGATTATTAGGGTAACAAAGCAAAGAATGATTAATTATACAAAATTTCCTTCATGTATATAAAGTTAGACTTACCAGTCTACTGAAGTGGAAAAATGATTGCTGGTAACTTTTATTTATTCGGTATCTATTATCTTTAAAGTTTCCTCTTAGAGATAAATTTTGCACATCCTGCCATGGAACTGGTTCCTGGCTTTATATGTAAAATGCGCGCCAAAATTATTGGGCACGACACGTGCTTGATTCGTTCAAACAGAGAAAGGTCCTCCCTATCTTTACTCTGTATATTGAAACAGACGAATTCTACTGGCCCAACATGTCTATAAACAGTCTGCGGTATTTGTTGCTCGCCCCACCGAACGGGCAAGTACGGCACAAGGCCTTTTATGGTGGGTCCTGGTGCAGGGCCGTAGCCCACACGCATCCGGCTGGTTCCCAAATGCCCTCGGCCCCGTCGGCATTCCCCTTATTAGGGGCGCCTCAGGCACCGGGCGATAAACCCAATCCTCCCGAAGGAGGTAAAAGCCTGGGGGGAAGGCCCCCTGAGACCGAAGGATAATTTTAAAATCGCTTGCCAAGCGGCCAGCCGTCTATAAACAGTCTGCAAAACGTTCGACATTTTTAGTCAATTATTATCCCACATTGCTTTTTAATAATTTCTAAACTTATACAATTTGCATAATCTTGCATTCTAAGCATTAATTCCATAGAACAGTCTTTTATTTTTATCAACTAAAATGGCTTATATTTCCAGGATTGTGACAGCAGGAAATCTCTTAATCTTTCCTTTTTGTCATTGGAAAATGGTTACAAGATTTACCCAATCAGATTTCGGGATTTAACATGCCAAGTGGAATTCTTTCTCAATTTTGGAATATTGAAAACCAAGTTTTTAAAGAAGATTTTAGAGTTATCTAGAATATCTTTAAATCCTAGAGTTTGAGAAATTATTAAAATCTGCTTAATCTGTACAAAAATTCAACAACTGTAAAACGTTGGAATAATCTGCAATTCTTGAAAAATACTACCCCTGAAAAAAACTAGCATACATAGAAGACATTCACGTTAGTTTCTTTTTTATTTAGCAGTAAATAAACTAGTAACAGATAAGATGCAAAACTTTGTAAATTCTGGATGAGCTAAGGAACTGGGTATTTGAGGACAACAGGGCCCAGGGTTTAAAGGAGAATATTTTGGGTTGAGCAAAGTAAAAATTATTACCAGGCACTTTCATTTCAAATAAATCGCTGTGAATGTATGAGAAAAATGTCATTTAAATATGAAAATTAAAAAAAAGGTTTTTTTTAAAGAAAAACAAAAAAAAATCTTGCTTTGATAAAATAAATAAATAACAAATATTTGAAAATACTTGGTTGATTGGTTAGTTGGTTTCTTTGTTCGTTCGTTCGTTTAGTTATATACGGCCAAATTTATTTTTCTAGCAATTATAGATGGGACTCTAACAAGTACTAGAACTACTTCGTGGTATAGAGGCTAACGTGCTAAAATGTGACATTGCAGTGAGTTAGGACACTAGTCATGCTATTACGTTCACTTTCGGACGAATGCCAATGGGAAATGTGTGAACCTTCTCATCTCCTCAGCAGCGAGTTGCCCAGTCGGCTAGGTCTGTAGAATACACCGACTGCACCTCTGCAGAGGCGGATTACCCCTCAACGAGTGTCCTGATTATGACACGAAACAATCTTATGGTGAGACTCCAGTAATGCTTTGGGGAAAGCGGAGTGCCCCTTTATTTCCATCACTCCCAGGTTTACTCTGACCCAGAGTGGTAGCACCTAATAGGGTCCTATCAATGGGTCAAATAGAATTGTTCAATATTTAAACTGTGAGAAAAAAAACGACTTAGCTAAATTGAATTGCTTGAAATAGAAATGTTTTTACATTCATCCGTGTGTAAATAAATAACTGAGGATTGATTGAATTGTTGGCGGATACATAGCAATACTTGGTACTTTTTAAATTTGCTGACGTACTAAACTGAATTGTTTGAAATAGAACTGTCTAATCATTTAACTGCATGTAAACAAATGACTGATGTTTAATTAGTTTGTGATATACAATAATACTTGAAAACATTAAACTGTGTGCAAATAAATAATCAATAGTAAATAGAATTATTTGTATTCGATAGAAATAAGTGAAACCATTTAATTGCGTGAAAAAATGAGCTCAGGCTCATTTAAGATTGTTTTCTACAAAATGTGTTTGGAAATCATATATTTAATATTTATGTATAAAAAGGAGTTGGCATTAAATAACCTACAATAGGTGATATGGTATAAAATCAATCCAAACCAATTATTCTCCCCCCAGCTATGGGTAAATAGTAGGACAGACAAGGTTCTTCAGTCTTGGTGAGGCAACTAGTCTAGGAGAAGGAAAACTCTTTATTCAAACCTCTTAAACTCCGCTTAAAAAATTGACCTTGTGCCATATCCTGCCCGAGCGGAGGGGTTAGTAAATATATATAAAATTAAACCAAACTAAACTAAATCTTTTGGGTTTGATATGCTTTTATTTGTTCTGTTTCTTTAATGACATGTCAACCTCTGATGGATTATTTAATGCCGATATTTGATTCATTTGTAAATGTTTGATTATAATTATGATTATGTTTTCCACGTTCCATTGATATTAATCTTTAATCGCACTTTTTCGCTCTCATAATTTTTGGCGTATCAAATATTCCTAAGAAAAATAATTTATATATAGTTATATGGTTTAAGGCAACAATTTCTATTCAATAATAAACATTCGTTGCACACATGTATTTGGTTTCATATATTCTTCAATACTAATCATTTTCAAAAGGTATATGGGGCTGTAATAGATACAACCACAGAGTGAACCTGGGAGTAATGGCAATAAAGAGCTTCAAAACGAAAGCCTCATCATTGGATGTAATTCAGTGTCACAGATATTCTTCTGTAATGATAGCTTGGTATTAAATCACCGGCAAAGGTTGATATGCTATTTAACAGAGAAATTGAATCAAACCCAACTGGAACTTTAGATCGTGCTTAAATCTTAACTTCGTAATATTTAAATCTGATCTTAGATTACAAATATTCTTTATCCGAAATTCCACACAATTGTCATTGTGATAGAAGAGAAAATGCGCTGACTCTCGCCTTAATTTCATCCGGCGTTTGTAAATTGAATAACCATTTAAGCTAACCGACTGATTTTACCGTCCTCCAAATTCTACGGTTTTTTGCATTCAATCATATATGCAGACACCCGTGTTGACATATTCAATAGTTATGCATATACGATTGTAAATCATATAAAATACGTAAAACATTTCCCTAAGAAAGAATAACACGAAGAAGAAAAATGAAAAAAGTAATCATTTAAATGATGTACACGATTATATTAGCATTAATAAAACAAAGGTAATAAAGAAAAAAAATAAGATTATACTAGGAAAATAAGAATTATTATAATCTCGCGTCAATGGTAAATGAGAACAGAAATAGTCTCAAAAAAAGGAATACAGTAGTTGGAAACTTTTAGATTAATTCCATAAAAAGAACACGAATGTTAGGCTTCATACACGTCAGCTTTTTATCAAGTTTTATCATCAATCTTTAAAATTATTCAATAAAAGACGAAACAATAGTTGGAATTTATTTATGCTTTCTATTAAGCATAAAAACATATACTTATGTCTCTTTTTGTTTAATAGGCGATGAAGTAAACGCTTAAGTATTAGAATGCATACATAAACACACAGACACAATATATATATATATATACTTTAAGAAAAATAACGAAACCGGTCACATAGGATTATAAATTTATTTCCATCCTGTTACGCTTCTTAAAATTTCCAAAAACACGAAAAAAAAATTTTAAATATATATATATATATATATATATATATATATATATATATATATATAAGTGTATTACAACAGTATATGGTTGTCATTATCTCACTTTGTGGGTTTGTGGCAGACGAATGCGGTATAATTTGGAGAGTGCTTAATATCTGTGATACAGCTATTATATCATCATCATCATCATGTCGCGCCGCCTGCGCGGATATCCCTGACCGTCTCTCGCCATTTCTCCCTATCATTCATCGCCTCCGGCAGGTCTTCAGGATTACAACCCGTGTCCTCACATAGCTGCTGTATGTAAGTTCGTGCTGGTCGTCCCACTCTTGCACATCCATGAGTGGGGGTCCACAGGAGTACATCGCTTATGAGCTCGTCCTTGCTTCTCCAGCAGTGTCCTGCGTGTCTGGTTCGTCGAAAATAATGATAATATTTGTGATAGATTTATTATTTCATAATGATAAACATATATATATATATATATGTGTGTGTGTGTGTGTGTGTGTGTGTGTGTGTGTGCGTAGAAAAGGTAAAAACGGAAGAAAAATAGGTTTGAGGGTTTGTTTATTTGCCAACACGTTTCGACTTCAATCTTTTTTTGAATGCAAGCCTGTTTTACCGAAATTATTTTTGTATGAGAAATAATTTTGATAGATAAATTTTGGTTCAATTAGAAGTCTTCATCAGGACTTGAAAAATCTTGCTATGTTCAAAAACGGATTAATACTGGTTGACATGCGATGGAATATTTTTTGAAAAGTAAACAGCGTTTCGTGGTTTGTGAAACGGATTTGTGACGTTTTATTGCTTTGAATGTTTAGTCAAAGGGTAGCTAATCTATTGTGTGAATTTTGAATTCTTTTAATATTATTTTTCCCTATAGATGGGGAAATTTTGAAAAAAAAACATCCCGTTGTGGTATTGTGTTGTGGTGTGAGATGGAGCATGCTTTAATTCTTCTTTTATTTTGTCATGAATGACGGCAAATATGGCAGAATTTTGAAAGTCAAAAGTGGGATTTGTTAGAATGTTGTGAGAAACTAAAGAGTTTGCAGTATTACCAGTTTTAACGTCTTTTTTATGTTATAGTTCGGTTAGGTCTGATTTCCATATAATCGATAGCCTATTGATAGCTGTCCATGCTTTCGTTAACCTCGTGTCGATGTCCTTTTTGGTTGATGCGACGCTGCTTCCTAGGTAAGTGAATTTGTCTACTAGTTTAAGAGGGGTACCGTCTAGAGAGGAGATGTCACCCGTTTGATTATAGCACATATATTCCGTTTTGTGTGCACTGACATAGAGGCCTATGCCTGCGGCTGCTCGTTCCAAACTATGCAGTAGTGTTTCGCCTTGGTTTGGTGTATTTGCCAGTATCGCTATGTCATCGGCGTAGTCGGCGTCGGTAATTGTTTTTTCAGACCTAACCGATAAAATGAAACGCAGTTTCTTCCAGGCAGCCGTCGCATCGATACTGCTATATGGATGCACTACATGGACTCTAACAAAACGGCTGAAGAAGAAGCTAGACGGCAATTACACAAGAATGCTGCGAGCAATACTGAACAAGTCCTGGCGGCAACACCCCACAAGACACCAACTGTACGACCACCTGCCTCCTATCACGAAACTATTCAAGTTAAACGAACCAGACATGCAGGACACTGCTGGAGAAGCAGGGACGAGCTCATAAGGGATGTACTCTTATGGACCCCCACACATGGCCGTGCAAAAGCTGGACGACCAGCACGAACATACATTCAGTAACTATGTGAGGATACGGGATGTTGTCCAGAAGACCTACCTGAGGCGATGAACGATAGGGAAAAATGGCGATAGAGGGTCAGGGATATCCGTGCTACCTGCACGACATGATGATGATGATGATGATGTTATAGATTCTTTTGTTTAGATTTCTGCTTGTTTGTCCTATGTAAAATTTATTGGAATTTTGTCAGTGGATTTCGTAAACACCTGCGTTGTACAGGGAATCTGTGTTATTGGAGTTGTTCTTTATATTTTTTTTATTGTTTTTGTAATGCGGGTAGAGGTTTTTAAGCCTGATTGATTTACAATTTTTTACAATTAAGGCTGTAGTAGAATTTCGGGGAAAAATTATGTGTCTCTTTATAGAGTTAGTATTTGAGTAAGGTTTAGTTTTGTTCACATGGTGAGATGTATGTTTGTGGATATTTGTAACATAATGGCCGAGGGATTTCGGTTTATACCTCTGGGTTTAGTTAGGCTGAGAACCTTTCGGCTCAGCACATGGGTTAGTTATGTGCAACATTAACACAGGTGTTCACGCGCACGCGGGCAGAGTGAACCTATCACTTAAAGATGTCACAATAGCCCGAGATGGGAAACGGGGGCTAGCAAGTGCGAATGACGTCACACACCGGAAGCGCGCGGAGGATTTGGGGAATTTAAAGAAAGTTAGCAGAGTTGAGATGAGACCTGCTCTCGGAAGCCTTGGGCGGGTGTCGCACGAGATGGGGAGGGGGGCTGATGAAAAAGCCAGAGTAGAAAGATTGTGCCTCTCTGTCCTTATGTCGAAGAACCTTTAAACTCAAAGGTTATAAAAAGTTTCGTGTTTCGAGATTCCTATGTTCTATGTTATATATCATCATCATCATGTCGTGCTGGTAGCACGGATATCCCTGACCCTCTCTCGCCACTTTTTCCTATCGTTCATCGTCTCAGGTAGGTCTTCTGGACAACATCCCGTATCCTCACATAGTTGCCGAATGTATGTTCGTGCTAGTCGTCCTGCTTTTGCACGGCCATGTGTGGGGGTCCATGAGAGTACATCCCTTATGAGTTCGTCCCTGCTTCTCCAGCAGTGTCTCGCATGTCTGGTTCGTCTAACTTGAATAGTTTTCGTGATAGGAGGCAAGTGGCCGTACAGTTGGTGTCTTGTGGGGTGTTGCCGCCAGGACTTATTCAAGATTGCACGCAGCATTCTTGTGTAATTACCGTCTAGCTTCTTCTCCAGCCGTTTTGTTAGAGTCCATGTAGTGCATCCATATAGCAGTATCGATTCGACCGCTGCCTGGAAGAAGCTGCGTTTCATTTTATCGGTTAGGTCTGATTTCCATATAATCGATAGCCTATTGATAGCTGTCCATGCTTTCGTTACCCTCGTGTCGATGTCCTTTTCGGTTGATGCGACGCTGCTTCCAAGGTAAGTGAATTTGTCTACTAGTTTAAGAGGGGTTCCGTCTAGAGTGGAGATGTCAACCGTTTGATTATAGCACGAACATTATATGCCCATTTCGCATATCCATATCGGGCAATGGTACATATTTATGGCTTTTGATTTGATCCGGTGAATGAAAGATTTGGCCAATTGCAGTTTTGAAAATTAGTTTTGGATGAGTTCAAAAAATCTATCACATGACATGACGCAATTTGAGCATATCAACCAGTATTAATCCGTTTTTTCACATAGCAAGATCTACAAACCCCGATGAAAACTTCTAATTTAATCAAAATTTATCAATCCAAATTATTTCTCATACTAAAATAATTTCGATGAAACACGGATATCCCATTCAAAACAAATTGAAGTCAAAACGTTTTGGCAAATAAACAAACCATTAAACATTTTTCTTCCGTTTTACTTTTTCTACGTATATTCTGTCAGATTCAACTACTTTCTTCCCCTATATATATGTAATATAATGGCCTAGGGATTTCGTTTTATATATCTTGCTTTTGGGTTTAGTTAGGCTGAGAACTTTTCGGCTCAGCACATGGGGTAGTTAGGTGCAAACTTGAGCACAGGTGTTGACACGCGCGCGGAGAGGGTGTGTCGTTCACAGATGTCAAAATAAAAATCCCAGACAAAAAGGTTGACCAGTGGATGTAAATGACGTCATGCACCGGAAGCGCGCGCGGAGGATTTTGGTGGTTTTGAAAAAGCCAGTTAGTTGAGTCTTGCTGTCCAAGGAAGAAGGGTGACATTCGCTTGCTTGCCGAGGCTTTGTGGTGGGTGCTGCACGTGATGGGGGGTGGGGGCAGATGAAAAAGTCATCATAGAAAGATTGTGCCTCTCTCTCCTTATGTCGAAAAACGTTTTAACTCAAAGGTAATAAAAAGGTTTCGTACCTGAACTAAGAAGTCGTTACGTGTTTGTCGTGTTTCGGGATTCCTATGTTCTATGTATATATGTTATGAACATTCTATGTATGTTTCACATATTCATGAATGGGTATGTTATAGATTTATATGATACGCCGAGAAATTTTCAAGTCAGTATTTTGTAGATGCTAAGTTATTTAGAATGCTAATGTTGTACACTCACAACCATAATGATATCAATGCAACGGTATAAACTCATTTACAAATACAGTCCAATACAAATGCAAAACACAGGCGAAAACAAATACACAGGCGACTCCCGTGTTCAGGTACCAAAGGTTTATTAACTTCTGACTTCGGTTCTTCGACACGAGGAGAGAGACACGATTCTTAAAAAGTCTTTCGTATCATATTATACTAACAACACCCCCAACGTTCGACACATCTCGTGGTGTTTTAGATCTCAATTCATCTTCGCTGGTCGAGACCCGAAAAAACTTAACCGTCGCCGCAATGGAAAAAAACTCAACCTAATGGCAGAGAACTCAATTGTTTGCATGCATGGTCCAATCTCAATTTCTCAACTGCCGTGTTTTTAAAACCTTCAAATTCTCAACTCATCTCTTCTGGGCATGGCGTCATCCACACTCCAGCCCCATTTCCTGTCTGGGGGTTTATAATGACAATAGTGATTGTCATATCCTTTGCGCACGAGCGTAAACTGCACCAATTGACTACATACCTGAACTCTTAACCTGAATAGTTTAAAGCCCAACCAAACTGAATGATAAAATATAATTAATGAAAAATGATTAAAATAAAAAAAATCATTACATGTACGTTTCACATATTCATGTATGGGTACGTTACAAATATATACCTATATATTACATTTAAAAACCTTAATACGTTTGTTTAGTTAAATGTTAAGCATTATCTTTTAATTTTCTTCCTGACTGGTGTTATTTTATATAAGTTACCGGTAAGTACTTTTGTTATAGAAAAAGAGTCACTGTTGTTGGTGTAGAAAAGATCGTCACCTTATTTAAATTTGCGGATATGTTTGTGGCTTAAATTAAGAACCACTACAACACTTGAAACGCAGTTTCTTCCGGGCAGCGGTCGTGTCAATACTGCTATATGGATGCACTACTTAAACGCTAACTAAACGGCTGGAGAAGAAGCTAGACGGCAATTACACAAGAATGTTACGAGCAATATTGAACAAATCCTGGCGGCAACACCCCACAAGACACCAACTACACGGCCAACTACCTTCCATCACGAAAACTATCCAAGTTAGACGAACCAGACATGCAGGACACTGCTGGAGAAGCAGGGACGAGCATCATGGGTATGGTACATATATATATATATATATATATATATATATATATTGAGAATGTTTGGAAGTTTCTAAATGAAGAGCTAAGGAAAAGAATCCAAGAAACATCAAAGAACTATGGACTAATTTGAAAGGAGAATGTGAGAATATCCGTTGATGAATGCAAGACATTAATTCACTCGTGTAGCAAAAGATGTCAAGTAGTTATTGAAAGTAAAGTTCTCTACATTAAGTACTGATGAATTATGAACGCTATTTCATTTCGATACAATGTATCTATCATAAAAGGATGATTTTCTTAATCATTCTGATGTTTTTGATCGTCTGTTATTTTCGAACGTTAAATGATTCTTCTTATAACTTTATTTTTAAAAATTTTATTGAGCTTTATATTTTGGAATTAAATAATTTTTAATCTATATTTATATCCTTATTTTTCCTTGATAAAATGTTCTATGAAGCTTTAAAATAAAAAAAAAAGTTATTGCACTTTTTGTCTTTTTTCTTAACATCGTTCTGATCCTTATGCTCACTATATATATATATATATATATATATATATATATATTGAATATGTATATATTAAATATATATATATGTATATATTAAATATATATATATATGTATATATTAAATATCTATCTATCTATATATATATATATATATATTAAATATATATATATATATTAAATATATACATATCAAATATATATACATATTAAATTTATATATTTATATATATAGATAATGAATATGTATATATTCAATATATATATATGTATATATTAAATATATATATGTATATATTAAATATATATATATATGTATATATATATATTAAATATATATATATATTAAATATATATATATCAAATATATATATATTGAATATGTATATATTAAATATATATATGTATATATTAAATATATATATATATATATTAAATATACATATATATATATTAAATATTGTCACTTGGTCTACCACTTCGAGGAGAGAGATAAGGAATTTCTACTACCCCTCCGTGTTAGAATAAACAGGCCGCCAAAGACTGACCGTTAAAAGAGAAATAAGGGATATAGGTCAACTTCGGCCGGCCGTTGAAGGAAGAAAAGAATGTGGGTCAAGCTATCTGTACCCTATAACCTCGCCCAGGTGAAAGAGATAGTAGTCCTAACGAATCGCCAGGGAAAGGAAGAAAAGAGGCTAAATGATTGGCTAGAATCCTAAAGCGGAAGTAGCACCCTTTTTCTTCAGCGGAAATAGGGATAAAGAATATCAGCTTTGGAACGGTGGTCGCAGTGAACGGATTCTCATGCCAAACTCTGGGTGAAGAAGCGGAAAGCTCTTGGACAAGCTGACAGACGCATTCAAGCCGAGCTATGTAAAAAAAATCTGCTCGCCCATGAAAGAGAAAATACTCTCAGAAGGAACCCGTCAAAAGCTAAGTAAACATTAAGACTTTCTCTCCACCCTTCCTAAGTACTGCTATTACATATTCTCTCTCTCTCTCTCCCTCTCCCTCTCTCTCTCTCCCTCAATTTAAAGAAGGAACGGAAGGCAAGATTAAAGAAAGACATTTATATTTATGTATTATCCGCTGATAATATAGCCGACACGTTGAATATGTGTGTCCGCGTGTATTAAAAACCCGGTTATATTTTAATGTCCCCACGTGTTGAAATTTATTCCTTGTGTTGTCTGCCTGTCAAGTTATCTTTTGCATGCTCTCTTTTCAGCTTCGTTCGCCTCATGTTATTCTCGCCTAAATTATCAAATTCTTTCCTTTAAAAATATACGGGAAACCGGAATTGTTGACTGTTATAATTAATATTATTATATCTAAACCTAGAGGCCCATATCTTCCATTATCCTCGGGGTAGGAAGAGATAGTGGTCTGGTGGGTGTGTTTTCAACGTGAAATTTGGAAACCCCTTGCCAGCGGCGGTCAGTCTAGCCCCAAATTAACCCCAACATAATCTGCCAGTTTCCCTACGCCCAAAAGGGGAATCTTAACTGGAACTTATTTTTCGAGGGGTCAAGTGCCAGGCTGCCCCGTCTTCACACGTGCGAAAAATAAACTCCCGTACTGGGAATATTTTTTGGGCCACGTCACAATATATATATATATATCAAATATATATATATAAATATATATATATATGATTTGTGAACGATTAGTTTATAGATAACATTTTTAACAAGCGAGACCTCATCTGTCTGTACACATTTAAAGGGTTTCAAGGATTGGTACCTAACGCTGATAATTTAATTTAGTATCAGTTATTTATTTACTCACAGTTAGATGATTATATATATATATATATATATATATATATATATATGAATCGCCCTTCTCTGTGCAGGCAGTTAAACAATCACACTATTAATATATTTGGGGAAATCGTGGATACAGGGGTTACTTAATTTTTTCCCCTCTATTTGGCCATTCTACTTATATATATATATATATATATATATGTACCCCGTTTATATCTAAATTTTCCGGTGTTCCCAACGTGAAAAGAACCGGACGAAAAGAGTTCTTCGTTGTTTTATTGTTTTACTTAGTTCCCCGACTATAATTACCAATGGTGTCTCTACTTATATATATATATATATATATATATATATATATATATATATATATATATATAGGGGGTATGTGTGTGTGTTGGCGAGCACAAAAATACCCCTCCATTTCAAGTAATCATAAAAACAGTGAAATGTATATTAATTCAAAACATTTATTTTCTTATCAGCAGAATCTCTTGCCCAGTCGGCTGAGGCTGTAGAATACACCAACTGCTTCTCTGTAGAGGAGTAAGACCCCCCCACCAATGAGCGTCCTGGTTATGACAATAAACAATCTGACGCTGGAGCTTTAGGGAATGTAGAGTACCCCTTCATTGCCATCGTTCCCAGGTTCACTCTAGCCCAGAGTGGTAGCATCTGACAGGGTCCTATCTATAGGTCAAACAGAACTAAACTGTGCACTTATGCTAAACTCAATTGCTTGAAATGGAACTGTTTGAGATTTAACTGTATGTAAACAAAAATATATTATACTAGATTAAGTTGTTTGAATTAGAACCGTTGGACAAAACTTAATAGTTTGAAATAGAAATGTTTTTTAATATCAAATTGTGTACTCATGCTGAACTGAATTATTTGAAATAGAACTGTTTATTAGTATAAAAATGGATTTGATATTAAATAACCTACAAAGTTTGGTGTGCCATAAAACCCAAACAAACGAACAGCAGAACCTCTGCACACCCCTCCCACTGCTAGGAAACAGTGAAATATATTAAATAACCCTAATAGTAGAGATACAGTCAGTGTATTTTTAGGCGCCACTGACAGGCTGTAAATTATCCATTCAGTGAATTAATGAAAAGAAAGAAAGAATAAAGAATAAATAAACAAAATCGAAAGGTTATTGAGTATAATAAGAATGGATAAATCAGTGAAATAATAAAAAAAAAGATAGAGATTACGGTTAAAGAATGAATGAATGAAAGAATACAGAATAAAGAACAGAAGAATAAATACAAAGAGAAAAAAAGGGCTTCAATAAGTCTCGATGTGTTTGCCTTCCAATTATAGTGCAAGAGGAGATGCCATACAATCTCTTTATTCTTCCAAAACATCTCGACTTTCACATCAATTATTTCCTCATAAGAAGATGATTTGAAATATAAACTACAGATTGTCTTAAAATGTGACAAGTTTTGTGCGAGGTATAATTTCTTTTTTTAAATTCTCACTTATTTCTTTTCCTGTGTACAAATGAAATAGTCTATTATGATTGTTATTATTTACTAATTTTACTGAGTCTGGCACACAGGACTTAGATTTTTAACTGCATGTGTTTTTATTTGGAGTATGTTATATATGCTTATAAAAAACGAACTTGATTCTGTTCATCTCTCAAGAAAAAATAGAAATAAATCTTGTTCTTTCATTTGCGGTATTCTCTTTTCTCACTGGTTGTTCTTTCTCATTTGAATGATGCCAATGAAGGCTTACTTCGTGCTCTGAAAATCTTCAGAACTGGAGCCTCACTATCGGATGATTTAGTGTTATAAACAGGACACTCGTTGAAGAAAGAGTCTTACCCCTCTGCAGAGATACAGTCGGTGTATTCTACATTTTCAGGATTTCTCAATGAAAATAAACGGATTATTTTTTTAATGTCTATAAAGTAAAGTCGGCCACCGTAGTCGACGGTTACCCGAAAGCTCCCTTTTCAATAGCTACTACACAGAAGTGCAGGGCGCTACTACTTTCCCTCGATTGCCCCGCTTTACCCTTGAAACGTACCTTATAATGCTGAGTGTATGACTCGACTTGAGACTGAACTCCAGTCTCCAGACCCATTGGCGAACACTCTACCACTAGGCCAATATCTTCGGTGCTATACGGTCAGAAAAAGAATAGTCAAGATGTAAAAAATATCTTGACTATTCTTTTTCTTTTAATGTCTGAGTGATCGAAGCGAGAAAAATCTTTTTTTCCCTTTTTTTTTTTTTTTTTTTGACGGAAATCAGATCTCATGTATCCAGCGGAAGTACTGTGTCCCCAGGAGATTTCGAGTACATTAAAAGTTTATTCCTCTTCTTAAAATTCTATTAAACTGGAGAATGACAATTTGTCTTATTCTTATTTTATTTTGCTCTTCGTCATTTAGAACTGAAACTCATATAAGTATAGAAGCTTTATTCCTAGGAACAAGATTTCTTTCCGACAATGTTATAAAACACGATTATCAGATTGTAAAAGGATGCTGTATACAGTCTTTTCTTCATGTCTTCTCATCAGTTGTAATCGAAAATGCAACTTGCCCTGTCGGCAGGACATAGAATATGCTAACAGTACGGTCAGACCTTCCATCACCCTAAAAAGTGTTCTGGGCGTAAAACCAAATTGCATTTGGCAGTGAAACTTCAGTTCTGGGTGTAATGGTTAAAGCGCTGGAGTGCGGAATCGTAGTTCGAACTCCAGTCGCGCTATTATGTTCTCTTTCGGACAAATACCCTTGGGAAAAGGCATGATCCCCCTGATCCTTCCATCTAAGGGTTAAATAGTATCACTTCTGTTCCTCTAAAAGGCAATAAATAACCCGAGAAGGTAAATAACAAACAAATTCAGTTCTGGATATTTGAGCAGTATTGAGTACCCCTTTCATTGCCATTACTCCTGTATCCGCTCTGAGCGGGAGTGGTAATAACAGTTAGTGTTTTATCCCTATGTGATTTTTTTAATCGGATTTGACTGTATGCAAAAAAATGTCTTAAGAAACAACTAAACAATGTAAATATAAATGTTCAATGAATGAAAAGAAAAAGCAAGTAATGTTATATAGTTATTTACACGTTCATTCAGCATCACAACGACACCATAATTAAGACGCATGAAGGAAGGAAGACACAAGAAGAATTAAAATGCAGGAAGGAAGACACAAAAAGACTTCTTTTCAAATATATTTTACCTCTCACTTTATTTGTAAGGTTTGCTTGTGAGAGGATGCTGGAGACCGAACATAAACTTCATATTTTGACCCCACTGTTATGACCGTCACGTTGTGTCTTTCTTGTTCTCTTAGATGCTCAACCACAGGTCTTGGGATCCACTCCATCGGGGCTTTTCCGAGGGCCCCCTCGGTCGGGTGTGGCCTTCCCTACCACTTCTGGTCTCTACTGTCTAGAATTCTACTGGCAACTGCATCGGGGGTTTTCCGAGTGCCCCCTCGGTCGGGTGTGGCCTTCCCTACTACATCTGGTCTCTACTATCTGGAAGTCTGCTGGCAACTGCATCGGGGGTTTTCCGAGTGCCCCCTCGGTCGGGTGTGGCCTTCCCTACCACATCTAGTCTCTACTATCTGGAAGTCTGCTGGCAACTGCTTTGGCACCCCAAACTCAATTGAGTTAAATAATAACTCAACGCCCACACGATCGCCTACTGGATCTTTGAATCGGATGTTTAATCGTCATCAAGCGGAAATAACTGTCATGCAGTTGAGAGGTTACTCTCTTCCGGTGCATGACTGTAGTGGCACAATGAGACTTTCACCTTGTCCCATTTCATAAGCCTTAATCCGCCCACGCGATCTCTTTCGATTACTGGCCGTTGGAATGTGTCACTTCCTTCCGGTGTATTACCTTGGAATAGCATTTTTAGGCCGGGGCGAGGGGTCAAAATATAACAGTAAAAGGCTATTTATTTGGGGGGACATGTCTAGAGAAAAAGAGGAGGGCAAATATGAACAGTGCTATATCTGCTTTTCGCTGAACTTGTAATTCCAAGCGTCTTTCTTACTGCCCACCCGTCAGTATCGTTTCGTACTTTTAAAATACTCTCTCTCTCTCTCTCTCTCTCTCTCTTTCTCTCTCTCACTCACTAACCTTATTGTTTTCGAGAGCTTACTGTGGACTAAAGGTTAACGAACTAGGTTACTAGATCATTACTAATGAGTTCAATTCTCACTGGGTTCCCCATATACTAGGCTTGTTTCAAACTAAGCTAAAAAAGGGAAATTATTAAGTGCGTGCCTAAATGGTGTTATGGTTTAAGAGCTTGGCAAGCTAATCGTTACTATTAAGTTCATATATCACCAGTACTCTATACCAATAACCTTGTACCGAACTAAGTGGTGGTATAATCACTAGAACATTCGCTGTCCTACAACGTGTATTTTTCAACCACAATATTTTCTTCTTGGCAGTAGAAGTTGCTGTCAGATGAGTCGACACGATTTGGAGTGCCCGGCACAACACGTGATAACTAAAAAGTAACAAAATTCAACTTCACTCATAGGAATAGGATTAGAGGCAATCCCTGATGACTATAGTAAAAAAAATGAAGCGACCGGAAAGTTCTGTCACTGATGACGCAATGTTACGCACGCATTTAAAACAAAAAAGATCAGGTGTTGTAGTAATTTACTTACATTTTACTCCGATGAGGCACAAGGCCATAAAACTGGGGCACCTAATGAGAATCGAATTTACTCGTGAGGGTTTACTGGTTTAGTTTACTAACCATTACACCACCTGAGATTTCCAAAGATCGGATGTCGTAATTGTTTTTGTTGAGCGACAAATGGATAATTTCCTATTTAGTCTGTTTTAATAACGAGGCAACTAACAGAAATTGTATGCATTGGTTTTTACTCACTTCTCCACCGCAATTGGTCTTTGCAACAAGCCGTTGGGTTATTTCTCCATTTCAGATTTTCTCTTGAGAAGAAAGTGCTCTGAAATATTAAAGAATATTCAACCCTTCTCTGGGGAAAATGTAGTCTTGTGCGAGGAACAAACTTCCAAGTTTTAAGAAAATTATTCTGGTTCGTTACCGGGCCATTGGCCTAACCAGTAGAGTGTTCGCCAATGGTCCGGGAGGCCGTGGTTCAATCCCAGGTCGAGTCATACCAAAGACTCAAAAATGGTACTTGATGCCGCCTTGCTTAACACTCAACATTATAAGGTAGGGATTCAGGCAAAAGTGGAGCAATCCAAGGAAAAGAGTAACGCCCTCTCCTACACCTTGGTGTAGTAGCTATCGAAAAGAGAGCCTTCGGATCACCTTCGACAAAGGTCGCCGACTTATTCTGCTTCGTACCATAGAAACGTAGGTTGTGGGCCACGTGTTTGAAACCATTGATCAACATACAATCTATAGCTGATCAAAACATATAGATCAATCAATATCTGTCACAATCGATTTTATTTGCAGCAAGAGAAACTTATTTGATTATTTCCAGATCAAATATCAGGACTATAGACCTATTGGTCTTTTAAACAACTGGGAATTAAAGTGTGCAGTTCAGAACTTAAAAACTAAATTGAATCATGTTCCATACGCTTCATTCTTTCTTCAGTCAATTTAAGTCAGATTATTTGATATTCCTAAGATTTGTTACAAAACTCCAACATGGTAAATGACAACTGGATATCTTTAAATCATCATCATTATCATCACCTCGTGCCGCTTCCATGGATCTCCCTGACTCTCTCTCTCTCTCTCTCTCTCTTGCTATTCGTCTCTATCGTCCATCACATTCGGCAGGCCCTGTAGGCTACATTCTGTGTCCATATAAAGCTGTTGTAGATAAGTTCTTGCTGGTCGTCTAACACCTGATCGTCCATGTGATGGGGTCTACAAGAAAACGGCATTTATGAGTTCATCCTTACTACTCCATCAGAGTGTCCTGCATGTCTCATTCGTCTTATTTGAATGGTTTCAAAGATGGGTGGTAGGTGACCGCACAGCAGCTGTTTTGTGGGATGTTGCTTCCAGGATTTGTTCAATACAGCTCGAAGCATTTTTGTGCAATTGCCATCAAGGTTTTCCTCCATACGCTCAGTCAGCGTTCATGTGATGCATCCATACAGTAGTATGGACACCGCCGCTGCTTGGAAAATTGCGTTTTATTTCATCAGATAGGCCAGACATCCATATGTCCAAGAACCTATCGATAGCTGACCATGCCTTCGCTAGTCGCGTACTGATGTCATTTTCCGTAGATGAGACGTTGCTTCCGAGGTAAGTGAATTTGTCCACTACGTTCAGGAAACTACCTTTTGGTGTAGAGATGTCTCCTCTTTGATTTTGATTTAAGCACAAGTACTCTGTTTTGTCAGCTATGGCATGGAGACCAATGCCACCTGGTGCCTGCACCAGACTATGCAGTAGGGATTTACCAGGGTGGGTGTATTTGCAGCACAAAATAACTCCAAAGGACCAATTATGTCAAAGCGAAAATTGATAATTCGTAACAGAATAGCAATATATAGCGATAGAATTTGTTTGGTTGCTAATTTCTTTATGGCATATTAACCATTATGGATTGTTTAATGCCAAATCCTGTTTATGTATATGATTCTTAAGTGAATAGTTTGTATGTAATATTTTCCAAACGAGCAAGCCTCATCTTTAACACACTGTTAAATGGTTTTAAGTATTGCTATTGTTTGCACATAGTTGAATTGTTTCAAATGTTGCAATTTTATACTAATAGTTTTATTTGCACACAGTTAAATGGTTCCAAACATTAGTAAGTGATTAGATAGTTCTATTTGACCCATCAATGGGACCCTAATAGTTACTACCAATCAGGTTCAGCGCAGATCTGAGATTAAAGGTGTTATATAGTCACATATGTAGATTCACATCTACATACATGCACATATATATGTAGAATAATGTACAGCGACACAACGATAAAGACGCAAGAGGGAAAACGCAGGAATGAAGGACGCATGAATAAAGACGCAGGAAGGAAGACACAAGAAGACTTCTTTAACAACATAGTTACCTCTCACTTTATTGCAAGGTTTCGAAAGGTTAGCATGTGAGAGGGTGCTGGAGACCGAACATAAACTTCATATTTTGACTCCACTGTTATGACCGTCACGTTGTGTCTTTCTTGTTCTCTTAGATGCTCAACCAGAGGTCTTGGGGTCCACTCTATCGGGGCTTTTCCGAGGGCCCCCTCGGTCGGGTGTGGCCTTCCCTACCACATCTGGTCTCTACTGTCTGGAAGTCTACTGGCAACTGCATCGGGGGTTTCCGAGGTCCCCCTCGGTCGGGTGTGGCCTTCCCTACCACATCTGGTCTCTACTGTCTGGAAGTCTGCTGGCAACTGCATTGGCACCCAAAACTCACCTGAGTTAAATAATAACTCAACGCCCACACGATCGCCTACTGGATCTTTGAAATCGAATGTTTAATCGTCATCAAGCGGAAATAACTGTCATGCAGTTGAGAGGTTACTCTCTTCCGGTGCATGACTGTAATGGCACAATGGGACCTTCACCTTGTCCCATATCATAAGCCTTAATCCGCCCATGCGATCTCTTTTGATTACTGGCCGTTGGAATGTGTCACTTCCTTCCGGTGTATTACCTTGGAATAGCATTTTTAGGCCGGGTCGAAGGTCAAAATATAACAAGGGCAACGAAAAGGTTCTTCAAATTTCCCCCAAAGCTTCAGGACTGGAACCTCACCATCAGTTGGTGGGGGCATTATCTCTCTGTAGAGATGCAGTCAGCGGATTCTACAGATCCAGAATTGACTTTGCAGCTGAAAAAAGTGGTATGCTTATTATGAAAAAAAGGTATATATAACCAAAAGAAGGAATATAAATTTCCAGTCAAAAAAGCATAAGAATTACCGGAAATATGAGATAATATTAGAACCTGAAACCATCAAGAAAGCAGGGACTAAAGAATAAGTAAAAAAAAAAAGGTTTCCTTAGAAGAACAAGAAAACTTCTTTAAAGCAAACTCTGGTTTAAAAAGTTGCTTTGTGGGTGTTCTAAACTTATTTAAATAAGTGGTGAATTCAATAAGTTTCCAGACTTTTTTTGTACAGGCATTTAAAATTGATGTAGACTCTTGAAAATTGAGTATGTTATTGCTATATATATTATGAGATGACTGACCAATTTCAAATGAACGGCTACTGCAGGAATTGGATATACACCCTACTAAAGCCTGATTGTCACAGCTGGGGATTTTCAAAAATGCAATCCAGACGTGAGGACACTTTAGAAGAACGAAATGCAATAAAATTCCGTTTTAAACTTGGAAAAAATGCCACAGAAACGTATGGAATGCTTCAGACTGCTTTTCGACCATCTTGCATGAATCGAGCATCAGTTTTTGAGTGGTATAAGAGATTCAAGGAAGGCAGGGAGTCTGTGAGGGATGATGAGAAGTGTGGGTGGAGTAAGGAAGTCAATAAACCAGAGTTGATTGGCCAAACGGTTAAGGTTAGGGTTATTATGTTGAGGTTTTAAGGGAGTTCAGGAAGAGATTCTGACGAAAGAGGCCAGCACTCTTCAAATCAGGTCAGTGGCATATCCACCAGGACAATGCACCAGTCCACAACTCCATCCTTGTCACAGACTATTTGACCAAGATGGGCATCAACACAGTTCCTCAGCCTCCCTATAGTTCAGACCTTGCTCCCTGTGACTTTTGGTTATTCCCTAAGCTCAGAGGCTGTCGTTATGAGACAATTGAGGAGTTGAAAAAGGCTGTGACGAAGGTCATTGACACGCTGACACAAGAGGACTTCCATGGGACCTTCCAGAAGTTGTTGGAACGGTACAACAAGTGCATTGAAGCCGGAGGATATTACTTCGAAGGGGACGAGAGTTTCATGTGTGTACTATCAATAAAAGTGCCCATACGAAAAAAGTCTGGAAACTTATTTAATGATCCTCGTATCACTGTTTGAAATCGTCTTTTGATTTTCGACCTGATGTTTAAAATATTTTCCTAAACATTTTCGTTTGGTAATCAGAATTGCTTTGGGGTTGTTTTTTTTTTTTTTTTTTTTTTTTTTTTTTTTAATTTTTACTTCTTTTTGTTTTATTTTTTGTTTCTTGTTTTTTTCTGCTTTGTTTTATTTTGATTATGATGGAGTCAAAGTTATCAAAAGTTCACTTTTTTACCATTAAAATGCATAACTTGTTCAGTTCTTTTCTTTTCTGAATAATGATAATTTTTCCCTGCAAGAGAAATGTTCATGAAATCTAATTCATTTTAGAACATTAAAACGTTTCTGGATCCCTGACAAAAATTTCAGCGCTGTAATAATTGCAACAATAATGAAAATGATGAGTCAGCGTATTGCGTATTCGATGGCGTTTACTCAAAAAGAACACAAATTATTTTTAATTCTATCTGAATTCATTCTAATCGCTTTCAAAAATTAAACTAATTCGTCTAAAAAAAAATTCTTAGTTTTAATTGTTGCCAAATTTATTTCCGTTCCTATTCATTCTCGTACAATTCTCGTTTGATGCTGTATCTTCCGTATTATCCAACAAAGAATTCAAATCGATACTCTCGATCGCAGATTTTAGGCACTAAAATAAAACTAATAAAATTATCGATAATGAAAATTATCAAATGTTGCGTGTAACATAACCAATTTGGTCGGGTTTTTTTTTATTTGCATTTGTTCATGTCTGCTACAACTTTCTTCTGTTTTTTCGACTGATTATTTTTTCAATAGTTTGTTACAAGTGTAACGGGAATTAGTGTAACGAATAAGTGAAACGAATTATTATGACAAAATGTTGGTAATATTGTAGCAGGAAAGTCTTCCGGGAAAATGCGATTAATAGATTCATTTTAATGGTATGGATCTTTTCGAGATGACGAAGTGTTGACCTCCTTAAAATGAAGTTTCTTTCTTTCTTTCTTTTTAATGGCATATCAACCTTTGTAGGTTATTTAATGCCAAAGTCATTCTTCTAGAAGAACAGTAGTGGTACTATTTCACCCATAGCTGGCAGGATAAGGGGATTCATACCTTTCCCAAGGGTATTTGCCCGAAAGTGAATGTAATAGTGCGACTGGAGTTCGAACTCGCTTACTACGATTCCGCAGTCCATCGCTTTAACTATTACACCACGAGGAAATTCCCTTAAAAATGACGTGTTTCTTTATTTGTTTAGATATTATGGCATATCAACCTTTGTAGATTATTTAATGTTAAATTCATTTTTATACAAACAAACAGTTCTATTCCAAACAATTCAGTTTAGCATAAAAAACAGTTCCATTTCAAACAATTCAGTTCAGCGTTAGTAAGTAGTTGAAATGTCAAAACAGTTCTATTTCAAGCAATTCAGTTTAGCATAAATACCCAGTTTAGTTCTATTTGACCCATATATAGGACGCTATTAGTTGCTACCACTCCGGGTCATAATGGATCAGAGGAGTACTCTGCATTCGCCAAAGCACCAGCATTACTGAAAATTCACCATCATATTGTTTAGTGTCATACGCAGGACAATCATTGGGGGTGTCTTACCCCTCTGCAGAGAAGCAGTCAGTGTATTTTACCGCCCCAGCCGACTGGGCAATGCTTAAAATAACTATGAAGATATATCTTATACCATAAATAATTGGACTGATTGATTAATTGATTTACTTATTGATTCATGAATTTTAACGGTATGTCAACCCATCTAGGGTTATTTAATGCCTAAATCATTGGGAATTGCGTTCATTGTACGCTCATATTTATATTTTTCGTAAAGTTGGTTCTTAAAAGTGTTTTCTTGCACACGATCCAATGAAATTTAAATAATTTTCAACAGATATATATTTACCCATTACAGGCACCCTAACAAATATTACCACTTACAGTCAGAGTTGACCTGGATGTAACGATAATGAAACGGTACTCTACAGTCCCCAGATCTTCAGAAGTGAAGCCACACAATCAATTGCATCTTAGTGTTACATTCAGGAGACCCTTATTTAGGGGTCTCTCCTCTCTGAGGTGATACAGTCAGCATATTTTTACCCCCGCAAACAGCGTCGTTCGGTTAATTGTGTTAAAAGTTAAATGCAGAACTGAATTATAAAACCATGTAATGTTTTGTCTGGAATTTAAATGAATTATGACAACATTCCTGTTACTTTTCCGACACACCTCGTATGCACACACACACACACACACACACACATATATATATATATATATATATATATATATATATATATATATATATATATATATATATATATATATATATATATAAAGACAGACAGGCTGATAGATAGACATAGCCAGAGGGAGAGAGGTGAATAAATCTAATTGATTTTTCTTGTTGCACCTTTATACTTAGTTCGCAACTTCTCAATTTCTTTGAAAACTTCATGACTCTAACAGCAAGTTCCATGTCTCAAATTATAACATTTTGTTTGCACATAGCAATACGGTTTAAAAAACTAATAATAATCCTAAATAAACAATTAAAGCTTCAAGTAGCTATTTTTTATATAAATAATTCATAGTTATATATATAAGTTATTCCCCTCTAATACTAATAATTTGCCCTCTATTATACGGTTTTCAGTATTCCTATCTAATATTAATAATCGTATTGTTTAAAGCAATTATTTCCCTTTAATAAAAAAAATTCTTGTTTGTACACATTTATATGATTTCAAGTACCTAATAATGACCCCCTAGTAAACAATTATAGTGCCATGTAATTACATACGACAAGGGTCAAGTATTCCAATCTAATACAAATAATTTTCAAACAAATGTATTTGAGTCATAGATGGAAACCTAACAGGAACTACGACTCTGAAAAAGTGAACCTGGGAGTAATGGCAATTAAGGGGTGTTCCACACTGCATAGATCTCTAAAACTAGGGCTTAACCTTCAGATGTACATTAATGTCATAACCAGTATACCTCTTGTTGGCGGGGGGGGTTGCTCCTTTGCAGGGGGTTGAGTCAGTATGATCAAAGCCTTACAGACATGGCAAATGAGCTTTTAGTGAGCCTGACATGTGCTACTTACCGAATTTTCAACTAAAGAAAAATAACTTTTTGACAAAAGAAAATATACCTTTAAGACAAAAGAAAAGAAATCTTTTAGACAAAAGAAAATATGTCCTTTAGACAAAAAACGTACAAGAAAACAAATTTGTGAAAAAGTTGGAATTTACAAGTCGTAAAATATGTTATCTTGGATATTTGGGTCGCAAAAACAATCACGGACGCCGACTACGCTGATGACTTGGCGTTACTGGCGAATACGCCTAATCAAGCAGAGACACTACTACATAGTCTGGAACGAGCTGCAGCTGGCATTGGCCTACATGTCAATGCAAACAAAACCGAATATATGTGTTACAACCAAACAGGCAACATTGCCACACTAGACGGAGCCTCTCTGAAACTAGTCGACAAATTCACCTACCTAGGAAGCAGTGTCTCATCAACCGAGAAGGACATCGACACACGACTGACGAAGGCATGGACAGCTATCGATAGGCTCTCGATCATATGGAAGTCGGACCTAACAGATAAAATGAAACGCGGTTTCTTCCAGGCAGCGGTTGTGTCGATACTGCTATATGGATGCACCACATGGACGCTTACGAAGCGGCTGGAGAGGAGGCTGGACGGAAATTACACAAGAATGTTGAGAGCAGTATTAAACAAGTCCTGGCGACAACACCCCACGAGACTCCAACTATACGGACACTTGCCCCCCATCACAAAAACTATACAAGTTCGACGAACCAGACACGCGGGACACTGCTGGAGAAGCAAGGACGAGCTCATAAGCGATGTACTCCTGTGGACCCCCACTCATGGATGTGCAAGTGTGGGACGACCAGCACGAACTTACATACAGCAGCTATGTGAGGACACGGGTTGTAATCCTGAAGACCTGCCGGAGGCGATGAGTGATAGGGAGAAATGGCGAGAGACGGTCAGGGATATCCGCGCAGACGGCGCGACATGATGATGATGATGATTGACAGGAGGCTATTGACAAGGGGACGAAAAAGTAAATTCTAGGTCAGCCGTACATAATTAATAATATGACCTCAAGCTAAGTGATTTTATCACAGACTGATGACTCATTTAAAACAAGAATTGCCTTTCAATTCAATTGTGCTGTAAATAGATCATATAGACACTGTCGTAGAAATTCGTGGGAACAGTTTCCCTTCTGCGTATGTGCAATGTTCATGCTATTCTATGCGTATATATATATGTATACACGTAGACGAGAGTTGTAAAAAAGTTATAAGCCTTACCCAGAAAGATGAGAAATTGCTGAACATTTTTTGTGACAATACACTAAAACGTCTCATGGAACGAGAAAAACTCATTAAGATTTTTGACTCAATTTTTGTATAATTGTGGCCCAAACAAAGGTAAAATGTGCACCACAAATGTAAAGTCTGGGTGAGGTTTAGTACTTTTGGACTAAAATTAATATATATATATATATATATATATATATATATATTGTAGTTCAGGATATTTTTTAAAAGAGAGTTCTCAATATTATTGATGGAGCGTATATATTTATGATAGCGAGGACACAGAATCAACGGTACTTCGTAACTGTCTCCCGCAATAGGCGATAAATTGACCATGTGTGCGCGCTATCCTAACTTTATATATATATATATATATATATATATATATATGTGTGTGTGTGTGTGTGTGTGTGTGTGTGTGTGTGTGTGTGTTGCGTGCGTGTTCATATCATATATTGTGGTACGTACGAATTCATATCTAAAACGAATAATATATTTTAAAACCGTTTAAAACAGCTTCAAACAATTCTGTTTCGTCTATGCCTCGTCAGTATTACCACAGAACAGGTTCTTCAAAACAGGGGGTATGGCCAGTAGCAATGAAAAGAGGAGGAAAAAATGGAGAAATTTTATGTATTATGTATATATATATATATATATATATATATATATATATATGGTTTGTCAATATACATGGGCCCCATGTGACTGCTAATAACTTTAATAATAATGTTGTTCTTTTTGGTTTCAGATTTGAAAATAGTATACTATAACAACTATTAATCCTTGATCATAATGCCTTCAACAAGACAGGAAAAATATTTTGCGTTACTCCCAATTTGAAGCCAAAAATCACTCAAAACTCTCTCAAAATAGGTGCAAACTATTGATATGATAATAAATTATCAATGAAACCAGAAATTCAAAGATCGCATGTCTTGGAAGCGTATATAATAATGATTTTTTTAAATATTAATTTGATGTTTCTAGCTCAAAAGATGTATTTTTACAGAACATCTTCCAAATGACTGCCATTCCACTAGTTACCGACTTCTTTCTGGATGCAAGATATTTCTCTTGTCACTCTATGACTCCCCGACACCAACGAAAGGAATTTCAGTGTTAATTTGATTTGTCGGTCGATTACTAATCAAAATACGATTGGTTGATTTTTTCGAAGCAAGGAGAAAGATATCTAAGGTGACAATGAGATATTTCTTGGAGCTCACTTTTAATACCAACTTGTCTTTTCGATTTGGAATATCAAAACTTTCTTACTGTCCTGGATGATAGTCAGATACAATCTCTTTTGCTCAAACACACATTATGTTGATTGTCTACCCTCTCTGATGGTCGAATCTACTCTGTCCGTGTAATACTCATTGACATGCCATCCGACGACTCCCATACACTACTTAAAAATCCTTTGTCCTAATTTTCAGACCGTCTAGCATGAACTTCGGGGATTGAGCACTACATTATCTGGATTTGTTATTTATCATGTCTGTGTGCGTAGGCCTCCCGGGGATTTAGTTTATTCATTTAAACTAAGCAGCACCATCCACCCACTGACATCATGTAACTATATATATATATATATATAGAGAGAGAGAGAGAGAAGTATTTTAAAATAGGTTGGTCCACGAAGAAATTTGTATTTTTTAAATTTATCTATTAATTTTATTCTTACATATATGTATGTTTCCAGCTCGATGCTTTCGTTAGAGAACATGCATGGCACAAGGCCTTGTAAATGGTGTACTCAGTGAGACTTGAACACACTCATGTTTGCAGTTTTAATGATTTAATATATATAAGTAAAGAAGTAAATTAAATCCGACATTGTGAAGAAACTTGAAAAAACAAAATGATCCAAAATTTGAGAAATTTATTTTGAAAATCGACATTAAACCTTCTTCAAGACTTTTAGTTCATGAAAAGTATATATATATATATATATATATGCTCTTAAGGTCCGCAGCGTTTTTAGTTATTTGACAAATTCCGAGTAATTCTCTCTTTCAGTTTTTCTTGATTATTACTCTGTAATCCGCTGGGTCAGTAAAGTCCACTATACGGCAAATTCTATTTATTTTTGGTTCATTTTCACAAGATCTGGTCTTCGGGCAGAGATTAGGTAATCCGTTCGCGTCTCAAAATCCGAGAGAATTTTATGCCTTTCATTCTCCAGGGGGGATTCTGGTTCGTTAATGTTCCATTTGATAGAATGTTCAAATTTCAATTTCTTGCACAATTACTAGTGGATCACCTTCCCCTGTCAGCTGTCTAACTCTTTTTTGCAAGTCTGATAGATTTGCTTATTATGGGATTAATCGTTTCGTCTTTGTCATCACATAATTTACGCTTGATATTATGTTGCTAATTATCTGTTTGCTTAGAATAATTGGTCGTTGGGCGTTGTTTTTGGTGCTATTAAAAGGGATTCGGACTCTCGCTTAAATTTTTTCTTTCGTAGCCAGAGATTTTGTCAGTTTGTCTCTTGAAATATCCATACAGTTCATTTTCCTCATTTCTGTTTCCTCGTTATTGTTATTCTCTTTGTCCTTATGTTGTCAGTCCTGTTACTAGCTACTCTAATAAGTCTTTCTTTGTTCTTTTTAATGTATTCTTCCAGTCCTCGGATTGATGCAGACATGCTATCTTTAATGTTGGCTAGTACTCTTTCTCCTTCTTTACTTGACACATAATATCTGTCTATGATCTGTCTTTGATGTAAGGGCTTATGTGTCGACATCAACTTTCTTGTCCTCAAGTCCATTCGTCAGAGTTCTTCATTAGTCTATTTTAAAAATGCTCCCGAATTATTATAATGATTCTCGTTGCAGGGCTTTTTACACCTATGTTAGCTGATAGTTTTTCACTGGAAAAACTGAGTGACATCTAGTCTCCTCAAATCTCCAAGATTCTTCTCAATATTAAGCTGACCTCAGTAATTCTGTAATTTCGATGGTCTCCTCTCGTTCTCCGATTTCAAAATCCTTTGGTCCTTTTACTAAGCCGTTAGGGATCGTTCCAAGAGCACCAATTACAATTGGTATCACCGACTCCTTCATATCCTAAAGCTTTTTTAGTTCTCTGGCAAGATCTAAGTATGTGTCTCTTTTTTCGTTTTTTATTTTTTTCTATTTTCACTCTGGTGTTGGCTAGGACGCCAAAGTCCATTATACGGCAGGCTCTCTTTCTTTCTGTTAACTATCACGAGGTTAGGTCTTCTAACCGGAATTAGATTATCTGTTTTGTGCGTCTCATTCTCCAAGACTGATTCTGGATTGTGCGTATACCATCAAGTAGTATGCTCAAATTTAGATTTCTTGTACAATCCCTTGTAAATCGGGGGTGTCCTCGTGGTGTAATGGTTAAAGCGATGGACTGCAGAATCGTAGTAAGCGAGTTCGAACTCCAGTCGCGCTATAACATTCACCTTCGAACAAATACCCTTGGGAAAGGTATGAACACCCTTATCCTCCCAGCTATGGGTTAAATAGTATCACTACTGTTCTTCTAGGAGAATAGCTTTGGCATTAAATAACCTTCAAAGGCTGATATGCCATTAAACAAAGAAACCAAACCAAACCTAGTGAATCACCTCTCAAACCAAGTCATGTCAAGTCTTGTAATCTTTTTCTGTTAGTTTCCCGTATTGCTTATTATTGAATTAATCGTTTCGTCCCTATCATCACATCAACTACACTTGCTATTCTGTTGTTTTCTCATCTATTTTCATTTTAATATAGTTGGTTCGTATGGTGTTGTTTTGAACTGCTTTTAGAATAGATTCATTTTCTTTCTTAAAGTTTCATTTCCGTTGCCATGTACAAATCTTTTCATATTATATTTTGCTTGTTTGTCGCTTGAAATATCCATACAGTTGTTTTTTCTTTCTATTTCTGTTTTCTAATTGTCATTCTGTAAATCATTATACTGTTTGTCTTATTTCTGACTGCTAAATAAGTCTTTCTTTACTCTTTTTCATGTCGTCTTCACGTTCTTATATTGATGCATCGACGCTATCTTCAATGCTGGTGATTCCACACCTTCTTTCTTTTCTTGACTAGTATAGTCTATGTCGTATCTTGAATGTTAGATCATATGTATCATCATGTTTTTTTTTCTCTCTGAACTATTTGTCTGAGTTCTTCCCACGTTCATTTTAAGAATGGTCACGAGTATCTTAGGAGAATGACAGCACAGGTATTTGATGAGATTCCTACTGCAGAGCTTGGTTTCGGAAAGTATTCTTGTTCGTCTGAGATGCTTTTTTTTTTCTTTCATATCCACTTATTTGATAATGTCCGCTTCCCATATTCCATTTCTTCGAGCATTCAGATTCTTTCTTGATTTAGAAATTCTATTCCTTCAGTAGTCTATCTTTTTCCACTTTTTATTACAAGCATGGCATATTTTTTTATGCCAAATTCCATTCCTACATCCAGACTGTATATCTTTATTGTGGTGTGTCAAAGCCTCCAATTCTTTTTCCTTTTTCCCAAATAGTTTGATGTTGTTCATGTAGATTAGGTGGATAATCTTTTCTTAAGATTTAGTCGATTTGTATCATCCTGTGCATTTCCTTTGTATGTAATTGAGTGGCATCATCACTGTTACAAGTAATAATGGTGAAAGCGTATTTCCCTGGAAGATAACTCTCTGGATTTTTTACCTCAGGTAAAGTTTTTCCTGCTGCTTTCAATCCACTTTCCAGTGTTTTATGGCTTCCGTGATGAAACTTGATCGGATATCTTATACATTTTTAAACAATTCATCTTTGCGGGCCCATATCGTACGCTTTTTTTGTAATCAACCAACGCCATGGCTATATTTTTTCGTCTCGTTTTACTCCCCTTGAGAATGTGTTGATCAATGTAAAGAAGATCAGCTGTTCTTTTTGTTCTCTTGTGACATCCTTTTTGTACTTCGAGAAAAAGTTCGCGGCTTACCAGCGAGTAATTGATCTGTACTGCTAGTATATTCCCCATCATAAATAGACACATTATGGGTCAATAGTTGTTGGGGTCGGTTTCTTTTGGGGGCTCTATTTGGATTAGGGTGGTATTTTCTTAAGTCATCAAATCGGATATATTTGGTTCTTCTAAGCGCCTACTCATTTCAAGAACCAATATTTCATAATGTTTTAAACCAGAATCTATGTATGCCGTCAAGGCAAGGCGTTTTCCAATTCGTTACTTTTTTAGTGTTGCTATGAGCGATTCCAATTGTGTTATCACCCGAGGGCCTTCTTCGAGTCCTTGTGTAACATAGCCATACATGAATATTTGAAATGTACATAGAATGTTCATAACTCATATATAGATATCATTGGAATCCCGAAACACGAAAAACACTTACGACTTCTTTGTTCAGATACGAAACTTTTTATTACCTTTGAGTTAAAAGGTTTTTCGACATAAGAAGAGTGATACACAATCTTTATATGCTGACTTTTCCATCTGTCCCCCCACCACCACCACCACGCGCGGCACCCTGCCGCGAACCACTGGTCTGATCTCGGCGAGCCCCGAAAGTCAACCGTCTTCTTCGGACGCTAAAACTCAACTCACTGCTTTTTCTCAAATCTCAACCAAAATATCCGGTGCGTGACGTCATTCACACCTCCTGGTCCCATTTTTTCTATCTGGGGTTTTATTTTGACATCTGTGAATGACGCATCCTCCCCGCGCGTGTGTGAACACCTGTGGTCAAGTTGCACCTAACTAACTCATGCGCTAAGCGAAAGGTTCTCGAACTAACTAAACTGAAAGGCAAGATATATAAAACGAAATCCCTCGGCCATTATATTACACTTGTAATTCTTTTTTCCATTTTATTTATCCATTCAGCCTTTCTCTTTGTTCTCATGTTTTACTCCAAAATTGTTTTGCTCCTTTTACACCAGGTTTTTGATATGTCTTCGAGCATTCTACTTCTAGTTGTTGGTATCATTTTCTTTCGTTATTTTATAATGTCCTGTTTTGATTGTATTACTTAACCCTGTCTCTTTTAAGTCTCCCTTCTTTCACCCATATTTTTGATTACTTATCTCTTCAGGTTGCATTGTTAAATGTGTGTGTTATTTTGCTTTTGGCATTTCATCCCAACATATTCCTGTGTTTTCCTTTCCTTAGCATCTATGCTTACTGTTATAATTTCTTTCCTGCCCTTCAAGCCTGAATTCCTATCCACATTTTGATTTGTTCGGGTTCTCTAAGGGCGCATCGATTTTATCACAAATTAATTTCGCCCCTGAACCAATCAGCTCATTTAACTCAGTGATGTTGTCTGTTGGGATATCTATCAATAATTTTCTTTTATCTTTTCGGTTTCTACTTTTTCCTTTTTTCCAGTCTTGGTTCTTGAGAGAAGGAAAGGTAGTCTTCTTTTCAGTTATGATTTTCTTTATTAACACTATATTCATTTTGTCTTCTTATGTTAACTTTTGTGTCAGTGCGTTTTAATTCGGATAGTGGGTGCTTGCATTTCAGTATTTGGCATATCGGTTCGTGTAGTGGTGTCTTGTTGATATTCTTCCATCTTTATTTGTTGGTATATTTCCAATTTCTTAAGGTCAGAAAACCAACATATCTTTAATATTATACTTCTTAGTCTGCAAGTCTTTGGCTTGATGTATCAAATTTAGTGGATTCTCACCCAAATTTCAATCATTTTTCAATATCCTCTCCGTGGAGGCTTGCTGTTAAGATAACATTTGTTTGTTGTCTTCTCTTGTCCATTTTCTCAGCTGGTATCTCATAATTTGATCGTTGATAAGGCATCGTTTGTGTACCTGAAATCAGAACAACCAACGTTAGCAGGATGTCGAAAGTAAAAAGAAAACTTAAGCGGGTCACAAAAGAAATACACACACACACACACACATATATATATATATATAATTAGTAGAGTGTTCGTCAATAGTCCAGGAGACCGGGGTTCTATCCCAGGTCGAGTCATACCAAATACTCAGAAAGTGGTATTTGATGCAGCCTTGTTTAACATTCATTATAAGTTAAGGATCAAGGGTAAAGTGGAGCAATCCAAGGAATGGAGTAGCGCCCTCCCCAACACCTCGGTGTAATAGCTATTAAAAAAGGAACCTTCGGGTCACCCTTGACTAAGGTCGACGAATATATATATAGATATAATTTGGGCAAAACCATGGCTCCTTTTTCAGTAGCTACTACACTGAGGTGTTAGGAAGGGCGCGACTCCTTTCTCTGGATTGCAACGCTTATACTTGATTAGTACATTATAATGTTGAGTATTAAGCAAGTAGGCATCAAGTACCACTTTAAAGTTTTTGACGATTGGCGAACACTCTAAGCATTATGCCAATGGGCTGCTATATATATATATATATATATATATATATAACCTGAATTCGTTAAATTAGTTAAAGTCCCAGCAGACCATTTTCTCATCTTCATTTTTGTTTAAACTATTACAGTGGTCGCCCATTGGGGTTGTAGAATACACCGACTGCTAATCTACTGAGGGGTAAGACCACCCTCAACGAGTGTCCGGCATATGACACTAAACAATTTTATGGTAAGGTTCCAGTAATGCTGGAGCTTAGGGGATGCGGAGTACCCAGGTCTACCCTGGCCCAGAACGGTAGCACCAGATAAGGTCCGATATATGGGTTAAATAGAACTGGATATATACTTATGCTAAACAAAATTGCTTGAGATAGAAAAAATTTGACATTTAAACAGCGTACTCACGCTAAAGTGAAATGTTTGAAATATGACTGTTTTGATATTTAAAAGTATATTGGTTGGGATAGGACTGTTTTGACAATTAAACTGCGGGCCTAGGCTAAACTGAATTATTTGAAATAGAACTGTTTTGACATTGAAACTGTACTTACGTTAAATTGAATTGTTAGAAATAGAACTGTTAATTTAATTGTGTGTAAACAACAAACTCTACTGTGGTAGACTGAATTGTTTGAAATAGAATAATTTATGTTTAAAATGGATTTTGCATTAATAACCTACAATGTGCCATAAAACCAAACCAAACCAAACCCTACTACATTGGTTTATGGTTGATATTCTTTAGTTGATCCCGGAGCAATTTGCTGACATTCGTTTTTCATTACCTTTGTTCTGCGATTCAAGTCTGCTCCATCATCCTTATATGTTACTGATTTGCGGGTTTTACCAAAAAGTTCCAGGTACGTAACATGGAAAGACCTTTCTGTCTGCTACTTCCATTACCACATTCTTTTTTACTACTCCTCACCACCAAATAATATATGCAAAACTCATACTAAATATTCAAAGGAAAAAAGCATGTGACTTTCTTAAATAATATAGCAGAATTGTTTTGTTTTTGAAAATACTTATTAACCAGAAATATTTTTCAGTATTTCGACAAATGTAAAGTTGACAGTAGAGGATCGCTTTTTCTTTGAAAATCTTAATTTCATGTTTGTGGGTTTTCTCATCCTCAGAAGAGAGTTGCTTTTTAAAAAAATCATTCACGTGACTTGGAAAATCATTCTGTCCGCATTTACCATTGCTAAGTTCCTATTTTTTTTTTCACTACTTTTCCCCTCTCCGAATAACTTATACTAAACTGACACTTAAAATTCAAAGGAAAAAAGAAAACAACTTTCTGTAATAATATAGCAGAAAACTTAGTCTTTAAAAACCGGTAATATTTTCCAATATTTCGGCTAAGTTAAAGTTTTCTATGAAAGTATTATGATCATTATCATTATTATTAATATCATTATTATTATCACCTTTACCACCATCATTAATATTATAATATGTACGGTAAAAATGTAGAAATGACCGTTAGAATTAGAGACGCATCTCAAGTAAGAATTTTTTTTTAAAATGCTAGAGATGAACGTAAGAGCTCGAGACGCTTCTCATGAAGTTCAAGTAATTTAGCATGAAAAAATATATGTAAATCAATAACAAGTAAAAGAAAAGTATAGTTAAATACCATAGTTAAAAATATTGTTAATTTAATTTCCATTCAGTCATCATTAGTAAAAAGAGTTGGTGACCGTAGTCGAGGGAGACCCGAAGGCGTCCTTTTCAATAGCTACTACACCGAAGTGTAGGGAAGGGCGTTACTCCTATCCTTGCATTGATCCACTTTACCATTGATACGTACCTTATAATGCTGAGTGTAAAGCAAAGAGATATCAAGTACTATTTTTGAGTCTTTGGTATGACTCGACCTGGGATTGAACTCAGGTCTCCCGGTCCATTGGTGAATACTCTACCCAATAAGCCAATGGGTAGCTAAAATGAATAAATAAAGATAAATAAATAAATAAATTTTGTTTCACTCTTTTGAGAATTTTTCAGACGAGCGTTCGCCTATAGATTTTACAGGAGTCTGGGTGACATCAAGTCTCCTTAAGTTTCCAGGACTCTTCTCAGTATTCTGGCTGGCCTCAACAATGCAGTAATTTGGATGGTCTCCACTCGGTCTCTCATTTCTAAGTCCTCCACACTTTGTACCAATCCTTTGGTGAATGTACTGTGTGCACCAGTTACAACTGGCATCACCGTCACTTTCATTCCCAGTGTATCACTTTCCCCACTCAGTTGTGTCTAGCCTTATATCTTTCTTGCGCTAAAATACTGTATTCGCTTATTATGTGATTGTTTTTTTTTTTTTATTTTACTCCTTTCAGAGTTTTTCATAATATTATCATAGCGTTAGCTGATGGTCTTTCGCTGAAGTTTGAGAAATAGCAAGTCTATTCAAATATCCAGGACTCTTCTCTGTATTCTGACCGATCTCAATAATGTAGTAGTTTGGACAGTCTCCACTCATCCTGTTATTTCCAAGTTCTCCAATCCTTTTAATAATCCTTCGGTGACAGTACCAAGAGCACAAATTACAATTGGTATAAATGTCACATTCATGATCCACAGTTTTTTTTTATGGTCATTATTTTACTCTTTGAGAGTTTTTCACATGAGCGTTAGCTGATTGTCTTTCACAGAAGTTTGAGTTAGAGCAAGTTTCCTCTTCTCAGTATTCTGGCCAAGCTCAATAATGTAGTAGTTTGGAGAGTCTCGAATCATCCTGTTATTTCCAAGTTCTCCAGTCCTTTTAATAATCCTTTACAAAGAGCACAAATTACAATTGGTTTAAATGTCACATTCATGATCCACAGTTTTTTTATTATCATTATTTTACTCTTTGAGAGTTTTTCACATGAGCGTTAGCTGATTGTCTTTCACAGAAGTTTGAGTAAGAGCAAGTTTCCTCTTCTCAGTATTCTGGCCGAGCTCAATAATGCTTTACTTTTGGACAGTCTTCACCCGTCCCATTATTTCCATGTCCTTGTACCAATCCTTTAGTGATGGTACCAAGAGCACCAATTACAATTGGTATTATCGTCACTTTCATGTTCCACATTTTTTTCAATTCCTTAACAAGGTCCAGGTATTCATTTTTTTTTTTTACTTTCTTTTAATTTTACTCCCTAGTCAGCAAAGTTCACAAATCTGAAAGTTCTCTCTTTTTTGTTGATTATTTTAAGGTCTGGTCGCCTAGCAGGGATTAGAAGATTTGTATCTCAAAATCTCAAAGAAGTTTGTGCGTATCATTCTCCAGGACAGATTCTCAGTTGTGCAAATACCATTTGTACGTATGGTCAAATAGAAATTTCTTGCACAATTCCCTGTAGATCACTTTACCCACCCAGTCGTTCCTAGTCTTATACACTTTCTGGGCTAATTTGCTGCATTCGCTTATTATGAGATTGATCGTTTCGTCTCTATCACCACATAACCTACATTTGCTGTTTTGTTGCGTCTTATCTGTTCTTGCTTTGATATGATTGGGTTTTATAGCGTTATTTTGAGCTGCTTTTTGAAGAGATTCGGTGTCTCTCTTAAGGTTCCCCTTTCTTTGACACTGTTATTATTATTATTATTATTATTATTATTATTATTATTATTACGTCATTTACCACCACCACTACTACTCTTACTATTAATGTCTGATATAAAAAAATACATTAATGATAAATAAAAGAAAAATATCCTTAAATATAGTTAAGAATATTGCTAAATTGTAGTTAAATTATAATTGAATATTATTGGTAAAAATATAGTTAAATTAATTTTTGTACAGTTATTAATAATCTATCCAACCTTAAATAGAATAAAATAACAATAAATAAAAAATTTCATTTTATCATTAGCATTACTGTTATTATTACCTACCACCTCCGCTACTGTTATTATTAATATGCTAATATTTTAAAAAATGGGAGAAATGAACGCTGGAATTTTAGACGCTTCTCCTACAATTCAATTATCGTTTATCTATTTAAAAAAAATAGATATATGAATATGATGAAATAAAATAAAAATGAATGAATGAATAAATCAAGGAACAAAATTAGCATCACTTAATTTCATATTTTAAAATACTGTAAAGATATGTTCTGTAACTTACGAAATAAATTATGTGCGAATTTAAAAGAATCTAAGAGAAAGCATAAAACTATAGACAAAGTCTTAGTACCTCTTTTGACCTCATACTAAAATATAAATAGAAAAATACATAGAAAAATAAATTAAGCTCAGTGATGTGCACCAAATTTATAATTGAGTTAAATATATTATTGTTAATTTTCCTATAAGGTTATTTAAGTTATATTTTTAAATAGAGCAATTCATGTATTAATTTCATATCTTAAATGAACAAGTAGTTATCAGGAATTTGTACATAATATATATATATATATATATATATATATATATATATATATATGCATGTATAAATATATATATATATATATATATATATATATATATATATATATATATATATATGTATATATATATATATATATATATATATATATTTCATATTTAATTTTATTGAAAAATATATAAATTGTTGTGCATGTAAATAAAAAAAATCAACCCTTCCCTTGTTTACTTTAAAATATTCTATTTTCGAGTAGCGATGAAAAAAGACGTCCGTTCATTACGACTTTAGCTTTTCATATCATTATTATTATTGTTATTAATATTATAATTACTATTGTTATCTACTTTAGAGTTTTTCACATAAGTGTTAGCTGATGGTCTTTCACTGGAGTTTGAGTGACAGCAAGTCTCCTCAAGTCTCTAGGACTCTTCTCAGTGTTCTGGCCGTTCTAAATAATGCTGTCATTATTATTATTATTATTATTATTATTATTATTATTATTATTATTATTATTATTTACTCCTTGAGAGTTTTTAACATCAGCGTTAGCTGATGGTCTTCCACAGGAGTCTGTGTGACAGCAAGTCTCTTTAAGTCTCCAGGACTCTTCTCAGTATTCTAGCCGATCTCAATAACGCAGTAGTTTTTTTTATGGTCTTCACTCATCCTGTTATTTCTAAATCCTCCAGTCCCTTTAACAGTCATTCTGTGACTGTGACAAGAGCTGATCAGCCGAGACAGCAAAGTCCACATTTTTGCAAGTTCTCTTTATTTTATTTCTTTTTTCTTTTTTTTTTTTTGTTGTTGTTGTTGTTGTTGTTGTTGATTATTATAAGGTCTGGTCGTCTAGACGAGATTAAGTGATCCGTTTGGATGGCCAAATCTCAGAGGAGTTTCTGTGTGTCATACTCCAGAACTGAAGCTGGGTTGTGTATATACCATTTGTTCGTATGGTCAAACTGAAATTTCTTGCACAATTCCCAGTGGATCACTTTACTCACCCAGTCATGTCTACTCTTATACTTTTTCAGAGTTAATTTGCTCTACTCGTTTATAATGTGATTGGTGGTTTCGTCTCTATCACCACATAGCCTAGATTTGCAGTTTTTTTTATATGATTAGTCCTGATATCGTTGTTTGGTGCTGCTATCAGGAGAGATTCCGTTTCTCTCTTAAGGTTTCCCTTTCTTAGCAACGTCCATGTTTTCTTGTGTGAAATGTTGCTGATTAGTCGCTTAAAACGTCCATAGAGTTGTTTTTCTTCCCATTTTTGTTTTCTGGTTATTGTCGTTCTCTTGGTTCACGTGTCGTCAGTATTATTCATGGTGGCAATAATCAGTCTTCCTCCACGCTTTTGTATGTTGTCTTCAAGTCGTTGTATTGATACGTCAACAATGTGTTCAAATGCTGTCAAGTCCTCTTCCTCCTTTTTGCTTGGCACATATTATCTGGCAATGTCATCTCTGGGATGTAATACCTTATGCATGGTCATTAGGTTTCTTGTTCTCTGGTCCATTTGTTTAAGTTCTTCTCTGGTCCACTTTAAGAATGGTCCCGAATATCTTACGAGGAGACAGCCCAGGTATTTATTCCTTTGTTAAGGTTTCTGCTATATAGTTTTGTCTCGAGTAACTTTCTGGTTCTTCTGAAATATCCTTGCTTAATTTTTCTTTCATCATCTCATCTTGCTTGATGGTGTCAGCTTCCAATATCTTCAAGTATTTGTAGGTTTCCTTTTCTCCGAGTAATCTAATTTTGTCTTGATTTGGTAGTTTCATTCCGTCTGTAATATGTTGTGTGCCACTTTTCACTACTAGCATGGCATATTTTCCTATGCCAGATTCCATCCCTCCGTCCTGACTGTGTATTGTGACAGCGTGTATAAAAGTTTCCAATTCTTTTTTCGTTTTTGACAAACAGTTTGATGTCATCCATGCACATTTGGGGATTTATCTTTTCAAGCAATTTAGTAAGTTTGTATCCGGCTGTTTTTCTGAGTATGTGGTTGAGTGGCATCATCAAAATTATAAATAGATGTCGTGATACAGCATCTTCTTGGAATATACCTCTATGGATGTTTGTTTCAGAAAATTTATCCCGCCTGCTGCCAATTCTACTCTCCAGGTTTTCATAGTTTTCTCGATAAAGTTTATGACTCCATCTGATATTTTGTACATTTGAAACAATTTATTATCCAGCTTTGTTGGACCATACCGTATGCCTTTTTATTGTCAATCCGAGCTATAGCCAGATTTTTCCGTCTTGTCTTGCTCTCGTTGAGGATGTGTTGATCGATGTAGAGTAGTTCTCCGTGCCTCTGGATCTTTTGCAGCATCCTTTCTGTTCCTCAGGGAAAAATCCACGGTTTGTTAGCGAGAAATAAGTCTCTTCTTGTGCTGTTTGTATTTTCCACATCATAGATAGGCACGTTATTGGTCTCTAGTTGTTTAGGGCGGTTCCTTTACGGGGGTCTTTTTGGATCAGTTTGGTCCTTCCTTTGGTCATCCATTCGGGTACGTATGTTTCTTGAAGATATCTGTTCATTTCGAGTGCTAGTCTGTCATGAATGGTAGTGAATTTCTTGACCAGAATCTATGTATTCCATCAAGGTCTGGGGTTTTCCAATTTGATATTTTTTTAGTGTCATTCTCAGTAAATCTATGTGTATTTCCGCTTTTGGACCTTCTTCAAGTCCTTCTAATTCTTTTTTCATGTTGCTTATCTATTCGGGTTTTTTGTTATCTTCTCTACGTTGCCATATTTTAGTTTAAAATTGTTCGATTTCTCTTGCATCCGGTTGTTGGAATGTTTTCGTGTCATTTCCCCTATTTGTCGGTCGAATTTTCTTTCGTTGTTTTGGAATGTTCTGTTTTGTCCGTATTGCTTTAACCTGTCGATATCTTTTTAATCTTTCTTCTTTCTCCAATACTTTCTGGTATATATCCTCAAGTTGTATAGTTGTTTTTCTTGTGTTGATTTTTTTCTTTTTCCCCAACATGTTTTCCTTTGTTTTATCGTTTTTATTTGTTTTCGTAGTTTTTTTTATCTGCGTTTCCAGTCGAATTTCCCATCCAAATTTTGATTTTTTGTTCGTGCTCTTTATTATTATTATTATTATTATTATTATTATTATTATTATTATTACGACAAAATCTACTATTCGGCAGGTTCTTTTTTTTTTTTTTTTTTTTTTTTGACTATCACTAGGTTTGCTCGTCTGGCCGAGATTAGGAGATCTGTTCGTATCTGGAAATCACAGAGAACGTTGAGCGTCTCATTTTCCATAATGGGTCCCTTGCAGATTTTTCAGACCAATTTAAACTGATGGTTTTTCATTGAAGTCTGTATGATTATAAGTTTCCTCAGATCTCCAGGACTTTTTTCAGTATTTTAATTACATTTGAGGTTTTTTCACACCAGCTTTAGCTGATGGTTTTCCACTGAAGTCTGAGTGACAGCAAGTCTCCTCTAGTTTTCAGGACTCTGCTTAGTATTCTGGCCAATCTCAGCAATGCTGTAGTATACTAAAGTATAAACGTAGTATAATCTACGTAGGGCAACCGGTTTAGGAAACGGAAAACCCTGACTTCAAACCTGTTTGTCTCCAGTTAAAAATTGATCTCGGGTCCCATTCTGTTCGTACAGAAATGTTAGAAAAGCCCAATATATATATATATATATATATGTGTGTGTGTGTGTGTGTGTGTGTATGTGTGTGTGTGTGTGTGTGTGTGTGTGTGTGTGTGTTTAAAAAACACAAAATTTAGAAATAGTATTCCATTAGTATACCGGACATTGGCATGATGCTTAGAGTGTTCGCCAATAGCCCAGTAGACCTGGGTTCAATCCAAGGTCGAACCATACCAAAGACTCGAAAAATGGTACTAGATGCCTCCTTGCTTAACGCTCAGCAATGTAAGTAAGGGATCATAGGTAAAGTAGAGCAATCTAGGGAAAGGGGTAGCGCCCTCCGCTATACCTCGGTGTAGTAGCTATCGAAAAGGGAGCCTTCGGATCACCTTCGACTAAGCTCGCCAACTTTACTTACTTGTTCCATTTGTATAAATTTACAATATATATATATATAAATTCGTATGACTCCATTGAATGGTTTAGGAAGATTAAAAATAAGAGTAAAGCTACTTTTATGCAATTCGATATTATTGATTTTTATCCTTCTATAACTAAAAATACCCTGATAGACAGCATTAACTACGCCCGAAAATATGTAGATATAACTATAGAGCAATATGAAATAATATTAGCTTCTAGGAAAACAGTACTAAAAAATAATGGATCCACGTGGGTAAAAAGTGGTTCTGATAATTTTGATGTCCCTATGGGGAGTTATAATTCTTCACAAATAGCTGACCTTGTGGGTTTATATATATAAGATATACTTAATAGGATTATTAGTTCGGAGCAGATCGGTTTATACCATAATGATGGTTTAATATATATCCCAAATAGTAATGGCCCAAATAGCTCAAGTTCGAAATAATTGTCCTATGAATGGATTATGTAACTTAAATAATGTAGTATATCAAAGAATTATTTACCCAAAAGAGAATATTATGGATAAAAAAAAACTTATATTGGAATTTCCTCCACGAAATGGAAAATTAGATACGCGAATCACAAATATTCTTTCTCCCATGAACATCTGAAACAACAAACAGCCCTATCTAAGCATTTTTGGAGTTTGAAAAATAAAGGTTTAATCCCTGAGATTCATTGGTCCATATTGAAAAAGTCAAATACTCTAAAATGTTTTGATAGTAGATGTAATCTATGCCTAGAGGTAAAAATACAAATAATGATATACACAGACCCTGAAAAATTGTTAAATAAGAGATGTGAATTAATAACTAGATGTAGATATAGGGCTAAATTTAAACTATTGAAAATTTATCATATATAATGATTAAATTTAAAAAAAAAACATAGCATTAAATTGAGATTAAGGTAAATGAATAAAAATAAAATAATTTTTTTAAAATGTGATGAAACCATATGTATACGTACTCTTCAATAAAAGGGAAAATGAATTAATAGGCACGAAAACAAAACTGAAATTAAATAAATCTTAATTTTAATTTTAAATCTTGAATTTAATTTAATATAGGTATTACTGTATCCTTACGTAAAGTAATTAAATAATGTTATTTTATCTGAATTAGTATTTAATCTGGAGTTTTAAGTCGAAAAGTAATTAGAATTTAAAAAATAAAAATAAAGAAATTAATTTACGATAATTCCAACCGGCAATAAAATAAAAAAACGGAAGTGGGCTAAATGAGGATAAAACTCTACACCCCTCTTTTATCCCCTCCCACCCTTCCTTCCTGTGTCTATTCTGAATAATTTTATCCATAAGATCTGAAGAAGTCCTGTTAATTTTTTTCGTGTTTTTGATTTATATCAAAAACACATAACAAGATGGAAATAAATTTATGATCCTAATGTGACTGGTTTTGTTTTTTTCTTAAAGAAATTATTGCTCTGTAATGTCAGTTACATTGAGCTCTTTACCAGGAAAATTTATATGTTCACTGTTGAATTTTTTTATTTTATTTTTTTTTTTGCCCTGGTGGAATTACTCCCAACTCCGGTTTAACTGGACCGAATAATACACACACACACACACACACACGCACACACACACACACATACATATATATATATATATATATATATATATATATATATATATGTATATAAGACATTGTAAATTAATAGGTGAGTGTAATCACGCTATAATTAGTTATATCTTTTAAGAAAGAATAATGATCAGTGTAAACGCAACCGAAGCCCCGAACACCATTATTATAGTTTTGAAATAATGGATTGAATACAATTCTATAAGAAAAATGATTATATAAAAGTAAAGTTTAATTCAAAATTCCTTGTAAAGATATAATTTTTATAAATCGCATTAATATCTCTGTGCTATCAAATTTGTGATAAATTACGTTATTATCTCTATCGCTATTGTTAGAATAGCTCATTGAATTTCATATGCAATGAAACACTTATTAATGAAGCGGCAGAATATTATTACAATAAGCATCAAGTTACATATTCTGCATAAACCTCTAGCTAATTCCCCTGAAAACCTTTGTAGGATGAGCAAAATGAACGGTTTCACCAAAATTCGAAAGTCGTAAAGAAACGCGATCTGGGTAGATGGGATGTAAATATGATGGCTGACTATTGTTCGAGCATAAAGCGAAATTGTCCTCTTGGAAAAGCTATAAGCCTAAATTTTTACCGTAACAACTTGTATACAATTTGACTTTCGGTAACAATATCCTTTGTATGAAGAAAGTAGATATATTTTTCTTTTGTACGAAAATGTTTAAAATATTCGATAAAAATATACACAAATTTGTTTGATGCGGTATTTTCGTGGGTTTTGAGACGAAAGAAGTATATCTTGTAGCTAAAAATGTTGATGTCATACAAAAAGTGTGGGGACATTTTTCAAGCCAATGGACAAAAATTAATCAGAAAAAAAAGTATCAGATCTAACTCAACGAACATCAAGTACAAAATACAAATTCTGCTTCTACCGGAGTTAAATCGGTAGCTCCCGATGTGTTTGCTGAGGTCATGAGGGTGATGGACTACAGTGGATTTTGAGATCTCGAGCTCCCCTGATATTCTCTGATTGCTACACCCCCGATTTGCCTCTATAGCTTAGAGCACAGCCTTTGAATCCACAGTTTTAGACCTACTTCCCCTTATCTTAATTGTTGAATTTCTTATCAACGAACGAAATTTCTTGAGCCATCAGATTACTGTTCTGTGATGAACTGCGTCTTCATCTTTTGCACAAGAAAGGCCTTTTGGTAGCTTCTGCTGCGTTATGGACCCATTCGAAAACCAGAAGCAGAAGTTCCCAAATTAGACTACATGCACGTACATCGGTGCATCTTTCAAATCACGCACAGAATGAAACAATGCACATGTCAGCGCATTAACTACCATGACACTACCAACCATATCGAGTACTACCATGGGTTGATCTGCTTCGGTTACGTGACATACGCACCTCAAATTAGCACGTACTAAAATATTTACAAGCCTTTTGGCACACTCGAGTATTTATACCGCGACCAAAACTCCGTTACACGCGGTGGATTTGCCGCTGCGGTTTGCTGTGAAGCCAACAGTTTGTATCGTCTTACTTTAAAAGAAGTTTAGTAAATTACTTTTGTCAAGTTGAAAAAGCTCCGAGCTGAACTAATATATTTAGTCAGGAAAGGAAAATTTCCAATCAGGAAGAAACCCGGGAGGATATGAATTGGTTTACGAATAAAAAAAATTCAAATAGGGAAATAAGATAAGAACCAAAAGTACTGCGTTCGAGATAGAAAGAGTATTTTAATATGATTACAATTGAATCTTCTGAAGTTTTTAATTGATTTTTTTGTTTTATTTTAGATTTTGTTTATGTTTTTTTATGGGGGTGTTTTTTTTATTGCGTGCCAAGAGTAATGGCGATCAGGAAAAGTAAGGGAGGTAACTCAGTTGAACTTCATTTTAAATAAGTACTTTCTCACTAAGCTCGCATAAAAATGTATCTGTCAGCTTCAATCAGTTGTTCATTGGCTTAACACATGTTCTTCAAATGTCTTTTCCGGGTATTCATTCTTTAGAGAAATGGAAGAACGAGAACTTTAATGAAAGTACAGACAGGAAGAATAAATATCGGAAATTATAAACAAGGGAATAAAGAAATAAAAATGAATAAGTAGACACGTTGACAGGGATAAATAATAATGTTTGCCATTATCTTCGCATCAGTCTAAGTCTGTTTATTTTTTGAATAAATTTGAGAAAACATATGGAGACATGTCTTTTTTCCATTTAAAAGCAAAAAACTGAGTATTGATACTTTGCTGTCCAATATATTTGAGTGGTACGCTCTAAGAATATGAGTCCCATTTATTTATTGCTCAGTCGGCTACCGCCGTTGAATACATCAACTGCTTCTCTACAGAGGGTTAAGGTACCCCCGCAACGAGTATTATGGATATAACATTAAGCAATCTGATATTAAGGTTCCAGTAATGGTGGAGCTTTGGGGAATGCCGAATACCCCCTCATTTCCATCACTACCTGGTCCATTCTGGCCCGAAGTGGTAGCACCAGACAGGGTCCTATCTATGGGTCAAATAGAACTAAACTGTGTACTTGTGCTAAACTAAATTGTCTGAAATAGAAGTGCTTTTGACATTGAAACTGCGTACACATGCTGTACTGAATTGTTTGAAATAGAACCGTTTTAACATTTAACTGAAACGTTTTGACATTTAACTGTTTCTAAACAAAAAACTATTCTTATCCTAAACTGAATTGTCTGAAATTTTATTCGGCGTTAAATGACCCCCAAACAACCAACCAACCAACCTATTTATTTCCGCTGAAGCGAGTCCTTATACCTGGTACTCTATAAGACCAATAGATAGAGCAGGTTTTCAGTTACAAAACACCATTTCTTCGTATATCTACGTTATTGGCTCTTTAAAAGCAAAGGATAGTTAGTTGGTTGGTTGGTTGGTTGGTTTTTGCGATTTGTTAATCTTTCCTGGGGTGTAGTATATCGAAATCAACACTTTTTCGGAAAGCCCTTATATGTCTTCATGTAAGATAATAAGCAGTTGTAAACAATTATAATTTCAAGTAACTATTCTTAATAAAAATAATTTACATATACTTATGAAGTAAAGTTGGCAACCGTAGTTGAGGGCGACTCGAAAGCTTCCTTTTTAATAGCTACAACACCAAAATTTTTGTGAAGGCGCAACTGTTTTCTCTAGATTGCTCCACTTTATTCTTGATACGTACCTTATAATGCTGAGTGTTAAGCAAGGACGCATCAAGTACCATTTTTGAGTCTTTGGAATGACTCGACCTGGGATTGAACCCCGTTATCCTGGACCATTGGCGAACACCAAATATTCCTACCTAATACTAATAATTTTTATAAAGTTATATTTTTTCAAATATTCTAATCTGATACTAATAATTTTCACACAATTATATGGCTTCAAATATTCCTACCAAATGCTAATAATTTACTCATAGTTATATGGTAGCCCAGTTGATTTGGGCTGTAGAAAACACCGACTGGATCTCTTCAGAAGGGTAAGAACCCCCCAACAAGTGTCCTGGATATGACACTAAACAATCTGATGGCGAGGCTCCAGCCTTGGAAATTCGGCGGGGGGAGTACCCCTTCATTGCCATTGCTCTCAGGTCTACTCTAACCCGGAATGGAAGCACCTGATAGGGTCCTATCTCTGGACGAAATAGAACAAATTATGTGAGCAAACAAATGACTGATGTTAAATTGTAACAGTTGTATAGCAATACTTGAAACCATTTAACGGTATATAAAAACAGCTTAGTCTCGTTTAAAAATGTTATGGACAAAATGTGTTTACAAATCATGCATATATATATATACATTTGATATATATGTATAAATAGAATTTGGCATTAAATAACCTACAATGGTTGATACGCCATAAAACCCAACCAAACCAAATCATACATATTCAATGCATATGAATAAAGAGGATTTGGTATTAAATAACCTACAATGGTTGATATGCCATAAAACCCAACCAAACCAAAACATATATATTCAATATATATGTATAAATAGAATTTGGCATTAAATAACCTACAATGGTTGATATTCCATAAAACCCAACCAAACCAAATCATATATATATATATATATATATATATATATATATATATATATATATATAAAGAGGATTTGGCATTAAATAACCTACAATGGTTGATATGCCATAAAACCCAACCAAACAAAATCATATATATTCAATACATATATATATATATATATATATGAAGAGGATTTGGCATTAAATAACCTACAATGGTTGCTGTGCCATAAAACCCAACCAAACCAATATATTCAATATATATACATAAAGAGGATTCGGCATTAGATAACCCACAATGTTTGATATGTCATTAAACCCAACCAACCAAACCAACAGTTTTATGATTCCAGATATTGCTACTTATACTAATAATTCTAAACAGTTTTCTTTGACTCACAGATGAGACAAAAATAGGTACTACCACTTTGAGTCAGTGTTAACCTGGAAGTAATGATATTGGAAAGTCGACATCATATTCCCCAGATCAACAGAAATAAAGCCTTATCACCAAATCGATTTGAGTATCGTACCCAAGACACACTCTTAAAGAAATTTTATCAGTATATTCAAGGCCCAGCCGACAGCCAATTAGAGACTGTTAAAGTCTAACCTCAAAGAGGCATATCAAAAGAGTCAATGTTATTTCTCCATCAAACCCTATTTTACCAATATAATGCATTGTGTGTAAATACCAACCCCTCCACCCAGGCAGGATGTGACACAGTGTCAATTTTTAAGCGGAGTTTAACAGTCTTGGATTCAGAGTTTTCATTCTCCAAGACTGGTTGCCTAAGTAAGGCTGAAGAACCAAGTTTTCACTACAGTTTACCAACAGCTGCAGAGGGAATTGGATTCATACCTTTCCCAATGCTTTGTGAAATGCACTCAGCCTCGTCCAGGATTTGAACACGTGTCACCGTGTCCATTTCCTACGGTGATAACAATTACACCACGGCCACCTCCAAAATATAATGCATTGTACCACGATGACATCATGCCGAAAGTTGTTATACAACACAAATACAAAAAGTCACAGTTAGTTTCTGGATACGAAAGTTTTTTGGGTCTGCAATATTTACCGCAACCATCAAAAAAAGAGAGATAATTTAGGAAATATGCGTCAACTCATTAGATCGACAGGAACTATATATAATGCTAAACGAAATGGACAACCACACAGATTTCTTCTTCCCCGACTCGGCCCTACCCCCATCGGGGCCACTCTGCTCTGTCTGCCTCTAGTCTTTCTTTAACTGACACCGATTCTCGTACTGACTGATTGACTCTAACTTCGAAATTTTATATCTTTTCTTAAATTTTTCCCGCAAATAATCGATTAATCACACGTAATCACTAAATTCTTTAAGTGATACATCATTGCTTAATATCAGCAAACATCCACCCAAAGCTTCATCTTTAATATTACGCTTACAGCTCATTCTAAAAAAAACTGTTGCACTTTTTTTACTGGATTGTAAACAAAACAAGGTCTACGCAAGTTTTCTAACTGATTGTTTTTCACTGTAGTCAAAGTGGCAATTTTACAGGACCCTTCTAAGTATTCTTATGGATTTTAACGTTGCTTTGGTCTACATTGTCTCGGATTTTCTCCTAATTTCCAGTTCACTCACTCTCTTTTCAAGCTTGGTTGGTCGAGTTCCAAAGGCTACAACTAAGATTGATATCACCGCCACTTTTATATTCCACAAATTATCGTCCCCTGGCAATCTCCAGGTATTTTACCAGTTTTTTGCTTTCTTTCATTTTCACTCTAGGATCAATTGATACGCCAAAATTTACAATATAACAGGTTCTTTCCTAATCATTGTTTATTACTATTTCACTTCTGGCGAGTATTTTTCCCGCCAGCTCTAACTGGGAGTCTAAGTGACAGCAAGTATCCTCAGCTATCCCACACTCTTTTGAGAACTTTAGCTGATTTTAACAATACTGTTGTCTAGATGGTCTTGATTCTTCCTCTGATTCCGAACACCTCCAATCTTCCAAGCCTTTAGGGACAGTTCCAAGTGCATCAACTACCACTGGTATCACCGTCACCAACAGGTTCCTCAGTTTTTTGCTCTCTAGAAAGATTAAAATACTTGTCTATCTTTTTGCTTTCTTTTATATTTAATCAATGATCCGCCGGAAAGACAAATTCTACGCGAAAAAAAGTTTTTTCTTCTTAATTAACTCAAGGTCTGGTATTATTACTGTTATTATTTTATTCTTTTGAAAGTTTTTCACACCAGTGCTAGCAGGTGATTTCTAACTTGATTTCGAGTAACTGCAAGTCTCCTCACGTCTCCAGGAATCTTCTCAGTATTCTGGACGATCTTAATAATGCTGTAGTTTGGGTGGTTTCCTCGCGTTCTCTTATTTCCAAGTCTTCCAGTCCCCGTACCAGTCTTTTAATAAACGCACTGAGCGCGCCAACTGCAATTGGTATCACCGTCACTTTCATGCTCGATTGATTTTTCAGTTCTTTTTACTTTTTGCCCAATCGTGGGTTGTAGAATACACCGACTGCTTATCTGCAGAGGGGTAAGACCTCACCAGTAAGTGTCCTGCATGTGACACTAAACAATCTGATGGTGAGGTTTCAGTAATGATGGAGCTTTGGGGAATGCAGAGTATCCCTTCATTGACATCACTCCCAGGTCCACTCTGGCCTGAAGTGGTAGCGCTTGATAGGGTCCTTTCTATGGGTCAAACAGAACTGAACTGTGTAACTACGGTAAACAGAATTGCTTGAAATAGAATTGTTTTGACATTTAAACTCCATACTTCATTTAAACTGTGTACTGAATTGTTTAAAATAGAACTATTTTTGACATTGAAACTGTACTTACGCTAAATTGAATTGCTTGAAATAGAATCGTTTTGATTTTTAACTGTGTATAGACAAAAAAAACTATTCTTATACTAAACTGAATTGTTTGAAATAAAACTGTTTTACTAAACTGAATAGCTTGAAATAGAAATGTTTTTTGACAATCAAACTATAGTTATGCTAAACTGAATTGTTTGAAATAGAACTGTTTATTTGTATTAAAATGGATTTGGCATTAAATAACTTATGAAGGTTGAGATGTCATAAACCCAAACAAACAAACAAATATCTCTTTACTTTCATGTTCCAGGCTCTCGATCATATGGAAATCAGACCTGACCGATAAAATGAAACGCAATTTCTTCCAGGCAGCGGTTGTATCGATACTGCTATATGGATGCACTACATGGACGCTAACTAAACGGCTGGAGAAGAAACTAGACGGCAACTACACAAGAATATTGAACAAGTCCTGGCGACAACACCCCACGAGACAACAACTATACGGCCACTTGCCTCCCATCACGAAAACTATACAAGTTAGACGAACCAGACACGCAGGACACTGCTGGAGAAGCAAGGACGAGCTCGTAAGTGATGTACTCCTATGGACCCCCACATATGGCCAAGCAAAAGCAGGACGACCAGCTCGAACTTACATACAGCAGCTTTGTGAAGACACAGGATGTAACCCTGAAGACCTGCCGGAGGCGATGAATGATAGGGAGAAGTGGCGAGAGAGGGTCAGGGATATCCATGCTGGTGGCACGACATGATTATTATTATTATTATTATTATTATTATTATTATTAATTTATGAATTACCCAGTATAGATAAACCGCCCTTTCAATCTGTCAACGACTTTAATTCTTTTCCGATTTTTTGAAAAATCAGCTGAATCGATGGAAGCTGAAAAAAGCCCAAGCAGTCTATTTTAGTAGCTTCGTTGATTACTTAAAAGGTTTTTTGTTGTTGTAAATTAAATATTAAACAAAATTTTATCATTAGTTTTGTTTTGATCTTCTTTTTTTTTTCTGTTTTTAGCCTTTCAAAATGAAGTTGCAAGCAATTAAATACCAAACGTGACATTCGCCCAAAAGTCCACAACATCGATCTTCACATACTTATTCAGTTCATCTTACAAAATATGTGACACTATGAATTCATAGATATGTGATTAGATATCTGTATGTGTGTGCATATACATGTAGATAGGCCTACTCCCTCCTTCTCAACGCCTTTCCACTTTCTTTTCTTCTTTTTTTTCTTTTAGCTCAGTGACTTCCACTTCTACATGATCAAAGATATCTAAGTGAAACCTGATACGCTTGACTCCGTCACCATACACGCAGACAATCGAAGTCAAAACCAAAAAAACCCACCACCATAACTTAAACCCACATCTACCTCCCTCGCAATTTCTCTTCTTACTTGCCTCTTATCTTTAGACCCTCTCCCTCTCTTTTATACCTTTATTTTCTCTTATCTATTTCCTCATTTGTTTAGATATAGAAAAACTAAAAAATGTTTAGTCTGATGAAATTCTTGGAATAAAAAAGAATGAAATATCACAACTACTAAACCTTTTGCAAGTGTATGATGTATACATCTTTCCACTTATTGTTATCATAGGTAAATAGATAGATCAGACTCTTGCCAAAGGTTTAGTAGTAATATTACATTCTTTATATATAGCTGAATAGTTGCAAGTAGCTATATGTTGGCATTATAGTTCGCCAATGATCCAGGAGACAGGTCGAGTCATCCAAAGAGTAAAAAATGGTACTTAATGTCTCCTTGCTTAACACTCAGCATTATAATGTACTGATCAAGAGTAAGTGGAGCAATCCAAGGAAAAGAGTAGCGTTCTCCTCTATAACTAGGTGTAGCAGCTATTTAAAAGGGAGCCTTCGTGTCGTCCTCGACTACAGTCGGCCAAATCATATATATATATATATATATATATATGTATGTATGTATAATCAGACCAAAATAGTCAAAGGATTAGACTATTAAGTAAAAATCCAAGATTTAATTGGAATATCCAGTTGAGTGCTTGCAAAGTAGGAGTGTCTCCATCGATTTCAAACCATAAATGCTATTATTTCCATCTGAAGAAGGTTATTCTCTAGACCTGAAATAAATTTATAAAGGAACTGCTGAATTGATTTTTTAGTTTAATTTTATAAGATATATATATATATATAGTGGCTAACGTGTATATGTGTCCATTTAGGGGTAGGTATATCAATATAGAAGTAATTGTGTATATCTATGTAGAGTGAGACATATCAGCACGAATGTCTGTGTAAGAATACGTGAAATATGTTAGCTGTTGGTGCGTGTGTGTGTGTATGTGGTAAAAAATTGGATACCAGGTTAAAATTTGAAAAAGCAACAAAATACGAATTAAGTAAAAATGTTTTTGTTTTTTTTTCGAGGATTTTTTGCGTGTGATATAATCTGGAATTTGTTGCTCGACGGATAGGAGTCGAGCCTCTTTAAGTATCCAAAATGCTGGTGGTTCATATTCGGAATTAGGGAAGATTTGCCCCTGCTTATCTGCAAGCAAGATTAGCTGTGATAATTCGGCTGGCGATGACCATAGAGACGAATTAAACGCAGAAAACAATTACATTTGAAGTGATCAGACATAACAGCAGTGGCCGCTCGTCAGAAGAGGGGGACAGAGTGGAGTTAAAGAAAAGTTCCAGTGTCTCACCTACCCATTTCGTGAGCCAGTCCAGTCCTTCAACTCTTGTATTTGTCTTTTCTATTTCTTTGTCCTCGTGACATCAAAGTTTCCTGGGTTCGTGCATCTGCAGAATACAACAATGTGGGATCGGACATCTCACGGTGTTGCAGAATATGACATTAGTATGCAACAAAATATGCGCAATGAGAAAGGTTCATGAAAACAATCCTGGGAGTGTATGTCACAAATATATTAACTTAGACAAAACAAAGTTTAGTACAGAATTTAGATTGTACTGGGCCAGGATTTGAAATAAATACTTTTTTATGATGTATACATTTACGAACTGCTCCACACGGGCGGGAAGTGACGCAAAGTTAATTTATCGCAGAGTTTAACAGGTTTGAATTCAGAGTTCTCCTTCTCCTAGACTGGTTATCTAACTAAGTCTTAAAAGACCAGTCTGTCCTGCTATTAATACATAGCTGAAAGGAGAATGATTGGGTTTATACTTTTCCAAATTGTAATAGTGCTATATAAAATACAATCAGCATCGTCCAGGATTTGAACTCGTGTCACCGAGTCCATTTTCAATGGTGGAAAACATTACACCACGGGCACTTAATCATGTAAATCGATATTCAAACTCTAGGTTCTTATTTGACCACAGCTCAAAATACTTACGACAGTGGTAATAATTAATCAGCGTGATTTATTTTTATAAATGTGAGTTCGAATATCACCGAAAGTGTATCCTTCATTATTTTGTAACATTGTAAACGAGGATCCTCGAGTGTGAATAGATAAGTAACCGAAAAAAAAGCCAGCAGCTGGAAAAAAAAACGAATTGATAAAGTTCAACATCTCATCCAGTAGACTAGGTGTAACAATATAAGATTGAAGTAACCATACAGATTGAAAACAGCAGTTAGCCAGTACTTGCCTAGGTGACCATTTGGTTAGTAGTCTTGTATTAGTTAGGAATACTTGAAATAATTCAACTAAGCTTAAATTATTTGTATTAGATATAAATACTTGATAGGATATAACTGAGCGCAAAAAAAATCATCAGAAGCAACAACACAAAAATGTATCTATAAATATACAATGAACGCAATTCCGTAATCTCCAGACATTGTTGCATATTAACTTTGACAGGCTGTGTAGATTCGAAAATTTCAAAAACAGGATGCAGCTGCGTCTTAAGGTAAACAATTGACAATTGAAATGCCCCGTGAATTACATGGGTGGTATTGTATTTGTTGCTGCCTCCCACCAGACACGACTTGACACAAGGTCAAAAGCCCGAAAGCAGATTAAAGTGGGGATAAAGGGGAAGGGAAGGTCGGGAACGAGCCGAGACTCGAACCCTGCTGGTCTGTGCTGCTCATCGACCCACTAAGTGCAATGTGGGTCTAATGAGGCAAGCAGTATCACGAATCCAAATTTGGATCCGGGCGCGTATGCCGGGTTATAGCTTCAACTAGACAACAAGGCCTAGTGCTATACATAGGGGACAAAGGTTGCAGCTCACCCACCCGAAGGTGGCCCAACCGAAGTGGTGGGCTTTTCGGCCTCGAATCTGCCATTGTTTGATACCCCATCCGACACGAATGCCAGACGGCATAGCCAAAAGGCCGGGAAAGAATTGCATGGGTAGTATGCTGGAAGGAACAGTGTGTGGACGGATTGTGAATAAGAGAAAAGACTAAATGTACAAGACTCGTAAATGTCGAAAGCGAGTATGTTCTCAGAACAAAGAAGAAACGAAAATTATTCATTTTTTTAAGTCGAACTTGTACCAGCGTAATGGAGGTAGAGCGAAGAAGTAAGACCCAGAATATATCGTATCTCAACCTGGTGAAAATCGTAGCAGTTCCTGATTCTCTCTCTCTCTCTCTCTCTCTCTCTCCATACAACCAATTTCGTACATTTCGTAATTTAAGAAAAGTGATGAATATTTTTATTAGTATTTTCATCTCTTTCTTTCTTACAGGTTCATAACAGACTTAAAATAACCCTAGATTGGTTGATATGCCATCAATAAATCAATCAGTTGATATCTTGCCCAGTCAGCTGGGGCTGTAGAATACACCAGCTGCACCTCTGCAGAGGGCAAAGACCGCCCCCAACGAGTGTCCTGGATATGACACTAAACAATCTGATGGTGAGGTTCCAGCAATGCTGGAGCTTTGGGGAACGCGGAGTACCCCTTCATTGCCATCGCTCCCAGGTCCACTCTAACCCGGAGTGGTAGCACCTGATAGGGTCCTATCTATCGGTTAAATAGAACTAACAGCATACTTATGCTAAAATGCATTGAGTAAACTGAATAGCTTGAAATAGAAATGATTTTGACAATTAAACCGTACTTACATTTAAACTGCGTGCTTTTGCTTAACTGAATTATTTGAAATAGAACTGTTTTTCGACATTAAAACTGTATTTACACTTAACTGAATTGTTACATAAAACTGCTTGAATAGTTAGAAATGGAAATGTTTTTGACAAACTGTGTACTTATGCTAAACTGAATTGTTTTAAAAAGAACATATTATTTACATAAAAATGGATTTGGCGTTAAATAACCTACAAAGGTTGATATGCCATAAAACCCAACAAACCAAACCAAACCATCAGTTGATATCATTATATAAGCTTGAAACAAAACACAAATTCTTGATCGATCTGATCTGCCTATCTCGTCTATAAAGGTTTAGGCCAAAATAAAAGAAATTCAATTGGAATATTATGTTGAGCCATTCTTCTATGTGAAAACAGCGTGCTTTGAAGATTGGCATTCAAATTGTCTTTCAGGGTTCAGAATCAAATTGATGAAATCGCTGAGAATGCATGACTACCTCAGCTACGATGCTGAGGTAGTCATGCATTCTCAGCGAGATTATTTATTCAATCTATTAAGAGGCTTTGGTCTAAGGGAGAACTCCGATAAAACACGGGATACTGTCTGGAGCGATGACCAATACGGATGGAAGTCGAGAGACTTAAGGAAATCCGTGCTATCAGCGCGCGTTGGTTATAATCATGATTTATCCCTCATAGATATATTACCGATCTCATTTGAATACAAAACCAAGTTTAAGATAGCATTTGCTAGGAGTGGGTTTACAGAAGTTGAACGATAGTGATAGTGAAAGTAGTTGCTTTTGTTTTTACGAGAACTATGTAAGGTTCTCATATAAAGATACAAATTTTCCCACCTATTTTTTCTTTTGAATTGTATCTAAATCCTTTTATTGCCTGTTATGAGAATATATGTGCCTGGTGTCGTTCAGAGAATGGACAACATTACCCTATGACAGACAGCCCCATGATATTTTCGAAAAAATATGATTTTAGCAACCAAATTTTAAAACTTGCTTTCATTTTCAGTGATGCACGAATTTCAGCATTTCGCATCCCTAGAATGTGTAGAAATAAGTTTTTCTGTAGATATTAACTTCCTAGTAAATATTATTATTTCTATTATCAATATCAAAAAGTTAATATTAAGACTATTATTAACATTATTTATTCTAAGAAATTTTGTGGTTAATATAAATTGTTACAATTAAGATTGTTTTTGTCAATATCTATATTATAATTCTTCTTTGTCCGTTCGCTTGCACGTTTCGGTCATACACATACTCTCCTCGCAGCCCAGTGAGATTTTTTTCTACCCTCCACCCCCACATCATCTAAAAAGATATTTCTTCTTCAGATCAAACACTGTGGAATTGTCCTGTGCCAAATTTATCTATCCTCACTAAGTAGCATACTAAACATAAATGATGGTATATTGGTTTTCTGAAGATCTGAAGACTCCAAGGATCCGATGACCTCTGAAATTCTGAGAAGTTGCAAGAATGTGCTGTCAAAGGCTGAAAAAGAAAAAAGAAAAAGAGCTCCGAAGATTCCTCGGTACCAGCAATACCGTTATCCACAAAATAGAATATGCAACTATATATTGAGCAAGTAGTTTCAGTAGAATTAAAAACTAACCGGAACTGTTAAAAAAAATTAAATAATGTGATATCATTTCTAAAAACAGTGAAGTTATAGACAAAAATCTAATGAAATTTACAATAAGATCAAATTACTTCTATAAAGCCTTTTTTACTAGATATATTCTAACAAACTGATCCCTTCCCCAACCCGTTTCACAATTTTTTTAATGATCCTGATTCCCTACAAATAAACTAAAAAAAAACAAAACAAATAACCAACTAATTATCTAAAGTTTATCGTTAATTCCTAAGATCACTCCTTTGAATTTCTTTTCAGACTTATTTTCCCTAACTCGATTCGGCATTAAATGACCGATGAGGTTGATATACTGTAAAACAAAACAAACAAACAAGAACTCACAAATGAAATGTGTAATAAGTATTATATAGATAGTTATTGTATATTCTTGTATTATTTATTTCAAAGGCAACAATAGAATTTACACGTTGGTAAACGGCAAATCATCTTCTCTTACTTCAATAGTTGCTCTATGTTTATTTCTTTTTTATTCCATCGAATTTCCACGGGAATTTTTAACTATTGGCCTAATGAGTTGAATGTTAGTTAATGGTCCAGATAATAATTTTAATATCATTGTTAATAATTAAAATTTAATTGTTAATATTGCTCTTTATATTACTGATTTGACGAATACAACTGATAACATTTTTTTAATATTAGAATATTTTATTGATGTTGAAATATTATTTTTAATATTATTGTTCATATTGGAAATGTTATTGTTAGCATTATTCCCATAAATATAAATGTATCGCAAATATCGAATTTCTTAAGAAAACAATTATTGATTGGACAAAAATGATAAAATTACGTTGTTCTTATTGTTTCTTTGACTGAGAAAATAATGATCACTTTCCTTTAGTCTTTCTCTTCTTTTCTCTTTTTTCCCCTTCCCTTTCTCATCTTCTAATCTTTTGTCTCTTTTCTCTTCTCTCGATTTATTTTTGTCCTTTACTCCCCACTTCCTCCTTCACATTTCTCTCCCTCATGGTCCGTTTGTTTTCTTTTAACTTCCTTTTTATCAGACAAGATTACCGCTTCTTTCCGCCACTGACATTTTCCCATCTCTCATAAAAAAAAACATCTCTTTCCTTCTATTTTCTCTCCGTGAAACTTCTGACCTCTGTTTAGTTCCGTTATCGATAAATCTTTAGCTCAATTCGTCATCACATCTCTTTCCTCGACCAATCAATGAATTTGCTTTTTTATTTTCTTCTATTTTTCTCCATTTTGAAAATTTTCAAAAAATAACGAAGTTACTTTGCAAATATCTGAAAAAGATTCTGCTATAAAAATACTGTGAATCATCAATAAAACATTCAATACAAATAAAGCAATTTAGAATGGTTCGGCAAAATGAAATGCCAAAGAAAACGCTGCTGCTGCTGCTGCTGTAGAAGGCAAAGGCAAAAGAAATATCCTTATAAAGATAATCACCATAAGACAACCATGTCTAAAATGACTTTCAGATCTTATTTCGCAGGCGTGAAATCTTCCATTTTGCTTATTTTAATCAGAGGAAATATTCTTAGAATACCGTCAATCATATTTCAGTCACTAGGTAATGCGCCCGGAACAATGGTTACCGATGCAAAAACTAGAGTTGGCGAACCGGGTCTAAATCTCAGCCGAGTTGAAATTCCAACCTAGTATGTTGGTATCCACTCTGAACTAATATCCCTTAGAAAAGCACGAATCCATATTTTATATTTCAAGCTAAAAGTAAAATAGTCGAGTAGTCTTTGCTTTATTCCCCGGGTGAGCAACCAGTCTAGAATTCCACCATGGACTCTAGATTTGATGCTTTGGAAATGAAAATAGTTACAAGTATTAAGATAAGAAAATAAGGGAGCTATGGTACCACAAAATATTCATTTTGGCCCAAACCACGTTCATAAACACATCAAGAAAAAATGAGTGATATTTTTATTTATTTATTTATTAGCAACTATGGTTGAAAATCAGTAGATCATTATTAATTCTATCCATGACGACCATGGAGCTGAGTTTTTAATTTTTAGAAATAGGAAATAGAAGGTCTCAGAGTTGTAATAATTCTTCGAGCTCAAAGGACTTTCACAGATAGCGTGCCTAGTAATAGGTTTTTAAGAGGCGAAAAAAATTAATTGTTAATTAACCAATCAATACCTCTCTATTACAGACGTTTATCGCTGTCAAATGTCGATTAGATCAGGGACTTTACATTCGTTGCATTTTTCCCATTTCTTTGAAATAATAAAATTCATCTTTCATGGCCTCTTAAATATCTAAAAATGCGAGGGAATACCCGTGGTAAAGTGGCAAATGTGCTATACTACGATTTCGTTGTAATTAAGTTCGAACATAAGTAGCACTATTACATTCACTTTGAGAAAGTTATTAAACCCTTTAAATAGCGCCACTACAGTCTTTCGGATTGGCCAAGAATCATTGACAGAATAGCACAAGACTTATGGGGTCACCTGGCTTCGTGCCGGGCAACTTAGAAAAGGCTAGTATAAATTCACATTGCCCCTTGGGAGACTATGACCAGCATAGTCTCTGTTCGTGCCCAACCTTCCCCTTTTCTAAATCCCCGCTATAAAAAAAAGACCTTGTGTTCAATCCTGTCTGGTGAGTTGCAGAGATACATATTCACTACAGTTCTTCAACAAGGAAACCAAACCATCTAAAAACGTTTTGTACCATCAAAAACACGTGCACAGGACAAAACGTAATCTCTAGAAGTGATAAAAACGGATCACTTCTGTGCAAAGTTAAGAAAGCAACTGCATTTCGAAATATTGATATAAGCAAAAGACGATGTCTGACAAATAATCTACTCTGATAGGTCAACTACAATTGAAATCTAATAACGTAATGATAGAAATCTTTTCTCACTGAAATCTTTTCTCTCTTTTATGAATTGGTTCTCGGAAATTATTTGTTATATTTGACTCGAAATTTATATTGTTGGTTGTTTTTCGGGTGTTTTGTGTATATCCCATAGCGATATTGTTGCATAGCCACATAATACATATGCATGCAGAAATATAACGACGCAATGAAGGCGAGCAACACAGTTCTTTAGAAAAATATACCTCTCACTTGATTTGAAAGGGTTCGAAAGGGTTACCAAAGGTTTTACTGTGAGAGGGAGTTGGAGACCGAACAGAACTGCAACATATTGACCCCGCACTCTTATGGCCATAACAGCGTTTCTTTCCCGTTCTCTTGGGCTGCTTAATCGAGGGCCTGGGAGCCCAGCCTCTCTGGGTGCTGGTTCTCTCTACCGCATCTTATCTCCACCTCATCTGACCTCCAACTGGTCAGATCTCCAACTGATTGAACTTCCTGTGCACCAAGTTATATAGTTGTTCGACACCCACCTTCTTCTTGTGGGCGTCACAAATCGCACTCAATTCACCCAGCTCATGGCCAAGGTTATATCCTGAGATTCCTCGACCGGATGCATCTGTTATTTACACCGGTGCATTTCCTATTTTGACAGCTTGGCCGCGGTCAATATGTTACAATATTTTTTTTCTAGCAGATTCTCGTAGAGCTTAGAGTCACGCGATGTCGGTGATACTGTTGTACTTTCAGTTGTAAACGAGTCACGCAATTACGTTCACTTTTAAATTAGTAACGTTAGACATGGCATGAACGCCCTTATCTCTCAGGAATAAGTTGAATAACATCACGAGTGCTCTTCTCCATGGATGGCTTTGACGTTAAATAACCTATGAATATTGTTATGCCATTAAACAAAGAAACCACACTTATTCACATGATTTTAAATTAGGAGGAACCTATGGTGTAATGGTTATCGTCATAGGAAATTAACACAGTATACAAACAAGGATGATAGCAGCTACTTTTAGGAGGTGAAGGTGGTGTAATGGTTATCGTCGTAGGAAATGGACACGGCGACACGAGTTTAAATCCTGGACCAGGCTAATTGCATTTCACATAACACTAATACCCTTGGGAAAGGTATGAGTCCAGTTATTCTCCTTCCAGCTATGGGTAAATAGTAGGGCAAACTAGGTTCTTCAGCCTTGGTGAGGCAACTAGTCTAGGAGAAGGAAAACTCTGAATTCAAACCTGTTAAACTCCGCTTAAATATTGATCTTGTGTCATAATCTGCCGAGCGGAGGGGTTGGTAAATATGGATAGCAGCTACTTTTAATGGCAACCCCAGAGCAACAATAATATCCTGCTACAGCCCTACCAATGTTCGTGAAGAAACTGAACTCATCACCTTCTTGGATGAGTTATCCTCACTCGTAGGTATCATCCCGAAACACAACGTCCTCATCATTGGCGGAGACATGAATGCTTAAATCGGGAAAAACATAAACCACAAATTCAGCCTACACAATGCGTTAAACAGAAATGGACAACACATAACAGATTTCATGACAGAAAATAGATTAACATGCCTCAATACAAACTTTCAAAAAAGGGATGGAAAACTATTGACCTACACATACCCAAACAACACTAAAGCACAGATAGACTACGTATTTATTAACAAGAAATGGTATAATAGCGTATTGAATTGCGAAGCCTACTCCTCATTCGAGGGTGTGTCCAACGATCACTGAATTCTAACGGCAAAAATACGACTGCGCCTACGAAAGAATACCACCCGAAAAATGACAACCGTACACTATGACTGGGCCCTACTAAATAACAGGGATATTAGAGATAAATATACGTTAGCACTAAGAAACAAATACGATTTTCTACAAGAACAGACAAAAATACACACTTCAAACGAAGGATATGAGAACTTCGTCCACGCCTACCTAGAAGTGGCAGCGGAATTCATTCCAACTAAACAAATAACAAAATATAGGGTCCCATGGGAGACATAAGCGGTTAGAAAAAAGCGTGCAGACGTAAAAACTGCTTCCAAACGCAATAGGAAGAATCCAACCAATACCAATGCCCTGAAACTTAAAAAGGCACAAAATGAATTAGCAAGCATATACCTAAAAAAACAGACAGAATACATACAAAAACAGATCGATAAGATTAGAGACTCGGTTGAAGATAGACAATCTAGGATAGCATGGCAAAGGATAAACGAAGTGAGTAGAAGGAAGAGTACTGCCAAAGCTAAAATGAAAGATCGAATACACATTTGGAAACATTTCGAGAATTTACTCGGGAACCCTCCGGAAGTTACTCAAGACAATCACGGGAATTATTAGACATCAAACTAAGACCGTTTACTCAATTAGACATCAAACTAAGACCGTTTACTCAAGAGGAACTCGACTCGGTACTGAGAAAAATTAGAAATAGAAAGAGAGCAGGGCTCGATGAAATAACGCAGAAGTGTGCAAGACCAGAAGATTGACGACATACTGCTCCGACACTGTAATGCCGTATATAATCAAAATCCTATGGACAGATGGATGAAGGGTTGCATCTCCCCTTCCCTAAAAAGGGTGACCTCGGATTAGCCAAGAACTACCGAGGTATAACATTTACGTCCATAGCGACCAAAATATACAATGCCCTACTGCGCAACCGCATAGAACCCAAAATTGACAACATACTTAGGAAGAACCAAAATGGCTTCCGGAGAAATAGATCCACGACCTCACAAATTTTGACTATCCGTCGAATTCTTGAAAGTGTACGCTCAAAAAACCTACAGGCAACAATATTATTTGTTGACTTTACTAAGGCCTTTGACTCCATTTACAGAGGAAAGATGGAACAAATTCTTCTCGCCTACGGCCTACCAAAAGAAACCGTCGTAGCCATAAGGATGCTCTATAGAAACACCAAAGTGAAAGTCCGTTCTCCGGATGGAGACACAGACTTCTTCCACATAGTAGCAGGAGTACTACTAGGAGACACACAAGCCGCATGCCTATTTATCATCTATCTAGACTACGTACTTAAAACATCTATCGATAAAATCAGGGAAAAAGGTTTCAAGCTAACAAAAGAAAGAAGCAGAAGATACCCCGCAAAAACAATTACCGACGCTGACTACGCCGATGATATAGCGCTTCTGGCAAATGCACCCACACAAGCCGAAACCCTGCTACATAGTCTGGAACGAGTCGCTGCTGGCATCGGCCTCCATGTCAATGCACACAAGATGGAATATATGTGCTGTAATCAAACAGGCAACATCTCCACACTAAACCGCGGCACTCTGAAACTAGTTAACAAATTCACCTACCTAGGAAGCAGGGTCTCATTAACCGAGACAGACATCGACACGCGACTAGCAAAGGCTCTCGGTCATATGGAAGTCAGACCTGACCGATAAAATGAAGCGCAGTTTCTTCCAAGCAGCGATAGTGTCGATACTACTATATGGATGCACCACATAACGCTAACTAATCGGATGGAGAAAAGGCTTGACGGCAATTACAAAAGAATGCTGCGAGCAATATTGAACAAGTCCTGGAGACAGCATCCGACTAAGCAACAGCTATACGGCCACCTACCACAAATAACAAAAACTATCAAAATTAGACGAACCAGACACGCGGCAAACTGCTGGAGAAGTAGGGAGGAGCTCATAAGTGATGTACTCCAGTGGACCCCTTCCCATGGACGAGCATAGGCAGGGCGTCCGGCTCGAACCTATATTCACCAGCTCTGTGCCGATACGGGATGTAGCTCTGAGGGTTGTCCGAAAGCAATGGACGATAGAGAAGCGTGGCAAGAGAGGGTCAGGAATATCCCTGCTGATAACGCGACATGATGATGATAATGACTAATAATCCAATTATCCCTCCCACCAGTTATGGATAAATAATAGGGCAGAATGGGTTCTTTAACCTTGGTTAGGCAACCAATCTAGGAGATGGAAAACTTTGAATTCAAACCTGTTAAACTCTGCTTAAATATTGACATCTATATAAAAATGATTTGTTGGCACACAGTTATGTGGTTTCAATAACGATATCTATAAAATAATAATTTGTTGGCACACAGTTATATGGTTTCAAAAACCACCTCTATAAAATAATAATTTGTTGGCACACAGTTATATGGTTTCAAGTAACCAGTTCTATTTAATAATACTTTTTTGGCAAACAGTTATATGGTTTTAAGTAACCACATCTATAAAATAATAATTTGTTGGCACACAGTTATATGGTTTCCATAACGACATCTATAAAATAATAATTTGTTGGCACACAGTTATATGGTTTCAAGTAACCACATCTCTATAATAATAATTCGTAGGCTCACAGTTAAGTGGTTTCAAGTTACTTTTTCTATATAATAATTTGTTGGCACACAGTTATGTGGTTTCATGAAACCATTTCTATATAATAATTTGTTGGCACACCGTTATATGGTTTCAAGAAAACATTTCTATATGATAATTTGTTAGCACACAGTTATATGGTTTCAATTGACCACTTGATGAGAACTGCACTCGAATTCTATGTGTTGATTTCAAGAAATTTTGGAAGTAGCAACCTACAAAACAGCTGATTTAGAGTGGACCTGAGAGTAATGTTAATGAAGTTCTACTCAACTTAGAGCCCAAGATTTGGAGCCTCAATATCAGATACATTTTAGTGCCATATCCAAAACAATCTTACTTTGGGTAGTCTTACTCTTCTCTAGGTGATAGTGTCAGTGTATTCTTATCCCTGCTGACCAGGTGGTTGGCTATGTGAGGGTATATAAATTATACGTTCTCCAACAGCATTAGCGTGAAGTGAACACAAACTATTTCAATCATGATTGTAATTGAGATCGCTGATTCCATATTCCAAACAGTTTACATCTTCCCTTGCCCTGTACTTCAACATGCAAATTACAATCAGCATTGTGACATCCTTTAAAGGGTTGTAATAACCCCTTAAACTAACGAAGCGCCAAATAAGGTGGTGTAACGTTACCTCATAAGTTTCTCCCTGACCCCGTGGTAACCTCACCGTGATATAAAGAGAGTCAAACACAACACGACTTTGTTGGTTTAGCTGATACAGAAATTTATTTGCGCTCCAACGTTCTACAGCAGTCGCCGAAAAGAGAGAAAGAAGATGTTACCTGCAAACTATTTACTGACAAATTATATATATATGTGTGTGTGTGTGTGTGTGTGTGTGTAAACAGGATTTGGCAGTAAATAATCAACATTAAATAATCACCATAAGACCAAACAACGAAATCTAACCTAACCTATTTTCTATAGCCCAGTCTGCTGTGGCTGTAGAATACACCGACTGCGACTCTGCAGAGGGGTAACCCCCACAATGAGTGTCCTGTATATAATACTAAACCAAACGATGGTGAGGTTCCAGTAATACTGAGGCTTTGGGGAATACGGAGCACCCCTTCATTGCCATTGCTCCCAGGTCCACTGTGGCCTTGCGTGGTAGCACCTGATAGGGCCCTATCTATGGGTTAAATAGAACTAACGGCACACTTATGCTAAACTGAATTGTTTGACTGAATAGCTTGAAATAGAAATGTTTTTGTCAACTAAACCGTACTTACATTTAAACTGCGTGCTTATGCTAAACTGAATTATTTGAAATGGAAATGTTTTTTGACATTGAAACTGTACTTACTGATTTGTTTAATATAGAACTGTTTTGACATCTAACTGTGTGTAAACAAAATCTGCACTTATACTAAACTGAATTAGCTGAATTAGCACTGCTTATCTAAACTGAATCGCTAAAATAGAAATGTTTTTCACAATTAAACTGTACTTACATAACAAACAGCGTGATTAAACTGAATTCTTTGAAATAGAATTGATTATTTACATAAAAATGGATTTAAATAACCAACAAAGGTAGATATGCAATAAAACCAAAACCACCAGCCAACAAACCAACCTATTTTTTAGCAATGACCTGCATGTCTCGTTCATCTTATTTGTATGGTTTGTGAAATGGAAGGCAAGTGACGATTCAACTGCCGTTTTATGGGTTGCTACTTCCGGAATTTGTTGAAAACAGCACGTAACATTCTAGTGCAGTTCTCATTTAGCTTTTTCTCACAGCGTTTTGTTAGAGTCCTGGTGGTGCTAACATACAGTAGTACTGACACGGCTACACCTTTGAAGAATTCTCATGTAATTTTATCAGAGAAATTAAATTTCCAAAACCAGTAAATAGTCCATTCCTTAGCTATGCTTATAATAGATGAGATATTGCTACCGAAATATGGAAACCAGTCAACTGATTTCAGATGCTTGCCATTCAATATCGATATTGCCTCATCTTATCTAAAACACATGAATTCTGTTTGCAATAATATTCAACAATTTCTTTTAGATTTCACGAATTCTGGTTTTTGGTATTTTATTCATTAATTTATTTTAGAATGACTACATTAAAGTTGTATATCTTTTCTTTTTTTTCTTTTTTTTTCTTTTTTTTTTTTTTTTTTTTTGTGGGTTCGGCTAAATTTTAGATTATTTATGTAAGAATCTTCTAAATCTTTTTTTTAAGAATTCTATTCGGAAAGAAAACATGATTTGATTTTTTTTTTAATATCTTGTATTTTCTTTCATTTTGAACATGCCCGTTTTATCATCATATGTATGAACACCTACGCAAGCTAACCCATATTTTTGCGTGCACAAAAAGAAGTATACAGGCAAGACTGTACTCACTATTTCTCCGATTAGATGCTAAATGCATGTGGATGTAGATTTAATATAATCGATTGCAAATCATTTTACAATCTTTCTTTTTTTTTTAAATCAATACTTTTCAAATGGAATAAACTTCATTGGCTGTTCTCTTAACTTATGCGCGGGCATAACTCCTTTAACGAAACCAGGAGCCAATGAATCTGTTTTCTAAAAGGAAGACTTACCTTCTTGGATTTTAAGATGTTTTTTTTTCATTCTGATTTTGTTTTTGTTTTTGTTTTTTGTTTTTTTTTTTGTGGGTTGAGGTCTTACTTTCAGCTGTTTTCGTTTTTTTTACTTTTTTAGAACATTTCATTTATTTTATTTATTAATTTTTTTATTTTTTATTTTATTTTTTAGAGGGCTCACATTTATAACTTTTAAGCTTTTTTATTCTCAAAGAGGAAAACTAATAACATCCATTCGGAGAATTCTCCATGGTTCCATTATCTTCTAATGTTTATTTTTTTCGGCGGGAGTAGTTTTTACCCTATAACTATCTCGTGGCTCTCGCTGAAGATAAAGTGATAGCAAGTCTTTTCGTTTTTTTCAGCACTCTCCCCAGTATTCGTGTCCTTGTTAATAATGCAGTTTGATTGCTTATAATTCTTTTGGTAATTTCGATTAATACAAATACAAGTAATTTTCAAATATACCTATTTGACACATATATTGATATTTTGTCGCACTTCAAACTTGACGAAGGAGTAATAGGAAAAAAGGGGTACTCACCGCTCCCCAGAGCTCCAGAAAGTGAGATTTGCCATTACATACAATTTAGTGTCAAACCCAGAATTTCCTTTTTTGAGAGGGCAAAGAGGGGGCTTACACCTCTGGAGAGGACGCATTCAACCGACCGAGAATCTATATAATTGTGTGAAAACAGATGCTAATAAAAAGGAATAGTTATATAAAACCATATAATTTAGTTAATTTAGGATTTATAGCAGATCAACCATTGTAGGTTATTTAATGCCAAAACCTATAATTTATATATACATTAAATATATAGGATTTGGTTTGGTTGGGTGTTATGGCATATCAACAATTGACGGTTTTTAATGTCAAATCCTCTTTATACATATATATCAAATATCTATGATTTGGCTTGGAACTACCCAATATGTGACTGACTCTGTAAGTTCGAGCTGTGATCCCATCAGTCTCATCGTTGTACAGAAATTAACCTGATCCATTTGAAGCAAAATGCCGTCTACTTATCGATGGACTTCTCTAAGACTGATAAATCTTCGATTCTCTTTACCTTCAGTTATTTAGTGCTTCAAAGGTTTGATTTTTATGGCATATCAACCCTTGTAGGTTATTTAATGCCAAATATTTTTTATACATGTATATTAACTCTATATGATTTGTAAATATATTCCGTAGATAACATTTTTAAACGAGCCTGAGTTGATTCTTTTGTTCATAGTTAAATGGTTTCAAGTATTTCTAACACGAATAATTCTACTTCCAATTAGTTATTTGTCTGAACACAGATAAGTAATACGATGTAGCACAAACCATTTAATTTAATATCGCTCATTTTTTTTTACCATAGTTTGATGCTTATACATAGTTATATCATTTGTGAGTGAAAATGTTTTTGGTAATTTTTACTTTTAAATGAGTTACAACTAATTTATTTGCACACAAGGATTGCTATTGTTTCTATACAGTTAAATGGTTTTAATTATTGCAATCTTACATATTTCTATCTAATATTGATTCTTTGTTTTCCCACAGAGAAGAGGTTTCAGTTATTGCTATTTAACACTAATTATTCCTTTCAACACTATTTATTCATTGCCCAGTTGGCTGGGGCTGTAGAATACACTGACTGCACCTCTTCAGAGGGGTAAGACCCCCCCTAACGAGTGTCCTGGATATGACACTAAACAATCTGATGGTGAGGTTCCAGCAGTGCTGGAGCTTTGGGGAATACGGAGTACCCCTTCATTGCCATCGCTCCCAGGTCCACTCTGGCCCCGGAGTGGTAGCACCTGATAGGGCCCTATCTATGGGTTGAATAGAACTAACAGCATACTTATGCTAAAATGAATTGAGTAAACTGAATATCTTGAAATAAAAGCGTTTTTGACAATTAAACCGTACTTACACTTAAACTGCGTGCTTATGCTTAACTGAGTTATTCAAAATAGAACTGTTTTTCGACATTAAAACTGTATTTATACTTAACTGAATTACTACATATAACTGCTTAAATAGTTTGAAATGGAAATGTTTTTGACAATTAAACTGTGTACTTATGCTAAACTGAACTGTTTTCAATAGAACACATTATTTACATGAAAATGGATTTTGCGTTAAATAACCTACAAAGGTTGATATGCCATAAAACCAATCAAACCAAACCAAACTATTTATTCATTTTACCGCTGTCAAATCGTTCAAAGTATTGTTACATTATACTAATAATTCTATTTAGCATACAGGTGATTGGTTTTAAGTATTCCACAAAAATAGTTTTATTTGCATAGAATCAAATGGTTTCAAGTATTCTTATGTATCACGAACAATTCAATTAAATGCCAGTTATTTTTAAACGTGGTTAACAGGTCAAACAGGTCTATTTCTAAGAATTTGATTCAACATCAATCCTTTGTTTGGACGCCGTTTAAATTTCAAACAGTTCTATTTGACATAGATAGGACCCTATTAGGTGCTTTCACTCCGGGCCAGAGTCGACCTTAGGGCAATGGCATAGAAGGGGTACTCCACATTCCCCCAAAGCTCCAGATCTGAATGGCCCAGTCGCCTGGGGCTGTAAAATATACTGACTGAATCTCTGCAGAGGGGGTAAGATTCTCCGAACGAGTCTCCAGGATATGACACTAAACAATCTGATGCTGGAGCTCCAATAATGCTGGAGCCTTGGAGAATGCAGAGAAGTCCTTCATTACCATCGATCCCAAGTCCATTCTGGCCCAGATTAGTAGCGCCTGATAAGGTCCTATCTATGGGTCAAATAGAACAAAATGCGCACTTATGCTTAATTGAATTGTTTAAAATAGGACTGTTTTTGACGTTTAAACTTATGCTAAACTGAATAGTTGGAAATAGAACTGTTTATATGTATAAAAATAGATTTGACATTAAGTAACCTACAATGGTTGTTATGTTGTAAAACCAAAGCAAACGAATCCAGATCTAAAGCTCCGCCATCAGATCATTTTATGTCATGTCCACGTCACTCATTGGTGGGAATATCTTACTCCTTTGCGGCAATTCTATCGATGTATTCTTCAGCCCCAGACAACTTGGCCCACTGCTTCAAAAGTATGCAGTAATAATCTAATTCTTTTCCTAATTTGAAATAAATGCAAATTAAATGTATTCATTGACAAAAGTATCACAAGGGTGAGTCAAAATTTTTGCATTATTCTGGTAGCATGTGCTGTTTTGTGGCACGAATATTCTGTGGCTGAAGGGGTTCAAGACGAAGTAGATATCCGAGGTTATAGGTATATGGTAGTTAATAAGCTGGTACGTTGTGCATAGGTTCAGCTCGTTCGTGATTTGAAAGCCGCACCAATGAACACGAAACATATGTTACATAGCCAGATATGAATGCAGATATGTGAAATATACATAGAATGTTCATAACTCATATACAGATATCATAGGAATCCTGAAACACAAAAACACTTACGACTTCTTAGTTCAGGTACGAAACTTTTTATTACCTTTGAGTTAAAAGGTTTTTCGACATAAGGAGAGTGATACACAATCTTTCTATACTGACTTTTTCATCTGCCCACCACCACCACCACCACGTGCGGCACCCGCCGCAAGGCCTCGGCGAGCTCCGAAAGTCAACCTTCTTCGGATGCAAAAACTCAACTAACTGACTTTTCTCAAATCTCAGCCCACGCTTCCGGTGCGTAACGTCACTCACATCCCTGGTCTCATTCCTATATGGGATTTTTATTTTGACATCTCTGAATGATATATCCTCCCCGCACGCGCGTGAACACCTAACTAATCCCATGCGCTAAGCGAAAGGTTCTCAGCCTAACTAAACCGAAAGGCAAGATATATAAAACGAAATCCCTCGGCCATTATATTACACCTAGTCTTATTAGGGATCTTGTGCTTTACGAGTTCGAACTATGCCGTTGAAGCAACCAAAAATATTTGTTGTGTGAAAGGTGAAGGCGCAGTTGATCACTGTACAGTAACCAGATAGCTCAAGAAATGTTGCGGGTGTTGCAAGAATCTCGATCATCAGGAGAGGTCAGAAAGACCTAAAGGCGTGGATTTCATGCCATAGAGGCAAATCCGGTAAGTGGTAATCTGAGAGTATCAGGCGAGCTCGGCATCTCACTGTCCAGTTTATTTCGTCATCTTAATAACCTCAGCCAAACCATCCGGAACCGCCAAATTATGCCTCACATTGCCAAAATATTACAAAACCTTTGAATCCCCCGAGCATCAAAAAAGTAATTCGGTTTCTTTGTTTAACAGATTTCTTGTTGGTTGGTTGGGTTTTATGGCATATCAACCTTTGTAGATTATTCAACGTCAAATCTATTTTTACGTAAATAATCAGTTCTATGTAAAACAATTCAGTTTAGCATGAGTACACAGTTTAATTGTCAAAAGTATTTCTATTTCAGAATATTCAGTTTATACAAGCAGTTATAAATAACAATTCAGTTTAGTGTAAGTACAGTTTCAATGTCAAAAACGGTTCAATTTCGAACAATTCAGTTTAGCATAAGCACGCAGTCTAAATGTTAGCACGGTTTAATTGTCAAAAACCTTTCTATTTCAAGCTATTCATTTTGGTCAATCAATTCAGTTTAGCATAAGTATGCTTTTAGTTCGATTAAACCCATAGATAGGACCCTATCAGGTGCCCAATCAGAATGGAATTGGGAGCAATGGCAATGAAGAGGTGCTTAACATTCCCCAAAGCCACAGCAATAGAATTCAACCTTCGTTTTGTTTTCCACGGATATTAGTCCGAAAGTGAAAATAGTAACGCGACCTGAGTTCGATCTCGTTTACTACTTGGTCAAAGACATCCACTTTAGCTATTACGGCAAAGCTAATTACTTCCCCTTGGATTGCGTTGCTTTTGTGTAAATAATTACTGGGCTGGGAGTATACGAACAATAATGAATGAAGAAAATCCAGCAACGAAGCATCTAGACACAGCCAAGTAATAAATTTTCATCTTTTAACACTTACGATCAGATTGATGATTCCTGCATTTATTGAAATTAAAGAATCCAGAGATATTGAACTGTACCTCACGTTACCATGCGTTACAAAAATATTGCCAAGCTTTTGACTCATCCTTGCCCAGGCAGCTGTGATTGTACAATACACCGACTACATCTATGCAGAGAGGGCGAGACTCTCCAAATGAGTGTCCAGGATATGACACTAAATAATCTGATGCTGAGGCTCCAGTAATGCTAGAGCTTTGGGAATGTGGAGTACCCCTTCATTGCCATCGCTTCCAGGTCCACTCTGACCCGGAGTGGTAGCACCTAATAGGGTCTTATCTATGGGTCAAATAATGCTAAACTGTGTAATTATGCTAAACGGAATTGTTTGAAATTAAATGTTTTTTACATTTAAATGTGAGTAAACAAAAAACTGTGTACTTATGCTAAACTGAATTGTTAGTGATACATAGCAATACTTGGAACCATTTAACTTTGTTGACATGCTAAACTGAATTGCTTGAAGTAGAATTGTCTGGACGTTTAACTGTGTGTAAGCAGAAAACTGTATTTAAAAGAATGGCTAACTGGGTGTAAACAAAAGACTGCTTATGCTTAACTGAATTGTTTGAAATTAAGAGAAACCATTTAACTGGGTGTAAGCAAAAAAATGAGTTCAGCTTTGTTTAAAAATGTTATTTTCAAAAATTGTTTAGAAATCATATATTTGATATATGTATAAAAAGGATTTGGCATTAAATGACCGACAATGGTCGATATGCCATAAAATCAAACCAATTTACTTGCTTACAAATCATGTATGCTTTTATTCGTATAAACTGAATATAGGGTTAAATAACCTACCAGGGTTGATATAACATAAAACCCACCAAACCAAATCAAACTATTTTGACTCATCCGAGTATATTTAATTTGATATATCGTAGGCTACGAAAAAAAAACTTTCGAAAAGTCGAAGTTGATTTAAATATTTTATTTGTGTTGATTTTGTTTCTATTTGTTGTTTCTAAATGCACCAGTTGCTCTTTTGCTTGCCGTTTTCATAGAAGGACTTCACATTCTGTTGACAAAGTGTTTTTCATTTGATTAATACCAGATAAAAGTGCTGTGAAAATGTCAGACGCTACCGGAATTTTTATCAATGTTAAATACTTCAAAACATTTGTGTGTGTGTGTGTGCCCGCACGTGTGTGTGTGCCCGCACGTGTGTGCGTGCTTGGGTATTTAACTGACATCCTCCTAAACCAATGTATAACACACGGTCATTTTAAAGTGGGAATCCGCGCAAAAATCAAGATTGGCTGTTTCAAAAAATACTTGGTTTCTTCAATAATCTACATAAAGAGGCGCAATCTCATTAGCCAAAAATCGGCCCGTGAGAAAGCTGCCTTCCACAATTACCTTTGCCATAATCCGATCCAAGAAGCTTGAAGGAGAACAGAATCAAAAACCTCAAGAGAAAAACGGTTAAGTACTACTGAAGCCGACCACGTGTCGTCCCAGTTACGAGGACATATTTTCGGTTTCTTTGCCCGGTTTGTTTTCTTTGTTTTAATAGCATATCAACCTTCGTGGGTTATTTAATGCCAAAGCTATTCTTCAAGGAGAACAATAGTGGTACTATTTAACCCATAGCTAGGAGGATAAGTGGGGTCATACCTTTCCCAAGGGTATCTGTGTACCATAGCCAGATACGGCTATGTGGGAAATTGACATATAATGTTCATATATATATATATATACATAGAACATAGGAATCTCGAAACACGAAAAACACTTACGACTTCTTTGTTCGGGTACGAAACTTTTTATTACCTTTGAGTTTAAAGGTTCTTCAACATAAGGAGAGATAGGCACAATATTTCTATGCTGGCTTTTTTATCTGCCCCCACCATCTTGTGCGGCACCCACCACAAGGGCTCGTGAGCTAGCGAAAGCCAACCGTCTTCTCCCGAGGCGGGCCTCAACTCTCGGTGGTGACGGTATGAGTGTGAGAGCAGGCTGCTTGACACACGCTTGTCACAGCAGATCGGTCGTAGCAGACGGGTCGGGGCCTCCGGAACCTTTAATGCACTCGTTTTGACAACTGCCTTCAACTCTGCTAAAATCTCATCACTTGTTTTCTTATATAGAGATTTTGGAGAACAAATCGAAGATTTGCAAATGTTCGATGTCACTAGTGAAACACGTGATATTACATCTGTGATTATTTTTAAATCACGTCTAACTTTGCAGGTCATTCTGCCCGCACGCATTAGTCTCATGACACCTTCACTGATTGACGACAGCGCCCGTCCGTAATATTACATTTGTCAAAAAGTGAACGTGATAGCGCGACAGGAGTTCGAACTCGCTTACTACGATTCTGCAGTCCATCGCTTTAACCATTATACCACGAGGACACCCCCAGCATATTTTCATCGACCGAGAAGAGTTCAAATGGCGTAATGGCAAAAGTGTGGGACGGCAGCTTCTAAGTAAACTAGATCGAACCCTAGTCGAGCAATTATATTAACTTTCGCACTAGTATCCTTTAAAAAGTTATGAACCCCTTCATCCTTCTGGCTATGGGTTAAAGAGTATCACAGCTTGTTCTTCTACAGGAATAGTTTTAGTATTAAATAACCTGCGTAATTTGATAAGCCATTAAATAAACCGAAATCAAGGAATTCATTGTGAAAACCCTTAATGGCTGGCATACTAGACTGCGACATCGTTGCAAGCGAGTTCGATCTCCAGTCATGCTATTACGTTTACTTTTAGACTAATGCCCTTCAGAAAAGTTATAAGCCCCCTTACTTCTCCAGCTAAATAGTACCTCTATTGTTCTTCTACAGGGATGACTTTGGAATTAAATAACTCAAAAAGGTTCATATGCCATTAAAAGCAAAGAAAAAACGAAACTGAATCATCTCCAGCTAGGGATTAAATAGTACCCCTATTGTTCTTCTACAAGGATGACTTTGGTATTAAATAACCCAAAAAGGTCGATATGCCATTAAAAGCAAAGAAAAAACGAAACTGAATCATCTCCAGCTAGGCATTAAATAGTACCCCTATTGTTCTTCTACAAGGATGACTTTGGCATTAAATAACCCAAAAAGGTCGATATGCCATTAAAAGCAAAGAAAAAACGAAACTGAATCATCTTCAGCTAGGCATTAAATAGTACCCCTATTGTTCTTCTACAAGGATGACTTTGGCATTAAATAACCCAAAAAGGTCGATATGCCATTAAAAGCAAAGAAAAAACGAAACTGAATCAACTAGCCAGACAAGTCCACAGAAGCACATGATCTCCAAACCATTTCAATTTATCTTTTTTTCCTTCCTTGAATAGAAAAATTGTTGAACGAACAAGCGGTTCCTGTGCTTTCGTTTCTTCAAAAGTAGTCGACCCTGCTTGCTTTGCTAACTTAACCAATGTCTATCACCCTTTAAAACTTTGGATTAAACAATAACTATAAAGCGCGTTGTCTTTTTGTAACAATTAGGGCCAATGATAGTATCTCATCCCCCCCAACCGAATTCATGGTACCGACCCCCATCTCTTTTACATGTCAATTTTCATAAATTACTATTCATAAAAATATAAATTTTATTGTAACCTAATTATGAACAATAATGGATCATTGCGTCTTATATATGTAAACAATTACACTGGAAAAACTGAATATATATACAATGTATCTTAATACAAATTAGAATCATTCCATATTAAATTATTCCACCATCTTTTGCGTCCATTTCTAACGTCAGTCGGGGATTTTTTTCAAGATAAAAAGTTGAATAATCATATTTACCAACCGCTCCGCTCGGGCAGGATATGACACAAGGTCAATTTTTAAGCGAAGTTTAACAGGTTTGAATTCAGAGTTTTCCTTCTCCTAGACAGGTTGCCTCACCAAGGCTGAAGAACCTAGTCTGCCCTACTATTTACCCATAGCTGGAGGGAGAATAATTGGATTCATACCTTTCCCAAGGGTATTAGTGCTATGTGAAATGCAGTTAGTCTCGTCCAAGATTTGAACTCGTGTCACCGTGTCCATTTCCTACGAAGATAACCACTACACCAAGGGCACCTCCATTATATATGATACCCAATGAGACTCGAAATTACTCGTGAAAGTTGGCTAGTCTAGCGAGCTAACCATTACACCACCCGGGGTACCAAATTTTTTCTAAAATATTAGTATCCTAGCAATGCCACTAAACTGTATTCAGTGGTGAGGTTCTAGTTCTGGAGCGCTGGGGTGTATAGAGTCGGCTTTTTGTTAAAATTACTCACAGGTCCACTGAAAGGTAGTACCTGCTAGGGTACCATCTATGGTTTGAATAAATCAGTTTAGTTTAGTTTGCCTTCTTTATTTAATGGCTCATCAATTTTCGTGGGCTATTTAATGCAAAAGCCATCCTTATAGATGAATAATAGGGGCATTATTTAATAGTAGTGGTATTTTTAATTTTTGGTTTGGTTTTAAGGCATATCAACCATAGTTGGTTATTCAATGCCGAATCCTGTGTACGTATATATATATATATATATATCAAACATGATCTGTAAACACATTTTGAAGATACATCTTTAAACGAGTCTGAACTCTTTCTTTTGTAACCAGTTAAATGGTTTCGAGTATTTCTATTTAACACGAATTATCCTATTCAATAATAATCATTTGTTTGCACATAGTGAAGTTGATACTAGTATTGCTATTTAACACTAATCGTTCTTCACTTATTCATTAGCTCACATTTAAATGGTTCCAAGTATTGCTATGTATCAATGAGAATTCAATTAAAGATCAGTCATTTGTTTATCCAAAGTCAGATGATCAAATAGTTCTATTTCTAACAATTCAATTTAGCATGAGTCAACAAAGTTAAATGGTTCCAAGTACTGCTATGCATCACGAACAATTCAATTAAAGATCAGTCATTTATTAGCATACAGGTAAATGTAAAACAGTTCTATTTCTGGCAACTCAATTTAGCATAAGTTAAAAAAGTTAAATAGTTCCAAGTATTGCTATGTATCACTAAGAATTCAATTAAACGTCAGTCACTTGTTTACCCACAGTTAAATAATCAAATAGTTCTATTTCAAACAATTCAGTCTGACGTAAGTCATTTGTTTGCACACTGTTTAAATATCAAACAGTTCCATTTGACCCATGCATTGGACCCTATAAACTGCAACAACTTCAGGCCACAATGGACCTGCTAACGACGACAATGAAGGGTACTTCGCACTCCCGAAAGCTCCAACATACTGGAGAGTATCCCCATCTAATCGTTTTGTTTAATCATATCCAGAACAAAAGCCTACCCATCAGGTTCAATTTAGAGTCATAGGAAACCTCTTTTTGGGGGATTTTACCTTCTTCAGGGGATGCATCAGCGCTTTTTAATCTCTGCCGATATGCTAATAACAAATCTGTGCATTGTGCTAGGCGAAGCTATTACTTAGAAAATGACTACAAAAACAATTTCATCTGAAAAATACAAAACCAATCTCACAAGCTGCAGCCAGTAAGTTGGTTACTGATTGTATCATTGAATTAAGATTGATTTCGCTTTAGTTAGAAAGTGATATGATTGTTTAACCCCTTAAACGTTTAGCCGATATTTTTGACTGATCACTATTTTACTCTATTCCCGCAAGACAGATATTTCCCGTTACATATTAATATGAAAAAAGTTCAAGATAACAATCATTCACAGCCTTTCTAATAATGAAATGATGGGATGACTTTTAACAAATCTATTTGAGCCTTGTAGTTAAGCTTATTATTTATTATCCCTTTTTGAATGTATTTTGAGATTAGATACAGCGTATCTAATATCAAGAGAATAAGGATTCAAGGGGTTGATCAGCATTTAGCCACTATGAGGAAGTTGAAAATGTCAAATCTAAAATTTAAAGTATTTTTACTTTTGGCAATGGTGTTTGTAAAACGCTCATTTTTGAAACCTTCACAAAAGATTTTTTCGTTTGTTTATGCATATGTGAAATCTTTTAATAAAAGAAAAATATTAACAAAAATATTTTTACATAGACATTCTATACGTAATGTGTCTAGATAGTAATGATTTTTTTTTTAATTTTTCAGGTGAGCAACCCTAATTGAAAATAGTTGATAAATGTTCATCTTGAATAAGAGGGAAAACACTATGCTCATGTTCTCCCTTGAGAATTTATGTTCAGCTGAGTAATCTAGGATTACAAGTGTGTTTGGTTAAGTATGTCCTAGAAATAAAAAGAATATAACAAGAAGCTTCATAGACATAAAGACAATAAAGGCTCATGGGGATTAAGTTGTATCCCGAGCACAGGTTTTTAGATTGCACTAGTCGAACAGTCATTTTAAAAACTGAAACAAATATGACTAAAGTGAGAAATTCATCTCAGTTGATAAGTGGTGAATTAAATTTGACACATGACGTTTTAACCAAGAATCTGTATATGCGAAAAATTGGCACGGAATGGATTCCAAAGAACCACATTGCCTGTGTTCGAGTTTATTGCTAAAATGAATATTCCCTGTAGTACCACAGTCTCTATTTCATGCTTTCAAAACCAAAACACAGCACTGTAGTCGCCATCATCAAATTGTTGATAACTTTAAACTGCTCATAAGGAAGTTGCATGTTGCACGTTTATCTGTGCGACTTTCAAATCACACACGGAATGAAGTAATGCAGAACGTCCCGGTGCACTAACTACCAGAGCCGGCACTTGAAACGGCTGGAACTACTTCGAAAGTATGCACTGCAAACTAGCTCCTTCCAAAATATTGTGCCTCACATTACCAAAATATTGCAAAACTTTTTCCCCACCCTGGTATTGTTCTTTACTAAGCTTTGATGAGTTTTGCTACATGGTGTACCCCATAAGAATCGAACTGATTCTTACCTCGTATAGCTTTACATCACGTGAACCTCCCTTAAATGACTATAAAATGTACCAATGTGACTTTAATTTCTTTATATACATTTATTTATTTATTCATTCTTTCATTTATTCGTGTTCTTTTTCAATCTTTCTTTCTTTCTTTCTTTTTATGGAGAATATACGAAAGCTGTTTAGTTTGACCTCTTCCTTACACAAGTGGACTGTACATACAAACACTCATAACGAGCACATTACATTCTCTCTGAATACACAATGGAACCTAATTTAATCACCTCATAGAATCAATTGGATTCTTTCATTATTCTTGCTGTTTTGTGTTTTTAGCGAACACAATCGGAACTGTATATCCTATTGATCATTATATTGACTCATATGCAATGATAACAATTCGGGAATGTAGTATATACAAATCTGTGCATGCTTCTTTTTTTGTTGTTTTTGTTTTTGTTTTTGTTTTTGTTTTTCAACTCTATTTTATTTGCTTCCTAGAGATATTTATGTTAAAGTTTGTTTTATATGTAGTTTACTCTTGATTCGATATGTTATCAATTATTGAAGCACAGCTTGATAAAAATAAGCAAATAAAATGAAATAAAGGAAATAAACAAGAAATAAATATGGCTTCCCTTCTAAAAACAAAATCGATCCATGGCAGGATTAATGCAAAAGGAAATATCGATTTAAGTTGTGCACAAAAACGCCGATAGATCAAAGATTTCTGTAGTGCACTAGGAATGATGAGTTGTACGCGTTCGTTTGTAGCTATGAAAGAGTGCGCATGCGTAACAGAGAGATTATGTCAGTCGAAGCAAAACGGAGAGAGAGCTCAAGAAAAAGGTCAAGCGATGCATCGCAACTACTCGTGTACACTTCGAAAATGTTAAGGACAAATTTCTTAGATAAAAAATTAGGTAATACTTTTATTAGGTCGAAATTCACGTGCCACGGGAATAGATCAGAGAACTCCACATCTCCATGCACGATAAAAATTCGTCAAATAACAAAATAAGCATTGATTTATTACGTTCCGCTTAAATGTCGCTTCAAGCGGTGATTAAGCGTAAGTCACATACTATTTACCGAGAAATTGGGATCCTGAACGAGTCGGTTTGCGTTTCCAATTTCGCTAATGTCATTGGGAAAAGAATTAATCCATCTCTTCTTCATCCGTACCAACAATGGTAAAATTGTCGATTGGTTTCTTTAGCCTTGATGGGGCAACCGGTCTCGGAGAAAGAAAATTCAATACCAGCTTTACTCCACTTGTGTCACTTACAACTAGTCACGGATGGCTTGAAAAAATATATACATTCCGCTTGCCCAGTCGGCTGAGGCTGTAGAATACACCGAGCGCTTCTCTGCAGAGGGTTAAGACTTCCACACGAGTGTCCTGTATGTGACAATCTGATGGGGAGGTTCCAATAATGCTGGAGCTTTGGGAAATGCGGAGTACCTCCTCATTGCCATCGCTCCAAGGTCCACTCTGTCTCGGAGTGGTACCACCTGATATGGTCCTATCTATTGGTCAAATAGAACTAAAATGCGTATTTATGCTAAACTGAATTACTTGAAATAGAAGTGTTTTGATATTTAAACTGCGTAGGAAGTAAAGTTGGCGACTGTAGTCGAGGCTGACACAAAAGCTCCCTTTTTAGTAGCTACTACATCGAGGTGTAGAGGAGGGCGCAACTCCTTTCCCTGGATTGCTCCACTTTACCCTTGATACGTACCTTATAATGTAGTGTTGAGCAAGGAGGTATCAAGTACCATTTTTTTAAGTCTTTAGTATGACTCGTACTTATACTAAACTGAGTTGTTTGAATTACAACTGTTTAGCTTGAAATAGAAATGTTTTGGGGGATTAAACTGTGTGCTTATGCGAAACTGAATTATATGAAATAGAACTGTTTATTTGTATAAAAATGGATTTGGTATGAAATAACCTACAAAGGCTGAAATGCCATTAAACCCAAACAAACAAACAATATATATTCCGCTAAGTCTTAGTTTAAAGAGGGTTTTAGCGAGTTTTCTTGAGTCTTTTTATACGTCTTTGTATCTTTTTGGTTTCTGGATGCATACATTAATAATTTTTTTTTTTTTACTTTTCCATCCACACAAGCATGTTCTTTTGTTTCTTTTGTGCTGGTCTGCATCATTCACTTAAGTAATTAACTACTTCAGCTTTATCACACTTGCTAGCATCACACGTATCATCAATTGTTGCTTTGATACCATCATCACCAAATTCACATCATCCATGGCTTCCTGCAGGTCCTCTTGACAACATCCAGTATCCGTACTGATCTGATGTTAGTCCTTTGCTGGTTGGCTAACACTGATACGTCCATGAGTAAAATTACATAAGACAACGTCATATGAGTTTGTTCATATATCACCAGAAGGGTTTTTCTTATTTTGATGGTCAGTGAGATGAGAGATAAGTGGCCGTACAACAGCTGATTTGTTTGGGTGTTGCTTCAATCCTTAACACAAATTCGGGCTGATCTAAGATGGACTTTGCAGATAATATTTTCCTCAAAACGATGTTGCTGAGAAACATGGATTATCTAGAGCCAATATTTTAAAGATCAAAGCATGGAGACTCTTGTCTTTCGATGACGAAAATGCGTTGCCATTAGTGATAATAATATGGGAAGGTAGTGTTTTGTAGCTGAAAACCTTCTCTTTCCAACTCGTTTGCAGTGTCGCTGTAGTTCTTGTGGAAATAAATGGGAGGCGTTACTTTTGGAGCGAATCTTCTTTTAAATAAAGACCAAGCTGAGAACGGGTTAATAAAAATATTTAATGTTGGAATCAGCGCAAAAGTCCTACGGAAATTTTCAATGAAAGATTTATTGATGACTTTCAGTGGGCACTTTCTAATAAAGGGCAAAAAGAACTAAAGAATAGGAATGAAAAGATATCTTCGGTTTTTTGTTGTTTTTTGTTTTATTTCCTATGCCAACTTGATGAGGGCGATAAATCACAGAAGTTACAGCAAAAGCTTTCGTCAGTGCATAAAAAGGTTGCAACACAGGACACTTGCCGTTTTTATTATTGATTTGCAATTAATCAACTTTGTGTCCAAAAAAAAAGGGGGTTTGTATTCAACTCAAACGAAATTGAACGAATGAAAGTAAAGGAGACCAGAAAGATAACAATGTTACTCGTTTAATGTTTTGTTATCCACAGCAAATAAAGTATTTATTTAAAAAGTAGAAAAAGATCAGCCACAATAAAAACAGAAAAGGAGCCATAAATACAACACAATCTCCGAGAATTCATTAATTGAATGAATTTTAAATTCAGCTTGGCGTATCACTTGTTTTAAGTTTAGAATTCTAAATAAATTACGATTGTTTCTGGTAGTTTTTTTTTTTTTTTTTTCCTTTTTTAGACTAATCTGAATTTTCGTCAATTCACCTTTCTGGTTGTTTGGAAGTTATTGGTGTGTAATTTATATAAGCTTGTGAAATTGTTCCTTACTGGAGGTAATTTACTAAGCTTTTTGCTCAGATGTGGCACAAGGCCATATGAAAGGGGCACCCAATGAGACTCAAACTAACTCGTGTAGGTTTGCTAGTCGAGCTTGCTAACCATTACACCACCAGAGGCGCCTTGTTCCTTACTGGAGACTCAAAGAAAGTGACTGTGTTAAAATTACCATAGAATTAAACGTAAAGTTGGTGACCTTAGTCAAGGCTCTCATTTCAATAGCTACTACACCGAGGTGTTGGGGAGGGTGCTACTCCAATCCCTGGATTGCTCTACTTTACTCTTGATCCTTACCTTATAATGTTAACTGTTTAACAAGGCGGCATCAAGTACCATTTTTTGAGTCTTTGGCATGACTCGACCTGTGATTTAACCCCAGTCTTCAGGACCATTGGCGAACACGCGACTCATTAGGCCAGTGGCTGGGGGATGCCTAATTTTGCTTTTTATTTATGGATTAGTTTGTCTTGATTTGGTCTTAGGGAGTATCAACCATTGTAGGTAATTTAATGCCAAATCCTTTTTTATTAAAATAAACAGTTGTATTTCAAACAATTTAGCTTAACATAAGTACACAGTTTCAATGTCAAAAACAGTTCCATTTCAAACAATTCAGTTTAGCATAAGTATGTAGTTGAACTGTCAAAACAGTTCTATTTCAAGCAGTTCTGTTTAGCATAAGTATACAGTTTAGTTCTATTTGATCCATAGATAGAACCGTATCAGGTGCTACCATTGCAGGACAGAGTGGACATGGGAGCGATGGCAATAAAGCGGGACTCCGAATTCCCCAAAGCTCCAGCATTATTGGAACCTTCCCATCAGATTGTTTAGTGTTATAACCAGGACTTTTGCGGGGGGGGGGAGTCTTACTCCTCTGCAGAGAAGCAGTGGATGTTTTCTACAGCCTCAGCCAACTGGGCCATTTTATTAATGGAAGGGTATATATATATATATATATATATATATATTGTTATGGAGAGAAAGAGAGAGGAAAGAAAGAGAGGATTACAAAGGAAGAGAGAGCGAAGCAATGAACGGGAAATGTCACCGAAGGTTCGAGTTGTAGCAGACGAAACCACAAGCAAAATATATTGTATCGAAGAAATTAGTCAGATAATGAGCGGAAATAAACACGAATCAAAAAGTGGTAAAGGAAAGAATCTTAATTCCTGAATGAACACAGCGCCATGAGGTAGCCGCTGAAAAAGTCAACAAACTTTTTTCTTCAGGTTAGGCAGAAATAAGCCAGCCAACCCTCAACACTGGATAAAAGCCAAATCGGATAAGCAACAATGCTGGAGAATAGAAAAGCTGCAATATTCCCGCTGAAAACAGGGCCTAAGCAAGAACCCTGAATATGAAGACTCCCATCATAAAGAAAAAGACTGCCAGCTAACTCCAAACAATATTTGCACATTAAATCGTTTTCTCTCTAAGGAACAGCTATATTCGACCGAGAATTTACATATGACATTTTCCACACATAAAGAACATTTAATTGACAGGACATTTCGCCCTACATATAGTCATTAGTTTGTTTGTTTGTTTGTTTTGTAATTAAATGCTTCATTTTTTTATCTTAACCTTTGGTCTTGTTTATCTTCTTTCAGCTTTGAAGAACGGGGTTTAGCTGAATGGATGTCTGCCTTTTTTATTCCTTTTTTTCTGATGTCTGTACGATGGAATCTCCGAGGAATACACTAGACGTTTCGGAGCTCGCACGTGGGGGCTTCAGAAGGATAGCTATTCTCCCTGCCCTATGTATTTCTCTCAACTCGTAACAATATATATATTAACACTGTTGGCTGGGGTTATAGAATATGTCAACTGAAGCTCTACAGAGGGGTAAGACCAACTCCCAATGAGGACACCTGTTGACTGTGGATGGTGATCCGTAATGCATCTAGAGGAAATCCCGTTGACTGAGTAGTCCTTCACTTTCCATCGAAGTCGTCAAGGGACTTATGACAATCCACATTGTTTCTTCCTGGGCTAAACGAGCGCTCTGAAAGGCCCGATCGGATCACTCCGCTGGTCATGTCAAACCCAATTTATTGCTCTTGGGGCAAACAACCAACGCATTTTATCTTGGTTGACAGAGGGAAAATTGCCATGTAATGGCAATGAAGGGGTACTCAAGGGATAGTCATCGTGGGGTATTGACAAACGTGCTGAACAGCGACATCGTAGCAACCTATTTCAAAGTCCAGTCGTATTATTACGTTCACTTTCATTATGAACCTCTTTATCCTACAAGCTATGGGTTAAAAAGTACGACACACCTTCATCTACAAGGTTGTCTTTAGCGTTAAATAAACCACGAAAGTGTATAAGCCATTAAACAATGAAACCAAATCAAAGCAAACAGATCCCTAGAACTAAAACCCACTCATCAGAAGACTTAAGTGTCCTTTTGTAGTGAACTAATTATACCTTTCTTCATTAGTTGTTAAGCTGGTCCATGACTCGTAATCTATGGCTTGTTAGAGCAGTAAGACGATTGTTAGAATAGTCTGGTTGCTTCCAGTGATGAAATGGTTAGCAATCTGAACGAGAAAACCTTCACGAGTGAGTTCGAGTCTCATTGGGTGCCCCATTCATACGGCCTTGTGTTACATCTAAGAAAAAAAAGGCTTTGTAAATTACAATCATTAGAACAGTCAGACGTAACGAGTAATGGTAATACGACAGTAATACCAATACGACGGAGACAATCAGTCGTACCTTTAGGAGACTGAGTGTGAACCATCGAAGCACTTTGCTACAACTAAGGAGAATATATTAGTAAAAAGTAAAGTTGGTGACTTTCGACGAGGGGGACGTGAAGTCTCCCTTTTCAATAGCTACTACACCAAGGTGTAGGGAAGGGCGCTACTCCATTCCCTGGATTGCTTCACTTTACCCTTACCTTATAATGCTGAGTGTTAAGCCAGACGGCATTAAGTATCATTTTTTGAGTCTTTGATATGACTCGACCCAGGATTGAACCCCAGTCTCCCAGACCATTTGGTGAACACTCTACTCATTAGATCAATACTATACCGATACAATCTAGATTCCAGTATACAACACTTTTCATATATTCTTTTTTTTTTGTGGGGTGGGGCAAGATGCAAAATACCAGATTACAGGAGGGGAAATTATTAAAGTACATAAAAAATCGCTGACAGTTTGAATGGAATCCGTGTATAAAAAAAATTACAGTTGCAAAATGCCAAATTATAAGAGGGGAAATTACTGAATAAGCTAAAGAAAAGCAATTTTTATAAATTTCAGGATAACCAGGGTGGAATTTAGCTCCCCAACATCCCACAGGGTTTTAAACCAATGTTTTGTCCAGATTTCAAACTTTGTATTGCTAGTAAACTTTATAGATGTTTACACCTTTAATACAAGAGATTATCTAAACTATGTGCAAACAAATAATGAATAATAGAAGTATTCATGTTTGATATCGATTTAAGAAATATAATTATAAGTGATAAATAGCTGAACTTATGACCAAGAAACTGTGTACAAACAAATGATTAATATTAAATATTAAATGGCATTAAGTGAAATGCTAACCTGGGTTTGTCACTAAACTGCATCTGTTGATTAAAATCCAGTCTTGGATTTTATGGAATGTCAAGTACACTCTCAGTTCAACTTAGTCACGAAGAGATCACATCGATGGGGGATTAAATCTAGGAGTCAAATATAACTGTTCAACCAAACGATTAGTATTATTAACTGAAGGTAAAGAAATATTTAATATTAAATATATTGAGCTATTCGATACATAAAATTACTCAATTTAAATAGCATTGTTTGAAAACATTACACTGGACCAAAAAATTAATAATACTACAAATTATGGGAAAACAAATTATTTATAATAAAACAGGTAGGAATAATTGAAAAAAAAAAGAAATATTGACGTAAAATAACAATAATTGAAAACATCTATGCATGTGCAAAAAAAGTTTTATTATTACATACAATTAGTGGCTTTGTACAAAAATACTTGAAACAATTCAAGTGCGTAAAATAAATAACCTCAGCCTGGTTTCAAAATGTTACTTGAAATACTTTTCATTTAAAAATTATATATATATATATATATATATATGAGATTTTATATATTTAATGCCGTAGAAGTTTATCTGCAACCTAAGGTTTCATGAAGTTTTACAAACAACAATCATGAGGCAGAAAACGTTATCTGCCTGATGATTGTTGTTTGTAAAATTCCATGAAACCTAAGGTTGCTGACAAACTTCCATGGTATTAAATATATAAAATCTAATATATATTTATTCATTTATTATTATATAATAGCTCTATCAGAGATATTGAGCACTCTCCAAATTACATCGCAGTTGGTTCGCTACAAACCCATGAAGTGAATCAGTGACAACTAACACTGTTATATATATATATATATATATATAACTTTGTGAATGTAGTCGAGGGCGACTCGTTCCCTTTTCATTAGATACAAGACTGAGGTGTAGAGGAGCGCGCTAGCCCTATCCCTTGATTGCTCCCCTTTACCCTTGATGCGTACCTTTTAATTTTCAGTAATTAGCAAGGAGGAATCAAATACAATTTTTTGTAGTCTTTGGTATAAAACGACCTGAGATTGAACCCTGGTCCCCCGAGCAATTGGCAAACACTCTACCCATTGATAAACTGATAGGTGAATGAATTGATACTATTTATCAACGCCTCCGTTCGGGCAGGATATGACACAAGGTCAATTTTTAAGCGAAGTTTAACAGGTTTCAATTCAGAGTTTTCCTTCTCCTAGACTAGTTGCCTAACCAAGGCTGAAGAACCTAGTCTGTCCTACTATTTACCCATAGCTGGAGGGAGAATAATTGGATTCATACCTTTCCCAAGGGTATTAGTGCTATGTGAAATGCAGTCTCGTCCAGGATTTGAACTTGTGTCGTCGTGTCCATTTCCTACGACGATAACGAGATGAATGAATAGATAAATGCTGGATTTGGCAGTAAAAGACCGACGATAGGTAATCAGTCCTCATCCTAATTATTTACACACACGCAGACACACACACATATATGTATATGTATATATATATATAACTGTACAGAGAAGTATGTATGTATGTACACACACACACATATATATATATAGATATATAGATATAGTTATATATACATGTGTGTGTGTGTGTGTGTGAATACGACGATTTTTATATGTGCGTATATATTTCAATACATTAATGTATACTCATTACACTGATATCTATCAGAATATACGTAAGTATATTTATATAAATGCAAATACACACACACACACATATATATATATTTATATATATATATATATAGTCATAGATATATACTCATGCAAAAATATATTTATGTACATATGTATGGAAATGTATACATATTATCACACACGGATAAACCAATAAGAATATTCAGAATACGTTAAACAATATGAGATCCTGGGAACTTTAACCTTGATATGGCAACAAGTCTGAGAGATGGTAAACTGATCACAAATCTGTCCATTTAAGCTGAAATCTTGGCCTTGTATCATATGCTGCTTTTACGGAAGGGTGGAGTAAACACAAATATATATATACTTGGTGAGGGAATGGAGGGTCAAATATTGCAATATTTTTTAATAGTGTTCAGTATCAATTAGAGAGCTCTTTTACATTATATATATATATATATATATATATATATATATATATGTGTGTGTGTGTGTGTGTGTGTGTGTGTGTGTGCTATCATCATCAAATCCCGCTGAGAACTCAGATTTCACTGACTCTTTCTCTCCATCCGTCCCTGCCTTACATTGCCCCTTGCAGATATCCAAAACTACATCCAGTGTCCAGACAACGCCGATGTAAATAATTCTTGCTGGTCGGCTAACACTGACACGACCATGTCTAGGGTTCTCTGGAAGAATGTCACTTTTGAGTTCGTCCTTACTTCTCAAGCAGTGTCCCGCATGTCTTGTTTGCCTTTCTTGGATGGTTTTTCAGATGAGAGTGACCCAACAGCTTTTGCTTCGTAGGGCCTTGCTTTCAGGATTTGTTCAGTAAAAAAACCATCCGTTGCCTTCTCGTCTTCGATCATCGAGGTTTGTCTCTACACGCTTTGCTAGCTGTCCATGTAATGCAGTTGCATTGACACAGCCATTGCTCAAAAGAAATTCTATTTTATCTTATCGCATAGATCAAACTTCTATATGAATGATATCTTATCTATAGAAGTCTATGCCTTTGCTAGGCATATATTTACATCGCTTTTAGTAGATGACACACTCCTACCGAGGTACATTGACTTGTCTACTAATTTCATAGGCTTTTCACTTTGTGGACTTTGATTCTTCTTGTTTTAAACACATGTACTCTATTTTATTTGCGCTTACGTGAAATCCAATGCCTCTTGCTGCCTGCTCCAGACTTTGCAGCAGGGGTTTGGCTTAGACAGGTGTGTTTTCAAGAATCTGCATAGTTTTCGCCTTTTATATTTTCTGATGGATACCATCTGCCTCTTGCTTTTTTAACATAAAGCCATTTTCTTTTATTAGATCTATCGACGTTTAAGGTAAGTCTCCTGAACTGGACGCGGCCCTCAAAGCAACCAATTTGGCCCTTCAGTGGGAGGCGACAGTGTTACACTTAGTCACTGATTCGGCGTGCGTGCACCGGTGGATTTCCAACACTTTAACTGAAAAAGCACGCGTGAACACGAGGGCAGCTGGCAAGATGCTAGTCAGGTGACGGCTAGGAACCTTGTGATCGTTGGCGAAAGAAGGTGGACTGACCATCGGCGTGAAACTCGTTAAGTCTTGTCAGAACCACGCAGATAGTCTCACCAGAGTGCCGCGCTGGTGAATGGATTTGCTCAAGGAAGGAATAGAGCCGGTGCTCGAGAGTTCCACAATGGTGGGAAGACGACTGGACAAGGATCAGGTGGCTGACATCCATCATCAAAGTCGACATCCGGGTGCAAAGCGGACTTTATACTTTGCCAGGTTGGTCGACCCGCAAGTGTCCAAAGAAACTGCTAACTCTGTTGTGAAAGCCTGCGAAACCTGTCGATCGATATATCCAGTTCCTGTTCGCTGGAAAAAAGGAAAACTCGGTGTGACGGATAACTGGAACAGATTGGCGATGGGCATAACCCACCACAATGGTGAGAATTTTCTAACTATCATCGACTGCGGCCCCTCAAGATTTGCAATATGGCAGCAACTGCGCCAACAAGATGCGCCCAGTTATCCGACAGTTGGAGAATGTTTTCATCGAGAGAGGCCCACCGATGGAAATACTGACAACGACACTGCATTCACTAGTAAAGACTTTCGAGAATTTGCGAGGAATTGGGACGTACATCTGCGGTTTCGATGTGCCTACTCACCGAGTGGAAACGGAATTGTGGAAAGAAGTCATAGGACCGTTAAGACTATCGCAGCCAGAAAGAATTGTTCAATATTGGAGGCGGTCTATTGGCACAACGTCACCTCAAAGGATGACGTTTCACCTTGCACCGCGCCGGCTGACACGCTACATAGATACTATATCCGGATAAAAGGTGTTGAAGATAACCCACTCCCCGAACCAGAGGTGACTAAAGGGATGAATGAAAAGGGAGACGTGGTTGGGTTATGAATCCATCCGGCAAGTGCACGACAAAATATAGCTCTGGTCGCGTTACTGAAGTGATCAGCCCGCAGTCTGTGAAAATTGATGGGGTGCCTCGTCACGTCAAAGACCTCCGACTCGTAATACAGACGCAATTATCATCGAGTGACGAAAGCGATTCCGAGGATAGTGAGCGTTTAATCTATTTGAATTCAGATCCTCTCGACAGTGATTCTGATGCCAGTAGCCTCCCAACTGATGAGGTGTCTATTGAAACTCGAACAGCAGACGAGAGTACGCATAAGGATGAAGCCAGCGTGATTCCCCTTCGAAGAAGTACCCGTCAAAGACGAAAACTATTCCCCTGCCCTATTTGTGATCATGAGATCAGGGGGGATCATGACTTACCGGACTAGCGTGTGGCTGCGTTCCGTACGTTTCAGTCGCTTAACAAGAAAAAAAAAGTTAAAATGGCAACACAGTCGCTTTTGTATTTGCTTATCTCGCGTGAAGTAACACAGACTCTCGGCTCTCCCATGCAAATGAGATAGTTATAAAAAAGGTTATATATAGGTGTTATAAAAAGAGCCCTCAAGGGAACGGGCATAAGTTGAAAGAAGGTGTGTTGCGTGGACAGACGCGTGCAAGAGGATTGTCTGTGTCACTGACGTTATTGAAGTCGACCTTCAAACTACAGTCTCAGGGACTTGTTCAATACGGCGTTTTTGTGCAATTGCTTTCAAGCTTTTTCTCCATACGATTTGTTAGCGTCCATGTGGTGCATTCATATAGCAGTATCGACACGACCACTACTTGGAAAAAAACTACGTTTTATTTCATCGGTTAAGTCTGACTTCCATATGCTCGATAGCGTAGCGATGGCTGCCCATGCTTTTGCTAGTAGCGTGTTGATGTCATCCTCGGTTTACGGTTCTAATTCAAAAGGCACTCCCTTTAGTGTGTTGATGTCGCCTCTTTGATTGAAGCGCATGTATTCTGTCTGGTCTGCGTTGATATGGAGGCCTATGTACCCTGCTGCTCGTTCCAGACTATATAGCAGGGTTTCGGCTTGGGCGGAGAAATTTTCTAGAAGCGCTATGTCATCGGCATAGTCTGCGTCCGTAATTGCTTGTGCCGGGTAACTTCTGCTTCTTTCCTTTTCCAGCTTGAAACCGTTTTCTTTCATTAAATCTATAGAAGTTCTAAGCACGTAGTCTAGGCATATAATCAAGACGTATGGGGCTAATGTATCTCTTTGCAGCACACCTGCTTCAACGCCGAAGGAGTCTGTGTCTTCATCTAGTCAGCTGACCTTTACTTTCGTGTTTTTATATAGCATCGTTATTGCCGCGACAGTTTCTTTATGTAGGCCGTAGGCGTGAAATATTTGCTTCATTTCCCAAAGTGTATGGAGTCAATTGTCTTACAGAAGTCGATGATATATATATATATATATATATATGTGTGTGTGTGTGTGTGTGTGTGTGTGTGTGTGTGTGCGTGTGTGTGTGTGTGTGTGTGTGTGATTTATATATATATATATATATTCTAGCCCATGAGGTTAAGCTAACGTTGATGCATAAAGTCAACTTGGGAAGACGTGGCCTTGGATGTGACCGTGTCCTCTGTAGGGCTCAAATGTATCTACAAGACACATCTGGTTAAGTGGTCGCACATTTACCATGATTAGTTAATTTGGCATCGCTTGTGTGCGAGTAGAGTTTCGGTAGAGTTTCGGCTCAGTGGTAACTTGTTCGATCTCCAGTGGTGGAGATCAGAATATATGCTGCTGATGAGACCTTATTACGTCGAAACAGCTGTCTAGAGTTTCATATGTCACAAACAGTACTAGCTGGATTTTATAGTTGTTGAGTATCACCCACCTTTTTCCACACAATGAACTAGTCCATCTGCCATATATAGCAGTAGCTACTAATACCAGGACAGACTATCAGCTGAATTTTTCTTCTGTTTGTAATTGCTATTGACCAGTAAGTTTTTCCAATTATTGTTAAAATTGTTCTTGTTTTCGAAAATATTGTTATTTGTTAAAATTTGTTGATTTGAGTTATTGTTTGAACTTTTATTGTTGACTGCCCCTCCCCCAAACAATTGTTATTTTGTTTGCTGAGGGGGGTCAACTCCTGTTAACTTTTGTGGGAAAAAAACAAACCCAAAACACGACTCATCTTTTTCATCTCCAACATTGTTTCATTTTCTCAAGAACATTCGTTATTTTTTCTCGCCAAGTTGCCTTAAAAAGCAACTATGGCAGAATCATCCGATTCGACATCGGACATATTTGACGGCCTAAGCCCCCCCCTCAAAGCCGGAAGACAGAGGGCCAGTACCCTCACAGTCATCTACCCCGGCTAGTACAATACAACCGGCTCAAAAAGTACCATCCATACAAGCCTCTTGGACAGAAAAAATAACCCAAAAGAAATGCCCTAAAAACTATGTCCAAATTAGGGAAAAATATGAAAAATATTTTCACGGAAATAGAATACTCCCTATTCCCGAATTAGTCCAAGAGGTCCAGCCCAAGAAAATATCTTTTGTTATTACAGACTTAAAAACCAGAAGGCTGGCTGGTATAAAGAAAGAATGTTTTGAAGAGCTACTGAAAGGAGCAGGCATCCCTGCAAAATATTATTGCAGGCGAAGTTTTGCAACATGGGACGTGCTGTTACCTACGGAAGAACTAGCAAAGAAACTGGCCGGGGATAATATTACATCCAAATACTTCCGGCTTCAGCCCGAATATCTGGGTAGAAGGAGAATAAAGATCACCGTGTGTAATGTCCCGATTGAATTGAATGAGGGGGTGTTGGCTGCGTTTCTGAGTAGCTATGGGGACATCGAAGATGCAGCTAAAGCAAAATCACCAAGCGGGACTGCGCACGGTGATTACTTGTTCACCATTTGCATGGACAGAGAGGGGTTTATGGCTATACCCCACACCATGGAATATGAGAACCAGACAATGACGGTAGTCGTGGAGGGTAGGAAGCCCCAGTGTTGGAACTGCAAACAACTGGGGCACTTCTCTAAATCCTGCCCTCAAAAAACCAACACGACGACAAAAACAAATGCTACGGCCGTAACTGCAAAAGCAGCAGCAGCAGCAGCAACAACGAATACAATGACGAAGCCAACAGGCGAAAGCCCCAAACAAGACACTGGGGACCACCCCGACAAAGAAGAGGGGTGGACCCAAGTACAAAGGGCCGGAAAAAAAAGAAGAGCCCAGTCAAAACATCGGATAGTGAGGCACCAATAGCAGCCACTAGTGCTGATACTGTAACTACTGTTACTACTACAACAACGAAAAAAGCAGCAGCAGCAGCAGCAGCAGCATCACCGTCTACTACAACAAAGAAAATCAAAGAAAAAACTAAAGAAAAAACTAAAGAAATTGATGCGATGGATTACTCCATAAATTTAAAAAGACGTAGGGATAGTGGGGACTCAATAACTGAGGAAGGGGGAAAAAACATATAAAAAGCCACCCCAAGTAAAAGCAAAACAATCCCAAACACCCTCTTCGCCCAAACCAAAGGGAGAGAAAAACATTCGACCAGCTCAAATCATCCCTCCCCAACAAAGTACCCCAGCACACATCTCAGACTTCCCACTTTCCCCTAAAACTCCCTCACTCTCACCTATCACAACCCCCAACTTACTCCTTCGTTCCCAGTCGGCGACAAGAGAATCAACGCCACCAGCATCATCCAGTGTAGAAAAGCAGCGGTCACGGTCGACTTCAAACGAAGTTCGCCGTGCACTGACTGCATATCATTTCTGTGAAGATATACTTCAGCCCCAGAATCTAGACCACGTGGTCAAAAAGTCCTTGAAACCACTGCTGTCATTAAGGACTGTGGACAAGCTGGATATCACAAACCCTTACTTATTCAAGGACGCACCAATGATAACCACATTCGTCCGTACGGCTGGCAATCGGACTAAAGAGCTCTGGCAATTTATCGACGATGCCAGTCGGACGGACGTAATGTTGGCAGACACAAAAAACTCCATGTTGAGAAAAATGCTTCCCTTTTGTTCGGGCAGGGTCCCGATTTTAGTTCACCCATCATTCTATAGGTCCCTAAAATTGCGGTATCCAGTGGATGTCGGGGGAATTACCAGGGATGACCGAGTAAGTACTGAGCTCGGCACCGGATCCCTGCGTCAGGCCGTCGGCATCCTTACTCCCAAGGATTTCCGGCCCGTAGTCGACACTGAGTAAGGTAAGTGGGATTGATGGCTCTAAACCTTGCTACTTTGAATGTGAGGGGGTTGAGGGATCCGGGCAAGTGTACGCGCTTGCTTGGTGAACTTAAAACTCTCGGTGTAGATGTTGCTGCAGTGCAGGAAACTCACTTCACTTGCGGTGCCGACTGTCGTGTGCTGGAAAGCGATTTTAACGTTTTCTCAGCATACGGCAGCCGTACCAGCGTTGGGGTTTCTTTGCTAGTTGGACGCACCCTTGATGCCGATGTTGACGTTGTTTTTGCAGGTGACGGGGGCCGACTGGTTGTGGCCGATGTTGCCGTGAAAAGTTTCAAGTTTCGTCTGGTTGCGGTTTATGCGCCCAATATCGTTGTGGAGAGGGTTTCCTTTTTTCGTCGGTTGGCGCCGTTCCTGGACGATACGAAGCGGCTAGTTTTAATGGGTGATTGGAATGCGATCCTTGATCCCAAGATAGATAAGGTCGGGCGGGGAGCTAGGTGTGTGGGAAGGTGTGAAAGCAGCCTTGCCGGCCTCATGACTCGTCATGACCTCGTCGACAGGTTTCGTCTGGATCACCCAGGGCGGGAGATGTGGACGTGGCTAGATAGTTCGCCCTCTGCCAAAGTAGCTTCCTACTTGGACAGAGTGTTAGTGAGACGAGCTGACATTGATTTTGTTAGTTGTCCCACGTTCCACTTGATAGCGTGGACTGACCATAAACTTGTTAGAGTCAGTCTACGGTTAGCAAATAGGCCTAGTCTGGCCGGTTACTGAAAGTTCAATACCTCGTTACTGGAGATACGGGACTTCCGGGACCGGCTGGAATCCCTAATTCAGCGGGCGTTAGTGGGGGCGGTTACCGGGAATAGGTGGTGGGGATCTCTTAAGCACAGGATTAGAGATTTCGCTACCAAGTACGGTCGACAGCTCAACCTAGATAGGACCAAGGAAGCGAAATCTATAGACGATAGACTTTCCCGGGCGGTGGCTGGGGGGGGACTCCCTAAACGTAGAGCTAGCTAGGGGGGACCTTGAGCGCGAGAGTAGCGAGCGCTATAAGGGATACGTAGTTAGATCTAGGTTAAAGAGAGTTCTCAACGAAGCTGTGAAAACGAACGTGACTGCGCGTGAAGAAGAAGTGCGAAGGTTCCCCGATCGGTATATCGGTTCTGTCAAGGCCCCGGATGGGCGACTGCTGCGATCGGCTAGCGAGATTCGTGACACCTTTAGGGCGCACTTTCGGGATCGCTTTGCCCGCTGTACTGATCTCCCGCTCCGGGAGTTTCGTAGCTATCTTGCCGACTTTCCCCGCCTTGGGGTGGCTGAAGCGGCTAGCTGCGAGGGTGTGGTTACTGAATGCGAAGTCCGTGACGCGTTGAAGCAGGTCGGCCTGAACAAGTCGCCGGGACTAGATGGTTTGCCCTACGAAGTGTACTTGAGGATGTCGCACATGTTTGTGCCTATTCTGACGGATATGTTCAACCATTGGTTCGCCCAGGGAGCCATCCCTGGTAGCGTTACCAAGGGCGTGATCACATTGCTGAAGAAAGGTGGCAGGCATGTTTGGGAGGGTTTAGACGATTACAGGCCCATAACTCTGCTTAACACAGAGTTAAAGATTTTGGCCCGGGTCTTAGCGAATCGTTTACAGCTTGTCATTAGCGATCTGATCGGCTCTGAGCAGACCTTTGCTGTGAAGGGAAGATCGATCCAGGACAACCTGCACTTGATTCGCGAGGTCCTAGAGGGGATAGAAGACGGCACCGAGGCCGCGCTGATCAGTTTAGATCAGTCCAAGACCTTCGATAGGGTTGACCATCGGTTTTTGGCGACTGTTTTGGAGACTGCCGGATTCAAACCGGAGTTCCGCAGATGGGTTAGCATGATGTACCACAACCCTCAGGCAGTGGTGCAGGTGAACGGAAGGCGTTCGACGGTGTTCACGGTCGAGCGGTCGGTCCGGCAGGGCTGCCCGTTGTCTCCTCTTCTCTATGTCCTAGCTTTGAAGCCCCTGCTCCGTAGGCTTAGGGATAGGACGACAAATACGGCCCTGTGCGGTGTCCCTTTTGCTGGCCCTCTTACGGCAAGGGTTTCCGCGTTCGCCGATGATATCACAGTGTTTGTATCCAGCCGCCTGGATATAAAGGCTGTAAAGAAGGCGGTTAGCGAGTACGAGCCAAGGTCAATTTTGACAAAAGCGAAGGTTAGCGGCTCGGTGCTTGGAGGGGTAGCAATACTCTTCCGGGGCCGTTCCGCTGGAGTGACGGACCCGTCCGCATCCTTGGGGTGTGGTTCGGGCCCGACCTCCAACTGGAGCGAAATTGGTTGGAAGTACAAGCCAAGGTGAATGCTCAGGTGGGAATCTGGCTTTCAAGGAGGTTGTCCTTAAAGGGCAGGGCGGAGGCGTGCGCCGTGTACGTCTTCCCCTTGATCCTTTACCGATTGGCTGTACTTCCTCTGCCTAAGGTAAATCGGTTGGCGCTGCAACGATCCCTTTCCAGATTGCTCTGGGGAGGTGCAAGGCCGATGGTCCGTAGGCAGGTCTGTATCCAACGTACACGCAACGTGGGTCTAGGTATGCCTGATCTGGAGAGCCACTGGCTTGCTGAAAGACTTGCATACTTGGGCAGAGCCTTGACGGGGGACGCAGTGTGGAGACTGAAGGCGAGTCGGACTTTTCCTCGCCTAAAGTCAGACCCAAAGGCTGAAGGTCGACGTAGGCCTTTGGGCGAAACACTGTTTGTCCGCGAGTGCCGAACGGCCCTTCGTAACCTTCTTGGGTCCATTGACCTTTCACGGCCTCGAAAAGAACTATATCGGGAGCTAGTGGTGGGTTCCGCTTCTGATCCTCTCAGCAAGCGGCGTGGCTGGACGACGGAGGAGATTCGCTCTCATTGGAATTGGGCGCCAGGATCGAGCTTCTTGAACAACTCCGAGTTCTCGCTCACCTGGCGACTTGTGCGAAATGCGTTACCCCTTGTCGGCTTGAACTACAAAGCGGGCCTGGCAGACATGCCCGATTGCGCTCGCTGCGGCAGTGGCCTGGAAGAAACGGCTGAGCACGCCTTCTACTACTGCGAGCGAGTTCGCCCGTTTTGGGATCATGTCGGCGAGTGGACGGCTCGCATCGAACCCAAACAGCTCGTGCTGCTCGACGTGTGTTACGTCGTGGACAACGTTCTTCCTCCGTATCAGGGTGAGAAGCGTGTGGTGTTTCTCGCGATCCTAGCTGTAGCTAGAATGGTGATTTGGACGACGCGAAACAAGGGATTGTATGACGATGCAAACTTTTCTCATCGTGATCTGATTTTGTATTTTCGGCATCAGCTGAGGGTCAAAATCAGATGCGATAGAAAACGCTTGGATCGCATAACATTCAGCAAAAGGTGGGTGCATGCAGCGAGCCTGGTCGTGTGAAAGGGGGCAACGTTGGTGTCATCCTTCCCTCCTCTGCCGGCTCATGGCGTCTACGGTACGGGTCCTTAGGGACCCCACCCCTGGTGAGTAGAACTGTTCCCTTTTTCTTTTTGTACCCAGGTACCTAGTTAGCAGTATGTTTGTGAGTCATTGTCCCCGTCATCTAGTAGTTAGTTCTCAAGATCTTCCCCATCCCCATTATTTTTCGACCTCATCCCGTATCCCAGTCCACGTCTACTGAAGATCTTGAACATTCATATGTATAAAAATCATATCACCTGCTTGTATTAACCCATACCACGCCCGACCCCTTATTTCTTTTTACCCCTGTAGATTAGGATCCCTGCCCCACCTAGGGTAGGTCCGACTTGTTTCCGGTTCTTTCGCCCCGGAAAACAGTCGGCCTCCAATTTTATAGACGGGGGGATGGGAGGGCAACCAAACGGGGGATTTTTCCTTTGTTTTTGTATATATTTCGGGGTTTTTCTCCCATTCCCATCACACTCATTGTAAATAAATCATACATGTAAATAAAATCATTCATGAATCTCGGGATTTTAAGTAGGACTTCTTCATAGAGCAAATGTGGTATTTTGGTGATTGCAGCGCAAAAGGCGATGGACGAATGGCTTTATATTGTATTGTTGAATGGGTCGGCGAATGTGGCTAGCTAGGTCTCCTTAGTTTATATAGAAAAGTATGACCGCTCCCTTCCCCTCCCCAAAAACTTCAAGGCCTTGTGCCTTCTGTGTATCCTACGCAGGAATAAAACAGACTAGGTGAAGAGCAGCTTCTTATAAGAATAATATTAGAGCGTTGGAGACTGGAGATCGCACTAGATTACCTTACTTGCTACCGTAATAACGGAAGCCAATACGATTGTTGGACTATATCTTTATTCTGTATTCACTAATCCTATATTCTGGTCTACTAATAGTCTCTCTATTGTATATACCTTTTCCTGAGAATATATCTCTATTTCCTCTCATATCGTGGTTGGTCCATTATTTAATCTTACAAGCGTTCACTAACCAGAACGCAACAATAGTCATGGTAATTCAATTTATAATAAATATATATATATATATATATATATATATATATATATATATGTAGATACCAATATATTTACATATATCTATATATATATATATATATATATATAGAGAGAGAGAGAGAGAGAGTTGTATATATACAAATATTTTTACAGAAATAGATAAGTAAATATATGGAGATATAGATATATATCTTGATATATACATACGAGTATATATATTCATGTACAGATATACATACATATATATGTGTATGGATATATACATATATAAATACATATATATATATATAATTTCCCCAAATTTCTGAGATGGCGCTAGATAATTTTTATCGTATATAGTATTTAGACAATTGTCTTCATGTTTATTATTATATTCAATACGTTTCGGGCGACCTGTTCTTAGGCTTTCTTCAGATGTTCCAAATCGAACCCGGGAGTTTGCACGGAAATTGGAACAGAACAAGGCAGAGTAAATTTTTGGAATTTTATCAGGCTATGAGATAGAACTTCTAATGAAGATTTTTTCCTCAGATGATATTTCATTTTTGGATTTTTTTGCGAGTAATCCATCTCATGAAGTTGAGACAAAGCGTACAAAGGTGAATATTATATGCTATCAACTAAAGTTACGGTTAAAGGAACATTTAAAAGCTGCATTTACAGGTAAAGTAAAAAAGTCAGGTATGGCTGCCTAAATATGGAAAGAAATGTGATATAGTCAAAATTTTTGATTGGAGAAAAAGACGCCTTAAGAAGGCTACGCATACGTTGAGCAATATTGACCTGTTGGGCAGACCAAGCAAAGAGATGAATACGATATTGGAACCAATAATCCAAAAAATCTAGATGAAAAAAATTGAAATATTAACTAAGGTAAACATAGTACATAAGAATTTGTATCGCGTAGGTTTAAACGAACAAAAAATGAACCCTGAATTGTCGAACAAAACACATGGCACAATAGAAAAGGTGTTTAAAAGAGATCCTCAGTCGGTCAGTAATTTAAAAATAAATGTATATATGCATTTATGTAAAAAATAATAATTTTTATATAAATTTATAAATACATAAATATATATATATATATATATATATATATATATATATATATATCTGTGTGTGTGTGTGTGTGTGTGTGTGTGTGTGTGTGTGTGTGTGTGTGTGTGTGGTTGTATTTATGCATATTTATAAACATAAATTGCATGTAGAAATGGTAGATTTTGGTATATCTGACGAGAAGATAAAAATAAGTGAAAAAATGGATAAATCAAACACTTAAAAACGGGTTTAACAGTAATGTTTCGTTCTTCCTTGAAGAAAAAACGAAATATTTCTACTAAACTCGTTGTAAGTGTTTTATTTATTTACTTTTCCACTTGTTTTTATCACATATAAGTAAATACATATACATATGTAACAACATATATGCATATATATATATATATATATACATCTTTGTATTGATATATATTAATGTACATATATGGATATACACATATATATGCATATAATTATAATTCAACATATATTTATATTTACAAATATAAGTTGACATAAATATATATATATATATATATATATATAATCGAGTAAAAATGTATATTTGGTATATACGGATACATACATGTATACATACATATGTAAATGTGTATATTAACACATATACACGATCCATATTTTACACGGATACAGAATTTTATGAGGCAGAGATACATACTCTCAGTCGAATGTGGAACATTGTTATAGCGGGAAACAGTGACAATGTTTAGAAGTAGGGATGGGTACCTCAGAGAACCAGCTTCATTTTGATGCATGATTCATGTTCCTGTAGCGGTAACTGTACCAGTACTAAAGATAAGGTATTATTTTTTACTCACCCACGTACATATATATGTAAATAAACACATATGCACGAATATATATATATGCATGTATGTCTGCATATACAAAAACACACACATTTATATACACATGAATATACAGAAGCACATACAAATACATATATAAATATACATATATAGACTAAGTAATAAATATATATGATTTTAAAATGGATGAAAGATTTTAGTTTTTGTAAAATCACTGCTGTATATTATTTGTGCTTTAAATGCACAAAGACTATTACTGTTATTCGAAGTTGAAGTTGAACCCTGAAAAAGGAGAAAAAAGATGCTAATACTTTTGGAAATTATTACAGTTTGAAAACCGAAGTTAGCGTAAAAATAGAACTTCCCTAGGGATGCAATGAACCATAAATAAGGACTCTCTGATGAATTTTAAGAAAAAGGAACTGGACCTGTACTAAATTAAATCTCAATACAGGAATGAGGTGAAAGGAACTGTTTTAAAGCCATGAGAAGCAGCATAGTGGACGTAAATGCAAACAAACCCAATGATGGGTCAACACCTTGCCAAACCAGGTGCTGGACGTACGAATCCCACGAGACAACAGCCAGGATCAAATTGTTCGATCGAGGAATTACTGCTGCTTATCTATTAAGGTGACTTCTATAGATGAGGAATAAAAACATAGCCATCGAAAGATTACCATGACTCATACTCGAACCACTCGTCCAAACGGCATCGCTCTTCGCGTGAGTCAGAAAAGAACGCGTCCTGTTGAGGTTGGAAGCTTTTGGCCCCAGAGTTCGAAAAATCAGTAACAGAACTTAAACTAATACAAAAATTGCTAAAATATCATCATCATCATCATCATCTCGTTCAGCCAGCACGGATATCCCTGACCCTCTCTCTCCACGTCTGTCTATCATTCATCGCCTCTGGCAAGTCTTCAGGGTTACATCCCGTATCCTCATATAGCTGCTGTATGTATGTTCGAGCTGGTCGTCCTGCTTTTGATTGGCCATATGCAGGGGTCCACAGGAGTACATCACTTACGAGCTCGTCCTTGCTTCTCCAGCAGTCTCCGGCATGTCTGGTTCGTCTAGCTTGGATAGTTTTCGTGATAGGTGGTAAATCACAATACAAACAGCAACATTGAGCGTTAGAACTTAAGATGGAATAGGCCAACTACCGGAGCTTACAGCTTCTGTGATAAATCATAATATATAAAGTGCCCGTGGTGTAATGGTTATCGTCGTAGGAAATGGATACGGCGCGACACATGTTCAAACCCTGGACGTGACTGATTGCATTTCACATAGCACTAATACCCTTGGGAAAGGTATAAATCCAATTATTCTCCCTCCAGATATGGGTAAATAGTAGGGCAGACTAGGTTCTTCAGCCTTGGTGAGGCAACTAGTCTAAGAGAAGGAAAGCTCTGAACTCAAACCTGTTAAACTCCGCTTAAAAACTGCCCGAGCGGAGGGGTTGGTAAATATGATAATATAGACATCATATGCATGCAAGAACACACATACCTTCAAATGATGATGGGAGCTACTTTTAATGGCAACCCCAGCACAACAATCATCTCCTGCTACAGCCTTATTAGTAAATAATAACGCAAATAATACTAATGTTAGTGAAGAAACGAGCCTCATCGCCTTCTATAACGAGCTATCCTCCCTTGTTCAAAGCATCCCGAAACACAAAGTTTTCCTCATCGATGGGAACATGAATGTCTCAACTGGTAAAAACGTAAACAACAGATTCGGTTTACACTTCGTCAAACAGATATGGGGAATATCTACCAGATTTCACGCAAGAAAATAGACTAAAATGCCTCAATGCTAAATTTCAGAAAAGAAAGGAAAACTATGGATCTACACCTACGCAAATAATACTAAAACATAGAGAGAATACATCTTTATAAAGTAGAAATGGAATAATTGCGTATTGAACAGCGAGGCATGTTCTTCTTTCGAGGGTGTGCTTCCGATCACCGAATTGTCACGGCAAAGATACAATTGACCCTACGAAGGAATGCAGCCCGAACAATAACAACCGTACACTATGACTGGTCCCTGCTTAACAACAAAGATATTAGAAAGAAATATACGTTAGCTCCAAGAAACAAATTCGATGCATTTCAGGAAAAACACTTAGTCCGAATGACAAATATTTAGAACTTCGTCAATGCCAACTTGGAAGCAACAGCAGAATGCATACCAACAAAACAAAGAGCTAAACCTAAAGTCCAATGGGAGACATTAGCGGCTAGGACAAAGCGTTCAGACTTAAAAACCGCTTCCCAATACAATAGGAGAAACCCAACCAATATCAACGCTTAGAAAAGGCAAAAAGAGAATTAACTAACCCATACCTAAAAGAAGAAACAGAAACATACAAATTCAGACCAATAAGATTAGATAGTCGGTTGAAGATAGACAGTCTAGGATAGCATGGCAGATGGTAAACGAAGTGAGGAGAATGAAGAGTAATGCAGAAGCTAAACTGAAAACTACCAGCCAGGAAGAACGAATACACCTGTGGAAACAACATTTCGAGAATTTACTCGGAAAATCTCCGAACCAATCACGAAAATTATTAGTAATTAACTAGACATCAAACTATGACAGTTTACACTAGGAGAACTCGTCTTCGTACAAAGAAAAATTAAAAACAGGAAAGCAGAAGAGCTTGATGAAATATCCCCAGAAGTATGGAAGACCAGGGATTTCGACGACTTACTGTTCTGACACTGTTATGCCGTATATAACCAGAAAACAATAGACAGATAGACAAAGGGATGCATCCTCCCTTTCCCTAACAATAGTGACCTGGAATAGCGAAGAACTACCGAGGTATAACCACTACACCCATAGCGGTCAAGATATACAATGCTCAACAACCCAACTGCATAGAACCGAAAATTGAGAAGATACTTAGGAAGAACCAAAATGGTTTTCGGAGAAATCGATCCACGACATCACAAATTTTGAGTGAACAAGTATCGCTGAATTCTAGAAGGTGTACGTGCAAAAAACCTTGAGGCAACAATATTATTCGTTGACTTCTCCAAGGCATTTGGCTCCATACACAAAGGGAAATGAAGCAAATACTTCTCGCCAACAACCTACTCAAAGAAACCGTCGCAGCCATAATGATGCTATATAGAAACACAAGTGAAAGTGGACACATAGACTACTTTGACGTAGTTGCAGGTGTGTTACAAGGAGGAACATTAGCCCAATGCCTGTTTATTATCTACCAAGACTACGTGCTTAGAACCTCAACAGATTAAATGAAGAAAACGGTTTCAAGCTGGCAAAGGAAAGAAGCAGAAGATATCCCGTACAAACAATTACGGATGCGGACTACAACGATGACATGGCGCTAATAGCAAATAGCCGAATCATTACTACATAATCTGGAACGATGCATAGTCCTCCATGTTAACGCAGACCAGATAGAATACATGTGCTTTAATCAAAGAGGTAACAACTCAACACCTTTAAAACTAGTGAACAAGTTCACCTACCTCGGAAACAGTGTCTCATCAACCAAGAATGACATCGACACACCTTGCAAAGGCATGGACAGCTATCGCAAGGATCTTGGTCATATGGAAGTAAGACCTGACCGATAAAATGAAACGCATTTTTTTCAAAGTAGCGGTCGTCTCGATACTGTTATATGGATGCACTACATGGACGCCAACGAAACATATGGAGAAAAAAACTTGACAGCAACTACACAAGAATGCTGCGAGCTGTATTGAACAAGTCCTAGTGGCATCACCCCACAAAGCAGCAGCTATACGGCCACTTACTACCCATCACGAAAACTATCCAAGTTAGACGAACCAGATATATTTATCAACTGCTCGGCACGGCTATAAAGTGACACAATGTCAACTATTTCTAGTGATGTTTATCCGTTTTTGATCCAGCGTTTTCATTTTTTAGACCGCCAAAAAGCCCAGTCTTTCCTACTATTGGCCTATAACTGGAAAGGGAATAGTCGGGTTGTTAGGTTTGGCAAGGTTATAAGCGTAAGTGAAATGCAAAAGGCCTCGTTGAGGGTTTAATCTGAGGGCACCGAGTTCATTTGCAAGGAAAGTAACTATTACCCAACAGTTACTATACATATGACCTAGGGGTTAGAGTGTTCGCCAATGGCCTGGGAGACCTGGGTTCAATCCCAGGTCGAGTCATACCAAAGACTCAAATAATGGTACTTGATGCCTCCTTGCTTAACACTCAGCATTATAAGGTACGGATCAAGGGTAAAGTAGAGCAATCTAGGGAAAGGATTAGCGCCCTCCCCTACACATTGGTGTAGTAGCTATCGAAAAGGGAGCTTTCGGGTTACCCTCGACTATGGTCGCCAACTTACTATACATATATATATATATATATATATATATATACGAGGTGCCTACCATAAGTTTACAGACATTTTTGTACAGGCATTTAAAATTGTTGCAGACTCTTGAAAATTCACTATTTTATTGCTATCCATCTTATGAGATGACTGACCAATTTTTATGATTTCAGGATCAAATGAACAGCTACAGCAACAATTGGAATACACCCTACTAAAGCCTGATTGTCACAGAGGTGAGTTTCAAAAATGCTATCTGGACTTTAAAAGAACGACATGCGATAAAATTCTGTTTTAAATTTGGAAAAAAAGCCATGCTATGAAATCTGGATCTACTGCTATGACCCAGAGACCAAGAGACAGAGTTCCTAGTGGAAGCATGCTGGCTATCCCACACACAAGAAGGCCAGACAGAGCAAATCCACCCACAAACTTTTGATGGTCCCTTTTTTGACAGCACTGGCATGATCTACATGCACTGGGTTCCCACTGTACAGACAGTCAACAAGGAATACTATGTTGAAGTTTAAGAGAGTTCAGGAAGAGATTCCTTGGGAAGAGGCCAGCACTCTTCAAATCGGCTCAGTGGCATTTCCATCAGGACAATGCACCAGTCCACAACTCCATCCTTGTCACAGACTATTTGACCAAGATGGGCATCAAGACAGTTCCTCACCCTCCTTATAGTGCAGACCTAGGTCCCTGTGACTTTTGGTTATTGCCTAAGCTCACAGGCTGTCGTTGGAGATGAAAGAGGCAGTGACGAAGATCATTGACACGCTCACACAAGGGGACTTCCATGGAGTCTTCTAGAATTTGTTGGAACGGTACAACAAGTGCATTGCAGCCGGAGGAGATTACTTCGAAGGGGACGAGAGTTTCATGTGTGTACTCTCAATAAAAGTGCCCATCCGAAAAAAGTCTGGTAACTTATTTAATGAACCTCGTATATATATATATATATATATATATATATATATATATATGCGTGTGTGTGTGTGTCTATACGCACGTATTTATCTTTACAAACATATCTATATTCAGACACACACACACACACACACACATGCATATATACAAATATACATCGAAATACGTCCCCGCTGCCTAAATATCCTTGAACACAATAATTCAACGCTCTCAACCGAGGAGCACATCTGCCTTCGAAAAGAACTGGATCTAGTTATAAGTACCCATAACAACAAACATACAGAATGTATATATATATATAGATAGATATACTAGAACTGCCCCCCAAAAAGCAGTTTTGCTTCCAGTAAAGTCTTCATCAGATGATGACCCTGGGTTCAGGCATGGTTTCGAGGCCGAAGCATCATAACCACTTACCCAGGGCGCCCCAGCTCACAATACTACCAGACTTTATTGGATGTTGCTTGATCTGCACCAATGCCATATCTGTTTAGATGCAGTTACAGTCTTTTTTTGGATCTTTTTTTATATGTTCCCTCTTCTTTGCCCGTGAAAGTCCGAGTTTGGTTAAAAATGTAGAGGTTGCTTTCGAAATATATATATATATATATATATATATATTCAAACATTAAATTCTTACTACGAGGTGGCTAAAAAGTCGTCAGCCCATCTAAGGTGAAGTGTTTGTCTCGTTGGAGAAGCGAATCAATTTTTCTTATATATGGATCTTTGCGATTTATCTCTTGGAAATCGTTGGAAATGGAAAATTCGTATTTTATGAGTCATTTCATAGGTGTTTTTGTCTTTCTGTGAATTTATAGCTTGACTCATGATCCTTCCTTCAATTCTCTGACCGTGCAGTGGACCTTTTCGTTTGTCAATTGTTGGTAACTTTTCTAGTCTGAGACTAGCTATCTTTTAACCAAAAAATAACTTAGATTATACGATTCATGCAACCGTTTTTCTGTCTACACTATTTGGCTCATATGATAACTCACAACCTCAATATATTTACGAATGTAGGTCGAAAAGTTCGTAGGATGGCGTCATATCAGCATTCAATGACTTCTTGAACAATGAGATCCAAACACTGTAAAACCAATGGAAGAAGTGCGTGGACCATAAGAGGGACTATACTGAAAAAGAAACTTCAGTTCGTCACATTCCATAAGAGCATCTTGCTCAGCCTATGAAGAGAGAGAGAGAGACAAGATGTGTTTTTATGTTTCTCATCTCCCACCTGACGGTTTGTCATCACCGGCCAACCTAGTCGTTTACTAAATTATATATATATATAATGAAGAAGAATGTGCCGATACCCACACGTATAGATCGAACCCGGATCTCCAGGTAACAAACACAACTGTTGAATTGGATTGTGCTACTGGGGTCACGTGACTATCAATAATAAATATATAAACCAGTCAGATAGAGATCTGTTTATTTGTCGCTGCCTCCCACCAGACACGACTTGACACATGGTCAAAAGCCCGAAGGCCGATTAAAGTGGGGATAAAGGGGAAGGTCGGGAACGAGCCGAGACACGAACCCTGCTGGTCTATGCTGCTCATCGGCTCACTTGGTGCAATGTGAGCCTGATAAAGCAAGCAGTTTCACGAACCCAAATGTGGGTCCGGGCACGTATGCCGGATTATGGCTCGAACTAGACACCAAGTTCTAGTGCCATACATAGGTTTCGAGATAGTCCGCGGGGACCTCTCAGTCAGATAGAGATCTGACGAAGTAGGTAGAGTAGCATTGTTTGATATAGCACTGCGAGTTAGTATTCAAAGTATTTCGTTAGCACTCCATATATTTAGTATTCGTCATTGTACAAGAGTGAATTGAATATAAGGTGTCGGACAAAGTGACCCTTTGAAAACGGAACGTTATAAAAGTGGCGACAAGTAATCGTTTCGAACATTATGAAAACTTATCATATTTACCAACCCCTCCGCTTGGGCAGGATATGACACAAGGTCAATTTTTAAGCGGAGTTTAACAGGTTTTAATTCAGAGTATTCCTTCTCCTAGACTAGTTGCCTCACCAAGGCTGAAGAACCCAGTCTGTCCTACTATTTACACATAGCTTGAGGGAGAATAATTGGATTCATACCTTTCCCAAGGGTATTAGTGCTATGTGAAATGCACTCAATCTCGTCCAGGATTTGAACTCGTGTCGCCGTGTCCATTTCCTACGACGATAACCATTACACCACGGACACCTCTATTATGAAAATTTATAAACGGTTAAAAGTTCTTGTATATTCAAATGCGTTTATCTTGTCTTTTTTGTTGTGTTCTGTGTTTGTATATCATGGATATACTAATGCTAATATGGGTGTTCGGTGAATCAGGATTCGACTAAATATCTTTCTTCGCACCAAGTGTAACAATACATGAGGGTTTTTTTTGGGGGGGGTCTATGTTATCAACATATTTAAGAGACATAGACTATGTCATTATTACGCACTATTTCTGTAGGAAATTCAACATTTTTATCTAAGCTTTTTCGTAGATTCGAACTTCGATAACTCTCACCAAAATCCTATTCATAATTCATTCATTTATCACAGCACACATGAAAGATTCCCGTTGAGATTCTACGAGCAAAGTCGGAAGGAAAACAACCGTTGCATTTGGCGCCAAATATCAGAGATTTCGTTCCTAAATTATGCATTGATGCTCATAAAAAATTGATAAACGTTGCTTTGAAAATAGTTTTATTTCAAGGAATTATTTCTTCTTCATCCATTGTTACAAAGATTCTTTCTTTCTTTTTAATAATTCTTGATTCCTCTTACAGAGGATGCCATTTTTGCCGTTTATCTCTTTTATGTTTTAATGAGTTGCTCCTGACACAAAAAGATTCTCATAATGGATTTCCTGAAACATGTTAGAGTTTGTTTCTTTATCGATTTTCTTTCTTTCTACAATTCTATAAAGAATGCTGAATTATGAATACTAGCTGGAAACCCACTTTATGGCCAGGATTTGAAGCCTTTTCATACGAAAACCCAAACTAAATGCATATGGCTTCAGTAAGAGATCCTAGATTTAAACTACAAGTCTGACCATCAAATAATGAGATTGAGAGTGTAAAGTATGTTACCAATTTAGATTCAGCTGAAAAGTTCGGTTTGGTTTCTTCGTTTAATGGCATATCAACATTTGTAGGTTATTTAAAGCCAAAGTCACCCTTCTAGAAGAACAGTAGTGGTACTATTTAACCCATAGTTGAGAGGATAAGGGGGTTCATACCTTTCCCAAGGGTATTTGCCCGAAAGTGAACGTAATAGTGCGACTGGGGTGCGAACTCGCTTACTACGATTCCGCAGTCCATCGCTTTCACCATTACACCACAATGATAGTTTTGATATATTAAACGACACAACAGAAAATAAACTTGTATTCTCATAAATTTCAAAGGTCAATGGCCCAAGTCCAGTTTTCAGCATTTACAGACGTAGTAACAAGATTGGTACTTCCTGCATGCAAAATTTCCAATTAAATGGCTGCCATGCATTAGTCATTCATAGCAACTGAAAGATTTCAATTTGATGTTTTGGTCATGAATAATTTCTGTTAAAGTGAAATATAATTTATTAATGAATAATTTAACAATGAATAGTATATTCGCCATTATTTTCAATTTTCTCTTGTCACTTATCAGGTGCCTTGTTGATTCCACTCAAGTGAAATTAAGCTGCTTTCAACCTTAAAATGTTCTTTCCCAAACGTTTTCACTAAATATTCTTTAGAAAACATTTTGTGATTCAAAGTATTTTATTGAGAACGAAAAAGAAAGTCACTTAGCGCAATGTCTGAAGAATTTTTTTGTGATTTATGTCGAAGAGACCAGCCAAAATCCAATATTTCTTCCCGCGTAATTCTTTGAAAAAAGATTTGTCGTTATGGATTGAAGATTTTCCTTATTCTTTTCCAGAAGAGTTTGAGGAACCTAAATGCTCAGCTTTACTCACTCTTCCCATCTCTCTTAAGTGACGGCTGATTGTGGATCTGAAGGTGTTGAGGTCAAGTGCTAATTCGTGAGAACTTTTGCGCCGATTGCATTCAATCAATTCTCTTAATCTGGATCTAGGTTTGATGAGCGTCTTAATCTGGGTTCATCTCACAATGATTTATTGCCAGAACGAAACCTTGAAAACCATTTTAAATTTAGGGGTCTGAAATTTTCTCTGTTGTTTCTTTTGTGTATGTGTGTTTTTCATTCTTAAACTCCCACAACATTACATATCGAATATGAACTTTCAGTTCCTCTAATTTAGGGGTGTGAGATCATAAATTATTATACGCACTATTTCAATTCTGAAATGAGGATATCCGATGAAGGCCCTCTTTAATCTGATAGTTTCGAATTATGTTTAAAACACTGGAAGTTTGGAATGCGTACTCATTACTTTCTTTTAAAATACGGAAATGATTTATAACTCAAGCCAATATTTCCGACAGGAAAATATGTTTATGGTTTATACCGATAAGACTATTCAACAGTTACAAATCAAATTCATCTCATTCGGAAGAGTTATTTCAGAAAACTACATTCCAACAAAGACTTAGCTCTATATCAGAATTTTGACCATCTAAAGGACACGTAAGCAAACAATTCTAAATTATTGATATAAGTTTCGCATCGTATAAGAAAAGGCACGTTATTATGCTTGACACAAAAAATAAATTAGACTTACCTAATTAAAAATGTGAATATCTGGATAAAATATCCGAAAATATCAAAGAGAAATAAAAAGTGAAAAGCAGGTTGTTGGAGAATTTATTATAACATTTCACCCTATATTAGCTTCATCAGAAAATTACTAGGAGCTTTTATTATTCTATAAAAATATTGGGGAACATAACAACTTCTCAAGAGATTTTCACGGCAATATAAGTATTAGGGAACGCTACAACGGCTTAAGATGTTGTCATGGCAACGCAAGGATTGTGTTGATCATTATGAAACTTTAAAAAGGTAGAAAACGAAAATCATTTGAAATTCTGTTCGTGTCCATCATTTAAACTATGAATTGATTTAATAACGATAGGTGTTCCTAGTTATGTTGCTATAACAACTTACATAGATACAAAGAAGCTTGGGTTGCCATAAAGAAAAAAGGGAATAAAAGAAAAGAAAAGAAAAGGAAAAAGACGATAAAGAAGAAAAAAGCGAAAGAAAAGAGAAAAATATTAAAGAAAAGAAAAAAGAAACACGAAGATAGAAAGAAAATTAATATATAAAAGAAATAGGGTGAAACATTATAAGCGAATCGTACTAAAATGTGAATAGATAAGTTATCAAAAAAAATCTGCATTCAGAAGAACAAAATTCAACATCTCATTCAGCAGGCTAGACTATAACAAGATATGTTTGATCAAATAGCAGTTAACAAAGCCTTACATGGGTTACCAGACTCGATCGGCCAACAATGCAGTGGCAAGCTCTGACCGGCCGACACCCCCCACAAAAGGCAAAAGTGGGGTTGAGTTTTCTGTGAATAACGATGAACGATGTATTTCCCGAATTTCGCTTTTTTAGTGACTGGTGTAAACACGAGGACAAATGGTTAGGGGTGCCTTGTGGTCAGAAGAATCTGAGAGAGTTAGCCACTTCGGACTGTTATGTTGGGAGAGGTGCTCAACCAGTCTTTTCTGTGAAGGGTAGTCTAATTTTCGTCGTTCTTTGGTTTCCAAAGGTTCCTGACTTCTTTCTGGGTGCAAGGTATTTCTCCTGTCATGTTATGACTCACCAATACCGACGCAAAGAATCTGTTTTACTTTTACTCGTCGTCTATCAAATATTGATCAAAATATGATTAATTTTTGGAGCAAGTGTTATATGGTCATATGCCGTATCATAACGACACAATAATAAAGACGCAGGAAGACTTCTTTAGAAAAATATTTACTTCTCACTTTATTTGTAACGTTTAAAAGGGTTACTCAAGGTTTGCATGTGAGAGAGAGTTGGAGACCGAACATAAACTGTAATATTTTGACCTCCACTCTTATGGCCGGCAACGTTGGGTCTCTCTCGTTCTCCTGATGCTCAACCGGAGGCCCAGAGACCCACTCTGCTGGGTGATGGCTTTCTTTACCGCATCTTATCAGCAACCTCTCTGGACCCCAACTCAATCGGGGGCCCCGAGCCCCTTCTGCCTGGTGTGGCTTTCCTTACCACATCTCGTCTATAACCCCGTCCGATCTCTAACTGGAACTCTGACTTCTGTCTTGACTCAGTTATATAATAGTTCAACGCCCACTCACTCGATCTTTGAAATCGCATGTTTGATCGTCATCAAGCGGAAATAACTGTCATGCAGTTCACAGGTCACTCTCTTCCGGTGCATCAGTCTATGAGTGTAGCATGGGAATTTTTTTTTTACCTTGTCCCAATTCGTCAGCCAATTTCCGCCCACGCGATTGCCTCTCATAACTGCCATTAGAATGTGTCACCTCCTTCCGGTGCATCACCTTGGAATGGCATTTTTGGCCGGGTCGAAGGCTAAAATACAACACAAGAGGAAGAAAGAGATTGATTGAAAAATATTTTTCGTGGTTTGCTACTGATACTAGATACAAGACTCTTCAATTTGGGATAAAAAAATTTTTTTTGAATGTCTGGATTGCTTGTCGGATACACTCTTTCACTCAAACACACACTATGCCAGCCGTTCACTTTCTTCCCGGGTAAAATACTGACTGGCCTTCAATCCTTTCTGACTCACTATACGAAAGGTATCTTACAACTTAACAAAACCCTAAACGAAATTTTCAAATCAACCAGCGTGAATCTCAAAGGATGGCCGCTACACTGTCAAGAATATGTTATTTAATTTGTCTGTGTGAGTGGGTCGATGGATGATTTGGTTTATTCATCAGAATCAATCAGTACTTACACCCCCTGACAATGTAACACAATAAGTAGTAATTTACAAAGTTTTTGCTTAGATGTGGCACAAGGTCATATGAATAGGGCACCCAATGAGATTCGAACTCACTCGTGTAGGTTTGCTAACCATTACACCACCATAGGCATACATGTAACACAATAAGTATCTTAAATATTATATGAGTAGAGTATATTTTTGTCTATCTAGATTACTTGTAAAACCAGTTATTACAATTTTTTTTAAAGATATGACAAATATGGAACTCAGATTATCCTCTTTTACGGTTCGAAAATTTCACTATTCTTCGAAAAATAAAGACTGTTGCTTTTAAATCAGTGAACATTACAAAACTTCAGCGAGTAACTTTTTAGAAACAGACGAATAATACCAGTGGTCATATTGACAAATCAAACATTTATGCCTAATAACCAAATCATTACATTCATATTTTGCAATATAGTGATTCAAAAACTAATATTTTGCCTTCTCTCCTGCTGAAAAAAATCATAAAAAGTCGAATTTTCGAGTAATGTTAGGCTATTTTACGTTATATTGACAGGCACGAGGTATTTTCATTATAGTATCATTTATCACTGCAAAAGAAAACAAAAATATTGGTGTTATATAATTAAGGAATGATTTTTTTTATTTTAATCATTTTTCATTAATTATATTTTATCATTCAGTTTGGTTGGGCTTTAAACTATTCAGGTTAAGAGTTCAGGTGTGTAGTCAATTGGTGCAGTTTACGCTCGTGCGCAAAGGTTATGACAATCACTATTGTCATTATAAACCCCCAGACAGGAAATGGGGCTGGAGTGTGGATGACGCCATGCCCAGAAGAGATGAGTTGAGAATTTGAAGGTTTTAAAAACACGGCAGTTGAGAAATTGAGATTGGACCATGCAGGCAAACAATTGAGTTCTCTGCCATTTGGTTGAGTTTTTTTCCGTTGCGGCGACGGTTAAGTTTTTTCGGGTCTCGACCAGCGAAGATGAATTGAGATCTAAAACACCACGTGATGTGTCGAACGTTGGGGGTGTTGTTAGTATAATATGATACGAAAGACTTTTTAAGAATCGTGTCTCTCTCCTCGTGTCGAAGAACCGAAGTCAGAAGTTAATAAACCTTTCGTACCTGAACACAGGAGTCGCCTGTGTATTTGTTTTCGCCTGTGTTTCGCATTTGTATTGGACTGTATTTGTAAATGAGTTTATACCGTTGCATTGATATCATTATGGTTGTGAGTGTACAACATTAGCATTCTAAATAACTTAGCATCTACAAAATACTGACTTGAAAATTTCTCGGGGTATCATATAAATCTATAACATACCCATTCATGAATATGTGAAACATACATAGAATGTTCATAACATATATACATAGAACATAGGAATCCCGAAACACGACAAACACGTAACGACTTCTTAGTTCAGGTACGAAACCTTATATTACCTTTGAGCTAAAGGTTTCTCGACATAAGGAGAGAGATACACATTCTTTCTATTCTGGCTTTTCCATCTGCCCTACCCCCCCATCCAACACGTGTGGCACTCGCCACAAGGCCATGGCGAGCTAGTGAAAGTCACCCTTCTTCTTCGGACTGCAAGACTCAATTAACTACTTTTCTCAAATCCCCAAAATACTCCGCGCGCTTCCGTTGCATGACGTCATTCGCACTCCCTAGCCCCGTTTCCCATCTGGGCTATTGTGACATTTCTGTGTGACACGTCCGCTCCGCGCGCGCATAGACACCTGCGCTCATGTTTGCACCTCGCTAACCCATGCACTGAGCCGAAAGGTTCTCAGCCTAACTAAACCCAAAGGCATAAAACGAAATCCCCCGGCTATTATATTACAAATCTTGTTATATAATATATGTTTATATTACATACAAAATATTATAAGTTGTAAAACTGATAAGTGGGATTGTTTCAAGTGTAAAATATTTAAGACTTTTTGTAATTTAAAATTATTTTCACGCTCGTTATGAACATATATGTGTTCATGCGCGCTGACTGTTTATATATTTGATTTGGTTTTATGGCATATCATAGTTATCTTTCGATGGCTATTTTTATTCAAAGGCAGGACGTCCAGTTCGAACCTACATACATCAGCTCTGTGCTGATACGGGATATAGCCCTGAGTATTTGCCGAAAGCAATGGACGATAGGGAGGTGTGGCGAGAGACGGTTAGGAATATCCGTGTTGATAGCGTGACATGATGATAATGATGATTATGGCATACCAACCACTGTAAGTTATTCAATGCCGATTATTCTTCATCTATATATATTAGATATATGATCTATAAATATATTTTGTTAATAACATTCTTAAACGAGCCTTAGCTCTTTCGTTTGCACACAGTTAAATGGTTTCTAGTATTGCTATGTAACGGTAACAATTTAACATCAGTCATTAGTCGAAACACATTTAGATAGATCTACATGATATGTTAGAGATTAGTTTGTCAGTAATTTTATTTTTAAATGAGTTAGAACTAATTTATTTGCAGACTAGTATTGCAATTGTTTCTATACAGTTCATCATCATCATCATCATGTCGTGCTGGTAGCACGGATATCCCTGACCCTCTCTCGCCACTTTTCCCTGTCGTTCATCGCCTCAGGCAGGTCTTCTGGACAACATCCCGTATCCTCACATAGTTGCTGAATGTATGTTCGTGCTGGTCGTCCTGCTTTTGCACGGCCATGTGTGGGGGTCCATAAGAGTACATCACTTATGAGTTCGTCCCTGCTTCTCCTGCAGTGTCCTGCATGTCTGGTTCGTCTAACTTGAATATTTTTTGTGGTAGGAGGCAGGTGGCCGTACAGTTGGTGTCTTGTGGGGTGTTGCCGCCAGGACTTGTTCAAGATTGCTCGCAGCATTCTTGTGTAATTGCCGTCTAGCTTCTTCTCCAGCCGTTTTGTTAGAGTCCATGTAGTGTCAATCTTAATCATTTGTTTGCGCACAGCGAAGTGGTAAAAAGTATTGCTATTTAACGCTAATCATTCTTATCAACATTAGTCATTCATTTGCACACAGTTAAATGGCTCCAAGTATTGCTATGTATCCCTAACAATTCAATTCAACTTCAGTCATTCGTTTACACAGAGTTAAATGGTGAAGCAGTTCTATTTCTAATAACTCAATTTAGCATAAGTCATTTGTTTTAACTCAGTTTAATTTTTAAATAGTTCTATTTGACCCATTGATAAGAGCATATCAGGTGTTACCACTCAGATTTAGAGTGGACAGGGGAGTAATGGCAATGAAGGAGTACTCCGCATTCCCCAAAGCTCCAGCGTTAGTGGAGCTTCACATTAAGATTATTTTAGTGACATATCTAGGAGACTAGTTGGGGAAGAATCTTACCCCTCCGCAGAGATGCAGTATTCCAGACCCCAGCCGACTGGGATAACAACTTATGTCGATAATCACACAGATTTATCAATTTTATCCTGAACAATTTTGTCGCTGTATCTTGAAGAAACAGCTCAAGGACAGTTCTTGTATATATGATTAACCAATCTAGGTTTATTTTTAATAGTAAGTGTCCAAACTATGACACTAAGCTGCATCGGATGGTGATGTTCAAGTACTGGAGATCTGGTCGGGTTGGGTTGGGTTTTATGGCATATCAACCATTGTAGGTTGTTTAATGCAAATACATTTATATACGTATAAGCAGTTTTCTTTCAAACGATTCAGTTTAGCATAAGTACAGAGTTTAAAATGTCAAAAACAGTTCTATTTCAAACAATTCAGTTTAATCAACAAAGTTAATGGTTCCAAGTATTGATATGTAACACTAACAATTAAATTAAACATCAGTTATTTATTTATACACAGTTAAATGTCAAAATAGTTTTATTTCAAACAATTCAGTTTAGCATAAGCACACAGTTTAGTTCTCTTTGATCCATAGATAGGACCCTATCAGTTGCCGCTAATCCGAGCCAGAGTGTATCTGGGAGTAATGGTAGTGAAGTGATAATCACCATTCCACAAAGTTCAAACATTACTGGAGCCTCCGCATCAGATTGTTTAGTATCATATCCAGGACACTCGTTAAGGGATTCTTACTCCCTTGTAGAGATGCAGTCGGTGTATCCTACAGCCTCAATCGACTGGGCCCTGGAGATCTGGGGATGTGTAGGCAACTGTACCGTGGTCGCAGTAAAACGAATTATGTCTCGTATTCACCGTTCTATTTCTTTACGGCAGTAGCCACGAGGTCAAATGGCTGTGTGAGTTGTGGTAAGAAGAGTATGTGATGGATAGCCTTTCGGACTGCTATGTTAGGTGAGATTTTCTCGGAGAGTGGTCTTTCGGTGATGTGGGCAAATTTTCGTTAGTTTCTTCGTTTCCCCAAAATTAAACAGGTTCCCAACTTCTTTCTGGATGCGAGATATTTCTCTATTCACATTAAGATTAACGTACACCAACACAAAGAATCTGATTTGAATTTATTATTTGTCCGTCTATAATTAATCAAGATACGATTGATTCTTGGAGCTGGAGGGGAAAAGAATGAGAGTGAAAGATAATTAGATCTTTCTCGTGGCTCGAATCTGATACATACCTGACTCTTCGATTCGGGAGTCCAAATCTTTCTTGACTGTCTGGTTTGATGATCAGATACTCTCTCTCTCTCTCTCTCTCTCTCTCTCTCTCTCTATCTATCTATCTATCTGTGTGTGTGTGTGTGTGCGTGTGTCTCCAACACCCACTATGCCGGTCGTCCATCTTCACTGATGATAGAAACCACTCTGACCGTCGAATACTCTTTGAGAGATAGCTCCTTACCGCTTAAAAAGCTTTGCCAAAATTTTCAGACTGTTCAGAATGAACTTCAAAGGATGGCTGCGACGCTGTCTGAGATTTTATTTCATTTTGTCTGTATGTGGCCCAACCAATGATTTAGGTTTTTTTTTTATTTAAACCAAGCTGTACTATCCACAGTCTGACATAATGTAACAGTACCCCTTCATTGCCATTACTTACATGGTCCACTCGGAACCGGTGCGATAGTACCTCTTATAGTCCAACTATGAGATCATATATATATTGATCTGTTTAAAAATATAATACCTGGAAGAAATAAGTGAAACCATATAAATATATGCAAACCATTTGTTTTGAATAGAATACGTGATATCCTATAACTGTATACAAACAATTTTTTTTTTAATTTTAAAAATGCAATGAGGAATATAAGCAAAATATTATTTTCAGTAAAAAACAAATTTGCATCAACTTTGAGCGGACACTGGATGTCGTCTTCAGGACTTACCAAGAGCAGTGATCGATAGGGGCAGATGACAAAAGAAAGACAAAGAGCTTGAGTCCGTGGAATCCGATTTGATGCTGATGATGATGTGGGACATACTCATTGAGAGAGCGAGATAGAGATAGAGAGAGAGAGAGAGAGAGAGAGAAAATAAAACAGCGAATACATGACAATGAAAGAGCCTATGTTACAGCGACATCACGGCAGAATTTACAGCCACACCATGACTAACATTGAAAGGCTTTATAACTATTCCGTAACTAGCTGTGTGTGTGTGTGTGTGTGTGTGTGTGTGTGTGTGTGTGTGTGTGTGTGTTAGAGTCAATTATATTTAAATTGTGTCCGAGAAGGTTTAAAGAAAGAAGGAAGATTATGCCGTTAGGAAATAACGAGCGACTAAATCACTATTTTTCTTGATTAACATTGGATTTTAAAACTGGGTCATTCTTGATTGAATCGTTAAGCTATTCAAGACTCACTAAAACTTAAGTAATTAGAACTAAAGTTAGAAAAATACGTACACTATATAAATTATATATATATATATATATATATATATATATATATATATAAATATATGTGTGTGCCTATGTGTGAGAGTGAGAGTTTGTGTGTGTTTGTATGTGTATGATTAAATATATAGAAAAACAGACACGTATACAGTTCATAATGAGAAAGAATATATTACAGTATGAGAAATACAAAAAAGATAAAACGATGGTCGGCTGAGAAGTTCATAGGCTAACCAATATACTCAAATGGAATTTGATCAAATGAGTTTTTTTTTTAATATACATCACTTCTTCAGATCTACACTCTTATTCCTTCGATATTGTTCAGTACTTAGATCCCATTGTTAAAAAAGTCAACCGGAGATATGACGTCATTCTATGAACTTTTCCGCTTACCCTTGTAGGTATGTATACCATCATCATCATCATCATCATCATCATATCGCGCTGGTAGCACGGACATCCCTGACCCTCTCTCGCCACTCCTCCCTATCGTTCATCGCCCTCGTGGTGTAATGGTTAAAGCGATGAACTGCGGAATCGTAGTACGTGAGTTCGTACTCCAGTCGTGCTATTACGTTTACTTTCGGGCAAATACCCTTGGGAAAGGTATGAACCCCCTTATTCTCCCTCCAGCTATGGGTAAATAGTAGGACGGACTAGGTTCTTCAGCCTTGGTGAGGCAACTAGTCTAGGAGAAGGAAAACTCTGAATTCAAAACCTGTTAAACTCCGCTTAAAAAAATTGACCTTGTGTCATATCCTGCCCGAGCGGAGGGGTTGGTAAATAATACCTACCGTTCATCGCCCTAGGTAGGTCTTCAGGACAACATCCTGTATCCTCACATAGCCGCTGAATGTATGTTCGTGTTGGTCGTTCTGCTTTTGCGCGGCCATGTGTGGGGATCCATAAGAGTACATCTCTTATGAGTTCGTCCCTACTTCTCCAGCAGTGCATGTCTGGTTCTTCTAACTTGAATAGTTTTCGTGATAGGGGGCAGGTGGCCGTACAGTTGGTTTCTTGTGGGGTGTTGCTGCCAGGACTTGTTCAGGATTGCACGCAGCATTCTTGTGTAATTGCCATCTAGCTTCTTCTCCAGCCGTTTTGTTAGCGTCAATGTAGTGCAGCCATATAGCAGTATCGATGTGACCGCTGCCTGGAAGAAACTGCGTTTCATTTTATCGGTTAGGTCTGATTTCCATATAATCGATAGCCTATTGATAGCTGTCCATGCTTTCGTTAACCTCGTGTCGATGTCCTTTTCGGTTGATTCGACGCTGCTTCCTAGGTAATCGAGGGCGTTACTCTATTCTCTGGATTTCTCCACATACCCTTGATCCATACCTTATTATGCTAAAGGTTAAGCAAGGTGGCATAAAGTACCATTTTTGAGTCTCTTTTATGACTCGACCTGGGATTGAACCCCGGTCACCCGGGCCATTGCCGAAAGCTCTAACCATTATACCGATGTTTATAAATCTACAATAAATCTACAATTATGTTTTACGTAGCTATACAAGAAGTTTTCAAAATTAACAAATATATAGTCAGTAATCTATTAATAAAAAATATTTTTTCTGCACAAAACATATTTATATTCAAACAGAAAAACTTTCAATACACCTAATCCATTCTTCTTAATGATAGATAAATCAAATACTATACAGTGAAGTTATCTAATCAAAGAAAAAATATCTGAGTAGTCTCCCTTGAAAGGTACAGTGTACCATTCTTAAAATGATTAAAAGAGGAATGTAGATATATGAATATATGAACAAGGAAATTGCTAGCGATGTCAACAGCATTGCCAAAGTGGAAGGAAATCGCTAGACTCAGTATGTTATATATCACCTTGACCTGCGATGAATCCAGCGGATATTGTTGACAAATACATCCGGCCGTATGTAAAATCAACGAAATGATTCCGGAAACAAACCTTGCGTGGGTGTAAGACGTGACCAGTGAAAGGTAAGCGTTGCGTGGGTGTAGGCCGTGACCAATGAGAGGCAAGAGTTGCGTGGGTGTAGGCCGTGACCAAAGAGAGGCAAGAGTTGCGTGGATGTAGGCTGTGACCAATGAGAGGCAAGAGTTGCGTGGGTGTAGGCCGTGACCAATGATAGGCAAGAATTGCATGGGTGTAGGCCGTGACCAATGAGAGGCAAGAGTTGCTTGGGTGTAGGTCGTGACCAAAGAGAGGCAAGAGATGCGTGGATGTAGGCCGTGACCAAAGAGAGCCAAGAGTTGTGTGGGTGTAGGCCATGAGTTAAACGTGTTCCTCGTTGTTGTTAAGACCCAGCGACAGTATACGACATATATGACAAGGAAAGAAAGAGGTAGATGACATGCAAGCATTAAGGATTTCGTGGATACAATTTAGGGACCTAAATAAAATGACAAAAGAGCAAATTAAAGACTGATTACAGCAGCCAATAACTTAAGAACAAACAGGGCTTTTTTTTAAAGGCATATCAAAGTTCATGAGTTATTTAATGACAAAGCCATTCTTGTAGAAGAAAAAGATGGATGGAAATGAAAAAGTTATGAATAGAATGAGATAGATAGATAGATAGATATGAACAGTGCGAGAGGGGTAAATAGATAATGAACAAAATATGATAGATAGATAGATAGATAGATAGATAGATAGATTAGGGTATATCGATATGAACAGAGCTAGATAGATAAATAGATAAAGAACAAAATGAGATAGATAGATAGATAGATAGATATGAACAGTACGTGAGAGGTAAATAGATAATGAACAAAATATGATAGATAGATAGATAGATATTGCTCTTTATAAGTGAGGTTTTCATGAATCCGATAATGTGCAAGCTTACAAGTCAAAGAACAAATAGATGTTTATTTTGCTTGGTTTCATTTCAGAAAGCTTTAATTCATATCGCCTTTTTATCCTTTTACTTTTATTCTTTTCGATATGTTTTCTTATTTTTCACAAAAGAAGAAGGTTGGATTTCGTTATGAAAATTGATCCTTTTGGATTATTGATTGTAAATTGGAAAGTTAGGATTGGATGCTTTCAAATCAATTTAGAAATTAATCATTTAAGTAGCCAAAAAGAAAAATTCGTGGCAGATCAAAGAGGAAATTGTTTCAATGCAAAATAGAAGGGAAATTGTCAAAAAAAGTATAAGATAAAGACATAAACGCAAATAAAAAGTAATAAGAAGCGACAAAAAAAATTCCAATATTAAAACTGTATATGATTTTAAATTCGATATTTTTTTACATTGTTTTAAAGGGGAATTGCGTGAATGTCTTTGAAATGCCTAATATCAGGATCTTTACCATACCATTTAAATGTGTGAATGAAATCTGTTTATGATCAAAGAGGAAATATCAAAGAATCAAATCAAAATCCTTTTGTCAAAAAGAATTAGTTTGGTTTAGATCATTTGTTGAAAGACATATAATCTTATTTATTATTCAATCCCTATTTTTGATTCATTTGTAATTGTTTAATCACAATAATATTTTTTTAAATATTTTCAACGTTACATTGCAATTATTTTATTTTGCGCTTTTCTTTGACTATAAAAATCAGTTGTTCGAATATAGTTATATTTTTGCTAATATTGCTATCTAATAGTTTAATTTATTCATAATTAAATGGTTTAAAGCAACTATTTCTATTCAATAATAATCATATATGTGCACAGAGTTATATGGTGTAAGCTTTCCTATTTAGTACTAATTGGCAAATGTTCCTAACTAGTACTAATTGGCAAATGTTCCTATCTAGTACTAATTGGCAAATGGTTTAAAGCAACTATTTCTATTTGATAATAATTTCTCACTCAAAATAATCATTTATAGGCACACAATTATATGGTTTTAAATATTCTTATGTAACACAAATAATTCACAAACGATTATAAGGTCTCAATTAGGTATTCTTGTTTAATAACTGTCATCTGTGTAAAAGATTTTACATGGTAACAAGACACAAAATTACAATCATAATCAAGCAGCTACAGCCTCAATCAGCTGCTATGTAAAAAGATTTGAATGGTAGCACCTGATAGGGTCCTATCTATGGGTCAAATAAAACAATTAGGCATTTAAACTATGTGCAAACAAATGACTTATACTAAGTTGAATCGTTAGAAATAGAACTGTTTTATCGTTCAACTGTGTCTAAACAAATAGCTGGTGTTTTATTAAATAGAGATACATAGCAATACTTGTAACCATTTACCTATGTACCAACGAATTAGTAACGTTGAATAGAATTATTAGTGTTAAATAGTAATACATGGAAATCTTGAATTATGCGCCTACACTAGATTATTCGTATAGCATAGCAATACTATTTGACTATTTTCAAATGAATGAATAGTGTTAAATATATTAATTAGTGTGAAATAGAAATACTTGTAACCACTTCATTAACTATAAAGAAATGATTAATATTGAATAGAATTATTTGTGTGAGATAGCAATGAATGAAACCATTTAACTGTGTAGAAATAAAAACAATCCTCGAGTGCAAACAAATTATTTCTTATTACTTTAGAAATGAAATTACCTATAAAATGTAAGCTAAAAAATGACAGATACTAAATTTTGACTGTTATATAGCATTACTTATAACCATTTAACTGTATACGAAAAAATAAGAGCAGACTAGTTTTTAAATGTTATATATAAAATGTGTTTAAAAAATTATATAAACTTGACATAAACATATAACGACGATATAGCATTAAATAACCATATATATATATATATATATACATAAAGTACCTACTACATACATATGTATATACATATACATATAGACGCCTATATATATATATATATATATATATATATATATATATCAGGGGCAGAGATGGGACTAGCGCTACTCGTGCCCGGCACGACGAATAACTCGGTCAATGTTATTCAAAATGGATTAAAAATCATCCATTAATTTCAAGCAAACATACTTAGTCTGATCTCAATTAAATTACGTATCTATTCAAGTTTCGATAACTAAGTAGCCAAAAGTTCATAAATATATCTGGGAATAATACAACGATGCTGTTTTGAACGGATGGTCTTTTTCTGGCCACCGTCAGATCCATTGAGCATCCCATAAAATCGGCTATAATGTTAAACACGCGTAATCCGTGCCAAGCACAAGACCCTTATAATAACAGTAATGTTAGAGAAATCTCGCTTTTGGCTGTAGCCAATGGCAAAAGCAAGTCAAAATACCGTGCTCAAAAAAATTAGCACAATGTGACTGCTGACGCCTGTCTTGGGAAGAGGGAGAGGGACCGAGAGAGAGAGAGAGGGGGGGATAGCAGAAGATAGCCGTCGCCTACGTCATCATCATCGCTATGGTAAATGTTGGTTAAACGGCGTGTTTTAATTAGTTTTTATCACTAACAGATCTCTATTTCTTTAATGAATGTTGCATATATTACATTCTGTAACTAAAATTTGTTTATTTGAATACATTTTCTTCTCTTTTCTTCTATACTTTTGAAAGGAAAAAAAATTATCTTATCTACTGTATTAACAAGACTACAAATTATATAGTATCTTGATTGTTTACAAAAAAACACCATGCAAGGTACGTTAGTCAATGTGTGCTATACAATGGAGAATCACGCAATAGCAACTATGATGACTTACTTTGGGTCCACGGACCACGGGTTGGGAACTGAAGTTGACAGAGGGGGGGCACGAGTAGCAAAAATAGGCTTGAGTCGCCACTGATATATATATATATACAGGAGATACATACATATATATATAAATACATATATACATATAAATATATATGATATGAATATATGTATAAATATATGTTTATGCATACTAATTTCTTGGGTATATAAACATATATAGTATATAAGCATGAATATATATATATATATATATATATATATACTTATATATATATATATATATACAAATGTATATAATATAAATGCATTGCCCAGTCGGCCGGGGCAGTAGAATACACCGACTATACCTCTGCATATGGGTAAGACCCCGCCAATGAATGTCCTGTCTATGACTCTAAATAATCTGATATTGAGGTTCCAGTGATGCTGGGGCTTTGGGGAATGCGGAGCACCCCTTTCATTGCCATTGCTCCCAGCTCCACTGTGGCCCAGCGTGGTAGCACCTGATATGACCCTATCTATGGTTTAAATAGAACAAATGGCATACTTATACTAAACTGAATTGTTTGACTAAACTGAATAGCTTGAAATAGAAATGTTTTTCACAATTAAATTGCACTTACATTTAAACTGCGTACTTATCCTAAACTGTTTGAAATAGAACTATCTTCATAAACTGTATTTACATTTAAACTGCGTACTTATGTTAAACTGATTTGTTTGAAATTGAACTGTTTTTGACATTGAAACTCTACTTACACTAAACTGAATTGTTTAATATAGAACTGTTTTGACATTTAACTGTGTATACAAAATTTGTAATAAACCTAATTAACTGAATTAAAACTGTTTGACGAAGCTGAATAGCTTTAAATAGAAATGCTTTGGCCCTCTCTCGCCACTTTTCCCTCTCGTTCATCGCCTCTGGCCGGTCTTCAGGGCTACATCCCGTATCCTCACATAGCTGCTGTATGTATATTCGAGCTGGTCGTCCAGCTTTTGCTCGGCCATATGTGGGGGTCCATAGGAGTACATCACTTTTGAGCTCGTCACTGCTTCTCCAGTAGTGTCCTGCGTGTCTGGTTCGTCTAACTTGGATAGTTTTTGTGATGGGAGGCAGATGGCCGTATAATTGGTGCTTTGTGGGGTGTTGCTGCCAGGACTTATTCAATATTGCTCGCAACATTCTTGTGTAATTGCCGTCTATCTTCTTCTTGAGCCGTTTTGTTAGCGTTCAAGTGGTGCATCCATACAGCAGTATCGACACGACCGCTGAATCCTTAACTCTCTGCAATAAATTTCTTTCCATGAGCTTCTCATCAAAGCTTCCAAAGGAGTGCTAATATTTTTGGGCATCTTTTGTAGAGCTTATATAAAATTGCATTTATCCGCGGTGAGCTCTTAGCTCTAGCTTTTCAGACAAAGTCTTTTATTTCTCCTAGTTTTAAAATGGAATTGCCAAATCTTTCTTCTTTGGGATATGGACGAGTTGGTTCACTGAGACGTCCCAGAGAAATATGTATTTTAACTACGAAATGAATTTAATTATCAGATTGTTTAACGTCATATCAAGTGTAACATATCCATGATACGGATATGTGAAATAATCAGATATGTAAAATGTTCATATGCATAGGATCCCGAAAAACTGACGACTTTCTTTAGTTCAGGTACGAAACATTTATTAACTTTCTTGAGTTTTGTCTTTCGACAGGAGGAGAGAGAGACAGACAATTTTTAATATGCTGACCGTTCCATCTGACCCAACAAACGCGCGGCGTATCCCGTAGGCCACAAACTGGACTCACCTCGTCCAGCTTCAAATCTCAACCAGCCTCGCCCAGCTTCGGATCTCAACTAACTGCTTTTTTTCAAAATCACCAAGAATACCAGCCCATCGTTTCCGGGCATGACGTCATTCGCACCCTAGTCTCATTTCCTATCTGGTAGTTTTATTATGACATCTGTGATTGTTACATCCTCCGCGCGCGAGCGCGAACACCTGCGCTCAATGTGTGTACCTGCACGTGCACTAAACCGAATAGTTATAAGCCTAACTAAACCGAATGATAACCAACGAAAAATGATAAAATTAAAAAAAATCATTCCGCAATTATATAACACAAGAACATTCGTTGGTGAGGGTCTTACCCATCAACAGAGATGCAGTTGGTGTATTCTATAGCCCCCTTCCGATTAAGCAGTTAACGTCGGTTTCTACATATTTTTAATGATTTTGAATCTTGTTCAAAATCTTCTAAGCCTCAACCAGTAAGAAGAGCTATAGCAGATTTTTTTAATGTGACAATACCCTACCACTTCTTATAAGACTAGAAAGATTAATACAGTCTTAATTTCTGCGCAGGTAATGTTATATGACATATGCCATGGATTTTCGGTTCGTTCCTAGTGACCCCGTGTGCTTTGACAGGCTGTCACGCTGTGATGAGTAAACAGGGATATGACAGCACGATCAGAGCAGTCTGGTACAACAGGTGTGTAACCGGAAGGAGATCGCGTGATGAGAACCACGCAGTCAGATTTAGACAGATAGCAGAGAATCGCGGTCGAGCGTGGGACATGCAGTCGGTCAGAGGCGTCTCTGACGAGCTTGCAAGAGGGTGCAAGCGTTAGCACCTGTTTGCTCCCGGAAGAAGATACAGGAAAAAGTCATCTCTCTGAGTATATGTCTCTTCATCTATCTCTCAACTAACAACAGTAGGCCCTTTTCAAGAATAAAATGAGAGATATATTTTTCTAAAGAAGTGTTTCGTTCGTTCATTGAAGTCGTAAATCATATTTGATTATGTTTCCGCTTGTATTTGTATCACAGTTATACAACAGTAAGACCCATTGAAAGATTAGAGGTGTACGACAAATTTAAAATCAGGGTGAGGTTTAACACTACTTTAACGACTCTTTTATGCTATTTTCAAAGTAATACCTAAAAGCAAATGTTAAACTAAGAACAGTTTCTACAAAACAGATATGAAGATCAAATTGTTTTGTTAGGAGATAATACATAACTATTAAGTTTGGATAATTTGCTTATCTAGAAGAGACCCTTAGGATCTCATATGAAAGTTCTAAAACCCCGGGTCAACTTATTTGCTTCACTCTTGGTTAAGTTAAAAACTGCATATGCCGGTGAGGCTCTAGTTCTGTAACCTTAAAAAGAGTAAAGTACTCCTTCATTGCCATTACTCCCAGGTCTACTAACATGGATTGGTAGTACCAGTTGAGTTCCCATCTATGGGACAAATAGATATCTTTAAAGCATTTTCATATTAGATTGAACCGTGTGGAAAAAAACTGTCAGACAACAACACAGAAAATATAAATATGAACGTAAGAAAAACGTGATTTCCTAATCTCGAGGAATAAAATAACCTTAGATGAGTTAAACTGACGTTAAAATCAATCAGTTCACTTCCCCGATCCTTAATCTTCTGATAAAGTTTCGGCTTTTGAAACAAGTAAATTTGCATAGAGTTAGATATGGTGAGTAAGGATGGTGTTGCACTTGTACAATTCAGTGTTTCGCCAAAATTATTTAATTCTAAGATATCGTGACTGTATTATCCCGTTGTAGAATTAGCATCGTCTCGACTAGACATCACTGCTTTATTATATAAGTTACTCATTTGTGTACACAATCTAATTTGAATTTCAAATTTTGAATTCTCAAATTTAAAAGAATCAGTCTCAATACTTTCTGATCGCACGTGTTCGTGGTATAGCAAACAAAAACTGTCTCAATAAAACTTTTAATAAAACATAAAACAGCTTCATAAGATAAAATAAGATATTTCTGGAACAGTTTATGGTAATCATTAGAGGGAATGAAATTTTAATTAATCCTTCCTGAGATATCACACCTATTACAAATAGTCAGTATCTTTAATATTCTCTTATAAAACTTAATTTAATGTCCTCATTTCTTTGCTGTCCATGTTTTCTTTTTTTTTCTTTTTTTTTTCTTTTTTCTTTTTGCTTTTACAAAAATCGATTCCTAACTTCATAATTTAAACACTTCCTCTGAAAATGTCCTTGGATAATTAATTGTAACTTTTCCGTACCAAAAAATTAATGAATATTATTTATCTCATTAATGATTTTTTTTTAAAGAAATAATTTCGCTTCTGGCAAAGTCGGTTAGTTTGATTAATATATATATGGATAATAGATAAGATGCTTAAAGATATATTACTCTTCAGTAATTACCAAAAAAAGATAAATTATGTTTGATTTTCAAAGGAGACTCAAGTTAACAAGTTTCAATTGCTAACCTTGTTCTTTACTTATGGTTAATATAAGAATGTCATTTGGAAATATAGAATGTTTAATTCATTAACTAAAAATAACATTTTAACATTAAATTTATCGTTTCGTTTCACTTTTCTGCCAAAATTCTTGAAATTTCACATGTCCTTATTCTCAGAAATATTGATGTTGATGTCTTTGTCTCTGACTCTCAAAGAAATGATATATTCTTCTATGAAAAGAATTCTGCAAAAACAGGAAAAAGTAAAAATCCGAATTTCTGTTATATACAGCAGATGATTGAATTCAGGTCATCTAAGAAATATTTGTTTTATTCTAATGAACTACCGCATTCTTTCTCTATATTGGATCCGAAAGATTTTCGTTGATTTCTATCTTGAATTTATCTAAATACTAGTTCGAATCAATCGTTTTCTTTTCTCCAGAAGGAGTGAGAGATTAAACGATTTTAACTGTGTGTCAACCCGTTTAGGGTTATCTTATGCCCAGAGGCTAGGGGATCGTATATGTTATATATTTACACTTAAATTTTTATGTAAATTTGATATTTTTTGCTTTGTTTGTTTCTGTTTTATTTTTTGCGTGCAGTTATTGTACGTTATTTAATACCAAATCCTTTTTATAAATGCATACTGAATATATGATTTCTAAACACATTTTATAGAAAACATTTTTTTAACGAGTCTGAGCTCATTTTTTTCGTAAGGGTAAATGGTTTCACTTATTTCTCTCTCATACGAACCCATAAAAGAAAGAAGGATTTCTTGTCCGCCTCTCTCTCTCTCTTTCTCTCTCTCTCCATCTGTCCACCCCCGTCGATGACCATGATATAGGAGTGGAATTTTAGTATAAATGCTAGTAAAATTAGTAATAATCTTAGCGAGCATTTGTTAAAACAGTATGCAAATGTTGGAAGTGATTCCGTTTCCAGAAGTTTCAAAGAGGTCAGTAAATTTATTCTACTAAACTATTCATTTAAAAATACACATATTTGATTTAAAATAGTTATGTCCTAAATCTCTACTATATTGTGTTCTCAAATGAGGAATATAGTGTATTTTATATATGTGGACATGTTTAGCAGTAAATAAAAAAAAATTTAAAAATTTTAATGACTCTGGTCGAATACTTTAGTATACAGGGCAAATAGCTTTTAGAAAAGATTCTAATCCTTAGTCTCTTTGCCCACCCTCATAGCAGTTAATAAGAAAACAAAGCAACCCAAGTCAAATACGAATTCCACCTCTACCTAAAAAAAAAAACCTGTTAGGGCCTGTATCGGATCACAGGACAAAATATACCCCAAAATTTCTTTGAATATACATCAGTCCTAGACTTTAACTAAGTTAAAACTTAAGGTAAAAAGGATTATTTTTATTTTTATTTTATTTATTTATTTATTTATTTTCGCGTACACATGGGAAGCAGCATGATGTACGTGAAGGTATTCGAATGCGCAATGCCTAACATTTCCTGAACGTGTGAGTCTGGCGGCTTAACGCTCAGGATTGTAGGTTCGATCGGGGAACTACTGCTGCTCATCTATAAGAGTGGCTTCTATAGATGAGAAAAAAAAACAGCCATCGAAAGATAACCATGACTCATACTCAAACCAGATACATAAACCGCATCGCTCTTCGCGCGGGTAAAAAAGGGGCGCGTCCTGCTGAGGTTGGAGTCCTGGCCTCAGTGTTCGAAAAATCAGCTACAGAGCTCAAACAAAAACTACTAAAATGCAAACAAACAATACAGATAGCGACATTTAACGTTAGAACCCTAAATAGAATAGGTCAACTACCATAGGTAACTGCATCAGCCGTAGAACATAAGATAGACATAATCTGTATACATGAACATCGATACACTCACACCGAAGATATCAAATATCACGAAATTGGCAATGGATGGATGCTGGTGACAGTATCGGCATGGAAAAACTCTGTCAATGCATCGGTAGGAGGGGTGGGAATGCTTATAGGACCAAGAACGCTAAAAACAATAGCATTGAGAGAATACAACCTAGGATGATGGCCGCAACGTTTAATGGCAACCCCAAAGCAACAATTATCTCCTGCTACAGCCCTACCAATGTTAGCAAAGAAACCGAACTAGTCACCTTCTACGAGGAGCTATCCTCCCTAGTGCGTAGCATTCCGAAACACAACCTGCTAGTCATTGGCGGAGATATGAATGCACAAATCGGGAGAAACAGAAACAACAAATACAGCCTACACAACACGTCAAACAGGAATGGACAACATCTAATTGATTTCATGATAGAAAATAGATTAACATGCCTCAATACAAACTTTCAAAGAAGGGAGTGAAAATTATGGACCTACACATACGTGAATAATAGTAAAGCGCAGATAGACTACGTCTTTATAAACAGGAAATGGAAAAATAGTGCGATGAATTGCGAGGCATACTCCTCTTTCGAGGGTGTGTCCTCCGATCATCGAATAGTTACGGCCAAAGTACGACTAAGCCTACGAAAAAACGCCACACGAACAGCGACAACTAAGCACTATGACTGGGCCCTACTTACCAACAGAGATATTAGAGACAAATATGCATTAGAATTAAGAAACAGATTCGAAACACTACAAGAGAAGACAGAAAAAGGTACCCCAAATGACGAATATGAAAATTTTGTTGAAGCACACCTTGAAGCGGCATCAAAGTGTATCCCAACAAAACCTAGAAACGTTAGCGGTTAGAGAAAAACGTACACTCGTGAAAACTGCCTCCAAAAGCTATCGGGAGAACCCAACAAACACAAATGCCAGAAAACTAGAAAAGGCACAATATCAATTAGTAGGAATATATCTAAAAGAACAGGCAGAATACATACAAAATCAGATAGATAAGATTAGAGACTCGGTGGAAGATAGACAATCCAGGATAGCCTGGCAAACAATAAACGAAGTAAGTAGAAGGAAGAGCACAGCCAAAGCAAAATTGAAAGCTGCAAGCCAACAAGAAAGAGTAAAACTGTGGGAACAGCATTTCAAACATCTACTAGGAAACCCACCGAAAATAACGGATGAACCGATCACCAGGATTATCAGTAAGCTATTAGACATTAAACTACGTCCTTTCACCAAATAAGAACTTTCTTTGAAAAATTAAAAATAGGAAAGCTGCAGGGCTGGACGAGATCCCCCCAGAAGTGTGGAAGACTAGACAATTCGACGATATACTGCTCCGGCAATGCAACGCAGTCTATAGTCAAAATAGGATAGAAAGATGGATGAAGGGATGCATCCTTCCTTTCCCTAAAAAAGGCGACCTCGGATTAACCAAGAACTACCGAGGGATAACACTTACATCCATAGCAGCCAAAATCTACAATGCCCTACTACGAAACCGCATAGAACCCAAAATAGACAACATCCTTAGGAAAAACCAAAATGGCTTCCGGAGAAATAGATCCACCACCTCACAAATATTGACCCTCCTTAGAATCCTTGAAGGCGTTTAGGCAAAAAAAACCTTCAGGCGACATTACTATTTGTCTACTTTACCAAGGCCTTCGATTCCATCCACAGAGGGAAAATGGAACAAATCCTACTAGCATACGGCCTACCAAAAGAAACCGTAGCAGCAATAATGATTCTCTACAAAAACACCAAAGTGAAAGAACGTTCACCAGATGGAGACACGGAATACTTCGACATTGTTGCAAGAGTACTACAAGGAGACACGCTAGCCCCATACCTCTTTATCATCTGTCTAGACAACGTGCTTAGAACTTCGATCGACAAAATCAGAGAAAATGGCTTCGAGCTGACTAAGAAAAGAAGCAAAAGGTACCCCGCAAAAACAATCACAGACGCCGACTACGCTGATGACTTGGCGATACTGGCGAATACGCCTAATCAAGCAGAGACACTACTGCATAATTTGGAACGAGCCGCAGCAGGCATTAGGCTCCATGTCAATGCACACAAAACGGAATATATGTGTTACAACCAAACGAGCAACATTACCACACTAGACGGAGCCCCTCTGAAACTGGTAGACAAATTCACCTACCTAGGAAGTAGCGTCTCATCAACCTAAAACGACATCAACACACGACTGACGAAAGCATGGACGGCTATCGATAGGCTCTCGATCATATGGAAATCAGACCTAACCGATAAAATGAAACGCAGTTTCTTCCAGGCAGTTGTTGTATTGATACTGCTATATGGATGCACTGCATGGACGCTAACTAAACGGCTGGAGAAGAAACTAGACGGCAACTACACAAGAATGTTGAGAGCAATATTGAACAAGTCCTGGCCACAACACCCCACGAGACAACAACTATACGGCCATTTGCCTCCCATCACGAAAACTATACAAGTTAGACGAGCCAGACACGCAGGACACTGCTGGAGAAGCAAGGACGAGCTCATAAGTGATGTACTCCTATAGACCCCCAAATATGGCCAAGCAAAAGCAGGACGACCAGCTCGAACTTACATACAGCAGCTATGTGAGGACACAGGATGTAATCCTGAAGAACTTCCAGAGGCGATGAATGATAGGGAGAAGTGGCGAGAGAGGGTCAGGGATATCCGTGCTGGCGGCACGACATGACGATGATGATGATTTGTTTGCATACAGTTTAATGTTTTCAACTATTGCTATGTATCACTAATGATTCAATTAAACATCAGTCATTTGTTTACACACAGTTAAATGCCCAAAGCAGTTCTATTTCAAACAATTCAGTTTTTTCATAAATACACAGTTTAAAGGTCAAACAGTTGTATTTGGCCCCTATCAGGTGCTACTACTCGGAGCCAGAGTGGATCAGTGGGCGATGGCAATGAAGGGGTACTCCGGATTCTCCAAAGCCTCACCATCAGATTGTTTAGTGTCATATACAGGACACTCGTTAGGGGAGTCTTAGCCCTCTGCAAATATGCAGTTGGTGTATTCTACAGCCCCAGCCGACTATACCATCCAAGTCAGAGTGGATTTGAAAGTAATGGCAATGAAAGGGTACTCCACACTATCAGACCTCCAGAACTGGATCCTCACCACTAAATGGATTTTTGTTTCATACCCAGGACACACGTTTTTTCAATGGTTTTACTCCCTATTTTGGGGATACATTCAGTTCATTCTAAGAATTGCCGACAAGGTGGGTTCCAAAAGGAGCTTATCCTAGATCTACTTTAATCTAGCCATTTACTCAGCAATATAATATTTAGTTCGGCCTTCTGTATTGTTTCTGGGTGCATGTTATTATTTGTGTTCGTCAAAATGCTAATTGTTGAGTCGTTATGATCTACTGTTAATTCAGTGATATTAGCTTAAGAAAATTATCAGTGAACATTTGCATTATCCAGATGGAATATTACAGCCTTTTGTGGTATAGCCAGGACCAACGATACCAACACATATGCATGCAGAATCATAACGACGACACAATAAAAACGAGCGACACAGTTCTTTAGAAAAATATACCTCTCACTTTATTGTAAGGGTTGGTAGTGAGAGGGAGTTGGAGATTGAACAGAACTGCAACATATTGACCCCCACTTCTATGGCCACAACAGCGTTTCTTTCCCGTTCTCCTGGGCTGCTTAACCGGGGGCCTGGGGTCCAAGCCTCTCTGGGTGCTGGTTTTCTCTACCGCATCTTATCTCCAACTGATTGAACTTCCTGGGCACCGAGTTATATAATAATTTGACACCCACTGTTTTTCCTGCGAGAATCACAAATCACACTCATTGAACTCGTCCACGGTCAAGGTTATATTCTGATATTCCTCGACCGGATGCACCTGTTATTTACACAGGTGCATTTCCTATTTTGACAGCCCGGCCGGGTCGGAGGTCAATATACAACACTTTGTCTTAACTAATTCTGAAAGATGATTTGTTTGGTAAGACTCCTGTCATAATCTTAAAGTCATAATTGATTGGCCCATGTTAAATACGTTAATCGACTTAAGGGAAGGATCAAATGGCGTTTAGTAAAGAAGAAAAGGCTTAAGTTGGGTCATAAAAATGCTATCCGCTTGAAAAAGTTAGTTACATTATTGCGAGTGAAGTTAGTTGGTTGGTTGGTTCTTTTATGGCGTATCAACCCTTTTCGGGTCATTTAACGCCGAATTTAGTCATTTTGATAAGTTTCAAACAATACAGTTTAGTATAAGTATACTTTTTTGTTTACACACAGTTAAATGTCGAAAACTGTTCTATTTCAAGCAATTCAGTTTAGCATAAGGACGCTGTTTAGTTCTATTTGACCCATAGATATATCCCTATCAGGTGCTACCACACCGAGCCAGGGTGGACCTGGGAACGCTGGCAATGAAGAGGTATTCCACATTCCCCAAAGCTCGAGCATTACTGGAACCTCACCATCAGGTTGTTTAGTGTTATATCCAGTAAACTCGTTGGAGGAGCCTTACCCTTATGCAAAGATGCAGTCGGTGTGTTATACAGCCCCAGCTGACCGAGCCAATAGTGAGTAAGTCAGTGAATGTATAGGTGAGGAAGTGAGTGGGTGGTTTAAATATAACATTGTGTAAACAAATGATTGACACTTAATTGAAGTTTTTGTGATACATAGTAATACCTGGAGCAATTTTACTGTGTGCTAAGGAATGAATTTAAAAAAAAAAAACCCACAAAGTCTTGACTTACAAATCATATGTATAACCATTTAGCTGTGTGAAAATAAACAAGCTCTGGCTTTTTAAAAATATCATTTATAAATCATACATAATATGCATAGAGAGGATTTAGCATTAAATATTCCATAAAACCCAACCAAGCGAACAAATAATCAATGTATTATCTAATCCATAGAGAGGCTAGATAAGGTTGTTCATACCTTTCCCAAAGGTACTAGTTTGAACGGGAAATATTCTTGATTGATTCAATAATTTCCATTTAGAAAACCCTAATAGAAAAAAACAGTATTAACTGCTTTAAGTATAAATTAACACGAAGCTTTTGTTCAGACATATTTGTTCTAAGGCGTCATATACTCTGATAATTTCATTGGCCATTATTATGGCTTAAATAAATGTTTATCACAGTTGCGCATGCGCAGAGCCGGCACCATTTCCTAAAAAATTAACTTTTACGTTTGCGCCTCTTCAAAGAAAAGACATTTGTTTTTCGCTGATTTTGATCCGTTGCATTACTATCTGTTTGATGAGAAAATTTAATTACGCTTTTCTATCTTGAAATTATATCAATTCAATCGATTCGGAGCAAATGTGAATTAATTGACTGCAACCAAATTAAATAAATTCTATAATTGTGTGTGGCAGACGAAACGGAAATGTTGATTTTTCATAGCAATTCAATTCCTTAATTTGAGTTATTTTCCAGAGAAAGAGAGAATTCTTTTCTTGCAACTACCGCCTCCTCAAAAAGGGTAGGAAAGTATTTATTTATTTATTTATTTATTTATTAACCATTTGAAAATTGAATTAACCAGTTTTAACGTAATTCAGATTCGATTGTACAAATATACACGCATATTTGGTCAAGGTTAATAATTGATACTTGATGATTACATTTTTAAAGAATTATTTAACATTAAATTAAAAGCAAATATTCTGTAAAATAATTCGTTATAAAGACCAGGACATGTAAAAAGAAATTTAAAATAACAATTTTCGAATAGTTTCTGCAACTCTTAGAATGATTACACACGTATCTATACGAGTTTTTATTTTTTGAAAAGTGTCCGGTCTGAAACTGTATTTACAAAGACAGAAATGATCAATAAGTTCATTTCAAAATAGGAGAGATGATCAAAAAGTATCAAGACTGAAGGTGTATTTTACATGATAGGAATGAGCAATTAAAAACATCAATTTTCTTCAAAATATGAGATGAAAAAGTATCAAAACCGAAGCTGGTTTTTACAAGGCAGAAAGGAACAATGAATGAAAAGTTAATTTTCTTTAAAATAAGAGAAATGATCAAAAAGTATTAAGACTGAATGAGTATTTAGCAAGACAGGAATAAATTAAGAAAATGTTACTTTTTTAAAAAACACGAAGTGTGTTTGCAAATTTACGAAGACTAAATGTGCTTTTAGAAATGCAGAAATGAATTCTGAAGGAATCGTTGATCCGAGTTTAAATGATGGTCGAGTCCGTTTATCTTTCACTTCACTCTATTCCTCTAGTGAAAATAATGAATCCATCTCTTCTCACTTTGTCTATCTGTAAATACCAGAGCAGACTGGGCTGTTTAGATTTGTTAACGCGACGAGTATACGAGATAGAAAACTCTGAATTTAAATCAGCTGTATTCCTCTCAAAAAATAGCTTTGTGTCATAGCCTCGTCGGGACGCGGGTGTTTGCGTTTCATTTCACGTAAATGTGCCTGGGAAAGACATGAACGTATTTCTTCTCCCCTCAACTACGAGTAAATAGTTGGATAGACTGACCTCTTTTGCTTGTTAAAGGAACCAGTCTAATAGAATGAAAATTCTAAATTCAAACCAGTGTGATTCCACCAGAAAATAGCCCAGTCGGCTGGAGCTATAGAATACACCGAATGCACCTCTGCAGAGGGGTAAGACCACTCCCCCATGAGAGTCCTGGATATGACACTAAACAATCTGATAGTGAGGTTCCAGTGATGCTGGGGTTTGGGGGAATGCGGAGCACCCCGTCATTGCCATTGCTCCCAACTCCATTCTGGCCCGGGGTGGTAGCACCTGATAGGCCCTATGTATGGGTTAAAAATAACTAACTGCATACTTATGCTAAACTGAATTATTTGACTAAACTGAATAGCTTGAAGTAGAAATGTTTTTGACAATTACACTATGCACTTACATTTAAACTGCATGCTTATGCTAAACTGAATCGTTTGAAATGGGACTGTTTTTGACATTGAAACTGAAATTACACTAAACTGAATTGTTTAATATCGAACTTCTCTGCTAATACTAAACTGAATTAGCTGAATTAGAACTGTTTGAATAAATTTAATAGCTTGAAATGGAAATGTTTTAGACAATTAAACTGTGTATTCATGCTGAACTGAATTGTTTGGAATAGCACTGATTAGTTGTATGAAATGGATTTGCCATTAAATAACCTACAAATGCCATAAAACCCAACCAGCCAAACCAAACCAATTCACTAGAAAATCGGTCTTGTAATGCGTCCTGCTTTTCGATACAAACTTCTGGAGATATGAATGTATTCTGCTAATATTTTCATCTACAGTCAACTCTTCTTTGCATGACTTCAAGAATTGATCTTAAAAAATATTTTTTAGTAAGACTCTAACGAAAAACACCAGCAAAAGACTCCAAGACACTAAGCAGAAACACAAGCCAAATATTTCCCGAAATAAACCAAGCTAAGACAAAGTAAGATACAAAACACAGACTTGAGGTAAGATACCAACGGAGGAAACCAACAAAAAGACTTGACAAAAGTCCCCAAGAAAAAGACTTAACAAAATATACTAACAAAATTTGACAAGACAACAACAAAATAACTTGACAAAAGACTCCAAGAAAAAGACTTGATAAAAGATAACAACAAAATTTGACAAGACAACTACAAAATAACCTGACAAAAGACACCAAGAAAAAGACTTGATAAAAGATACCAACAAAATTTGACAAGACAACAAAATAACTTGACAAAAGATACCTCGAAAAAGACTTGATAAAAGATACCAACAAGAACTGACAAGACAACAACAAAATAACTTGACAAAAGATACCAAGAAAAAGACTTGACAAAAGATACTAAGAAAAATACCGGACGAAAGAAAGAATTCATTTTTAAAAGGGAATTAATGTCACGTAGTATAATTATTTGCAACGAAGCCCATTATTATGAATAAATTCAATTCTCATTGAATGACCTCAGCTTGCTGCTTTATACCACAGCTTACATAAGCTTATCAAGAGAAGAACATCTCCTTATAATGTAAGGATTAATGTGCAAGGCAAATGGAACTCTACAACTGGCTCCGATTCTCAATATGCACCACAAACATCTATCCTCGTGCTACACTAAATTAATTTTTAGCTGACAATTACACTAAGTTGAGAGCTAATTGTTAACAATCGATTATCACAACTGATTATTACGACTGAATAAAAAATTCCACCCTCACTAGGCACTCTATATATGTAAGTACTTGCCCAACTCCCCAACCGTGAACAGAATTCGATCTTAAAGTCAATATTTAAACAGAACAAAACAATTTTAATTCAGAATTTTCGTTTTCCGAGACCAGTTACCATGACAACGTTGGAGATCCCGGTCTGTCCTTCTATTTAGCTGGAGAATGAATTGTTGTATACACAACTGTCTCAAAGGTTTTGTTGCGCAATGTAAAATGAAGACATCATCGTTCAGGATTCGAACTCGAGTCGCCGATTCCGAGTCCTATGACGATAACTGTTTCGCTGTGAGCGCCTTATAAAATATTTAGCCTGGTTCCAAACAGAAGGTAAGATTAGTATTGTTGCGTGTTTTCTGTGGGAATAGATATTTATCCGATTTTCCACCAGGTACGATTTGACATAAGGTCATTTTATTGAGGGAAATCATGCAAGAATTGGCCGTCGTTGGTAATCCCTATTTTTCAAGGCACTTTAGATATCAATCCATTAACTCAGCCCTAAAAAGCTGGTATTACCTGCAGGAGAGATCCCTGTGACTAGGTGATATCTTGTGTGGGGATTATGGTTTCGTCTGGTTTGGTTTGGTTTGGTTTGGTTTGGCTTTTTGGCATATCGATCATTGTAGGTTATTTAAAGCCAAATCCATTTTATACATATAAACACTTCTATTTCAAACCATTCAGTTTAGCATAAGTAAACATTTTGAATGTTTTCGTTTACACACAGTTAAATGTAAAAATAGTTCTATTTAAAACAATTCAATTCAACATAAGTACATAGTTTAGTTCTATTTGACACATAAATAGAACCCTATCAGGTGCTACCACTCCAGGCCTGAGTGGACCTGGGAGCGATGGCAATGAAGGGGTACTCTGCATTCCCCAAAGTTCCAGAATTACTGGAACCTCACAATCAGGTTGTTTAGTGTCATATCAGGACACTCGCTGAGGGAGTCTTACTCCTCGGCAGAGATGAAGTCGGTGTATTCTACAGCCCCAACCGACTGGGCCATGTGTGTGGATTTGTAAGCTGGGCTAGCTGTCTATTGCTAGTGAGTTCGATTCTCACTGAATTCCAAATAGTTTGTCTTATGTTACAAGTGAACTAAGCTTAAAATGTTTCAGTTCATTGTGGGATAATGGTTATCAGGTTTTGAGATTCGATTCTTACTAAGCACTTCTTATCAGTGGGTTTTTTTTTTTTTTTGCTGAATCTACGTTAAAGTCATATTTCAAAAGGTAAATATTATTCTTGATTCAGGCAAAATTGACTCAGGATGATGTTTTTGGAAAAGTCTAAAAAACACAACGAAGAATTCCCATTTTAGCTGTAGCCGTGATAGGATTGTTGTAAATTTTCATCACTTGAAGTCTTACAAATCACTTGAAGAAAAACCTTAATGGGATCCACACAAGAATGCTGCTTGTTGTTTTAAACAAAACCTAGAAGCAGCAGCCAACAAAACAGCAGTTGTGCAGCTACTGACTCCTCCTTCAGACACACATCTCGCAAATCATCCGATGGTTGGTTGGATTTTATAGCCTATCAACCTTTAAAGGTTTTATACAGATAGTCTATTCTATTTCAAACAATTCAGTTTAACAATTTAATTGTCAAAAACATTTTTATTTAAAGCTATTCAGTTTATTCAAACAGTTCTACTTCAGCCAATTCTGTGTCGTGCAAGTATAGATTTTGTTTACACACAGTTAAATGTCAAAATAGTTCTATTTTAAACGATTCAGTTTAGCGTAAGTATAGTTTCAATGTCAAAAACAGTTCCATTTCAAACAATTCAGTTTAGCATAAGTACGCGGTTTAAATGTAAGTACATAGTGTAATTGTCAAAAACATTTCTACTTCAAGCTATTCAGTTTTGTCAAACAGTTCTAATTCAAACAATTCAGCTTAGCATAAGTATGCAGTTTACTTCTATTTAACCCATAGATAGGGCCCTATCAGGTGCTATCATTCCGGGCCAGAGTGGACCTGGGAGCAATGGCAAAGAAAGGGTGCTCTACATTCCCAAAAGCTCCTGCATCAGTGGAATCTCACCATCAGTTTATATTGTGTCATATCCAGGACACTCATTGGGAGATCTTACCCCTCTGCAGAAATGCAGTTGGTATATTCTACAGCCCCAACCGACTAGACAATACACAGAGTTAATGTCAAAACAGTATTATTTCCTATAATTCAGTTTAGCATGAGTAAACAGTTTAGATGTCGAAACAGTTCTATTTCGAGCAATTCAGTTTAGCATAAATATGCAGTTTAAATATCAACATAGGTATATTTCAAATATCTCAGTTTAGCATAAATATGCAGTTTAAATGAAAAAACAATCCACTCAAGAAGGCACGGTTTAGTTCTATTTAACCCATAGATATAACCCTATTAGGTGCTACCTCACCGGGCAAGAGTGGATCTGGGAGCGATGGCAACAAAGGTGTACTCCGCATTCCCCAAAGCTCCAGCATGACAGGAGCTTCACCTTCTGATTGTTTAGTGTTCTATCTAGGACACACCTTGGTAGAGTGCTCTAACCCTTCTGCAGAGATGTAGTTGGTGTATTCTACAGCCCCAGCCGACTAGGCAAGCAAATCATCCGAGTAAGATGAGTAAGACATGCTGTATCTATAAGCAATACTTTTGTGACGGCTGTCAAGCGAAACTTTACATTCATGAGCTATGTCCAATACTGAATGCCCTCTAGAAGACTAATCAAGTGTGACAGGAACGGATGGTGAAAGTGAGGGACAAGAATCCATGCTAAATGCAAGTTTTAGCGATGATGATGATGATGATATGAAATAAGTCACCAGTATTAGAATGCCTATAATTAAATATTTTATGGAAGTGCCCGCGGTGTAATGGTTATCGTCGTAGGAAATGAACACGGCGACACGAGTTCAAATCCTGGACGAGACTGTTTGCATTTCACATAGCACTAATACCCTTGGGAAAGGTATGAATCCAATTATTCTCCCTCCAGCTATGGGTAAATAGTAGACTAGGTTCTTCAGCCTTGGTAAGGAGAAGGAAAACTGAATTCAAACCTGTTAAACTCCGCTTAAAAATTGACCCTGTGTCATATCCTACCCGAGCGGAGGCGTTGGGTAAATATGATAATTAAATCTTTTCAGAAAAAAATTAACATGTAACCAAACGCCGACTGCAAATGCTGAAATAAATTACGTCACTGATGTTATCCATAAAACAATGGAGCTGTGAAGATATTGTAATTTGTTCATGGTGTAGGTCGTCGGAGTCGCTGATTGTTGGGTTCTATTGTGATGATATTAAATTTCGTATCTGACTCCTTGTTCTTCTTCTTACCCCATTCACTTATCTTCTTTTGTCTTTGAGAAGCTGCAAGAGAATTAAGGACGGAAGCAAAGAAACGTGAAGACGTTTTTTATTCAATACTTGATTTTGGGGTTCACGTCTATTCTGTGCCGTGTTGACGTTTTCCTATACCAGTAGAAGTAGTTGCGTTTCCCAGAAAAGGTTTTAAACAATATTAGAGTCAGTTTCCGTGAAGTATGTAAAGCAGAGGAGGCTGCTAGCAGGAGACACGACTGGCTATCAGGCCCGGACACCCAATCAGCACGTGCGTTCACTGCCAGCAGCCGAGAGAAAAAGGTCCTTTTGATAGCAGTTGTAACAGCTTAATGAATGAATCTCCTTTGGCGCCAGGAAACCTATCTTTTCAGGCATGTGCAAATTTCGCTTCCTGTCTGAGGCCTCCCGAAAAGTGTCACTTAAATTTTTTTAATCCCCGCAAAGCACGGCATATGTATCGGTCTCAATTATACAACATTAAATGGACTAGGTTATTTTATGGCTAAAAGTTTGGGGTTTCATTAGAGCTATTCAGTGCAACAGGAAATGCGATGATTGCCTGGCAGCCAACTGAATGTTGAGACCGATCACCTCTCCGAATCAACAAGGCCAGTGAAAGGCTTCTTATCTGTTTGGTTTATTGATAACAAACATAGAAGATGATCAAATATTAAACAGTACATCAATTGAGTACAGTGAAAGAAAATATTTAGCTGGGTTGGATGATAAGTCTGACATCTGATTGCATCAAGAAATATCTCCGAGGCCAAATAGTTTATCGGTCAAAATAAGAAAGGAAAGAGACATGCAAAGAAATATTTTTTTAAGTATACGGAAAGAGAAGACGAGTGTGAGGAGAATAATGATAGACTTGAAGGAAGTGCAGGAGGAGAAAAGTGGGGAAGAGGTTGAGGAAGGGAAAAGGAGCGAAAGAAGATGGTTGGTTGCTTGGTTGGTTATTTCGTTTTACGGAGTATCAACCCGTTTCGAGTCATTTAACGCCGAATTAGAATTCAAACAATTCAGTTTAGTAGAAGTATAATGTCAAAACAGTTCTATTTCAAACAATTCAGTTTGGCGTAAGTACACAGTTTCCGTGTCAAAAAATGTCCGATTTCAAACAATTCAGCTGAGCAAAGTGTACAGTTTAGTTCTATTTTAAACGGTTTAATTTCAAACAGTTCAGTTTAGCATAAGTATACAGTTTAGTTCTATTTGACCCATAGATAAGACCCTATCAGGTGCTACCACTCTGGGACAGAGTGGACCTGGGAGCGATGGCAATGAAGGGGTACTCCGCATTCCCAAAAGTTCCAGGATTACTGGAACCTCACCATCAAATTGTTTAGTGTCATATCAGGACACTCTTTGCGGGGGTCTTGTTCCTCTGCAGAGGTGCAGTCGGCGTATTCTACAGCGCCAGCCGACTAGGCAAGAGAAAGAGAAGTGTAATGTTGATCTAAAAGTAGAAAGTGAGGAGGAAGTGTTTTTTCATGATGATTGATTTTAATGGAACATCAACTTTTCAAGGTTTATTTCATGCCTAAATGTTAGGGAATAGCGTTCATTCTACGTCCATTTTTGCATTTTTTGTGTAATTATTTCTTAGATTCTTTATTTAAACACGTTTCAATTGAATACGAATAATTTTACAAACAAGTATTTCCACTCAACGTCAGAGTGGTATGTTACCCTCCCTAGGAATCCAGAACTGGAGGCTAATCATCTTATGTAGTTTTGTGTCATACCCAGAACCCTACATTTTCGGTGGGGGGGCAGTCTTACCTCTACGGGGAGAGTCAGTGTATTTTAAGCTCTGCTAACAGGGTGAGACTGACAAGGAGGGCGTGAAGTTGGAACGTTATTGAAATAGAAATCGTTTTAACTTGAATAATTTTAACAGTTAAAAAGTAAAACGAGAAAAAATAGCCGGAAGAAGAAAAAAGATGATGAAGAAAAAATGAACTACAAAAACTTTTTTTTAAATTAAATGAGAATTAAAATCTTTAAAATGTTGACGATTTGGTTGGTTGTTTGATTGATTGGTTTGTTTCGTTCGTTGGTTGGTTGGTTGTTTTGGTTGCTTGTTGATTGGTTAGCTGGTTGGTTGGCTTGGTTGCTTGATTGGTTAATTAATTGCTTGATAGCGTGACGGGTTGGTTGGTTGGTTGGCAGCTTAGTTCGTTTGGTTGGTTGGCTGGCTTGCTTTGTTGGTTGGCTGGTTGCTTGCTTGCTTGATTAGTTGATTAGTTGCTTGATAGTGTGACGAGTTGGTTGGTTGATTGGCTTGCTTTGTTGGTTGGTTGGTTGGTTGGTTGGTTTGAGGTGGTTTTCTTGGTTAGTTGATTGGGTTGGTTGGTTGAATGATCGGTTGATTGGTTGGTTGGCTTTGGTTGATTGATAGAGTGGTTGGTTGGTGGGTTGGGTTCTTGGTTGTTTTACGGCAATTCAAAACTTTTGGGGATACTTGATGTCAAAGTAAGTGTTGTCAGAAAACATCAAACAATTTAGTTTGATGTTTTTCTTTGAGAATGGATCGGCGAGTAACTATATGATTCGTTTGAACTGTAATAAAGAACCTGAGAAACATTGATTTTAAAATATATTTATTTCATTCCTTTTGAAACTTTAAACTTGCAATTTCACCCAGGTTCACTCTGATCTGGGGTGGTTGCACCTGATAGGGCCCTATCAATGGGTCAAATAGAATAAACTGTGCGCAAACAAATTACTGATGTTAAATTTTAACGGTTATATTGCAATACTTGAAATCCTTTAACTGTGCGCAAAAAAAGAGCTCAGTCTCGTTTAAGAATGTTACCAACAAAATGTGTTTACAAATCATATATATATTTGATATATATGTATAAAGAGAATTTGGCATTAAATGATCTTCAATGGTTGATATGTCATAAAACCCAACCAAACCAAATCATATATATTTGATATATATTTAATATAAATGTATAAAGAGGGCTTGTCATTAAATAACCCACAAGAGTTGATATTGCCATAAAACCCAAGCAAACCTAAATGCAGCTTGAGTTTCAAAGTTCTTTTGAACATACTTCGTATCATCATCATCATCATCATGTCGGGCCGCCAGCACGGATCTCCCTGGCCCTCTCCCGCCACCCGTCACTATCATCCCTCGCTCCCGGCAGGTCTTCAAGGCTACATCTTGTATCGGCACAGAGCTGTTGTATAAAGGTTCAAGCTGGTCGCCCCGCCTTTGCTCGTCGATGCGAATGGGGTATGACGCTTATGAGTTCGTCCCTATTTCCCCAGCAGTGTCCCGCATGTCTGATTCGTCTAACTTGGATAGTTTTCGTGATGGTTGGTAGGTGGCCGTACAGCTGCTTTTTGTGCGATGCTGCCTCCAGGACCAGTTCAATATTGCTCGCAGCATTCTTGTGTAATTACTGTCAAGCTTTTTCTCCCTACGTTTAGTTATCGTTCATATAGTGCATCCATATAGCAGTATTGACACAACCGCTACTTGGAAAAAAAACTGCGTCTTATTTCATCGGTCAGTTCTGACTTCCATATGACCGATAGCCCATCGATATCTGTCCATGCCTTTGCTAGTCGTGTGTTGGTGTCTGTCTCGCTTAACGAGACACTGCTTCCTAGGTACGTGAACTTGTCCACTAGTTTCCGAGAGCTACTCTTCAGTGTGGAGATGTCGCCTTTTTGATTAAAACACGTGTATTTATACTTCATTAAAAAGAAGATTGGAATTAATCGAGCTGATACTTAAGAAAATAAATTCAATCAGTTGCGATGATGAATGGAGTGCTTGATGAAAACTTTTCCAAACTAAGAAAAATCAACGAATGCAAATTGACGATATATGTTAAATGAATTTTCTAATTTTATCAAATTTTTTGTTTAAATTGTTGTTGAAAATGTGTAAAATAATCTATGTTTCCAGATTTTCTCAGGTGTATATAGCAAAAAAAGTTTCTTTTGGAATAAAAGCTTTGAGAAAATGTGTTATGTTTTGACCTTTTGACCTGGCCAAAAATGCCATTCAAGGTGATGCACCGGAAGGAAGTGACACATTCTAATGGCAGTTATGAAAGGAAATCGCGTAGGCGGAAATTGGCTGATGAAATGGGACGAGGTAAAAAAAATCCCATTATACTCTCATAGACTGATGCACCGGAAGAGAGTGACCTCTGAACTGCATGACAGTTATTTCCGCTCGATGACGATCACACAGGCCATTCCAAAGATAGCGGAAGTGACACATCCCGATCGCCAGATATCGGAAGAAATTGCGGAGGCGTGGAGGCGTGTCCATATCACCGCGTAGGAGTTTGAAGGTAATATAAGGCCGACGAATTGAACAGAAGGAGGACAGGCGAGGGGCGTTGGAGGCGGAGTTGGACGAGATGTAGTAAGGAAGGCAAGCACCCAGCAGAGTGGACTCCAGGGCTCCGGTTGAGCAGCCCTGGAGAACGAGAAAGACACAACGCTGACGGCCATAACTTTGGGGTCAAAATAATTCAGTTATGTTCGGTCTCCAGCTCCCCTCTCACATGCAAACCTTGAGTAACCCTTTTCGAACCCTTGCAATAAAGTGAGAGGTAAATATTTTTATAAAGAAGTCTTCCTGCGTCTTTGTCATTGCGTCTGTCTTTATCATTGCATCTGTTTATCATTGCGTCTGTTATTCCTGCGTGCGTCTTTATTATTGTGTCGTTATGATACGGCACATGAGTATATAACAACTGCACTCCAGTAAAGACGTTATTTCCACTCCTGGAATCAGTTTTGGATTTCTTTAATGATCACTGCCTTCAGTTGGTTCGTTCCGATCTGTTGCAGGCTCATAACATTTCTTTCAAATAGTAAAATCGGAGTAGTGAAATAATAATAATAATAATAATAAAAATAATAAATTATTTAGATTGGCCAGAATTCTGCGAAAAGTCTTGTCATTCAAATTCCAGGGAAAAATCATGTGTTTGATTCTCGTTGTTTTAGATGTACACAAAATGGTAATTTCTATTTATGAATTTTCCCGAGAACAGCAGGCGCTTCCGATAAAAACTGGCCAATCAGAGACAAGGACTTAAAGCATTTAAGATCGTTTGCCACTGTCTTTGAATGTAATTCTTTGCTGAACCTTCAGCTTGAAAGAAATATCTTTAGGATTTTAGCACAAGAGGAAATCTACAGACGAGGATTACCAACACTGGATTCTGTGAACAACAGAAAAACTGAAATCTTTCAATGGCGATTAGGACTTTAACTAAAATCAGCTCGTCTGAAGAACTCTAAAGGGAGTAAAATAATGCTAATAAGAGCAGTCCGCAAACATTAGAAAAAAGGCTGGAAGAATTGAAAATCAAAGGAAGAATCGAGATCCTCCAGACCACAGCAGTGTTGAGATCGGCTTGAATACTCAGAAGACTCCAGGAAGCCTGTGGAGACGTGCTATCACTCAGACTCCAGTTAAAAACCACCAGTTGATGCTGAAATGAAATATTCCCAATAATAATAATAATAATTTGAAGAAGAAGAAGAAGAAGAAGAAGAAGAAGAAGAAGAAGAAGAAGAAGAAGAAGAAGAAGAAGAAGAAGAAGAAGACATGAAACGCTGAGCAAAGATCATAAACGAATCACAGCAAATTGCTAGAGGTTTAAACAACTAAAGAATATTTGTGATAAGCCAATGTAGCAGTTTAATTAACAAATAAAGATAATAAAAAAAAGAATAGTTTTAAGAAGAGTGGATTCTTGGATTTCAACAAAGGTAAAACTTTGCAAATTTAAGACGATTTTAGGAGGTGGCTTTTTTTTCTTTGTGACTCTTTTAAGTGTTCTCTTGCTTTAAATTACCATTTAGAATACTGGTCACATCTGTAATAGGAGTACAGATAATAAATAACTGCTGGGTCTAGTATAGCCACAATATACTACCCATGAAGAATGAGAAATCTAAACATAATTCAACGGGGGAAACAAACAACAGGTCTCGGTGTCATGAGCAGCAGGAATAATAATAATAATAATAATAATAATAATAATAATAAGAAGAAGAAGAAGAAGAAGAAGAAGAAGAACCGTATTTATATGCATATTTGCCAATAATGAAAAAAAACGAGAAACGCAGAGACAAATGATAAGAATGTACATCCAGGATACACAAATGGAATTTGACACGGAAAAATATGTCATGCTGATAACAGAAAAGTGGAAAAGAGAAACCATGGAAGGAAAATAACTGCCAAAACAGGAAAGCATTAAAATACTTGGAAAAAATTACAAGTTCATGGGTATACTGGAATCAGACACCATTAAACAGAAATTCAATCAAAAATAAGAACTGAGTACTTCAGAAGAACAAGAAAATTTCTCGAAACTAAACTCTGCAGCAGAAATATCATTAAAGGAATAAACACCAGAATACTTCCCCTTGTAAGATATTCTGGACCCTTCTTAATCTGGACGTAAGAGAAACTCAGACAAATGAACCAAAGAAACAATATATTGGTGACTATGCACAATCCCTAAGAGATGACTGACTGCATGTGCAAAGAAAAGGTAGAGAAGGTGGACTCACCAGCACTGAGTATTAATATCAACAATTCAAAAGAATTCACAAAAAATGAGATGTGTCCGTGGCGTAATTGCTAACGTGCTGGACTGAAACACTGGAATAATCAAGTCCGAACTCCAGTCGTGATATTGAGTTTACCTTTCAACAAAAATCCTTCGGAAACGTATAAACCCTCAAAACCTTTCAGTTATGGGTTAAATGGTATGGGTTAAATGGTATGGGTATTTTTTCTACAAGGATGAATTTGGCATTAAACAACCCATGAAGTTTGATATACCATCAAACAAAAAAAAGACTAATTGCAGCAGCCAGCAACAGCAATATCGACCAGAGAATAAACAGTAAAAGAAGATAATCTCGAAAATGAAAGTAGGAAGAAAATCAACTTTACGAATACTTCAATGGTAATTCTTGAAGATTCCGTATGATAAGAACTGGACATGGCTAAGAAAGTAAAAACCTCAAGATATAACCTGAATCTCGTAAGAGCAAGACAAGAAACTGCCACAAAGACAATTTTTTCAAAGCCAAAATCGATAACACGCAAAAAACAGCAAATGTAGGTTATGTGATGACAGCTGAAATAGTTAATCACATAAACGAGTGAAACAAACTGTCACAAAAGGAAGACAAGACTTGGAATGATTGGCTGGGAAAGGTTATCCACCAGGAATTGTGCAAGAAACTAAAATATGATCAGACTCCCAAAGCGGGATCCGTCCAAGAAAACGAGAAATTAAATTCTCTGGAACTTTGATTTGGATTGGTTTGATTTGGTTTTATGGCATATCAAAAATTGTAGGTAACTTAATGCCAAATCCATTTCATACATATAAACAGTTCTATTTCAGACAAGTCAGTTTAGCATAAGAACACAGTTTATTTCTATTTGTCTCATAGATCGGACCCTATCAGGTGCTGCAACTCCGAGTCAGAGCAGAGCTGGGAGAGATTGCAATGAAGAGGTACTCTGCATTCCCCAAAGCTCCAGCATTACTGAAACCTCACCATCAGATTGTTTAGTGTCATATCCAGGACCGTCGTTGGGGCAGTTTTACTTCTCTGCAAAAATGCAGTCAATATATTATACAGCTCCAGCCGACTGAACTACTAGGACATTCGTTGGTGTATTCTACAGTCCCAGCCGACTGGGCCATCTGAAAGAAAAACGGATCACCCAAAAACGACTAGAAGACCAACCCTATTATTTATTAACAATAAGAAAAGAACTTGTTATCTTGTAGATTTTGCCGTTGCAACGGACCAGAGAAGGAAAATAAAATGAGAAAGGATAAGCAAATCCTAGGATCTTCCTAGAGAGCTGAAAAGCTGTGGAACATGAATGTGATGGCAATACTAATAATAGTTGATGCGCATAGAACAGTCCTCAATGGCCTGGAAAAGAGACGGGCGGAAATGTACTTCAGAAGAAGAATCAAGACCAGACAGATCCCAGCACTAATAGGATTCACTAAAACGCTCAGAAGAGCCTAGGACACCTGAAGAGACTTGCTGTTTCTCAGAATCCAGTAAAAATAAGGATAGGAGTGGTCCTGAAAGGATTGGATAAGAGACTGGAGGACTTGGAAATGAAAGGAAGAATCGAGACCCTCCAGATTAGAGCATTGTTGAGATCGGTTAGAATATTGAGAAGAGTCCTGGAGACCTGAAGAGTTTTGGTTACTTAGGCTGCAGTGAAAAAGCACCACATGGTGCGAATAATAAAAACAAGGATTAGAAAAGCTACTGTATGAATACTTCAAGCGACAAATTAACGAAATTGCCCATGAGATAACCTGAACATGGATTAGAAGAAAACTAATAAATCGCATAGTAAGTGTAAGTTAAGTGGAAACAGGAATTAAACAGTTAATCAAATAAGTGAGTAAAGCAAACAAACACAAAATCAATAAGACCAGGCCCGATATGGTAGAAAGGTGATTCCTTGGAACTGTGCAAATGGATAAAATTTGACCATACAGTCAAATGGTATATGCACAAACCAGAATGAAGCCTAAAAAATGAAACCCATCAAATTTTTTTGCAACTTAGAGATACAAACGGATCACCCAATCTCAGCCAGAAGACCAGAGTGTTGATTAATAAGAAAACAACTTATTTTGGAGATTATGCTGTTCTGGCAAACACCATCGTGAAAATAAAAGCAAAAGGATAGGCAAATACTAGGTTCTTTCTAAAAAAACTGACAAAGTTTTTGAACACGAAGGTGACAGTAATACCAATTGTAATATGTATGCTTAGAAAAGCCACCAATGACGAGGAAAGGAGACTGGTGAACTGGATATCAGAAGAAGAACATAGTTAAGACCACAGCAGTGTTAAGATCAGCTAGAATACCCAGAATCCTGGAAGCCTGAGGAAACTTGCTGTGACTCAGACTCTAGTGAAAAACCACCAGTTAAATGTTGTGTGAGAAACAGACGTGGTATGTCGATGGCTCTAAAGATCATACGGAGATAACAGGATCTTACGAGAGAGGATCACACTCTCTAGCATAAATTAGTAATCCAGATGATGATAATGGCTCTGAGGTAAGATATCCGAGGTATGTAAAGTCAACAGGGTTTCGATCCGAGCTTGAATCATCTCGCGTGTCTAGCCAGCCTGAAAAGTTGTGATGCAACAAATCAGTCTGCCTGTTGATGACAATGCATGTTTCCCTACTCTCTGTGGGTTGTGCTTTGAGAAAAACGGAGTACCTCTCCTTTGCCATCGCTCCATGGTCCACCCTGGTCCGGAGAGTTAGTACCTGATAGGGTCCTATCACTGAGTCAAATAGAACGGTTTGAATTTTAACTGAGTGCAAACAATTGTCCTATGCTCTATTGAATTGTTAGAAATATAACTGTTTTGTGGACACCTTCACATGGACGAGCAAACTTAGGACGACTAGCTAGAACCTACATACAGCATCTCTGTGCCGATACGGAATGTTTGTATTAACCCAACCCCAACGCCAAGAATAGGATGTGACAAAAGATCGCCTGTTAAGCGAAATAAAACGTTTGAATTCAGAATTGTCTTTGAATTGTTGCCTAACAAAGGCAAAATAACACATACTGCCCTACTATTTACCCATAGCTGAGGTAGGAGAATAAAGTAGTCGCGTAAAGTGAAACGAAAACTGACTCAAACTCGGATCGCCAACTCCATTTCCTACTGTTGTATATTGACCTTCGACCCGATCAAACATGCCATTCCAAAGATATTGAGTGGGCGATTGAACTATTATATAACTCGGTGAAGACAGGAAGTCAGTTAGTTGGAGATCAGATGAGTTAGAGACAAGATGTGGTAGAGAAAGCCACCACCCGGCAGAAGGGGCCCTCGGGACCCCCAGTGAGTTTGGAGACCTGTTGGTGACAAGATGTGGTAGAGAAAGCCAGCACTCAGCAGAAAACTGAGCCCCCGGGCCTCCGGTTGAGCAGCACTGGAGAACAAGAAAGACACAACGCTGATAGCCATAAGAGTGGGGGTCACTATATTGCAGTTCTGTTCGGTCTCCAACTCCCTCTCACACGCAAACCTTTCAAATAAAGTGAGAGGTATATTTTTTAAAGAAGTCTTCGCTCGTCTTTATTCATTGCGTCAATATGTATTCTGCATGTATATGTGTATAGTTGTACAACACTACAACGATAATCGTTACGCTAAGCACGCCTATAGGACTACTATGTTGACTATCCCTTTATGTAAAGTAGGAACGTATTCACAAATACATTCTTCAGGTGAATTTGTACAATAATTTCCATTGTACAGAATAATAACTGAATATAATAGATACAAATGATAAGCGTTACAGTTCGGGATTTCCTTCCTTCCAAATAAATCTTCTACTTTGGTCATATTTTAGCCACCAGACATAAAATCGAATCATCAAAAAGAGACAGAAAAAGAATTTTTATGCTTTCGGGCTATTTCCCATAATGCAACTGTTTTTGTTTGCCCTCACGCACAATTCTCCTTACTTAAAAGAAACTCCACTTGATTGCGACGTAAAAGCTTTATTGATTGATCAAGTCTTCTCATAAACCAACTCGGGTGGACAGGCGAAAAGCAATTCTCTCTCTTTCAATTGGCCAATCTTTTCTTTTATTCAACGTATTCCTCTGTGCTCCTACCGGAAATCAAATCAAAAAGAAAAGAAAACAGAAAGCCTAAAAAATCAAAGGAAGCCAAAGGCCGAAGCATATACAGCCAATCAGAAATAAGCAATGACGTGTGACAACAGAACTCAGACAGTTAAAATAGATCCTTTTTGATTGGTCATTTTTCTCGAAAAGAGATTTCGAACTCTTAATTATAAGAAAAAAATGCAAGCAGACACAAATCTAATAGTTTACGCTTGTTTTATCCTGACATGTTATCTAAATAATCTTCGTATATATATATATATATATATGGGGGTTGCGTTTGTGTGCATATATATATATATATATATATATATGTGTGTGTGTGTGTTTGTATACATATTCATGTACAGATATATGCTTATATATATATATATACATATATGAGTGTACATATACGTATATATATATATATATGTGTGTGGGTGTGTATGTGTGTGGGAGTATCCATATGCGTATATACATACATATATATATATATATATAAAGATCTTGTGGTAGATACAGAATTAAAATATTTCATATATATATATATATATATGCGCATATGTATGCGGATTGCCATAGTGAGTAGAGTGTTCGCTAATGCCCCTGAAGATTATGCTTCAATCCCAAGTTAAGTCATACCAAAGACTCAAAAAATGGTACTTGATGCTTTCTTGCTAAACACACAACATTAAAAGCAGGGATCAAGTGTAAAGTGAAGCAATCCAGGGAAAGGAGTATCGCCCTCCCCTCCACCTAGGTGTAGTAGCTATTGAAATGGGAGCCTTTGGGTCGCCAACTCTATTTTGTATATATATATATATGTATATATTTATGAATGTGTGTATAGATATATATCGAAGATATAGTAATAAGAAAAAGAAAAATGTAAGCAGATACAAATGGCATTGCTTCTGCTTGTTTTTTCGATCATTATATATATATATATATAATTAAAGAATATAGACATATCCTTTGTCTAGACATTTTTTGTCTATCTTTTCGAGTTTCTTCGTGGATTTTATGGTATCTGGCGGAATTGATTTATAAAATCCCCATAATTTATTGGTTCTCTAGTTCTTTTTTGCTCGATTCTTGGCCATCAAGGGTGTCTAAATTACAGAAGCGGCGTGACCTTTTCAAGAACATTACTACTTTGTGAGTGTTGACCGTTTTTTATTTCTACTGTTGTGTTGTTGTATATACACACCCCTGATGATGACCCAAGATCGGGCAGAAAGTACTTGGGAACCAATTAATTATGGGAGGTTTATTAACCAATTCCCGCCGGATACCATAAAATCGATGCGGTGAATTGAAAGGATAAATACAAAAATGTGTAGACAAAAGATGTCTTTATTTTTTAATCAAATATGTATTAAGAAATGCTGCCCAAATGAACACACACACACACACACACACACACACACACACACACATACACTTATATATGAACAAAACAAGTCTAATTTGAAGGGGGTATCCTCGTGGGGTAATGGTTAAAGCGATGGACTGCGGAATCGTAGTACGCGAGTTTGTACTCCAGTTGCGCTATCACGTTCACGTTCGGGCAAATACCCTTGGGAAAGGTATGAACCCCCCTTATCCTCCCAGCTATGGGTTAAATAGTACCACTAATGTTCTTCTAGGAGAATAGCTTTGGCAATAAATAAACTACAAAGGTTGATATGCCATTAAACAAAACAAAACCATCTAATTTGAAACACTATCCACAAATGAATAACAAATATATTTTAAGAGTAGAGCTCGCTTCCAGCTGTTTATAATAGCAAAGATCATATAATAGTTAAGACACAAGGATACCAGAAAATAATTCAGTGAATCCATATGCTACAATCCCTATTTATTTTTCATTTCTTCTTTTGAAGTATATTAAAACTATCTTAAAACCTCTATTAAAAACTTTTCTTTACAAAACCTTTTCTCCTAACAATGACTCGAGGTCGAAACAACTTGGGAACTGTCAGAATTTTCTCAGCAAGTTAACTTCTATAAATTCGTTACCGGTCAATCCCCAAGAGTCCTCCGACTATTTTCGGATCTATTAACAATGGTGGAACCGATACTTCCGTTTTCTTTACACAATGGCGGAACTAGTTATTCTGGTTTCTTACAACTCAATAACCAAATTGAAACAAGAATAATTAAGAAAATCAACAATCTACGGTCCTATCGAAAAGATAATTTTTGACTCACAGATGGAACCCTAATATCCATCTGTCCGCAGAGACAGACAGACAGATACACAGACGAACTTGGAGAGCTCTGAACATAAACAAGCTGGGAAAGCAATTCCAAGCACAGAGCATGAAGTGCTGTGTGCGATCATAGTGCAAGCAGTGACCGACCGCCCCCGAAACACTGCATTGTGCACTGTGCACTCTGGGTAGTCACTTCGGATCAAAATGGACCTGTTTAGTCATGCCAATGAAAAGGTTCACTCTCTCTTTAATCTCCAGGACTGCAACTTCACCGTTAGATACAATTTGGTGTTATATCCAGGACACCCCTTTTTGGGGTTCGTAGTCTTACCTCTCTGCAGGGTACACATTCTGTATATTCTAAACCCCACTGACTGGCTGATAGATTTTTTTGTGACCAGGATGATATGTAATTCTAAATCTATCTTTTAATAGGAGAAATAAATACCTTTGTAAAATAAGTTAATTACGTTAATAGAATCTATTGTTTTGTTGACTTTTCATCGAGTATGGGCAATATTCGCGCATTCCATTAAAATGTGTTTCTGTGTAGATGGTATCTTGCGGGAACCTTTTGGTAATTGTTCTTATTTTAGGATAAAAGAAAGAATTAATTAGGTATGGCTAGTTCGAAACAAGTCTAGATGGTCTCTTCTCTTCTGATTTAACTGGGTTCTGAATTTCCTTTTGATGGTTTTTATTTCTTAAAGCTTATTGATGATATTTCAGTTCCACATCTATTGCTATTTTTTACAGTATTTTGTTGATTTTAAGTTTTAGTTAGGTGTTTGGTTGGTTTGGTTTCTTTGTTTAATGGCATATAAGCCTTTGTAGGTTATATAATTCCAAAGCTATTCTCCTAGAAGAACAGTAGTGGTTCTATTTAACCCATAGCTGGAAGGATAAGGGGATTTATACCTTTCCCAATGACATTTGCGCGAAAATGAACGTAATAGCGCGACTGGAGTACGAATTTGCTTACTACCATTCCGCATTCCATCACTTTAACCATTACACCAAGAGGTGTAGTGTTTTCGAGTTACTATCGATTACCATGTGTACCGATTTGGTTATTTTGTCAGATTTTCCTGGTTTTCTATGTCTTAGCATCCTGCATAATATAATCTTTTTGGTTGGTTGATTGGTTGATTGGTTGGTTTTATGACATATCAACCATGTAGGTTATTTAAAGCCAAATCCAAATTTATACATATAAACATTTCCATTTCAAACTATTCAGTTGAGCATAAGTACAGTTTTTGTTTAGGCACCGTTAAATGTAAAAGCAGTTCTATTTCAAACAATTCAGTTTAGCATAATTACATAGTTTAGTTCTATTTTACCTCTAGAAAGGACCATATCAGGTGCTACCACTCTGGGCGAGAGTGCACCTGGGTATGATGGCAATAAAGGGGTGCTCCGCTTTCCCTAAAGTTCCAGCATTACTGGAGCCTATTCATCAGTCAGTTTAGTGTCATATCCAGGAGACGTGTTGGGAGAATCGTATCCATGCAGTCGGTGTATTCTGCAACTCCAGCCGACTGGGCCAAATATTTTTGGTGAGGCTGTTTGAGTTTAGTTAGTTTTAATTTTATCATTAGAGGTTTATCCAATTTTCTATTTGTTACGTTCTGGTTAGTGAACGCTTGTAATATTAAATAAAGGACAAACCACAATATGATAGGAAATACAGATATATTCTCAGGAAAAAGTATATACAATATATATAGACTATTATTGGCCTAGGGGTTAGAGTGTTTGCCAATGGCCTGGGAGACCTGGGTTCAATCCCAGGTCGAGTCATACCAAAGACTTAAAAAATGGTACTTGATGCTTCCTTGCTTAGCACTCAGCATTATAAGGTACGGATCAAGGGTAAAGTAAAGCAATCCAGGAAAGGAGTAGCGCCCTCCCCTACACATTGGTGTAGTAGCTATCGAAAAGGGAGCCTTCGGGTTACCCTCGACTATGGTCGCCAACTTTACTTTACTTTATTAGTAGAGAAGAACATAGGATTAGAGAATAAAGATATAGTCCAACGATAGTGTTGGCTTCCGTTATTACAGTAGCAAGTAAGGTAATCTAGTGCAATCTCCAGTCTCCAACGCTCTAATACTAATCTTATAAGAAGCTGCTCTTCACCTTCTCGTCTGCCCTGGTATTAGTAGCTACTGCTGTATATGGCAGATGGATTAGTTCATTGTGTGGAAAAAGGTGGGTGATACCCAACACTATTTTAGGATTTTTTCCTTTTGGGCCAAAAATTTACTTAAAAATATGTTGGTATAAAAATCAGAAATATATTGTTTGTTGTCTAAATTTCTGAGACGAAGCTTGGTAATTTTTATCATTAAGGGTTTTCGGCCTATTGTCTTCATATTTATTGTTATTTCCTCAATATTTCGGCTGATATGTCCTCCGGCCTTCTTCAGGTATTTATTGAATCCATGGGGGTCGCCTGTTCTGATTCCGTTAGCTATAACCGGGTACAAGTGTTAAGTATTCCTGTATTGTTACTCGCCTGCAGTCAGGATTGAACCTGCAACCTCCAGATGATGGTCTCCTTGGCGTAACGGTTATAGTCGTTGGTAGCTTAAGCTTCTATATTGTTTGTATTCAAAGGATTTTTTCGACTTAATTCGATATCGGATTGCAGTATTCATGTCAGCATCCAACAGTAATGATTTTTTTTTATATAATAACTACAGGTATCGCCACTGTGGCAGACCCTTGTATAGAATTAAGATAGCTCGACCATTAAACTCGAGCTTTGGATGTCATTGCCGAGTTAGTACTTCAAACACGGGTTAGCGTAATTCCCTATTTAGTTTGCTTATGGATAGATAATTAAAAGCATATATAAAACATCCAGGCTCTTCCCTTTGACAGGCTACCCGGTCGGGTGGAGGAGTTGAATATGCAGATAACACTTCTGCCAAGACGTAAGACTACCTCCCCAAAACGTGTATCGGGTATAACACAAAAAGGCTGCTGATGGCGAGGCTCCAGACTTATAGCTGGAGAAATGTAATGTACCACTTCATTGCCGTTACTTTCAGGCCAACTCTGATTTCAAGTAGCCGTACCAGTTATGATTCCATCAGCAGATCAAATAGAACAATTTAATCATTTACTATACTTGTAACCATTTAACTGTATGCAAAGAAATGATTAATATCAAATAGAATTATTTGTGTAGGCAATACTTGAAGACATTTAACTGTGTGCTAATAAATTAGCTCTGGTTCAGTTAAAAGCAATGCTACCTAGAAACTATTCGCTTACAAGTCACATACACATATATATGTATGTATGACTGCACCTCCAACAGTAGCAGGAGTGACAAAGTCAATTTTTAAGCGGAGTTTAACAGCTTTAAATATAGAGTTTTTCCTTCTCCGAGACCGGTTGACATACCAAGGCAGAAGATCCCAGTCCGGCCTACTATTTACCCATAGTTAGAGGGAGAACAGTAGGATTCATATCCTTTCTTATGGTATTAGCGCTATGTGAAATGCAAGCAGTCTTGCCCAGGATTTGAACTCGGATCACTGTCTCCATGTCCTACGACCCAACCATTACACTACGAACGCCTAATATATATATATATATATATATATATATATATATATATATATATATATATATATATATATATATATATATATATATATATATATATATATATATATATATATATATATATATATATATATATATATATATATATATATATATATAATATATATATATATATATATATATATATATATATATATATATATATATATATATATATATATATATATATATATATATATATATATATATATATATATATATATATATATATATATTATATATATATATATATATATATATATATATATATATATATATATATATATATATATATATATATATATATATATATATATATATATATATATATATATATATATATATATATATATATATATATATATATATATATATAATATATATATATATATATATATATATATATATATATATATATATATATATATATATATATATATATATATATATATATATATATATATATATATATATATATATATATATATATATATATATATATATATATATATATATATATATATATATATATATATATATATATATATATATATATATATATATATATATATATATATATATATATATATATATATATATATATATATATATATATATATATATATATATATATATATATATATATATATATATATATATATATATATATATATATATATATATATATATATATATATATATATATATATATATATATATATATATATATATATATATATATATATATATATATATATATATATATATATATATATATATATATATATATATATATATATATATATATATATATATATATATATTCTATATATCAAGTACCATGTATATATATATATATATATATATATATATATACCATGTATATATATATATATATATATATATATATATATATATATGTGTATATATATATATATTTAATTTGGCAGATAGACAGATATTTGATTTGGTAAAGATATATATATATATATATATATATATATATATATATATATATATATCTTTACCAATTCAAATATCTGTCGGTCTATCTGCCAAATTAAAGTTCCACTATTTTAAACCCAATTTCAAAGAAACTTTGGGGAATTGATAAGGTCACTTTGGAAATGTTTTAAGATGTAAGTAAATTAAAGTTGGCGACCGTAGTCGAGGGCGACCAGAAGGTTCCCTTTTCAATAGCTACTACACCGAGGTGTAGGGGAGGACTCTACTCCTTACCTTTGATTGCTCCACTTTACCCTTGATACGTACCTCATATTGCTGAGTGTTAATCAAGGAGGTATCAAGTACCATTTTCAAAGTCTTCGGTATGACGCAACCTTGGATTGAACCCAGTTTGACTTATGACATTCAAAGAGAACTGACTTAATTTTCAAAACTCTAGACAATCCGCTAAAATGTCCGTTCCACGAAGAATTTGCCACTTTGAGACATATTTCAACCAAACTAACCGAAATTATTAGGGTAACCACGGAAAATATTTCAACTTTAACCTGGCCAATATTATTTGATCTTTTTCTCCCAAAAGAAATCTGAAGCCAATGTTCATAAAACGCTTAGTAAAAAGTTAATGCTATCATTTGTAATTAGATAATTGACATCATTTTCAAAGTTATCTCTTAAATCTTTTATGGTTAAAGAGAAGATGAAGTGGATTGGACGTCCCTGCACAGAGACTGAGTTCACAACCTCCAATTTAAGAGTAATATCATTTTTAAGTATTGTTATCTCTGTAAATTGAAGTAATCCGGCCCATGGAGAGATTTAAAAAATTCAATAAGTAGGGAAATTTCTCTCGAGAGCATTTGTCACTTTCTTTACCTCCCCACCATCTTTTTTGCTTCTTGAGAGAGCAGAGACTGGACCAGAAGATAATTCGCGAATTCAAATAACTTTAAAGTAATGTACTTTATGAACATCAGTGACAATTTCAAAACCGGACGTAATACGGTTAAGTACTGCGAGTTTTATTTTATTCGTGTTTTTCTCCAACAACAAATAATCCAATATCATCCAGAATTCAGAATTCGGGACTTAGACTTTAATATCTTCCATAAAAAGTTTAACACACATATATTAGTATGTTCGAGGAATTATTGTGACATTCGGAGAAAAAAATTTAACTCATGAAGCGAAGGGAGCACATATTTCTCACATACAAGACATCCGCAAAAAGAAATATTATTCCCAGCCCAGTCGGTAGGGGCTGTAGAATACGCCGACTGCATCCTCAGTTGGGTAATAAACTTCAACGAGTGTTCTGATTATGACATTGAACAATCTGGTAGCGAGGCTCGAGTTCTGGGGCTTTGAAGAATGTGGTGTATCCCTTCATTGCCATCGCTCCCAGTTCCACTCAGGCCTGAAGTGGTAGCATCTGATAGGGTCCCATCTATGGGTCAAATAGAACAGTTGTACATTTAAACTGTGCGAAAACAAATGACTTATATCAAATTTTAGTCTTAGAAATAGAACTGTTTGATCATTTCACTGTGAGTAAACAAATAAATGATATCAAACTTTTAATGTTACATAGCAATACTTGAAACCATTTAATTGTGTCGAAATAAATGAGCTCTGGCTCGTTTATAAATTTTATCCACAAAATATGGGTTAAAAATCATATATATTGATATATATTTGTGTTGACAGGATTTAGCGTTAAATAACCAACAACGTTGAAAGATGAAACAAGATCGGCATTAAAACCTTTCCACTCTGTTCCATCTTCTTCCAAGCACCGCATACCACTGTCACGATCAGCAACACCACCACAAAACAGTAAAATGTCTTCTCCTTTCACCTACATTACCGAACCAAATATTACTTCCACGTCCACTACCAGAATCTACAACTGTCACACCTGAAGCGGGTGAACACAAAAGATAACGGTGATCGTTCCTCTGAAGCTCTGAGGACCAGCCGCCCAAACAGAATAAAAATACAAAAAAAAAAGGACGTCTGCCAAGTAGACAGACATCCTTGAAAGGAAGAATAACTTCTGACCTCATCAACTGAAAACTCTTCGAGCTCTCTTCAATTTCGAGTGTGGAGGAACCGAAGAATTTTCTGAATACAAAGAAGCAGATTATTGTTATCAGATCGGGCCAGAGGTCTAAGGAGGAGATAAGCATGCCGGCTGAAACTTTTTATACTTTTGGCTAGCTCTCCATTCACATCCATGAGAAAGATAAAAATAAAACACGTCTGTATGAGGTAGCCATTTTTATCCTGGTTGGCGGGGAGTCCACGTGGTGTAGAAGTCAAAATGCTGGACTGCGAACCCGAAGTGAATTCGAACGTCAGTCGCATAATAACGTTCACTTTCGGACTAATACCCTTGAGAAAAGTATGAATTTCCTTACCTACCGAACGATAGGTTATACAGTATCCTTGTTGTTCCTTTATAAGTTGACATTAAATAACCCACAAAAGTTGATATGCCATTAAACAAAGAAACCAAACCAAATTTTATGTCCTCCTTTTAAAGGGCTCTCAAACTAACCTGTCCATAGAATATCGAGAATCTCACTTTAGACGATACCATCAATAAAGTGATGGGTGAAGGATCAATTCGTCAGACCGTTTGTATTCGACTCCGGTCATCTTCAGTTTAGAAGTTTAACACTTGTAAATGACTACAAGGGAATTTAGATTAATAAGTTTGAATGCCCGGGACCTCAGGGCTGGTGATAAGAACTGTAAATTTCGAAGAAGTCTTCAACGTTATTAGTGATATACTGTGTACAAGAGACACGTTTTAATACTAACAAAAATGAAAATTTTTTAAGGAAGATTAGCCTTTTCTAAGCATTTTTAATGGTAACACAACAGGTGTCTCCTTGCTGATCCATAAAGGTGTATTCACTTGTCTTTACAGATACGGTGGATAGAATTTGCGTTTTGGAAGTTGACATAAAAGAAAAGCATTTCGATTCATTGGGGGTTTTTTGGGTTTTTTTCGAGTGAGTTTCCCCAACTTATTCAGCATATCGATCCCTTCGTAATGTCATCTATACCAGTTTAAGAGCGTGATTGGAACACCGTCCTTGATCCCAAAATAGATCGTAAGAAAGGTAGAAAGGGTACTAACTCAAACGAAGTTGCAAAAGGTTTTCTAGAATATGTTGAGATACTCAATCGCATTGGCAAATTTCAAAGGATACTATGGACTCGGTCCGGGAGTGGCAGGGTTAGAAGCAGCTTTTTCGCAACATCGACCGAGTATTGGTTAGGCGAATTGACTTAGACGTATTCGGTGATCCAAGTTTTCATATCTTACCTTATTCTGTTCACAGATTGGTGAGCGTCTTCGTAATATCAGATAAGCCTAATATTAGCATTACTAGCAAGTGGAAATGCAAGACATCCTTATTGATTGAAAATAATTTTCAGAACTAACCAGAACTTGCACTAAAACGAGAAATGACGGGAAAAGCTAATGTTCAAAATTAGGTCATTTGCTGCCGACTATAACAGACGAATCAACCTTGGTAGACTCGCGGTTAAAAGGGCGTTAGAGTCTTAAGTAGAAAGAGCTGTGCAGCATCAGGATAAATTAGAAAGTAACTTAGCTAAGGCAGACTTAATCTCCTAACTTAATAAAAAGAAAAAATCTCAAGTTGTAAGGGCGAGGTTTAAAAAAATGGAATGCGAGGCGTTGAATACAGCTCATGATATACGAGTTGAGGTACAAAGAAAAGCATCACTACGACATATCGTGAGTGTCACACCTCTGGGTGGACGATGACTGAGCACAAACAAAAGTATTTGCGAAGAATTTCAAAACTACTTCCAGTGCCTATAACCATTACGCCCGTGGTGTAATGGTTATCGTCGTAGGAAATGGACACGGCGATTCGAGTTCAAATCCTGGACGAGACTGACTGCATTTCACATAGCACTTATATCCTTGGGAAAGGTATAAATCCAATTATTCTCCCTCCAACTATGGGTAAATAGTAGGGCAGACTGAGTCCTTCAGCCTTGGTGAGGCAACTAGTCTAGGAGAAAGAAAACTCTAAATTCAAACCTGTTAAACTCCGTCTAAAAATTGACCTTGTGTCATATCCTGCCCGAGCAGAGGGGTTGGTAAATATGATATGATAACCGTTACGCCATTGTGTTGTGAATATAACAATAAAGATGAAGTCAATAGTTCGAAAACCATGAACGATGAAATACTTCCAGAAGTTTATTTTTATAAGGGACCCCGACATAAAAATACTTCCAGAAGTTTATTTTTATAAGGCAGCCCGACATAAAAATACTTCCAAAAGTTTATTTTTATAAGGGAGCCCGATATAAAAAATACTCCCAGAAGTTTATTTTCATAAGAGAGCCCATCTTCGATCTTACTGATTTACCAAGCTTTATGACGTCATAAGAAGCTAGGTATGAGGACCCATAACAGATTAAGGAAAGTCGGTGCAAACAAGACTTTGAAAATTGGTAGTCTCCATTGCGAAGTGAACTTTAGACCTTGGCACATGTCCGTATCCTTGCTGGTAACGAGCTATTACAACTGATTAAGGCAGGGGACTATTCCTAAACGCTTAGTAGTTTCTTTGCAAAAACAAATATGGTGGGGATGGATTTGTAATTTTTGCCTTTAAATGATGTTAGATACTGACAAAAAGATTTTAGCGAAGATAAGTCAAATCGTTTGCGGACAGTCTTCTCTAGACTGATTGGTCATGAACAGTCTTGTACTTTAAAGGGAAGAACTATTTGAGACATACTTCATTTGGTTCGCAAATCACAGGCTGATCACTTTAGATGGACCTAAAGCCTTTGAGAGGACTGACCATCGTTTCTTGGAGGCTGTCCGTGGTTGGATTTGAACCGAATTTTCGCTGCTAGATTCCATTTTTGTATGCGTCCCCCGGAGTCAGAGGAGAAATGATCGAAGAATTTCATTTTGCCTCGATCAGTTCGTCTTGGTTGTCCACTGTAGCCCATACTTTACATCCTTGTTTTTGGAGCCAGTCTTTTGCAAGCTAATGGTTAATTTGGTCCTGGGCGGATTTACGATACCTGGTGCTAAACCCAATCGGCTGGGATTGAAGAATCACTCCCCCTTCTCAATATATGTACAAATGAGTGTAGTTTTGGACCTAGAGAGTAACCGTAGCCACCTCTGGTGGTGTAATGGTTAGAAAGCTAGACAAATAAAACTTCATGAGAGAGTTCGAGTCTTATTGGGTGCCCAATTTATACGTCCCTGTATGGCATCTAAGCAAAATGCTTAGTGAATTACAATAGAGTAAACGTCGTATTGAGGTAACAGTTCTGTGAAAGATTTTCAATATGTGTGACGTTGTGGTGAAATAATTGATATTCATTCTGGGGCACGAATGGAAGTAGTAAAGTTAATGAAGACAAGCCTCGCCCTACACCTCAATGTCGGCTTTGTGTCACTTTTAATATGTCAACGGTCACTTCGACACAATGTATGAAGGGGTGCATCACTCAACCCTTGACGTTGTAACAACAGAACTAATTAGTTTTTGTTTTTTGTTTGTTTGGGTTTTATGGCATATCAACCTTTGTAGGTCATTTAATGCCAAATCCTTTTTATACATATATACTAAATATATATGATTTGGTTGGGTTGGGTTTTATGGCATATCAACCTTTGTGGGTTATTTAATGCCAAATCCTTTTTACACATATATATTAAATATATATGATTTGGTTGGATTGGGTTTTATGACATATCAACCTTTGTAGGTTATTTAATGCCAAATCTTTTTTATACATATATATTAAATATATATGATGTGGTTGGGTTGGTTTTTGTGGCATATCAACCTTTGTGGGTTATTTAATGTCAAATCCATTTTATACATATAATCAGTTCTATTTCAAACAATTCAGTTTAACATGAGTATAGAGTTTGTCAAAAACATTTCTATTTAAAGCTATTCAGTTTAGTCTCACAGTTCTAATTTAAACAATTTAGTTTAGCGTACGTACAGTTTCAATGTCAGAAACAGGTCTATTTCAACACTTCAGCTTTGTTTAAGTTCGTAGTTTACATGTCAAAGCAGTTCTATTTCAAGCAATTCAGTTTAGCATAAGTACCCAGTTTAGATATCAAAACAGTTCTATTTCAAGAAATCCAGTTTAGCATAAATATATAATTTAGCTCTATTTGACCCATATCAGGCTAGAGTGGACCTGGGAGCAATGACAATGAAGGGGTTCTCCGCATTCCCCAAAGCTCCAGCATTACTAGAACCTCGCCATCAGATAGTTTAGTGTCAGATAACAGTGTAATATAATGGCTGAGGGATTTCATTTTATATATCTTGCCTTTGGGTTTAGTTAGGCTGAGAACCTTTCGGCTCAGTGCATAGGTGAGTTAGGTGCAAACATGAGCGCAGGTGTTGACGCGCGCGCGGAGCGGAGCGGAGCGGAGCGGAGCGGACGTGTCATTCAGAGATGTCACAATAAGAATCCCAGATATAGGATGTGACCAGGCATGTGAGTGACGTCACGCACCAGAAGCGTGGGCTGAGATTTGAGAAAAGTCAGTTAGTTGAGTTGAGTACTGCCTCGGAGAAAGAAGGTTGACTTTTGTTCGCTCGCCGAGGTCTTGTGGCAGGTGTCGCACGTGGTTTGGGGCAGATGAAAAAGTCAGTATAGAAAGATGGTATCTCTCTCCTTATGTCGAAGAACCTTTAAACTCAAAGAAAATAAAGGTTTCGTACCTGAACTAAGAAGTCGTAAGTGTTTTTCGTGTTTCGGGATTCCTATGTTCGATGTATATGTTATGAACATTCTATGTACATTTTCCATATCCGTATCATGGTATGTTACAACAGGACACTCGTTGGAGGGTTCTTACCCCACTGCAGAGGTCCAGCCGGTGTATTCTGCAGCCCCAGCCGACTGGGCAAACTAATTAATTGTTAGTCTTTCTTAACAATTCTGACGATGCTAATATGGGAGTCCACCTCGTCATTATATGTTTTTTGATGGTTCATTTGTGTCATGATCCATTTTTAGTGCCACTGATACGTATATCCCAAACTGTCGTCTAGCAAACCAGTCAAAAATTCAGAAAAAAAAACTGTTTTTGTGTAACATACCCATAATACGGATATGTGTGAAACGTACATAGAATGTTCATAACCATGGGAATCCCGAAACACGAAAAACACTTACGACTTCTTAGTTCAGGTTCGAAACTTTTTATTACCTTTGAGTTAAAAGGTTTTTCGACATAAGGAGAGAGATACACCTGACTTTTCCATCTGCCCCAAACCACATGCACACCCGACACCAGGCCTCGGCGAGCGAGCGAAAGTCAACCTTCTTCTTCGGACGGCAAGACTCAACTAACTGATTTTTTTCAAAATCCCCCAAATCCTCCACGCACGCTTCCGGTGCATGACGTCATTCACATCCCCTGGTCAAATTTCTACCTGGGATTTCTATTTTGACATCTGTGAACGACACATCCTCCTCGCGCGCGCGTCAACACCTGCGGTCAAGTTTGCACCTAACTAACCCATGCACTGAGCCGAAAGGTTCTCAGCCTAACTAAACCCAAAAGCAAGATATATAAAACGAAATCCCTCAGCCATTATATTACATTTGTACAATTATTACTCAGTCAAATCAAGAAAAGTATGTTAAATTCCAAATAAGTAATAAAAAAGGTAAATTTTTACTCTTTAACCCATCGGATTTTAGCGAAAACTAAAAATCAGATTCTACTTTGTGTGTGGAGGGGGGAGGGAATACATTTAAACAGCCTGAAAAATATCTGCAAAGAAAAAAATTAGAAAAAAAAACAACAATATTTTAGAATTTTGGTGGGGGGGTCACCTTGTTATATAAATTTAACGTAAAATAATCACTCACTTCCGGACCAGCAAGCATTACTGACGATCGCAGATAGCGGCAAAGGGACGTGTAACGAAATGTTTTTTTTCAGTTTTTGTAGGGAAATCAGATGGAGAAAGTGGGGGTGTTAACTAAGCTTATTTGGGGTAGGTATTTTTTTCGCAATAAAATAAAAAGATAGTGTTAAAGAAAGATTTGGGGGAGCGATTTTTTTAAGTTATGAAAACTAAAAAAAGCGTCCACGTTTCAGCAGAAAATAAAATAAAATAAGACATACAGTGTGGTGGGAGGCACTAATTTTGGCCAATTTCTTTTAAACTTTATTCTTACTTTTCTTATGGGCACAGCTTCAGGGGATTTTTTAAAAATGAAATAATCCTTTTTATCTAAGTATTTCTTTTTCTTTTTTTGCTTTTGGTCACATTTATTTTGGGGGGAGGGCTACATAATCTTTTCATTTATCCAAATTTTTTCTGCTTTGCGCGTCCGTGGGCGTTTAGAGTTTTTTGGCGCTGTTCTTGATTCGTTTTTTCCAGATGCTTCTCAGACGAGGAAATTGCATCATCTCCTATAGGGTCAATATTTGGATTTAGTCAAACCAAGATGTCTTGTCAATTTTTTTCTTTCAATTATTACATTCGTATTATCCCGTTTTTTGAAAACGATGAGAAAAGTATGGAATTTCTGTGTTCCCATGGCGTCTTACCCACGCCTGTCACGTGCCCCCATTGTAAATCCTAATGTAATTATAGAAAAGACCAGAAAACTTGACGTTGTCGAAAAAAAATTCGTGTACCAAAGTCCAAGAAAACAACGTGTAGCTTTACCATTTCCGACTTTAAAGGCTCTTTTTTGGAGAATATCAATATTCCGCATTGGAAAATTATTGCCCGTGGTGTAATGGTTATCGTCGTAGGAAATGAACACGGTGACACGAGTTCAAATCCTGGATGAGACTGATTGCATTTCACATAGCACTAATACCCTTGGGAAAGGTACGAATCCAATTATTCTCCCTCAAGCTATGGGTAAATAGTAGGGCAGACTAGGTTCTTCAGCCTTGGCGAGGCAACTAGTCTAGAAGAAGGAAATCTCTGAATTCAACCCTGTGAAACTCCGCTTAAAAATTGACCTTGTGTCATATCCTGCCCGAGTGGAGGGGTTTGGTAAATATAAGAAAATTATTATTTGTTAACCACTACCTCAGCCATATCTGGGACCACAATGTTATGTTGGAATGTTTAAACATTTCTTTCAAGAACATCTGTACACTGGCAGTCATTTTGCTCGGAAGTAACGGATAATGGTCGAATAACCAGGACTCTATTGATGGCGAAGGATTTGAAGTGGAAATCGACGAAACAGTAATTGTACGTCGTAAGTTCAACAGGGGTCGTGTACTAAAACAATTGTGGTTGTTTGGTGGAATTGTGAGGTTAAACAAACGAAGGTTTGTTGTCGCCTTAAACGGTCCCACTGATGATAAAAGAAACAGCGTGACACTTTTTCCTTTGATAGAAAAGTACATAAAACTAGATTCAATAATATACAATAATGCTTGGCCGGTGTACAAAAGCATCAGTTCGTTAGGTTTACGCTACAAACATTTTGTCATCAACCACTCAGAAAATTCTGTGACTTCTGAAGAAATCCACACACAGACAATAGAGAGATTTTGGCGCCATCTCAAAGAATGGATTAAGCAATCAAGTATGAAGTCCAAATATATGCTCCAGTACCTTGCAAGATATTTTTTTGTTTCCTCAGTTTTGGATAAAACAACTGTGGTGCATCAATTTTTCATTCAAGCGGCAAGATTGTACCCACCTTTTTCAGACCGCGAGCGTCACATTATGCCGCAAACAGTAGAAACTGATTCTTCGTCGTCTTCTTTTTTCTTTTCTTTTTTTTTATTAGACTATCACTAGGCCAGACCGTCTGACCGAGATAAAGTGATCTATTTGTATCTCAAAATCCCAGAGAATTTTGTGTGTCTCCTTCTCCTGGATAGATTATGGGTTGTGTATATAACACTTGACCGAGCCATTGGTCTAATGAGTTGAATGTTCGCCAATGGTCCGGGAGACCGGGGTTCGATCCCAGGTCGAGTCAGACCAAAGACTCAAAAAAGGTACTTGATGCCACATTGCTTAACATTCATCATTATAAGGTAAGGATCAAGGGTAAAGTGGAGCAATCCAGGGAATGGAGTAGCGCCTTCCCCTACACCTCGGTGAAAAGGGAGACTTCGGGTCACCTTCGACTAAGGTCGCCAAATTTACTTACTATATAACACTTGTTTGCTTGGTTAGATTTAAAATTCTTGCACAATTCCCAGTGGATCATCTTCCCCACCAAGTCGTGTCTATTCTTAGACTCTTTTATGCTAAATTGCTGGATTCACTTATAATGTGATTAATCTTTTCGTCTCTATCACCACATAACCTACATTTGCTATTTTATTGCGTCTTATCGATTTTTGCTTTAACGTAGTTGGTCCTTATGGCGTTGTTTTGTGCTGCTATTAGAACAGATTCTGTTTCTCTCTTAAGGTTTCCTTTTTCTAGCCATGTCCAAGTCTTCCCGTGTGATATCTCTCTTTGTCGTTCGAAATTTCATTTACTCCTTGAGTAAATTTGTTTTTCGTCCTATTTTTGCTTCCAAGTTATTGTGTGGCATTACACCCGTTTTCATCAAAAAAAGGAGTGATTCCGGTTTCAGTCCGCTGATCCGTTATGTCTTCGGATGACACGACTAATCCGTTATCTGCCCTCGTTGTGTTTTTAATCAACAGATCAGTCGCTAATGGGAGTCACCGGTCGATAAATAGATGGGTAAGACTGTCCCATTAAGAAAGCAAGAAAATGAGAACAAAATACGGCTTGTCACAATAATAATAATTAGTAAAAAAAATTGCCTTTAAAAATGTTTCATGTATTTATCCATGCCAGAGGTGGGAAGTTTTAGTTAGAAACCCAATCTCAAATGGCAGTTATGTTTGTCTTTCTCAATTCTTATTTTATTCTATAAGTGTCGTATAATGTTCGTCGCTTCTTTCAAAGAGTGGTGTTATTCTAGGTTTCCTGCGCTTTCTATATCCAGGGTAGTCTGATAAAAGCTCAAAACTCAGAGTATTATGGAAAAAGCTGGCCCGTTTCTCTCAGACGAGTGGCGAAATCCTTTGCTTTCGTGTATGAGGGTTGGGATGGCGTAGTTATTGACAATATCAGTTTTCTCCCAATTTGGATTTCAATAATTATTTCCACCCACACGATTTGCTGTACATTCCTTTGGTGTCTTATTCCTTCTCACCATCACCCAGAGGGGCGGTCATCCCCAATTTTAAATTACTACTAATTCTATGTTGACGTTATTTCAAATCTTGAGTTTCAACTGACAATTGTACTCAGCCTCCTTGGATGACTGACAACTTCTGGCTTTGAACTAAACTCGCTTTTCCGATTTTCGTTTCACACAGTTTTATAAACGAAACAATCTGTCAAAATTAAAAACAACATATCTTCTTTCTTTTCTCATCAATTCATACGTTTTGATAATTTTTTTTTCTCTTCAAAATAACATAATCTCGATCTATACTTCATTTCAAAAATCCATTTCGGCCAACCTACTCATTTGTAATGTACTAGTTTAATCTTCTAAAATCCAAATCCGTCGAATCTCCTTTCTTCTGATTCATAAAATTTTCTTTAAGTTTCAGACATCATGGGTTTGTAATTGTTTTGTTGATCATAGTGTTGTCTGTGTTGTTCCTAATCGCTGTAATTAGTCTTTCTTTGTCCTTTTTTATGTAGTCATCGAGTCTTTTTATCGATGTATCGATGCTATCTTCACTGCAGGCGAAGGCTCTTTCTCCTTCTTTTCTTGTCACTTACAGCCTGTCTCTGTCATCTCTTGGATGTAAGACACGTATGCATCGTGATTAGTCTTCTTGTTCTCAAGTCCATTTGTTGAAGTCCCCCCTCTCGTCTACTTTAAGAATGGTCCCGAGTATCTTACCTGGAAGACAGCCCAGATGTTTATCCCTTTGATGAGATTTCTGCTATATAGTTTGCTTTCGAGTAGTTTTCTCGTTCTTCAGAGACACTCTTTTTAAACAATTTTTCTTTCATCTCCGCTTTTTTTATGGTGTCTGCTTGCAATATTCCAAAGTACATGTAATTGATTCTTCTTCTGTTTGACTTCTAACATTTTCTTATAATTCATCTTTCTATTCACTTCATCTCTGTCACCTACTTCGCCCTTTCTTCTTCTTCTTCTTCTTCTTCTTCTTCTTCTTCTTCTTCTTCTTCTTCTTCTTCTTCTTCTTCTAATTATCATTATTATCATTATACTTTTTAATTTAAATTTCTTCTGCTTAACGTTTTTCTTTTGGTACTTTTTCCTTGAACACCACTTCTCCATAAACCAATCTTTTCTCCCTCTTTCACCTCTCTATATTCCTCCTTGACCCCCACTTCCTGTATTTTCTACCCTTGGTCCCCTGTATTAACTACAGGTGTTTATCGACACAGATTCCCCAACAGTGATTACTCACCTTGTAAAATCGATCACGTCAATGCTTATAATTATCTATCGTTCTAAGTGTTTCGGTAATAGCTTCTCCGAAGCCAGAAACATTCTAGTCACAAATCATTATCTAATTATATGCATTTTAAATGTATTTATCTTCTCTTGTAGACAACTTCATTGTCGTTCCGGTCTAATTTCGAGCAGTAGGTCATTTGGCATGATCGAGTCGCTCAGTCAATCACTGACTGATATGATGTGCACAAAATGGCGGAGCTGATCAGGCCTGGTACGTTGTCTATTAAACAAATACAAACTTTTTAAATTATTATTATTATTATTATTATTATTATAATTATTATTATTATTATTATATTCACTTTGAATTGGAGCAATACTGTCAGGTGAATAAAAAAGCAATTTTAGCTTCGTTTCAGGGGGGCCTTTTCTGTCCGAGGTAATACCTGTTTAGCAAGGCTGAGTTTTAACTTAGCGCTTTAGGCGCCTCAAAAGAAAAATACCGATGAGATCAAGCATTTTTGTAATGGCCACACATGAGTTTCGACTCATGTCAAGTTCCCTACTTTAAAATGATTCGGAATTCATTAATTATCTTTAAAATGAGTAAATGAAAAACGTTTACATACCTCTTCGTTCCAATTTGATTGTTTTTTATTATCATCGTCGTTTTGCGCTATCAGCGCCCATCATCATCTTGCGCTATCAGCACCTAGTTTCCTGACTCTATCTCTCTATTTATATATACAGAGAGAGAGAGAGAGAGTCGGTGAACTCGGCGCTGATGGCGCAAGATGATGATGATAATAAAAAGCAATCAAATTGGAACGGTTTTCGGATTTTTTTTTCTTCATTTTTGCACATTGACGTATGAAATATTTCTATCTAGTATAAATAATTTGTACGTAGTTGTATGGGTTTAAGTATTTTTCTATAATACTAATGATTATAAGGTTTCCATTATTTCTATTTAATAATAGGGCACCTCTGGTGGTGTAACGGTTAGCAAGCTAGACGAGCAAACCTACACGAGTGAGTTCGAATCTCATTAAGCGCCCCATATATTCGGCCTTGTGCCACATCAAAGCAAAGCGCTTTATAAATTACTAAACCAAACCTATTTTATAATAGCCATTTATTGGTGCCGAGAGAGGACTATTATTAACACATCAGCGATTTTGTTGATTGATTTTAACGGCATTTTAACTCGTGTGGGATTATTTAATGCTTAGAGGATACGGAATTTTATATTTTTATGTAGTTGTTTTTTGAGAGATTTTTTTTCTTTGCACATTGATATATGGAACAAAATAATGAAAAAGAATCCAACAATATAGAGAAAAACTGAAAAACAAAGTAATCCAAAGTGAAGAATTCAATGTAAAAGAAAGTCGACGCTTATCTTTTCTCAGCCCTGATGATGGTTTATTAAAACCGAAACTTTATAGCGTAGACTTTCTTTCACGTTAAATTTTTCACTTTGGATTACATTATTTTTCAATTTTTCTCCATACTTATATATGAAATATTTCCTTCTAGAACAAATATTTTGCACATAGCTGTATGGTTTCAAGTATTTCTATCTAATACAAATAACATACGGATTCAAATACTTCTATTTGATAATAGACATTCTTTGGCACATATCTATATGGTTTCAAGTATCTAATAATAATCTTTAGTAAATAATATCTTCAAGAAACTATTCTTCATACAAATAATTTACGCACATTTCATCATCATCATGTCGTGCCGCTAGCATGGATATCCCTGACCCTCTCTCGCCACTTCTCCCTATCGTTAATCGCCTCTGGCAGGTCTTCGGGGCTACATCCCGTATCCTCACATAGCTGCTGTATGTATGTTCGAGCTGGTCGTCCTGCTTTTGCTTGACCATATGCGGGGGTCCATAGGAGTACGTCACTTATGAGCTCGTCCTTGCTTCTCCAGCTGTGTCCTGCATGTCTGGTTTGTCTAACTTGGATAGTTTTCGTGATGGGAGGTTGGTGGCCGTATAATTTGTGCTTTGTGGGGTGTTGCCGTCAGGACTTGTTCAATATTGCTCACAACATTCTTGTGTAATTGCCGTCTAGCTTCTTCTTAGGCCGTTTAGTTAGCGTCCAAGTAGTGCATCCATATAGCAGTATCGATACGACCGCTGCCTGGAAGAAACTACGTTTCATTTTATCGGTCAGGTCTGATTTCCATATGATGGAGAGCCTATCGATAGCTGTCCATGCCTAGTATCAATTATTCCTCAGCTCACTCTGCTGGGGCAGTAGAATACACCGACTGCATCTATGCAAAGAAGCAAGATTGCCCTATACACAAACGAGTGTCCTTAAACATTAAACAATCTGATGATAAGGCTCCAGTTATGCTGGAACTTTGAGGAATGCGAAGTACCCCTTCATTACCATCATTCTCAGGTAACCACTATCCGGAGAGGAAGTATGTGAAAGAGTCCTATCTGTGGGTCAAATAGAATATTTTACAGTTATACTGAGTGTAAACAAATGAATTTCGTTAAATTGAATCGTTAGAAATAGAACTGTTTGATCATTTAACTGTGTGTAAAAAAATGACTGATCTTTAATTAAATTCTGGGTGATGCATAACAGTACTTGTAACCATTTAACTTAGTTTACTTATGCTAAATTGAATCGTTAGAAATAGAACGGTTTGATCATCTAACTTTGGGTATTTACAAAATGTTTACGAATCATATATTTAATATATAAGTAAAAACAAGATTTGGCATTAAATAACCAACAATGGTTGATATGCCATGAAACCAAACTTAGCTATACCAATTAATCCTATCGAAAACCAATCATTTTTAAACATATCTATTTGACCCATAGATGGGACCTTAACAGGTACTACTACTTCTCGTCAGAGTGGACCCGAGAGTAATGGCAATGGAGACATCATTAGTCAGCACGGAAAATAAATGAATAAAAGATTCTAAAATACAAAGAAAACGTAATTTTCAAAATTGTCCTTTTCCGTGGAATGACCATTTTTTAAAAATGTGTCTCTGTTTAATAAGGATAATATCAATAATGAATATTACAATAATGACAACAGAAGTTAAAGAAGCTAATGTTCTCTGGAACATTGCAGTGACAACATAGAAAAACTAAGCGTAATCGACCAGATATAGTGGTTAAGGACGATAAAAGAAAACATTTTAATCATATATGTCAGTGCCATCAGATATTAATGTATCAACCCAAGAGTATAATAAAATAAGTCAATAGAAAAAACTGGAAATTGAAATTGAAGAAATGTTGCACCTTAAAACTACTATCGTGCAAATAATTGTGGGAGCTCTGGGTATGATAAAGAAAGTGACAGATAATCCCTTTGACAAGATATCTGGTAGTTCAAGCCTTCATGAAACATTAAAAATTGCACTTTCTTCATCTTCTTAGGAGAGTACTAGTAATGTGAGAGGAAAAGTAACATCAAAAAAAGACAGCACAAAATATAAGTCTATAGAATGCGTATAATCAGTGCTTTCCCTCAGGCTGGGTCTTGAGTAAGAACCTGGTGAGGAATTTTAAGAAACCGAAAGTAAAGTTATTACTATTCACTCCTTGAGAGTTTTTCACATCAGTTTTCGCTGATGGTTTTTCCCAGTTGCTGGGTTGTGCAAATACCATTTGTTCGTATGGTCAAATTTAAATTTCTTGCACATCTCCCAGTGGATCACCTTTCCCACCTAGTCGTGTCTAGTCTTATACTCCTTCTGTGCTAATTTGCTGCATTCGCTTATTATGAGATTGATGGTTACGCCTCTATCACAATATGACCTACATTTGCTATTTTATTGTGTCTTATCAATTCTCGCTTTCATATGATTAGTTCTTATGGCGTTGGTTTGTGCTATTAGGAAAGATTCTGTTTCTAGGTTTCCTTTTCTTAGTCACGTTCAGTTTTTCTTGTGTGATTTGTTTATTATTATTATTAGTAGTAGTAGTAGTAGTATATAAAAATAAATAAACTATGGAACATGAAAGTGACGGTAATACCAGTTGTAACTGGCGCACTCAGAACAATCACCAAAGGCTTGGCAAAGGGACTGAAAGACTTAGAAATCAGAGGACAGTTGAGAGCATCCAGACTACATCATTGTTGAGATCGCCCAGAATACTGAGAAGAGTCCTGAAGACTTGAGGAGACTTGCTATTACGTCAAATCCAGTGAAACACCATCAGCTAAGGCTGGTGTGAAAAACTCTCAAGGAGTAAAAAAAAGTTATTATTATTATTATTATTATTTTACTTTTTCAGGGTTTTTCACTGGAGTCTGAGTGAGAGCAAGTCTCTTCAAGTCTCTAGGACTCTTCTCAGTATTCTGGGCGATTTCTACAATGAAAGTTTGGATGGGTCCACTCATCCTCATATTTCCTCAACTCAAAAATCAGATTTAAAATTTCACGGGGATATATTTTTTAATTCGCACTCTTTTATTGAACGATACACAAAAGGTAATAAATATGGCTTATCCTATACGAGTGATATAGAAAGACGTTCTCCTAGACTGGTTGTTCTACCAAAGCTAAAGAGCCTAGTCTACATTTCTATTTTTTTTCCATAGCCGGTGGTTGGAAGAGATGGATTCATTTCTTTTCCAAGGGATTTGTCGGAAACGTAAACAACTTCGTCCAAAACTTGAACACTATGTGCCACATTCAATGCTATCAGCGCATTCAGGAAATCTCTTTTCGAGAAATCTGTAACGTATAATTCTTATTATCAGCTCAAAAGTTACAGCTGGTTCTATACAAACCTTCACCGTTATAAACAGATCATCCGTGTGATCGCACTCAAGCAGTCCACATCTTTAATTGAACTGCAGGGAAAACATTCGTCATGCTTGGCAGGAGAACTAGTGATCTTAAAAGAAAACAAAGGAATCACAAAACTACAAAGCTGAAATCCTGATTCTTTCTCCTTTCTGAAAAAGTCAAAAAAAGGATGTTGAGATTAACAGAAAATTATTTGTCCTAGAAAAAAAATAGTTAACAACACAAAAAATGTAAAGACGAATGTACAATAAACAAAAACCCTAACCTCTACGCATAAAATAAAACTAGATATATTGATATGCCATTAAAATCTATCTATCTATCTATCTATCTGTCCCTTGTTCTACATATAAAACCTATCAATCTGTCTCTTGTTCTTCATATAAGACCTACCTATCTATCAATCTATACACCGATCAATCTTTCTTTTTTCTTCATATCTATCTATCTATCTATCTATCAATCAAGCTAGCTAGCTATCAAGCAGTCTATGTATCAATCTCTCCCTTGTTCTTTATATAAAACCAATCAATATGTCGGTCTCTTATTCTTCATATAAGACCTACTTATCTATTAATCTATCTATCGATCGGTCTTTATTTTTTCTTCATATCTATCTATCTATCTATCTATCTATTTGTCCCTTTTTCTTCATATAAAATCTATCTATCTTTTATGTTGATATTAACTGTTTGTAGAGGAGACAAATATTTTTCAACTTTTCTGATTATTTAAAAAATATTTCTCTTTTCCGATTGATTAAAAAAAAAATTAGGAAATTGAGTTTCCCAAAGACACCGGAGATAATCATGGTAGTTAATGAGAACAGCATTCATAAATTGATTCTTCTCTCTCTCTCTCTCTCTCTCTCTCTCTCTCTCTCTCTCTCTCTCTCTCTCTCATATATATATATATATGTGTGTGTGTGTGTGTGTATTGTGTGTGGGGGGCGTTAACTATTTGAGCTACCCTCTGGCAGTATTTTCTCTAAATATCTATGCTGAGAAATATACGATGATGCACACACACACACACACACACCCACACACACACACACACACACACACACACATATATATATATATATATATATATATATATATATATATATATATATATACCAACCCCTCCAAGCGGGCAGGATGTGTCACAAGGACGAGTTTTATGCAGTTTAACAGGTTTGAATTCAGAGTTTTCCTTCTCCTAGACGAGTTGCCTAACCAATGCAAAAGAACCAAGTCTGTCCTACTATTTTACCCAAAGCTAGAGGGAGATCAATTATTTTCATACTTTTCCAGAAACAACTACACAAAAATGTATATATGACTGTACAATGAGCGCGAATCCCTAAATTATAGGCATAAAATAACCCTATACAAGTTGACAGGCCGTTGGAATAAATAATTCTGTCAAACTAATATTTTTTAATAAGAAGGCAATATTAATACGTTCACTTTCCGCTTAATACCCTTAGGGAAAGATATGAACCTTCTTATCCCTACCTCTATAGATTTGATAGTATCAGAGATCTTCTAAGATGGTTTAGTTTGGTTGAGTTTGGTTTTATGCCATATCAACCATTGTCGGTTATAAATGCCAAATCCATTTTATACAAATTTATTCAATGAATATGATTCGGTTTCGTTGGCTTTTATGGCATATCAATCATTGTAGGTCATGTAATGGCAAATCTTTTTATACATATATAATAAGTATATGATTTCTAAACAAATTTTGTAGATAACGTTTTTCAACGAGCCTGAGCTCATTTGGGGGGGGGTTATTTCTATCTAACATAAATCATTCTATTTACGATTAATCATTCATTTGCAAACAGTTGAATGTTTTAAGTTATTGCTATTTAATTCTAACAATTCAATCAAACATCAATCATTAGTTTATACACAGGTAAATGATTAAATAGTTCTCTTTCAAGCAATTTAGTTTGACAAAAGTCATTAGTTTGCACTCAGTTTAAATGCAAAGCAGTTCTATTTAATCTACGGAGAGGACCCTATCAGGTTCTACCACTTCCAGCCAGAGAAGTGGTACTCTGCATTTCCCAAAGCTCCAGCATTACTGGAGCCTTACCATCAGATTATTTAGTGTCATATTCCGGTGCCCGTGGTATAGATGGAGATGCCCGTGGTATATTATGGAGGTGCCCGTGTTGTAATGGTTATCGTCGTAGGAAATGGACACGGCGACACGAGTTCAAATCTTGGATGAGACTGATTGCATTTCATATAGCACTAATACCCTTGGGAAAGGTATGAATCCAATTTTTCTCCCTCCAGCAATAGGTAAATAGTAGGGCAGACTGGGTTCTTCAGCCTTGGGGAGGCAACTAGTCTAGGAGAAAGAAACCTCTGAATTCAAACCTGTTAAACTCCGCTTAGAAAAATTGACCTTGCGCCCTATCCTGCCCGAGCGGAGGTGTTGGCAAATGTATATTCCGGTCACTTGTTGGGGTAGTCTTAACTTTCTGAAGAGTTTCAGTTAGTGTATTCTACAGCCCCAGCCGACCGGACCATTTTCTAAAAAATGGTTTTGGTATTGGATAAGCCACGCGATTAAACAAAGAATCCAGAAACGAAAAGTTTTTTAAGGAATAGAACTTACAACTCCAAGGGCAGACACGCACATTCAAGCCAATACAAACGGTTTTAATTTATCTTTTTTATCGACTGCATCTGATTGTGAGTCTTTGGTTCTGGAGAACAAGGGAATGATTGTGAGTCTTTGGTTCTGGAGAACAAGGGAATGTTGAATACCCCTTTATAGTCATTATTCTCAGGTTCACTCTGGCTGGGATTGGTAGTACCCGTTAGGGTTCCATTTATGAATCAAAGAGACTTGCCTAAAAGTTATTCCTATTGCATATGATTACTTAATATATACCTGTAAATTATTTGTATTTAGAAAAGTTACAAGAAGTTGTAATTGGTTACAAATTTTTTACATTAGAATATTAAAGCCAAATAACAGTCTGCAAACAAATGAACATTATCAAAGAGAAAAAATACTCAAACTCATATAATTATAAGTATTAGTTACGTTTTATGGCATACTCCGCATTCCCCAAAGCTCCAGCATTACTGGAGCCTCAGCGTCAGATTGTTTAATTTCATATCCAGAACAATCGTTGGGGGAGTCTTACCCCTCTGTAGAAATGCAGTCGGTGAATTCTACAGCGCCAGATGACTGGGCCACGTTAAGAATCTTATCCCTCTACAGAGAAGCAGTTGGTGTATTCTACAGCACCAGCCGACTGGTCCATATAAGTATTAGATAGGACTGCATCCAACCATACAACTGTGAGCAACTTAATTGTATTTGATAGGAACACTCGAAACCATATAACTGTGTACAAATTATTTGTATTAAGAAGAGTCACTTGAAGCTATAATTGTTTACAAAAGATTTTTATTCATTACTTGAAACCATATCGCTGTGTTCAAACAAATTACGTATTTACGTACTTTTATTGAAATAATTACTTGAAACCATATAATTATTAGTATTAGAGAGAAATACTTGAAACCATGCAACGGTTCGGCAAAAGTGATGGACTACATCTTTGAAGTAAGAGATTTTGAACTCCAGTTGAGCGATAATGTTCATATGACCCCGAGAAAGGAATGAACCCACTTTATCACCACCGCATTTCTTCTACAAGGAGGGATTTTTTTTTATTAAAGAAGCCACGAAAGTTGATATCCCATTAAACAAAGAATCTAAACTAAAACATACAACTTAATGAAAATTATTTGTATTAGGTAAGAATAACTAATATCACACAATTAACTGTACGCAAAAAACAACCACTAAAAAATGTAAAGATGAATGTACAATGAATACAATTCCCTAACCTCAATGCATAGAATAAAAACAGATATGCTAATATCCCGTCAAAATCTATCTATCTCTTGTTCTTCATATCTATCTTTGGTTTCTTTGTTTAATGGCATATCAAACTTTGTAGGTTATTTAATACCAAAGCTATTCTCATAGAAGAACATTAGTGGAACTGTTTAACCCATAGCTGGGAGGATAAGGGGGTTCATACCTTTCCCAAGGGTATTTTCCTGAAAGTGAACGTCATAGCGCGACTGGAGTACGAACTCGCTTACTAGGATTCCGCAGTCCATCGCTTTAACCATTACGCCACGAAGACACCCCCACTTCATATCTATCTATCTATCTATCTCTTGTTCTTCATATCGATCTATTTGTCTTTTGTTCTTCATATAAAAACCCATCTCTCTATTTACCTATCTGTCTATTGTTATTCATTAGATCTATCTATCTATCTATCTATTTGTACAATGAATGCTATTCCCTAACCTCAATGTACAGAATAAAAATAGATATGCTAACATGCCATTAAAATCTATCCATCTATCAATCTCTTGTTCTTCATATCTACCTGTCAATCTAGCTTTCTATTTATCTATCAATGTATCTATCTGATTCTTGTTTCTCATATAAAAACTTATCAATTTATTTATCTGTCTATTGTTATTCATTCTATCTATCTATCTATCGTTCTTCATCTCAATCTATTTTTCTGTCAATCTATTCGTCTCTGGTTCCTCATATAAAAACCTATCTCTCAATTTATGTATCTGTCTATCGTTATTTATTAGATCTACCAGCCTGTCTCTTTGTTTCTCTTGTACTTCATATAAGACTTATCTATCTATCTATCTATCTATCTATTTATCTATTTCTTATTCTTCATATAAGACTTAACAGTTTTTCTTCAATTAAGATTTAACACATTTTAATAAAATAATAAGAAAGCCAAAAGCCATCAAATATGAAACTTTAATCATATTAATACGCAGATTTGACGCTTGGTTTTCTAATGATTTTTCTTGCCCAAGTAATTATTATTTACATTTCAGTTGTTGATTCCTTGATCCAATTTTCTTAATCTAATAACGACAATGTTTTTAATGACCTTCCATTGATTCCAAAGCCAAATTTTCTGTTGATTGTGATCGGTAAAATTAACTTAGGGCGAAAAGTATATAAAAGTTGCCACTGAAGTCGACAGAAAGCCACAATTTCTGGAATTCCAAATTCGATTAAGTAAAAGTTGATTGATTTGCAAAAGCTTAAAATAAGATATTGTTCTTTCATTGAGTCAAATATAAGAAATCTCTCAAGCACTCTTTGCTAAAAGTCTACGTAGATAATGTTTCCTGTGGAAAAGGAAAAGAAAAACATTGAAAAAATTGGTTGCCATTCTTTTATACCACTTCTTTCTTTATCTCTCTCTCTCTATATATATATATATATATATATATATATATATATTCCAGTCTATTCATAATCTGTTTATTCATCTTTGTATATCATACATTCATCTATCTCTCTCTCTCTCTCTCTCTCTCTCTCTCTCTGTATTTATCTATATATATATATTTATATGTATGTATCTTACTCTGCCTATTTCATCAATGTATCAATCCAAATATATATATATATATATATATGTGTGTGTGTGTGTGTGTGTGTGTGTATTTGGGCAGCATTTCTTTATTAATGCATATTTCATTGAACAATATAGACGTGTTTTGTCTACACATTTTTGTATATGTTCTTTCCAGTAGCCGAATTGATTTTACGGTGTCCAATGGGAACAAGTTGATGAAACTCCCATAGCTAATTGTTACTCTAGTACTTTCTACTCGATCTTGAGCCATCAGCAGGAGTGTGTATATTGTAAAAGAGATGTGACCTTTACATGTACATTACTACTTTGTAAGTGTTTATTATTTATACTGGTGTGTTGTTGTAGCGTTTTATACGTTTCTATAAGTAACAGCAGCAGCTAAAGTCATTTAAGTACATTAGTACTGGATTTGAAATTGATTCTATTGAGTTGTTTCATTCCGATATGGAGCGCCTCGAGAATTTGTCATTTTTGTTTGTTATTTTGTTGTTCTAATATTGTTGGGTTTTTGGTAAGAATTTTGCGAAACTCAGTTTTTGGGTAGGAATGTTCTTTTTACACGTTGTGCTATTGAAATGGTATCAGATAAATGCATAGTGAGTCGTCTCGATATGTTGTATAGTCTTTTATGGATTCATCAACGAGATAATCAAACATGATTTATGAAATTCAATTAACGAAACAAAATACACTTCTTTATAAAAATATATCCCTCTCTTTTTATTCACGAAAGGGGAAAACAGTTTGTGGTAAGTTTAAGAGATAGATGGAGAGACTTGTACTCAGAGAGGGGGATTTCTTTTTGCCCCATATCTTCTTCCTGGAGTCAGGGGGCGCCAACGCTTGCACTCCTTTGCAAGCCGTATCATCAGAGAAAACACTAACGCCTCTGATCGGCTGCATATCCCTGAATCGACTCTCGATTCTGACTGGACTGACTGTCTAAATCTGACCGCGTGGTTCACGTATTACGTGGTCTCCTTTCAGTTACACACCTGCTCGACCATCCTACCCCGACGTACTGCCGTCCCATCGTTTACTAATCACAATGTGACAGCTTGTCAAAGCACACGGGGTCACTAGGAACGAACCCAAAATCCATGTCAACAGTCATTATATAAGAGATAGGGTAGTTGAGGTGAAGTCAATGTATTTACTATTATTCTCAGAGACACAATCTCCTAAAGTATATTTAAATTGATATACAAAATTAGTGTTTTGCAAAACCCCAATCGAGGGGGAAGATTATTGTTGATAACTAAGTTGGAGGTTTTAAATTTGTTATAGTATATAAGTTTTATTTTTTATTAGGATCAGTGGGGAGTATATTTTTTTAATCAGAGTTTTAAAAATATTTTCACCTAATCTATAGGGAGGTGTCTTCGTGGCGTAATGGTTAAAGCGATGGACTGCAGAATCGTAGTAAGCGAGTTAGTACTCCAGTCGCGCTATTACGTTCACTTTCGGGTAAATACCCTTGGGGAAAGGTATGAACCCCCTTATCCTCCCAGCTATGGGTTAAATAGTACCATTACTGTTCTTCTAGGAGAATAGCTTTGGCATTAAATAACCTACAAAGGTTGATATGCCACTAACCAAACCTAATCTATAATTGTAGTGCATTTGGTTACGGTAGAAGAGTTTGATAAATTTTAGTTTATTGGTTGGAGTGTTTATTTTTTTGGCTGATATCTCTAATTGTACGTTTAATTTGTTCATCAACAATATTGATAGGGAACCCATTATTAAAGTATATTTAAATTGATATACAAAATTAGTGTTTTGCAAAACCCCAATCGAGGGGGAAGATTATTGTTGATAACTAAGTTGGTGAGAGTTTGTTTTATACTTTCTAATTCTTTATAAAATATTATTTTGGGGGAGGAGATTAGTTTTGTAAGGGGTATTAGATTATTAATAATTGCTTTTTTATATCGGTAAGGGCTTTGAGGGTACAGGAGTTGTTATTAGTGGGTTTTGTTTTTTTGTAAGTTGAGGAAGTGAAGCAATTATTATGGTAATTAGTTTCAATCAGAACATCTAAAAGGGAAATTTTATTATTTTGGTTTAGTTCATGGGTAAAATAAAGAACAGAATTTTTTTTTGGCAGATGTCTTGTGGCATGTTCATTTCATAGATATCATTAGTGAAAATAAGGATATCGTCGACATATCTTAGGCATATTGAAGGTTTTTTGAATCTAATAAAATATCTTATTTTCAAAGTCGGACATGTAGAATATATATATATATATATATATATATATATATATGTATATATATATATATGTATATATATATATATATATATATATATATATATATATATATATATATATATCACTGATAAATAATTACACCACCAACATTTTTTTGCGAAATGTTAGAACTCTTCTAAACCAAAGTTATAAGGAATTTATTGTTTCAAGTGGAAAATTATGCAACGAAAACTGATTGCTTTATTTCTAACCTTTACAGAAATGAAGCTCTCTAATCAAAAATTCTAAAAAATATTTTTAAAATAACATTTTTGATTCCATAATGTTCCACAAGATATAATAAAATCGTAGCCTTTGCGTTAGAAGAATATTAATTTTTTTATAAAAGAAATTGTTACAGGTGTTTTTTATGGGTAATACAACACACACACACACACGCGCGCACAAACATACAAACATGCACGTGTGGTATGTGTATAGTTTTCACTATTTATGAATAACGAGTGCTCAGTATCAGTGATAGACTATATATATATATATATATATATATATATATATATATATATATATATATATATATGAATCATTTAATTTAGCAGAGCGTACACATAGTCAACAGTGCTTGGTAACACTCAGTTTCTCGCCTATGCGTTACACAAATAGTATCACCTCTGTTCTTCTACATGGATGGCTTTGGTATTAAATAACCCATGAAAGGTTGATATTCCATTAAACAAAGAAACCAGAAACCAAACCTAAAATGAGACAATGAACCAGACCCCTTCTTTTTTAGACGAGGGGTTAGATGCTGTCTTTATTAACAACAACCTGAAGTGAAGTCCTTCAATATATGACCTTGCCATAACCGAACTTTAAAAGCAAGACATGTCGTTGCCAAATAACCGTATCATTAAGGCGGAACTGAATAGACTGATTTGTGACGATTAGGCAATTGGCCTCAGATGCAATATGGTGTTTTTTTGTTTGTTTAATGGAATATCAAACTTCTTCAGTTATTTAATGCCAAAGCCATCTGTCTAGAAGAAAAGTGGTGGTACTATTCAACCCATAGATTGGAGGATAAGGGGGATCATACCTTTCCCAAGAGTATTTGTCCGAAAGTGAACGTAATAGCGCGCTTGGAGTTTGAACTCGCTTACTGCAATTCCGCAGTCCAGCGTTTTTACCATTACACCACGAGGAGGACACCCTCAAGATAGTCTTGTAAATGATTAAACCGTAAACAATAAAATGTGATTTAATGAACTGAGTGCCGTCCCACAACCACTCATGCACCTGCTAACCGTGATCCAAAATCAAAGGTCCAACTCCGAGAACTCTAGCAGTAAGTGCGAGAAGCGGTCATACGAGAGTTGAGGTTTTTGAAAAGGCTCTGGTTGGGTTGGGTTTCGTTTCGTTTGGTTTTATGGCATATCAGCCATTGCAGGTTATTTAGTGCCAAATCCTCTTTATACATGTAGATCAAATATATGTGATTTGATTTGGTTGGGTTTTATGGCATTTCAACCTTTGTAGGTTATTTTATGCCAAATCCTATTCATATATATTAAATATATGATTTTAAGCACATTTTGTTGATAACATTTTAAACGAGCCTAACCTCATTTACTGCACATAGTCAAATGGTTTCAAGTATTTCTATCTTACACGAATAATTCTATCATGTTAGCACATTTATTTTGCTATTGTTAATACACACTTAAATGGTTTCAATTATAAATAATTTGTTGGCAGACAGTGAAGTGGTTACAAGTATTGCTTTTTAACACTAATTATTCTATTCAACATCATTCATTGATTTGTACACAGTTAAATGGTTCCAAGTATTGCTATTACATACTAACAATTCAATTAAACATCAGTTGTTTGTTTACACACAGTTAAATGATCAAACAGCTCTATTTCTAACAATTTTATTTAGCATAATTCATTTGTTTGCACTTAGTTTAAATGTGAAACAGTTTTATTTGACCCATAGATAGGAACCTATCACGTACTACCACTCCTAGTCAAAGTGAACTTGGAAGTAATGACAATAAAAGGATACTCCTCATTCCTAGAAGTGTTACAGGAGCTTCACCATCGGATTGTTGAGTGTCATATTACCAGGACACTCGATGGAGGGTTTTATCGCTCCACAGAGGTGCAGTCGGTGTATTCTACAGCTACAGCCGATTGGTTTAAAAAGGATCAGTCAGTAATCGGTATTGGAGAAGTAAAGAGCTTAAATTTTGAACCGAGCAAACCCTCCTTCCCATTGGGGGTGGATTACGAGTAATAGAACAAGTTGATCTTTCCACAGTAGCCTGAAAACTCCACTGCTATAACATCTCGTTACATTTATCTATGAACTCATCACGCATAATGTGCTATAACATTCATGTTACTTTCTCAATTGCCTCTTTCAGTTAACCAGTATGCATAACATTTAGATCAAAAACATACAAAAGTTCCCGTGGCGTAAAGAATAACGTAGTAGATAGTGACATCTTAGTAAGCGAGTTCGAACTCCAGTCGCGCTATTCCGTTCATTTTCGGACAAATACGCTTCGGAAATATAAGAGGCCACCTTATCCTGCAGTACCTCTATTGTTCTTTACGGCCACCTGCCTCCCATCACGAAAACTATCCAAGTTAGACGAACCAGATATGCAGGACACTGCTGGAGAAGCAGAGACGAGCTCATAAGTGATGTACTCCTATGGACCCCCACATATGGCCGAGCAAAAGAAGGACGACCAGTTCGAACATACATACAGCAGCAATGTGAGGATACGGGATATAGACCTAAGGACCTGCTGGAGGCGATGAACGATAGGGAGAAGTGGCGAGAGAGGGTCAGGGATATCCGTGCAAGCGGCACGACATGATGATGATGATTATTGTTCTTTTACAAGGATACCTTTGACATTAAATAACCAACAAAAGTTGATATACTCTTAAACATAGAAATCAAACCAAATCAAGAAGCCAAGTCGTCTGAGACTGTTGAATACACCGAGTGAATCCCAGCAGTGAGTTCAGACCCCACCCTCAACGAGTGTCCTGATATAACACTTGACCATCTGATAGCGAGGCCCCAGTCTTTGATCTTTGAGGAATGAAGAGTACCCTTTCATTTCCTTTACTTAAAGGTCTAAACTAACAACGAGTCGTAGTACCTGTTTGGGCCCCATCTATAGCTCAAAGATAGTTTTTTAATCATTTAATAGGCTTAAAAACATTTAACTATGTTCAACCAAATGATTAATATTGAATTAAATTATTAGTTTTATTTAGTTATGCTAAGACCCATTTAACTGTGTGCCAATAGAACTATTAAATTAATATAGCAATACTTAGAACCATTTAACTATGTGCCAATAGAACTATTAATGTTATATAGCAATACTTAGAACCATTTAACTGTGTGCCAATAGAACTATTAATGTTACATAGCAATACTTGGAACCATTTGATAGAGAGCAAATGAATGAACTTAACTCGTTTAAAAATAAAGTTACCGATAAACTATTCACTTAATATGAATATGTATAAAAAGGATTTGGCGTTAAATAATCATGTAGGGTTGATAAGCCATTAAACCCAATGACCTAACCTCTCATTGAAATAACCTATTGACATGCTCACAGCATTAAACATATAGAAGGATGTGCGCACACTCACACTTATATATATATATATATATATATAGTGATCCACAGACAGATCTGTTTCGTTCTATCAGAACTCATCAGTGTCGCTAGACATACTAGATTCCCGTAGCTGAGATCGAAACCCGGTTGACTCAAACGCCAATCCAAGACTCTACATCTATATATATATATATATATATATATATATATAAACCGCGCTAAATCTATTACTATAATTTTTCTTAAATACTGTAAGGGTTTGTTTCGGGTTAACGTCTTTTCTTCCATTTGTTTTTAGAGTAATTCATTTTCCTGTTTCAAGGCTGACGTATTTGAGACGAAAATTTCACATGGGAATCAAGATTGGTGGTACTATTCTCTAAGATAAAAAGAAAAAATCAGAAAGAACCTTCGTGATAAATGTTTTAAAGGTCTCAAATGTGGACAGCACAGGAGAAAAAAAATTAATGAGACATTTTACTGGTTTGTGATCAATCATCATTCAGACTGCTCATTGAATTAAGTGAGCACGATATAAATTATTCATGCCTTCATGTTTTTTCAATAATAATTCATTATTTATTATAAAAAAAGCAGCTAAGAAACCAAAAGCTACACATGAAAAGACAAAACAAAAAGAGGATTAAATGTTAAGTTGCAGAAACAACAGATTGCAGTAAACGAAAATATATAAGAGAAGAAATAGTGACAGCAGACGAGACTTTGACAGTAAATAAAAAAGATGGCGGGGTAAGAAAAATTGCATTATGGGAAAAGAGAAACTACAAATAGAAACAATACGATTGCATATTTGCCTAAGCTTTATACATATGGAATGAATATTATACTAATATTTTCGCGACACTTTTAGTAATAAATATTATTCTTGGTTTGGTTTGGTTTGGTTTAATGGCATATCTGTAATTACTTTCTCATTCTTTATTCTGATATAACCCTGTTGGCTGGGGTAGTAGAATGCGCCGACTGCATCTCACCGCTCAGCCGATCAGTATTGTCGGCAGCGATCGGTGCCGGCTGGTGTGAATTCGATGGAAGCCGTCTAGCATTTGTGATAGGTGGTCAGAAATCGATAAAGACTTGGCCTCAGGGGGCCGTCTCCATTCCTAGGTTTTACCTGCTTTGCAGAGTTAAGTTCATTACTCGGTGTCTGAGACGCCCCATTAGGGGAATGCCGACGGGGCCAAGAATTTTTGTTCCTGCCTAGCCGAAGTTTCGAGCTGTATGTGGTCCCCATTTTAAAATGAAGTACTACATTTCAGCTTGGTGGAAAGTCAGATAGATACCGGCCGACAGCATCTCTGCGGAAAGGTACGTGCCCCACCTCCAACGAGTATCCTGGATATGACACCAAGCCATCTGATGGTAAGGCTCCAGTCCTGAAGCTCTGGGAATGTAGAGTACTCCTTCATTGCTAATACTTTCAGGTTGACTCTGGCCCGAAGTGGTAGTTGTTGTTGTTTGTTTATTTGGGCTTTGTGGCATATCAACCTTTGTAGGTTATTTTATGCCAAATCAATTTTATGCAAATAAATAGTTCTATTTTAAACAATTCAGTTTAGCATTAGTACAGTTCAATTGTCAAAAACACTTCTATTTCAATCCATTCTGTTTCGTCGAACAGTTCTAATTAAAACAAATCAGTTTAGAATAAGTATAGTTTTCGTTTACTCACAGTTAAATGTCAAAAACAGTTCCATCTCAAGCAATTCACTTTAGCATAAGTACATAGTTTAGTTCTATTTAACTTCTAGATAAGACCCTATCAGATGCTACCACTCCAGGTCAGAGTTGACCTGAGAGCATTGCAATAAAGAGGTACTCCAGCATTACTGGAACCTCACCATTAGATTGTTTAGTATCATATACAGGACACTCGTTGGGGGTCTTACCCCTCTGCTGAAAAGCAGTCGGTATATTCGACAGCCCCAGCCGACTGGGTAACCGGAGTGGCAATACCTTTTAGGGTCCTATCAATGGATTAAAAAGAATTGTTTAACCATTAAGGGTTTTCGGACTATTGTCTTCATAGTTATTTCCACAACGTTTCGGTCAATATGTCCTCCGGCCTTCATCAGGTGTTTGTCAAACTCAGGAACTTTCACGGAACTTCGAACTACGTCCTTTATTGAATTCATGGGGGTCGCCTGTTCTGTTTCCGTTAGCCATAACCGGGTACAAGTGTTAGGTATTCCTGTATTGTTACTAGCCTGTAGTGAGGATTGAACCTGCAACCTCTATATGATTGTTTCCTTAGAAGCTTAGGGAAGCAACGCCTATAACCGTTACGCCATGTGTCCTGCTGGAAATTCAGAATGAATTTTTGGGACTTATAAACTTAATGTTTTAACCTGACTAGAATTACTACTATTATGTACCATATTGTTTTCAACTCTATACTTGGTCTACTCAGCAGGTCATTGTAGCCCAACATATGTGCTGATTCCTTAAGGCGTCTAATCCACCAATGTTCAGCCCTTATATATATATATATATATATATATATGTGTGTGTGTGTGTGTGTGTGTGTGTGTGTGTGTGTGTGTGTGTGTGTGTGTGTGTGTGATTTGTAAACGAATTTGCTGCTAGATCATTTTTAAAAGGAGCCAGAACTCATTTGTTTTCATGCGGTTTAATGGTTTCAAATAATTCTAACACTAATAATTCTATTGAATATTAATGATTTGTTTGCACATAGGGAACTGGTTTCACTATTAATGGTTTCCAGAAATACTAACAAATCAATCTAACATCGGCTAACTTTTACGCCATAATTAAATTGTCAAACACAGTAATTTTTCCCCTAGAAGTGACCCTAACTCCGGGTCAGAGTGGATCTTAGGATAATTCACATTCCTCAAAGGGTACTTGATGCCACCTTGTTTAATACTCAGCTTTATACGGTAAGGGCCCAAGATAAAATGGAGCAATCCAGGAAAAGGAGTAGGTCACCCTCGACTAAGGTCACCAACTTTATTCATTTATTTATTGTTTATTGAAAATCCTCCCTGATTCCAGCGAATATCTTAGAAACTTCTTTTGCGATAAGAAAAGCTGTATTTCTTTCGAATGTTTTTCAAGTCTAAAGCAGCCCGGTTGGCTTAGGCTGTAGAATACACCGACTGCATCTCTGCAAAGAGGTAATATTTCCCACTCCAAACGAGTTTCTTAGATATGACATTAAACAATCTGATAGTAATGCTGGAGCGTTGGGGAATACGGAGTATTCCTTAGTTGCCATCAATCCCAGGTTCACTCTGGCCTTGAGTAATAGTACGGGATAGGCTCCTACCTATGGGTCAAATAGAACTGTTTGAAATTTAAACTGAGTGCAAACAAATGACTTATGCTGAATTGAATTGTTAGAAATAGAACTGTTTGATCATTTAACTGCGTGTAAAAAAACGACTGATGATTAATTGGATAAATAAGGATTTTCGAATAAAATAATTACTGTTACTTGAAACCTTTTAGCTCTGTGAAGATCAATGAGTCTTAGGCTCTTTTAAAAATGGTATCAACAAAATGTGTTTACAAATCATATATATTTTATATGCATAAAAAGTATTTGGTATTAAATAACCTACAATGGTTAATATGCCATCAAACCAAACCAAACCAAATAATGTATATTTAACATATATGTTTAAAGAGGATTTGGCATTAAATAACCTATAATGGTTGATATGCCATAAAACCAAACCAAACCAAATTATGTATATCTAATATATATGTTTAAAGAGGATTTGGCATTAAATAACTTACAATGGTAGATATGCCATAAAACCCAACCAAACCAAACTAAACCTGCCCAGTTGGCTGGGGCTGTAGAATACACTGACTACATCTCTGCAGAGAGGTAAGACTCCTCCAACGAGTGTCCTAGATATGACACTTAACAATCTGATTGTGAAGCTCTAGTAATTCTGGAGCTTTGAGGAATGCAGTGTACTCCTTCATTACCTTCGCTCCCAGCTCCATTATAGCCTGGAGTGGTAGCACCTGATAGGGTCCTATCCTTTGCTCAAAGTGAATTAAACTGTGTAATTATACTCAACTGAATTGTTTGAAATTAACTGTATTTTCATTTAACTGTGCTAAACAAAAATGAATACTTATACTAAACTGAATTGTTTGAAATATAACTGTTTTTGACATTTAAACTATGTACTTTTGCTAAACTACATCATCATCTCGTGCCTCTAGCAAGGATTTTCCTGACCCTTCTTCGCCACTCTCATGCCACTTGTCTCTGTTATCAATCGCTTTCGTCAGGTGTTCTAGTCTACACTCACCTGCAGTCAAGCGGGAACCTGAAACAGGCGTTGGTTCCTTAAGCTTCTAAAAGAGACAATCATCTGAAGGTTGCAGGTTCAATACGGAGTAACAATACTGGAATACTTAGTACTTATACCGGTTATAGTGAACGGAATCAGAACAAGCAACCTCCGTGGATTAAATAAAGGACGTGGTTCAAAGTTCTGTGCAGGCTCCCAAGTTCGACTAACATCTGAAGAAGGCTGGAGTACATATCACCCGAAACGTTGTGATTATAACAATAAAGATGAATACAATAATCCAAAACCCTGAACGATAAAAATCAAAAAGCGTCTTCAAAAATTCAGACAACTAACAGCATGTTTTAGTCCAAAATATTTTTACAAATAAGCTAAACTGGTTTTCCACAATGATATTGAGTCGAAAAGAATGTCCATTTAAGTAATGTATAGTAAATTATGGTTTGCAGCAACATGGCTTCCTGTTGATTATTGTTTATTGATTGACTTCTTCTCGATATGATCTCTCTTTCCTTCAACGGGGATAAATTTTACGTTTAAAACTTCTTCTATATCCTCTAAGCATGTAAAATAAATTCGATAGTTTAAATCAGTAGTTACCAATCTTTGGAAGTCATGCCTCACCTAAGCATCTCAAAAATTTTGATGCTCTCTCCCCCCACCACACAATGACATAATTTTTTGGCCATGTACTTTGCTGTAGTCTAATGGCTTCGGAGAGAAAGAAAGCTAAAGTTTGAAACGAAAGTGAAATGGCGGTCCTAAGTCAAAGAGATGAAAAAGATTCCTGTATATTAGATATTATTTATTGTTGTAGAAAGCCACAACACTTAACATATAGTAAATAAAATTTTCCCTCCAAACTAGGATATTAATTACAATGTGTTAAAAAGTACACCGACCCAACATCTTCCGTTTTGTTTTGTTTAAAGAAAAACATTGTAGCTAATTTTTATTTCTTGATTATTAGATTATTCTCTCTAAAATAAAAACGAAAATATAATTTGGATTTCAGAGCAGAATATAGTCAATGACTTTTATTATTTATTAGTGTTTCTTTCATCTTAATTTAATTTGGTTTTTATAGCTTCGGAAAGAACAAAAAAGCTGATGTTTGAAACGGAAGTGTAATAGCGGTCATAAGCTGTGATGATAAACTTAGAATATTTATCCCGGTCAAATTTTTGACCATTTTTGCCTTAGCTATAAATACAAGAGAAATGATATAGACTGAAAAGAGGTCTTTCGTACTGCCAGACGCGTGTGGGCTTCAGCCTTGGGACCGAACCCACCTAAAAAACGGCCTTGTGCCATATTCGTGCGTTGTTGAAACGTATGATAAATAATCAGAGGTCTTTCGTACCAAAAGACAACTTTCTATCCCCACCGTTTGAGTGTCAATAAGGCTTTACAGAGTTGAGATGCTTTTATAATAAACTTTATTTAGTAGATCTACCGTACATACGTAATTATTCATGTACATACAAGGTCTGTCTAAAATGTAATGGCTCTGGGTGTTCTGTGTAAACTATAGGCAAAAGAAGGATAAGCAGATTGCGTTCCCATCAAATATGTTATCTTCAGAGTATGTAAATGTCGTCTTAACTTTCTGCAACTTTTGCAATTTTTTGCTTTTGTTTAAAACTTTTTTTCAAATTTTTCAGCAATGAGTACAGAGGAAAGAATAAACCTGAAATTCTTAGTTCGACTGAGGAAAACTCCGTCACAAGCCCTCGAAATCTTTCAACAAGTGTACGAAGATAACATCAGCTCACACATACATGTCTTTGAGAGGCACAAGAGGTTCAAAAGAGGAGCGCGAGTTGGTGAAAGATAAATCCAGGAGCGTGAGGCAATTTTATTATGCAGATAAACAGTACGTACGTAATTGCTCATGTAAACGCAAGATCTGTGAAAAAAGAAACAGCACTAGATATGCTGTGTGAGCTACGGGCGAAAGAGGGATACATGGATTGTATTATCATCAAACATTATATCTCGGGAGGAAATAACTAGCAGTTAACATCTAGCGAGTAAGGCAGGTTGTGTCTGGTGATTGTCGGTTGACTGTTCGAATGATCGCAAGTCAGCTGGACATGAAAAAAAGATGTGTTAGGAAGATTATCACCGGAGATTTCGGCATGTCTGAAAAGTAAGAGGACTAGGAGTTCTAAGCATCCGAAGCTTCCCTATTCATCTTATCTTACTCCATATGATATTTTCTTTTCCTCAAGCTCAAGAGGATCATCAAGGGGTCTCGTTTTGAAGGTGTGAAAACCATCAAGAGAGCCGTAGTGGCGGAGCTGAGGAGCATCCCAGAAGAATCCTTCCAGCAGTGAATAGAAGCGTTGTGGAGAAAGAATGGGAAAGGGCATTTGATATTTGACGGGAAATCGATGTAGTTTGTTGTTTGGAATTTAAATGAATTGTTTGTGACACCATTCCTATTACTTTTTTTGAAACACCTCGTATATATACACACAGATATTACAATGTATGCATTCAGTATATACACCGTATGTATAAATTTACGAACACATTCATACGCACACTCACAAGAAAAATTCACAGTCTGTAACTTATTATCTTATTGCTCCCTTTAAAAATCAAGTTCTTCTAGTGCCTCACTTTGGGAATTACTGGTTAAAATGAAACCTATTGGATGTATCAAGAAGACAGAAAAACAAACTCTTTCCAATTATTATAGATTTTAAAGGATATTTTCTTGTTACAACTGTTAATATGGCTATGTTCGTGTGAGTACTTTGTTGATCACATTTATTTACAGAAGAGGTGTTGTGGATAAAGTGGTGGACTGTGATATTGTAGTAAGAAAGTTCGAACTCCAATCTCGCTATTATATTCACTTTCAGACTAATCCTATTTACCAACCCCTCCGCTCGGGCAGGATATGACACAAGGTCTATTTTTAAGCGGAGTTTAACGGGTTTGAATTCAGAGTTTTCCTTCTCCTAGACTAGTTGCCTCACCAAGGCTGAAGAACTCAGTCTGTCCTACTATTTACCCATAGCTGGAGGAAGAATAATTGGATTCATACCTTTCCCAAGAGTATTAGTGCTATGTGAAATGCAATCAGTCTCGTCCAGGATTTGAACTCGAGTCGCCGTGTCCATTTCCTACGACGATAACCATTACACCACGGGTACCTCCACTTTCAGACTAATACCCTTGGGAAAAGTAGGAAGCCCCTTATACTCTCCAGCTATGAGTTAAATATTATCACTTGTTCTTCTACAAAGATGGCTTTAGCTTTATCAACTTGCGAAGGTTGATATAGTATTAAACAAAGGAACCAAACCAAAACATTATTTTCACGTTTTATAAACAGCTTTCTTTCAAGTTCATTAGAAATTTCACGTTTTATATCACGTAAATATAAAAAAGTAAAAAAAAAAAACTTTGAGTTTTCTATTTTATACCAGACAGTAAAAATAAAATAAATGATCAATACAAAAAAATAGAACAAAGAAATACAAAAGCAAAAAAGAAAAATTACCAATATAAAAAAAACAAAACATTTAGCCTCAGGCCGGATCTTCTTGAATTTTTATTTATCTCTAATATCAACGTCTACATCATCAGACTGACAGGTATGCTTATTTAGGCTTGTCTAAATGTGTAACATCATATTCTTTTTTTACTTAGAGAAAATATTTGAAAAAAAAATCTTTTATCTCTGAAACACTAATCTTCGGAAACATTTCCTTTTTCTTCATTTTTAGTGATTAGTAAAAACGTTCCAGTTATTTTCTTTGTGTTTCCTGGTTTGTTTGTTTTTGTTTTTTTTTGTTTTTTTTTTTTTTGTTTATTTATGCTTTTTCCCATTTTCTTTTTAGATATTATCCTTGAAAAAGATGTATTTTAAAGAAAACTTTGATTTTATCATGTACCTACTAACCTCGAACGTTTGAGATTTGTTTGAAAGACATAAAAAAAAAGAAAAATGAGGTTTCGTTTAGCTTATGTTTAACAGTATATCAATTCCTTACGGGTTATTTAATTCAAGAATTCTATTATAATCATAACTATATTTTCGATGTTCCATTTAGCATTTTCTTATATTGCGCTTTATTTTTCTATTGTACCGGCTCTTTGAACTAATGTTTCTAGTGTTCGTCAATCGGCCGGAAGATCATGGGTTCAATCCCAGGTCGCGTCATACCAAAGACTTTTAAAAATGGTACTTGATACCTCCTTACTTAACACTCAGCATTATAAGGTACGTATCGAGGGTAAAGTGGGGAAATCCAGGGAAACGAGTAGCGCCCTCCCCAACATCTCGATGTAGTAGCTATTGGAAAGGGAGCCTTCTGGTCGCCCTTGACTACGGTCGCCAACTTTACTTTAACTTTATTTGTCTATTATCATTTGTTCGCATAATTATGATATCAAGTATTCCTATCTAATACAAATATGATTTAGACACTGTTGTATGGCTTCAAGTATTCCAATCTAATACTGATATTCTATACACAATCATATGGTTCAAGAAGCTATTTCTATGCAATAATAATCATTTGTTTGCTCACAGTTGTATGGTTTCAAGTGACAAATAATCATAATCCTAAGTAAACAATTATAGCTTCAAATAACTATTCTTACTATAGCTAATTTGCGCAGAGTTAAATAGTTTCAAGTAACTAATAATAATTATTAACTTTAATAATAATTTATGACTGAAAGTAACTATTCTTAATTAAAATTATTTTTATACAATTATATTGTAATATAATCAACGTTGGTAATCAATTATATTAGTTAATTATTTTATTTGTGGTGATAAATTGTGGGTTGGCTAAAATCTTTAAGTTGAAGAGTAGGTCGCATTGAAAAGGTCGTCTGCGTGCGCATACAACGACCTGATTTTAGCTCATGTCAAAATAGGGTTTTATTTTGAAATCGGAGTTGAAGACAGGATGCTGAAAAATAAACATTCCGTCGCTCGAAGTCAGGATAAAATAACGTAACATTGAAAGTTTATGACCTTTTCTTATCATCATTAGTCGAAGAGTACAATAAAGATATTATATAAGTAGGGGAATTTGGGAGTTCATTGAGTCAGGGCAGTTGGTCAGAGAGAATCAATGTATTAGTCTGAGCTGCACTCTTGAGGGTGAAGTGCCGGCCGGGAGAGAAAAGTGAAGTCGGTATTTTGTTTCGTCAACCACCAATGAATTGCACTAAGTTACATAACGGTACTAAGTATTCTAATCTAATACAAATTATTATAAACGGATATATTTGACCTATAAATTGGACACAAATACGTTCGACCGTTTCGGTTTAGAATTGATCTGAGAGTAACGGCTATTAGGGGTCATTCCACACTCTCCAAAGATCTCAGAACTGGAGCCTCACTATCGGATGCAGTTTAGTGACATACCCAGGACACACTGTTTGGGAAATGGGTCACACTTGTATAGAGTTGTAGTCGGTGAATTCTAAACCTTGTCAACAAGACGAAAAAGATTCCTGTATATTATATATTTACAAAGTCCAGATTATTGTAGAAAGCCACAACACTGAACATATATTAATGAAAAAATTGCCTTCGAAACTACGATGCTATTTACTGTGTTAAAAAGCTCACCAACTTGACATCTTCCATTTTTATGCTTAAAGAAAAATATTGTAACTATGTTTTATTTCTTGATTATTTGATTATTCTCTCTTAAATGAAAAAGGAAAATATTGTTTGAATTTTTGTGCAAAAATATTGTCAATGACATTTATTATTTATTAGTGTTTCTTTCATCTTAATTTAATTTGGTTTTTATTGCAACTCCGATTTTGTTTTATTTTTGTTAGCGAGGAGCGTCAATTATAAATCACAAAACGGCTTCGGAAAGAGATGTACTAGACTAAACGTTGGAGTCGATCGCAAGTTTAGCCATGAAATATGGGAGTCATTCAATAAATTGGCGAATCTTGCCTTAGATGTATCAAGGGTAAAGTGGAGCAATCCAGGGAAAGGATTTGAACTCTCTCAAAAATCTCAGTGCAGTAGCTCTTGAAAAGGGGGCCTTCTGGTCGCCCTCGACTACGGTCGACAACTTTACATACTTTGTACCGGCTCATTGGACTAGATGGAAGAGTGTTCATCAATAGTCCAGGAGACCGGGGTTCAATCTCAGGTCGCGTCATACCAGAGACCTTAAAAATGGTACTTGATACCTCCTTGCTTAACACTCAGCAATATAAGTTACGTATCAAAGTGGAGGAATCCTGGGAAAGGTGTAGCGCCCTCCCCTACCCTTCGGTGTAGTAGCTATTGAAAAGGGAGCCTTCTGGTCGCCTTCGACTACAGTCGCCAACTTTACTTTACTTATTTAGCAGTAGGAAGCACTGATTATAGTCGCACCTTTTCTATGGAAATCAATAGGAATGGGTCATTTCATATCAGCAGTGCATACCGTGATCTCCACCACCAGAGATCGAACCGGCAACTCCAGAATGCAGAAACTGAACTTTTACCAATGGGCCACCATTCATGCCACACATAAGCGATGCAAGATCAACTAGTCATGATAAGAAAGCACGCCCATAATGTATCTTGAAAGTAAGTTTTTTTCTTACAGAGGACACGACCACCTCTAGAGCTACGTCTTCCCAAGTCGGTGTTGTTCATTCGCATAGACTATAACCTCATGGTATGCACTGCTGATTAGACCAAAGAAGGTCGAAACAGCTTTTCAGTGTTCTGTATGTCGCTTGTGGGTATTTGCCTGATTTGCTGGTCATGGTAATTTAATTAATATAATATCAATTTCCCTTATTATTTATATATATATATATATATATATATATATATATATATATATATATATATATATATATATATCCGTATGTATAGTGTAATGTTGTCCAAAACGCTACTGGTACAACGTAAAAACTCAGATAAGCTTTTACATAGACTCGAGGAAAAAAGACAAGAAAGAACTAAAAGTCAGGATGTGGCTGCTATATTCGAAGTTGATCTAGTCTGTCCTACTATTTACCCATAGCTGGAGGGAGAATAATTGGATTCATGCCTTTCCTAAGGGTATTAGTGCTATATGAAATGCAATCAGTCTTGTCCATTTCCTACGACAATAACCATTACACCACGTGTATTTTGACGTGTTGAGAGATAGATCTAATGGTTTGGTTTGGTTTGGTTTTTATGACATATCAACCATTGCAGGTTATTTAATGCCAAATATTGTTTATACAAATATATCAAATATATATATGATTTGTAAACACATTTTGTATATAATATTCTTAAACGAGCCTTAGATCTTTTTTGCATACCGTTAAATAGTCTCAAGTATTGCCATATAATCGTCACAATTTAACATATTTGTTTATACATAGTTTGTTCTATTTAACCTATTGTTAAGAACATCTCAGGTGCTACCACTTCTAGTCAGAGTGAATCTACGAGCTATGACAATGATGGGGTACTCCACATTCGCTAAATCTTCCAGCCCGGAGCCTTGATATCAGATTGCTTAATGTCATATCCAGGACACTCATGGAATGGAGGCTTACCTCTCTGCAGAGACGCAGTCAGCGTATTCTAAAGCCTCAGCCGACTAGTGACTGCTCAGTGAAGCGTTAAACATCTCGATGGAGTCGAAGTAGTTAGGCCAGGTACTTACTTTATCGAAGAAGCAGTTGCATTCTAAAATGCCTTAACCAGTATTTCGACGAGTTCTTTTTCTTACCTCAAGTAAGATTCTTTTTATCCGTAATTCAAACTCGTACTTGTTCTAATTGTACTCGCTATAGAAATGTAAAAACTTGTCGTTGTGTTTGTCATTTCATTATTCGTTTCATCGAAGATGGCACTAGTTGAGGCCAAAGATTCTTGGGAAAAATAAATATTGTTTAAAAAACAATAACCCCTACCATCATTACTTAAACCCATCTCTTCTTTCCTCCCTATTCTTCCCTTATCTGCCTCTTATCTTTAGACCTTTTCCCTCTCTTTATACCTTTATTTTCTCCTTTATTTTTCCTATTTCCTCAATTGCTAAAATGTAGAAATGCTCAAAAAATGTTTAGTCTCAAGAAGTTCTTCTGTGAATAAAGAACCAAATATTACCACTAAATATTACCACTAAACCCGTTGTAAGTGTTTTATCTATCCACTTTTCCACCACTTATATATCATCATCATCATCATGTCGCGCCGTCTGCGCGGATATCCCTGACCGTCTCTCGCCATTTCTCCCTATCACTCATCGCCTCCGGCAGGTCTTCAGAATTACAACCCGTGTCCTCACATAGCTGCTGTATGTAGGTTCGTGCTGGTCGTCCCACACTTGCACATCCATGAGTGGGGGTCCACAGGAGTACATCGCTTATGAGCTCGTCCTTGCTTCTCCAGCAGTGTCCCGCGTGTCTGGTTCGTCGAACTTGTATAGTTTTTGTGATGGGGGGCAAGTGTCCGTATAGTTGGAGTCTCGTGGGGTGTTGTCGCCAGGACTTGTTTAATACTGCTCTCAACATTCTTGTGTAATTTCCGTCCAGCCTCCTCTCCAGCCGCTTCGTAAGCGTCCATGTGGTGCATCCATATAGCAGTATCGACACAACCGCTGCCTGGAAGAAACTGCGTTTCATTTTATCTGTTAGGTCCGACTTCCATATGATCGAGAGCCTATCGATAGCTGTCCATGCCTTCGTCAGTCGTGTGTCGATGTCCTTCTCGGTTGATGAGACGCTGCTTCCTAGGTAGGTGAATTTGTCGACTAGTTTCAGAGAGGCTCCGTCTAGTGTGGCAATGTTGCCTGTTTGGTTGTAACACATATATTCGGTTTTGTTTGCATTGACATGTAGGCCAATGCCAGCTGCAGCTCGTTCCAGACTATGTAGTAGTGTCTCTGCTTGATTAGGCGTATTCGCTAGTAACGCCAAGTCATCAGCGTAGTCGGCGTCCGTGATTGTTTTTGCGGGGTACCTTTTGCTTCTTCTCTTAGTCAGCTCAAAGCCATTTTCTCTGATTTTGTCGATCGAAGTCCTAAGCACATAGTCTAGACAGATGATAAAGAGGTACGGGGCTAGTGTGTCTCCTTGTAGTACTCCTGCAACAATGTCGAAGTATTTCGTGTCTCCATCTGGTGAACGTACTTTTACTTTGGTGTTTCTGTAGAGAATCATTATCGCTGCTACGGTTTCTTTTGGTAGGCCGTAAGCTAGTAGGATTTGCTCCATCTTCCCTCTGTGTATGGAATCGAAGGCCTTGGTAAAGTCGACAAATAGTAATGTCGCCTGTAAGTTTTTTGCCCGAACGCCTTCCAGGATTCTACGGATGGTCAGTATTTGTGAGGTTGTGGATCTATTTCTCCGGAAGCCATTTTGGTTTTTCCTAAGGATGTTTTCCATTTTGGGTTCTATGCGGTTTCGTAGTAGGGCATTGTAGATTTTGGCTGCTATGGATGTAAGTGTTATCCCTCGGTAGTTCTTGGCTAGTCCGAGGTCGCCTTTTTTAGGGAATGGAAGGATGCATCCCTTCGTCCATCGTTCTATCCTATTTTGACTATAGACTGCGTTGCATTGCCGGAGCAGTATATCGTCGAATTGTCTCGTCTTCCACACTTCTGGGGGGATCTCGTCTAGCCCCGCCGCTTTCCTATTTTTAATTCTTCTGAGAACCGTGTCGAGTTCTTCTTTGGTGAAAGGACCTAGTTTTACGTCTAATTGCTTACTAATAATTCTGGTGATCGGTTCATCCGTTATTTCCGGTGGGTTTCCTAGTAGATTTTTGAAATGCTGTTCCCACAGTTTTATTCTTTCTTGTTGGCTTGCAGCTTTCAATTTTGCTTTGGCTGTGCTCTTTCTTCCACTTACTTCGTTTATTGTTTGCCAGGCTATCCTGGATTGCCTATCTTCCACCGAGTCTCTAATCTTATCTATCTGATTTTGTACGTATTCTGCCTGTTCTTTTAGGTATATTCCTGTTAATTGATGTTGCGCCTTTTCTAGTTCTCGTGCATTTGTATTTGTTGGGTTCTGTTGATAGTTTTTGGAGGCAGTCTTCACAAGTGCACGTTTTTCTCTAGCCGCTAGCGTTTCCCAAGGGACTCTATATTTAGTTCTAGGTTTTGTTGGAATACACTTTTCTGCCGCCTCCAGGTGCGCTTCTACAAAATTTTCATATTCGTCATTTGGGGTGCCTTCGCGCCATCAGCACGGATATCCCTGACCCTCTCTCACTACCCCTCCCTATCGACCATTGCTTCCAGCAGGTCTTCAGGCCTACATCCTGTATCAGAATAGAGCTGCGGTATGTAGGTTCGAGCTGGTCGTCCTACCTTTGCTCGTCCATGTGAAGGATGTCCACTTATGAGCTCGTCCCTACTTCTCCAGCAGTGTCCCGCATGTCTGGTTCGTCTAATTTTGATAGTTTTCGTGATGGGTTGTAGCGGCAGTACAACTGCTGCTTTGTGGGGTGCTGCCTCCAGGAATTGTTCAATATTGCTTGCAGCATTATTGTATATATATATATATATATATATATATATCATGATTCAATTTTAATAACTATTTTTTCCACATCTTATTATGAATTGTTACTTTTTTCTCTTTTCAGTTTCATCTTCTAGCTATTTCTTGTTGGGTATCCTCATGACATAATGGTTAAAGCGCTGGAATGCGGAATCGTAGTAAGTGAATTCGGACTCCAGTCGCGCTACAACGTTCACTTTCGGACAAATTCTCTTGGAAAAATATGAACCCTCTTATCCTCGCAGCTGTTCTTTTGAAGGATAACTTTGGCATTAAATAACCTACAAAGGTCGATAGGCCATTAAACAAATCACTATTTCTTGTCTTGAATTCTGTATTGAAAACTTTTAAATTTTCTCAAGATTACATTATCACTCAGCTTAAAATATGAATCCAATTATTCTCCCTCCAGCTATGAATATCAAGAGAAGAAATAATTGGAGGTGCCCGTGGTGTAGTCGTTATCGTCGTAGGAAATGGACACGGCGACACGAGTTCAAATCCTGGACGAGACTGATTGCATTTCACATAGTACTAATACCCTTGGGAAAGGTATGAATCCAATTATTCTCCCTCCATCTATGGGTAAATAGTAGGACAGACTAGGTTCTTCAGCCTTGGTTAGGCAACTAGTCTAGGAGAAAGAAAACTCTGAATTCAAACCTGTTAAACTCCGCTTAAAAATTGACCTTGTGTCATATCCTGCCCGAGCGGAGGGGTTGGTAAATAGGATCACCCAGCTTAAAAACAACGTCCATTTTATGTTATTCATTATTTCTCTATCAATATCTCAACGATTTAACAATAGTATTAAACCATTTTATATCCTTCTTCTTCAATTATTATGTTAACATCTGAACATTTTTTCTTTTCTTTTTATTCTGGAAATAGGTCGCGTTTATAAACTGCAGGTGTATTTTGCTGAACATAAGAAGACATAAAAACGACTTACATGGAAAACACTCCTAAATCGACATTTACTAATTCATGATGATTGCGGTACAAGGACTTTGAAGTGAATGTTAAGGAGTGTTATCAGCTGTAAACTACTTGATATCTATCATCAAGACAAAAAGCTGCTGACTCGTTTAATTATTCCTTACTTGTTTGAGTTACTTATTTGCGGTTCCATCAACACGTGATGGCAGTTGCCGAGTTCACACCTTGGCTTAAGTTTTGCTCACTTCGAACAGTATTGACTGCATCTTTCATAATTGATATGACTGCCTTTTAGTCATATTCTCTTATATATATATATATATATATATATATATATATATATATATATATATAAGCTACTTGAAATCAAAGTGTAGGCATATTGATACATTTCTGATGACTCATTTATCTCTGGTCTTATTCTATGTTTATTCTCCGTTTCAAAAATTGATGCCACTCAGACTCCACTGGAAGCCTAACAGCTAACGCTGACGTAATAAAAAAAATTTGCAAGACGAAAAGTATTTGTGTTATAGGGGATATTAAAGTGCAAGCAGACCACTGAGTGAGTGTGAAGGAAGGCAAAAAGCTGGAAAGTACTTGTAACTTGCGAGACAACAGAAAAGAACTTTGCAATTTGGGAATTGTACAATAAGAACGAACCCCAATGGAAAATCATCTGAGGGAACATTAAAGCACTAGAAAAAATTAACAAGGAGGCTTAAAAGAGACCTGGAGAACTGAGGAGATGTTCTATCCTTCTAACTTAAGTGTTAAAAAATGTAGTAGCTGTAGTTATTGTACTACTACTACAACTTCACTGCTCGCAAGATTTTCCCGCCAACATTCTCTGGTAGTCTTTCAAAGTAGCCTGAGTGATTGCAAGTCTTCCTATTCCTTCAGGATTTTGCTCAGTATTCTATCTGATCTTAACGATGTTGTGGTCGGGATGGTCTCGATTTTTTCTCCGATTTCCAATTCCTCCAATCTTTTTTTCAAAGCAGTAGGGGACCGTTTTCTTTTTCTTTTCTTTTTTTCTTTCTTTCCGCCTCCGCTTGTGGGGGATGTTCTCGTGGTGTAATGGTTAAAAGCGATGGACAGCGGAATCGTAGTAAGTGAGTTCGTATTCCAGACGCGCTATTATGTTCACTTTCGGGCAAATACCCTTGGGAAAGGTATGAACCCCCTTATCCTCCCAGCTATGGATTAAATAGTACCACTACTGTTCTTCTAGGAGAATAGCTTTGGCATTAAATAACCTTCAAAGGTTGATATGCCATTAAACAAACAAACATTCAAACAGAGCCTCCGCTTGTTTTATGGTATCCACTTCCAATGTTCTAATGTACTTGTAATTTCGTAGAATACGCCGACTGTACCTCTGCAGAGGTGTAAGACCACACCAACGAGTGTCCTAGATATGACTCTAAACAATCTGAGGATGAGGTTCAAGTGATGCAGGAGCTTTGGGGGATACGGAGCACCCCTTCATTGCCTTTGCTCTCAGGTCCACTCTGGCCCGGAATGGTAACACCTGATAGGCCCTATCTATGGGTTAAATAGAACTGCATACTTATGCTAAACTTAATTGTTTGAATTGAACTGTTTGACTAAACTAAATAGCTTGAAATAGAACTATTTTTGACAATTAGACTGTGTATTCATGATAAACTGAATTGTTTGAAATAGAACCGATTATTTGCATAAAAATGGATTTGGGGTTAAATAACCTATAAAGGCTGATATGCCATAAAACCCAAACACCCAACTAACCAACTTGTAATTTCCCTTCTCTCCAAGCGTTCTGAATCTTTTTGATTTAGCAGATCTATTCCTTCGGTCGTTTTTTTCCCCTATTTTTTTTAATTATAAGAATGGCAGCTTTTCCGATGCCAAATTCTATTCCTATATCTTGGCTATATATTCTTATTATTTGAATTGTAAGCGTTGTATAACAATACTTGAAACCGTGTAAATGTGTAGAAATAGATGAGCCCTGACACTTTTTGATATAATGTTACCTACAAACTATTCGCTTGCAAATCATATATATATATATATATATATGTGTGTGTGTGTGTGTGTGTGTGTGTGCGTGTGTATGTGCAGTATATATATGTGCAGGGGGATACAAAAAGAATCTGGAATTGAATAACACACAAGGGTTGTTATGCGGTAAAACACAACCAAATCAAACCAAACTTTACTCAAGATCAAAGACAAGGGAAAGTAAGTTTTATATGGTTTAGTTTCGTTGTTTAATGGCATATCAACCTTTTTAAGTTATTTAATGCCAAAGACATTCTCGTAGAAGAACAGTAATGGTACTATTTAAAACATTGCTGGAAGGATAAGGAGGTTCATATCTTTCCCAAGGATAATTGCCCGAAAGTAAACGCAATAGCGCGACTGGAGTACGAACTCGCTTACTACGATCCTGCAGTCCATCGCTATAACCATTACACCACGAGGACACCCCCGGTTTCATATGCACTATATGTATACATATTTTTGCTGCTTCTTTTGTGTGATATTTTTCAGTCTCATTGTCATCTTCTGCGGATAATGAGCAGTTCAGCCAAATGCAATATTCTATTTCATACTGACTGAGACTGAGAAGTATCTTGTTAATGTGTCTCTCAGTCCATCACTTAATCCCTACCAGGTAGTAGTTCTATGGAGGTGCCCGTGGTGTAATCGTTGATGGAGGTGCCCGTGGTGTAGTCGTTATCGCCGTAGGAAATGAACACGGCGATACGAGTTCAAATCCTGGACGAGACTGATTGCATTTCACATAGTACTAATACCCTTGGGAAAGGTATGAATACAATTATTCTCCCTCCAGCTATGGGTAAATAGTAGGACAGACTAGGTTCTTCAGCCTTGGCTAGGCAGCTTGTCTAGGAGAAGGAAAACTCTGAATTCAAACCTGTTAAACTCCGCTTAAATAATTGACCTTGTGTCATATCCTGCCCGAGCGGAGGGGTTGGTAAATAGTACCAGTTAGTAGTTCTAAGGTGCCACATTTTCTTAATTCCTATTACCCCCAATCTTAAAATTATATGAATAAATATGTTAATATTTACTTATTTTACTATATTCTTTGACCGATATTTTATCATCCATTGGCACTGACATATCAATAAGAAGGCTTAGCTTTCTTTTAGTCTTCGAAAAACCATTATATCAGTTCTACTGCTTTTTATATTTCTGTCATTTTGAATAGCAATGTTCATAGAAACAGTATCACTGCTGGATATTAAACTGAGGATCACTTTGATATGTTGATGCAGCTGCAGAATCGAAAATTGGGAACAAAAATAACAGGAAGTTCATTTGGTACCTTGAGTAAACAGGACGTTGGCGTTCCTTGCAGAAATATCACATAAATTGCGTGGGTGGCATGCTAGAAGTAAGTCGGATACTCGGGACCAAAAAAAAGAGGAAAGGCACCTGGTACCAAAAGTAAAAAGGGCGTTAGTGTTCCCGGGAGAAATGCCGCGTAAACTGTCTATGCCAGAACGAAACGAGATCACATGTGTTGCGTGGGCAACAGGCTGAAGGAGGTGTGACCACGAGAATTGAGTAGGTGTTCAAGATGTTTATATAACCAGTGTAGATTTCGACCAGGACAATCGGAAGAAAATGGTATTTACTGAAGATTCGTTCCTCGACCCCTGTGTGTGCACTGTCCGACATCTTCGACTCTCTCTCTCTCTCTCTCTCTATTTCTTCCATCCGTTCAATTTAGTTAATAAAAGGAAAAGAAAAGAAACATTATATTTTTATACATCATCGTTTTTTATCTTTCTCTGATATGCAAGGGGGTGTCCTCGTGGTGTAATGGTTAAAGCGGTGGACTGCGGAATTGTAGTACGCGAGTTCGTACTCCAGTCGCGCTATTACATTCACTTTCGGACAAATACCCTTGGGAAAGGTATGAACCCCCTTATCCTCCCAGCTATGGGTTAAATAGCACCACTACTGTTCTTCTAGGAGAATGGCTTTGGCATTAAATAACCTAAAAACAGTTGATATGCCATTAAACAAAAGAAACCAAACCAACCATCTGATATGCAATTGCTCCTTTGCGTCCAGTTATTGGTTCTGATGAGTGTTTATAGCATTTTTCACAACCCAATTATCACAGAGTATTGATTCAATAGTGTTTATTATTATTATTAATATCATTATTATATATGGAAATCAGACCAAACCGATAAAATGAAACGCGGTTTCTTCCAGGCAGCTGTCGTAACGATACTGCTGTATGAATGCACTACATGGACGCTAACAAAACGGCTGGAGAAGAAGCTAGACGGCAATTACACAAGAATGCTGCGAGCAATATTGAACAAGTCCTGGCGGCAACACCCCACAAGACACCAACTATACGGCCACCTACCTCCCATCACGAAAACTATCCAAGTCAGACAAACCAGACAGGCAGGACACTGCTGGAGAAGCAGGGACGAGCTCATAAGTGATGTACTCCTATGGACCCCCACATATGGCCGTGCAAAAGCAGGACGACCAGCTCGAACATACATACAGCAGCTATGTGAGGATACGGGATGTAGCCCTGAAGACCGGCCTGGGGCGATTAACGATAGGGAGAAGTGGTGAGAGAGGGTCAGGGATATCCGTGCCTGTGGCACGACATGATGATGATTATTATTATATTGTTAATATTTATTTAATCCTTGTAAGTTTTTCACACCAGTGTCAGTTCGTGGTCTTTCACTGGAGTCTAAGTTACAGCAAGTCTCCTTTTATCTTCTCAGTATTCTGGTCAATCTCAACGATGCTGTACTCAAGATGGTCTTGACTCTTTCTTTAATTTCCAATTCCTCCAGTTTTTTCCCCAAGTATTTAGGGGCGCACGAGTTACAATTGGTATCACTGTCACCCTCATGTTCCACTGCCTTTTTAGTTCTCTGGCAAGGTCCAAGTACATGCCTATCTTTTTGAATTCTTTAATTTTCACTCTTGGCCCACCAGAACGCCGAAATCCACGAAACCGCAAGTTTCTTTTTTTTCTTTTTTTTTTTTTTTTTGTTAATTATCACTAAGTCTGGTCTTATTCCCTGGATTAAGTGATTTGTTTGTATCTCAAAATCCCAAAGAATTTGATGTCTCATTCTCTTTGATGGATTCAGATTTGTGTATATACCATTTTGCTAGTATGGTTAAATCTTTAATCTCTTGCACAATTCCCCGTGAAAGCCCTTTCCCACTCAGTCGTATCTAGTCTTGTACTCCTTTTTGGGCTAGTTTACAGTATTATTATTTTACTCCATGAGAGTTTTTCACATCAGCGTTAGTTAATGAGCTTTCACTGGAGTTTGAGTGACAGCAAGCCTCTTCATGTCTCCAGGACTCTTCTCAGTATTCTGGCCGATTTCAATAATGGTGTAGTTTGGACAGTCTCCATCCGTCCGGTTATTTCTAAATCCTACAGTCCTTGTACCAATCCTTTGATTACTGTATCAAGAGCACCAATTAAAATTGGTATAATCGTCACTTTCATGTTCCATATTATTATTATTATTATTCCTTGCGAATCTTTCACACCAGTGTTAGCTAATGGTCTTTTAATAAAGTTTGAATGACAAGTCTCTTCAAGTCTCCAGGACTTTTCTCAGTATTCTGGCCGATCTTAATAATGCTGTAGTCTAGAGGATCTCCTCTTATTTCCTAGACCTCCAGTCCTTGTACCAGTAATTTGGGGATTGTTCCAAGTACTCCAATTACTAATGGCAACACAGTCACTTTCATGTTCCATAGTTGTTTTAGTTCTATCACAAGATCTAGAAATTTATCTCTCTTTTCACTTTTTAAAATTTTACGCTGTGTTCTGCCGGTTCTCTTTTTTACTTGACTATCTCTTGGTCTGGTCGTCTGGTTGAGATTCGGTGATCTGTTGTATCTCAAAATCCCAGAGAATTTTGTGCGTCTCATTCTCCAAGGCGAATTCTGGTTTGTTCATGGACCACTTGTTCGAATAGTCAATTTTCAATTTCTGGCATAATTCCCAATGGATCGCCTTCCCCACCCAGCCGTGTCTAGTCTAGTCTTTTTGCTCTAATTTGCTGCATTCGCGTATTATATGATTAATCGTTTCGTCTCTATCACAACATAACCTACTTTTGCTATTTTGTTGCGTCTTATTTATTTTTACTTTAACGTAGTTCAATATCTAGGTCTGGTCGTCAAGATAATAATAATAATAATAATTATTATTATTATTATTATTATTATTATTATTATTTCTTTACAGTTCAGCAAAACCATGATTAATACAGTTTTTTTGTTTGTTTGTTTGTTTGTTTGTTTGTTTTGGGGTTTTTTATGGGTTTTTTTGTTGTTGTTTTTCTTTTGAAGTAAATGCTTGAAAACGTCATATCAATCAAGATTTTGCAGAATAAGCCAGAAATGCAAATAGTGAATGAATGAAATGCTATTGCAGAGGTGGTTTGAAAAGCTATTTGAAATAAAGGAGACGAGGCGGAGAAAATGGCTTGGTGAAAAATACATTCACATCTTCTATTGAAAGACCAACTCTTATATCAAATCAATCTTTCATGATGAAGGTCCCGAAATAGAAGCAAGTTTACTTCCAAAATGTTCCTCTTTCTCTAATTTAATTGCTTAACCGACGTCTCATTCTCATGGCGTCAATAATAAATGAGGAAAGATCGTCTGTGAGCATCTCACCAATACAATTCTGCCACACACACACACACACAGAGTAATGGGGAGAGAAATAGACTAATAAATATTTGTGTGTGTAGACGGAGAAATGTTGCAAACAAACTGTTTAGTCAGATTTATTACTACTAGCGTAAAGACCACCTTCAGCAGCTATTAAGTTCTAGGTCAAGTCATATTCTACTAATAAAATTCCATATTATAATCAAATGATAGATAAACGAATAAAGAAAAGAAAAGAAAGTTTTCTATAATTAACATTTACTAATATCCTTTGTTAAATTATAGTGATAAGGGCGAGTGAAGAAAAGAGAGAAAAAGAAGTACAAAAGGAAAGAGAGAAAGAATATATAATCATAAGCGGAATTAAGAAAATTAGAAGAGAGGGAGACAAATGAATGTAGGGACTGAGAGAAGAAGCGAGAGATGTTTGTAATCATAAATGAGGTGTCCGTGGTGTAATGGTAATCGTCGTAGGAAATGGACACGGCGACACGAGTTCAAGTCCTGGACGCGGCTAATCGCATTTAACATAGCACTAATACCCTTGGGAAAGGTATGAATCCAATTATTCTCCCTCCAGCTATGGGTAAATAGTAGGACAGACTAGGCTCTTCAGCCTTGATGAGGCAACTAGTCTAGGAGAAGGAAAACTCTGAATTCAAACCTGTTAAACTTCGCTTAAAAACTGACCTTGTGTCATATCCTACCCGAGTGGTGGGGTTGGGTAAATAAGGTAATAATAAATGAGAGAGGAGAGAGAGGAGAAAGAGAAATGTGTGTAGATCCCGAGAGACAGACGGTTAGACAGACAGACAAACATGGAAAGAGGGGCGGCAGAGAATGGTATAAGGAAACACTGCAACAAAAAGGAAGAAATCATGAAGTATAGTCGTAGAAAGATTTTCAAGACAAAGAGAAACCTACATAGGAGAAAGATATTGAAACTGAAAATCAAAAAAACAAATTCTGGATGATCTATAAAAATATTTCTTAATTTCTTTTTTAAAGGAAGCCGAAAATATTAACCCTAATCAAAATCCTAAACTAAAAAAAAATCATAACTTTTTTTTTTTCAAAATATTTACCTGAAGAATCTTATAATTGGGGTAATATTATTTAAGATTAATAAATAATACCGCAAATTTTAATTCTCATGTCGTATTTCTTCCATTTCTATCGGAAGTCTTATCAATTTTATATGCGGTATAAGAAGGTTTTGGGTTGGGTGTTGTGAAATTATGACGTTTGGTAACTGACTTTATCTACTTATCCCCATTCACCTCTTGTCTTCTTTTTGTTTGTTGAAATGGCAAAGGAATGAAAGAGGGAAAGGAAAGAGATGGGGATACTTTTAAATTCAATTTTATTTTCGGGGTTTGCGGCTATTTTGTGGATTGGATTGTTTTCCTGAATCAGTGGAAATAGCAGTGCTTTCCGTTCGAGGCATTAAAGGAATCTCAAGAATCATTTTAGGAGATTGTGGATTGTTTGCATGGAGTATAAGGGGTTTGAGAGTCCACAATGTGTGTCTGTGGCCAGTCGGTGATTTCAGCTGACGAGATATCACGCGCTGCTAAGCCAGAGGCTGGTTCCAACTGGCTGCCGAGAAAAAAAGGAGCCGTCCGTCTTGGTCAAGGGGGTAAAAGATTCTCTGTGAGAGTTTCTTTTTGTCACCAGGAAACCCATCTTTTCAAGCATGCACGGATTGCGCTTCCTATCAATTATTTTTGTATTTATCTATTTTATTCCGTGTTTATTTTATTTTTATTTTTTCTGCTATTGGGTTTTTATTTCTTATTCAATCCCCACATGTATTCTTCATATAAGAATACTTAATTTTTTTTTATTTAGACGGATTGAGTCCTCGTGGCTTAGTGGCTAACCTGCTGGACCACGACATTGTAGTAAGCGAACTCGGACTCAAGTTGCGCTATTTCGTTCACTTTCGAACAAATACTCTTAGGACAACTATGGATTAAATAATTGATGTTCTTCTAAAAGGATGGTTTTGGCATAAGATAACTTACGAGGGTTGATATGCCATTAAACACAGAAATCAAACCAAATTTGGGGACAGTAAAATTGTGTTCTGCCTGTTTTCTAAATGGTGAAGATATATATGACTTTAAGATCAGTGTGGGAAAAAAGCATCAAAAATCTTTTTTTAAATCTCTCTGGGGGATATATTGGCCACATCTATAAGTGTATGCTAATATAATATGTTTTATGGATAAAACATTTGAGTAGAACTTTCGGATTATCTCATTTTTTTTACTTTGGGAAAGGAGATTTATTAATAATTCTGGTGATCTTTTAAGTTCATTTTAAACATGATGAATAATGGATAAAAAGTTAAAGAGGGAAAAAAATAAACAACAATATTGAAAAGATATGTAGAGGGGAAAAAAGAAATATATCAGGGCTATAAATTTATTGAAACACTGACTGATAAGATAGGATAGCATGAATATAGATCCAATGATCGCATAGGAGAGACATTGGCAGTCACCTAACGCCATATGTATACGATATTCTAACAGATATATATATATATAGAGAGAGAGAGAGTGTGTGTGTGTGTGTGTGTGTGAGAGAGAGAGAGAGAGAGAGAGAGAGTGAGAGTTTATCACTGATATTGAGCACACTTTATTTATAACTATAGAAAACTACATTATATATATATATATATACGAGGATCATTCAATAAATAAGGTGAATATTGACAAAGGAGTTAGTAGATGGAAGCTCTGTTTACAGTTGCACATTTTTTTTTAAAGGAAATCAATAGTGACGGGTCCTTTCATGCCTTCTTTACTGACCACTGTGTCTTTTACGTTCTCTTTACCGGAGAGTCGGTGTGTTTTGTCTCTGTGAACTATCTTCTCGACTCAGGCTTGTTGCGGAAAGTCCATGTTAATCTCATTTGTAAACATTTTTTTTACCAGAAGAAAAACATCAACAAGTCTATTTAATATGTCTGCTGAGATATCCTTTGTTTCAAAACATGAAATAATATGGAACGAAAAGCATTGTGTAAAGCATGTTAGTCGGTCTTTTTGTATGTCTATGTTTGTGCCATCATTACGACATCCTTTTGCAGATGCAGGGATTTCGTATATGTGTGGATTTCCCAGATGTGTATTCTTCAAAACCCTACATCACGAGCTGGAATTGACACAAGGTCAGTTTTAAAGTGGAGTAAAAGTGGTTTGAATTCAGAGTTTTCCTTCTAGATTTGTTGACTAACATAGGGTAAAGAAGCCAAAAACTTGATCCAATAAAGCAGATAAAGCCTGGGGAATCCCTCTTTATATATATATTAATTGAATTACCATGGCAAGAAAATCCGGCAAGCACTTCCATGCGACATACGGAACACTGTACAGCTGTTTTGATTTTATTAGGTCTGATCAGTAGTGCATACCATAATCTCCATCAGTGGAGATCGTAGCAGTAACCGCATAAAGTAGAACCGAAACTCTACCAGTGGGCCACCGGTTCACACCGCACACAAGCAATGCCAAATTAACTAGTAATGGTCATGCGCGACCACTTAACTTCACTTGATGTGTCTTGAAGGTACGTTTGATCCCTACAGAGGACACGGTCACCTCCAGAACCACGTCTTCTAGTCATGGTCATTCAGTTAATATAATACAATTCCTCTATTGAAATGTAAAATCTATTTCCTGTTCATAAGGTTAAGCCTATGTGGTTGCGTAATTCAATTAATATGATACAATTCCTCTATTCAAATGTAAAATGTATTTCCTGCCCATAAGGTTAAGCCTATGTGGATACGTAACGCCGGCTTGGGAAGACGTAGGCCTGGAGGTGACCTTGTCCTCTGTTGGGATCACACGTACCTTCAAGACACATCAGGTTAAATGGTCGTGCATTTACCATGACTAGTTAATTTGGCATCGCTTGTGTTTGCTGTGAACCGGTGGCCCAGTGGTTGTTTCGGCTCTACTTTCTGTGGTCGATGCTTCGATCTCTAGTGGTGGAGATCACGGTATACAATGCTGATGAGACCTAATAAAGTCGAAACAGCTGTCCAGTATTCCGTTTGTTGCATGGAAGTGCTTGCCGGATTTTCTAGTCATGGTAATTCAATTAATATAATACCATTCCTCTATTCAAATGTAATATATATATATATATATATATATATATATATAATGGGGGTAACTGTAGTCCAGCAAAATGACATATCATAACGACATATTTATTAGAGCAATAAACTTAGTAGTAGAGAATAAAGCTTTGTCCTGTCAAATCAGCAAAATTCTCGATATAATGGAGAAAATTATGAAATCTTCATCTGAATTGTAATTTCCTATTTACCAACCCCTCCGCTCGGGCAGGATATGACACAAGGTCTATTTTTAAGTAGAGTTTAACAGTTTTTGATTCAGAGTTTTCCTTCTCCTAGACTAGTTGCCTAACCAAGGCTGAAGAACCTTGTCTGTCCTACTATTTACCCATAGCTGGAGGGAGAATAATTGGATTCATACCTTTCCCAAGGGTATTAGTGCTATGTGAAATGCAATCAGTCTCGTCCAGGATTTGAACTCGTGTCGCGGTGTTCGTTTCCTACGACGATAACAATTACATCACGGGCACCTCCTGAATTGTAATCTGAATTGTAATTTTGTGATGTCTTCTTTTGCACCAAGTATCTTTTTTAATAAGCTAAATTCTCGATATAACGACTGGGAAAAGTATGAAATGTTGATGAGGAATCTCAGCTCCTTCCTAATTAGATACATTCACATCATTACAGACCGCTGTTTCCAGGTTTAGGCTTCTTTATTTAATGGCATATCAACTCTTTTAGGTTATTTAATGCTGAAGCCATTCGCCTAGAAGAACAGTAGTGGTACTATTTAACCCCTAGCTGGGGGGATACGGGGGTTCATACCTTTCCCAAGGGTAGTTGCCCGAAAGTGAACGTAATAGCGCGACTGGAGTACGAACTCGCGTGCTACGATTCCGTTGTCCATCGCTTTAACCATTACACCACGAGAACACCCCCCGCTGTTTCCAGGTCGCCTTGTTGAATTTAAGAGAAAGAATTTTCATAGCATTTAACAGGACATAATTTTTTTCTTTTTTATTATTCATTACGAATAACTATTTCTAAAATCTTAAAAAATTATTTCCCCACATTATAAAATGAGTTAGCAATCATTTTTTTGCCTTATAGCAGCTTTATTTTTCTTTTTAATATCCATATTATCCCTCTTGCCATGGGTTAATTAGTATTACTACTGTTCGTCTACAAGGATGGTTTTGACATTAAATAACCCAAGAAAGTTGATATGCCTTTAAACAAAGAAAGCAAACCAAACCAAACCTTTCTAATGTCACGCTTCTCAGGGTATCCTCTACTTTCTAATAAGATGGTATACTCTTTAATATTAATGCACTATGCATTCTGACAAAACTATTCCAAAAAGAAAGATCTTGACCCATATGTGTAAATAAAGCTGAGTAATGTGGTCCATTATGAAAAGAGCACGATTCGATCAAACGACTGTGGTCAGAAACACATTTACAGCACAAAAGACTTCCATAAATCGATAAATCTCTCTCTCTCCCTCTCTCTCTCTCTCTCTCTCTCTCTCTCTCTCTTTGAGTATACGTATATGTGTGTTTGTGTCAGAACGGTCGATATTCTTACGATTATTCAAGCATTTCTTACTCTCCTCTCTCAAATAAGCAATCTATTGGTTGGCTTTCTTGGACAGTACTACTTGCATGAATAGTTTACTTGCTGCTGAAGTAATTTTTTTTTTTTCGTAATACAAAAGAACGCTTCTAAGGTCGAAACAGCATTTTAAAAAGTAATGTAGTAGAAACAATTAGTATTTATCTGTGGTTGGAAGGAACCAAATCTGTGTTGACGATTAAAATAGAGCTTCGATTTTATCTAACATGACTAATTGTTCAAATTATATATACTTATATGGTTGATTGTAACAGCACGTCATCTCGTCTAGAGTTATTTTAAGCCTACTAGTTAGGTAATGGTGTTGATGGTACAATCATATAATTTATATTTTTGTACAGTTATTTCGTTTCGTTGTTTAATGGCATATCAAACTTTGTAGGTTATTTAATGCCAAGACCATCCTTATAGAATAACAGTAATGGTACTGTACTACTTAACCAATAACTGGGAGGATAAGGGGGTTCATACCTTTCCCAAATTTGGTTGGTTTGGTTTCTTTGTTTAATGGCATATCAACCTTTGTAGGTTATTTAATACCAAAGCTATTCTAGAAGAACAGTAGTGGTGCTATTTAACCCATAGTTGGGAGGATACGGGGGTTCATACCTTTCCCAAGGGTATTTGCCCGAAAGTGAACGACCACCAATTAATGTTGGTGTGAAAAAGTCACATGGAGTAACGAAGTTCTACAGCAGAAATATCTTCAAAAGAATAAACTTCTAAGCAATACTCCTTATAATATGGGCCCAGTCGGCTGAGGCAGCAGAATATACCGACTGCATCTCTGCAGAGGGATAAGAATCCCCCAAAGATTAAAACAGTCTAATGGTGAGGCACCAGTAATACTGGAGCTTTGTAGAATGCGAAGTACCCCTTCATTGCCATAACTCCCAGCTCCACTCCAGTCCGGAGCGGTAGCACCTGATGGGGTCCTATCTATGGGTCAACTAGAATTGTTTAACATTTAAACTGTGTACTTATACTAAACTGAATTATTTGAAATAGAACTGTTTGATCATTTAACTGCGTATAAACAAAGGATTGCTGTTTAATTGAATTGGTTGTTTGTTTTTGTTTTTTTAGTTTTATGGCATATCAATTGTAGGTTATTTAACGCCAAATCCATTTTTATGAACATAGTTCTCTTTCAAACAATTTAGTTTAGCATAAGTACGCAGTTTAAAAGTAAGTACAGTTTAATTGTAAAAAACATTTCTATTTCAAGCTATTCAGTTTTGTCAAGCAGTTCCAATTCAGCTAATTCAGTTTAGTGTAAGTACAGTTTCAATGTCAAAAAACAGTTCCATTTCAAATAATTCAGTTTACCATAAGCTCGGAGTTTAAATGTAAGTACCGTTTAATTGGCAAAAACATTTCTATTTCAAGCTATTCAGTTTAGTCATATTATTCAGTTTACCATAAGCATGCCGTTAGTTCTATTTAACCCATAGATAGTGCCCTATCAGGTGCTACCACGCCGGGCCAGAGTGGACCTGGGAGCTATGGCAATGAAGGGGTACTCTGCATTACCCAAAGCTCCAGCATTATGGGAACCTAACCATCAGATTGTTTAGTGTCATATCTAGGACATTCGTTGAGGGGGTCTTACCCCTCCGCAGAGAAACAGTCAGTATATTCTACAGCCCCAGGCGATAGGGCAATTAAATGAATTGTTTGCGATATATAGCAATACATGGAAACATTAAACTATGTGCAAACAAATGATTAATAGTAAATAGAATTATTTGTATTAGATAGAAATAATGAAACCATTTGACTGTGTGAAAAAATGAGCTGAGGCTCGTATAAAAATGCTAACAAATGTGTTCAAAAATCATATATTTAATATATATGTATGGAAACTTCAAGAGACAAATCGGGGAGATTACATGCGAAATGAGCTAGACATGGCTAATTATAGGAAACCTCAAGAAAGGGACTAAATCTATTTTAATAGCAGCACAAAAATAAGGCCATAAATGTTGTATAGTCTCATACATGATTCACGAAATTCAATGAACGAAGGAAACACATTTTTATAAATATATATCTCTCATTTTATTCTCAAAAGAGGTACCTAGTTTGTTGTTATTTGGCAGATAGATGGAGAGACATATACTCAGATAGTGGATTACTTCTTGTCTCATATCTTCTTCCGGGAGCCAAGGGGTGCCAAAGCTTGCACTCCCTTGCAAGCCATATCGTCAGAGAGGCCTATGATCGGCTGCGTCTTCCTCACTCGACTGCCGATTCTCTGGACTCTGTCTAAATCTTACCGCGTGATTCTCATCACGTGGTCTCCTTCTGGATACACACCTGTTGGAACCGACTACCATGACGTGCTGTCATCCCCCTGTTTACTGATTACAACCTGAGAGCTTGTCAAAGCACACGGGGTCGCTAAGAACGAACCGAAAATCCATGTCATATGTTATATAACATAAAGACCATTAATATTTAACCGAAAAATGATAATACGAAACTGAATAGCAGGTGGGGATTATGTGGAGATATATGTCTTAAAAATATATCCGGCAAAGACTGACATTTTTTTTCAGCAGGGGACAGATGGAATGGTTATACGAATATTTTAACGCAATAAAAATGTAGAAAAACATATTCGCTTAATTTTTGTATAATTGAACGATGTTGAAATTACATGCATTCTTGTGAGAAAGAAATGTTGAATTTCACTCCAGATGGTTTCTTTGTTTAATGGCATATCAACCTTTGTAGGTTATTTAATGCCAATGCTATTCTCATAGAAGAACAGTAGTGGTACTATTTAACCCATAGTTGGGAGGATAAGGGGGTTCATACCTTTCCCAAGGGTATTTTCCCGAAAGTGAACGTAATAGCGCGACAGGAGTACGAACTTGCGTACTGCGATTCCGCAGTCCATCGCTTTAACCATTACACCACGAGGACACCCCACCCACTTCACTCCAAAGAAATAAACCGAAAATTTGAGTAGATATAGAATAACTCCATACCTACAAAAGAAATATTTATTTTTTCGTTTACTGAGGAAGGTTCGAAGTTAGATTAAAAAAGTTAATGATTTATCTATTATTTTAAGTGGCTAAAAAAAGGAATTTTAACACTCTACGAGGGAAAAGATTTTTTTGGTTATTTTGGATTTTGATTCTTCTAATTTTCGCCACAAGTCAAATATTGTCGTCTGTAAATCATCTCAAGAAATTTTAAAACTAGCTAGTAAACGCTGATTGGTCGATAAATGCAAAAATACAAATACAAAAATTACAGCTTCTGGAGTCTATTTTTTTGCACAAGAATGACCGCTTGTTTTCAAAAGGGAAATCGGTTGATATCTCATATATGCAATAATTGCTCATATTTCCATTAAATTCTTAACGTAAGACGAACGAGGAATGCTGCGCACTCCTGGGAAAGTAAGGATGAACTTAGCAACACTCTCCTATGGAATCTTGCACATGGACATACCAGTATTTAATCATAAGCTCAAGATCTAAACTGGCACATAAGGAATTCATGACTAGGCACGACCTTGTAGGAAAGGTAATCCACTTAGAACTGTGCAAGAGATTAAATTTTGACCATACTTCCGATTGGAGTATACACGAAGCAAAATCTATCCGCAAAAATGAGACTTATAAAATTCTCTGGGATCTAGAGTTATACGGATTACCTAATCCCGGCCGGAAGCCTCGACTTTGTGTTAGTTAACTAGATAAAAAAAAAATACTTGTCATTTAGCGGATTTTGCAGAATCAGCACACAACAGTGAAAATCAAAGAAATCAAAAAAATAAGACAAATGTTATATAATAGCCGAGGAATTTCGGTTCATGCCTTTGAGTTTAGTTAGGCCGAGAACCTTTCGACTCAGCACATGGGTTAGTTAGGTGCAACATTGAGGCAGGTGTTAACGCGGGTGAGCACGGGCGGATGGAGGTGTCACTCAGATGTCCTAATAGTCCGAGACGAAACGGAGTGATAGGGTGCGGGTGACGTCACGCACCGGAAGCGCGCGGAGGTTTTGTGAGAATCTGAAGAAAGTTGAGAGTTGGGTACTAGACGCCAAACGAGAAGGATCGATGTTTGGAGCTCACAGACGCGAGGCGAACGTGCGCCCTATGGGGGCTGCACGAGATGGGGGTCAAATGAGTAAGACAGCATAGAAGATTGTGCTTCTCCTCCTTACGTCGAAACCTTTAACTCAAAGTTAAATAAAAGGTTTCGTACCTGAACAAGAAGTCGTTACGTGTTTTCGAATTCCGAGATTTCTATGTTCTTTATATGTTCTATCGTTATGAACATTATATGTCCATTTCGCACATGGCGTTAATTGTGAATATGGTACACAAATACATGGACATTGTCAGGGAACTAAAAAAAAACGTATAATATAAGGGTAACGGTGATACTAATCGTAGTGTGGGAACTGTAGTTGGAACAGTCTCAAAGGGCTTTTATAAAGACTGAAAGGATTAAGAATCAGAGAAAGGATCGAGACTATACAATTAACTGCATTGATAAGTTTGGCTATAATACTCCGAAGAGTCCTGGAAACCCAAAGAGACTTACTGTCACTCAGACTCCAGCTAATACTAGGGCAAAAACTCACAAGGAGTGAAATAATAATAATAATAATAATCTCACACGAGAAAATGTGGACGTGGCTAAGAAGGGTAACCTTGAGAGAGAAACTAAATCTCTTCTAATAGCAGCACAAAACAACGCCATAAGGACCAATCATATCGAAATAAAAATTGATAAGATGCAACGAAACAGCAGAAGTAGGTTATGTGGTGATAGAAACGAAACTATCAATCATATCTTAAGCGAATGCAGCAAATTTGCCCAGAAAGAGTATAATACTAGACACGACTGTCTGTGCGAGGTAAACCACTGGGAATTGTGCAAGAAATTGAAATTTGACCATACGAACAAATGGTATATGCACAACCCAGCAGCTGTCTTGAAAAATGAGATTTTGAAATACAAATGGATCAACTAATCTCGGCCAGACGTCAACAACAACAAAAAAAGAAAACTTGCAGAACTGTGGACTTCGCTGTCCCGGCTACCACAGAGTAAAATTGAAAGAAAGTGAAATAAAGGATAAGTAACTCAACCTTGCTATGAATTTAAAAAAAAACTTTGGAACATGAAAGTGACGATTATAGCAATTGTAATTGGTGCTCTTAATGAAGTCACCAAAAGATTGTTAAAGAGACTGGAGGACCTTGAAATAATAAGATGAGTGAAGACCATCAATACCACTGCATTATTGAGCTCGCCCAGAATACTGAAACGAGTCCTGGAGACTTGAGGAGACTTGCTGTCACTCAACCTCCAGTGAAGGACCATCAGCGTTAGCTGATGTGAAAAACTCTTAGGGATTACCATAATAATAATATGCGGGGACGAAGACGAAACGATCAATCACATAATAAGCGAATGCAACAAATTAACACAATGAGAGTATAAGATTAGAATAGGCTGCGTGAAGAGGATCCACTGGGAATTATGTAAGAAATTTGAATTTGACCATTCGAAATAAATGGTATATGCACAACCCGGAATCCGTCCGGGAGAAAGAGACGCACAAATTTCTCTGGGATTTTGAGATATAAATGGAATACCTAATCTCAGCCAGAAGACGAAAATTACTGAGGATCAACAAAAAAAAAAGAACCTGCTGAATAGTTGACTTTGCCGTCCAAGCAAACCACAGAATAAAATTAAACCTGATGATACTGAGGGTTAAGCAAGGCGGAATCAAGTACCATTTTTGAGTTCTTAGCATGACTCTACCTGTTATTGAATCCTGGTTTCCTGGACCATTAGCGAGCACTCTACTCGTTAGGCCAATGGCCCGGTTCAGTTGTTCATGAGTTGATTATCTGAATAAACGTCTACTAAAAAAATGAATAAAAATGATAGCAAAATTAGATTAATCATTATTATCAGAAAATAAGGGAGAGTTGTCGAAAATCTTCAAATGAATCTTTTTGCATTTCCAGTGCAATTTCATTGGACGTCAACCAATAGAGAATACAACAGATTTGAAATTGAAATAAAATAAATCTCATGGTAAATTCATCAAATTTTTAATTTGCTTCATAAAACTTTCTGAATTGTTAAGTTGATAGTGTGTCTAAGTAACTCTGTTAAATAAAGATGACATGAATCTCCTCAGTAAATATTTAATGAGGAGATTCATGTCATTTTTGTTATGTATTAGTTTTAATGACCAATTTATTCTCCTGACAATAATTTAGAGGCACATATAGGACCAGTTTTATTGGTTAATAAAGAAAATTTATTATTTATAATTGTGAATTTCTTGCAAAATTTATCAGAGAAAAGAAAACAGATTTTTAAAAATAAATCAAAGAATTAAGATGTTGTATACAACTGTATGTTGTGAATTGAATTACAACAACCAGGAAAAAAAACAGATTTTCTGGTCGTGGTAATTCAATTCACAATATAATTCCCCTACTTAAAAAAGAAAAATTTACATCTATATCCTTGCCCTTGAGGTCATGATAATTACGCGAATGCGTATTTCTAATCCTCTTGGGAAGACATGGCCCTGGAGGTGACCGTATCCTCTGCAAAGTGCACGGATGTAACTTGCAAGACACATTCAGGTCAATTGGCCGCACAATTACCATGACTAGTTAATTTGGCGTCACTTGTAAGCGATATAGACCGTGGCTCAATGGTAGAGTTTCGGCTCTGCAATCTGTGGTGGGGATCACTGTGGTGTAGATCACGTTATACACTTGTAGCACTATGTGGGTGGGCTGCCAAAGCAGACGATTTCTTTGTCTGTTTTGGCGCGAAACCAGACAAAGGATTCTTGGACATGAAATCTCGCCGTATCCGGAAGTGGTAAGGGGACACGAATGAGAGTGGGCTGGACAAAGGAGCAGAAGAGAGTTGGCGACGGGACCCGGACGAGGGCAGTTGGCGCTGGGAGCAGAGAGGCAGTTGGCGTTGGACAGCAGAGAGGCGAGAAGGGAGAGTTGGTGTGGAACCACGGACAGGGGCAGTCAGCACCGGACTCCGGAGACCAGTGGCAGACAAGATGGGGTCCAGTGAAGAAAATCGACTCGAGATGTCTACATTCGAGGTGCTTGTGGAATTTTCGCTAGTAATCCACGCTAGCGATAGTCCGCACATGCATATAGTGTTGCATACCTTCTTTTGCTCTTGGTTAACCCCAAGCTTTGTTCGTGTTTGTTCGTTTGTCCTTCTATTTTCTCCGTTCCCTCGATCGTATTCTTGTGGTGGCAAGAAATGTGCGTTGCCCCCTCGAACCACTAGTTGATCACCGGCCGGCTAAGAAGTAGAATGGTTAGAAGACTGAGATAATGTGGTGGGGGTGAGGGTGTAACGTTACACACTGCTGATGAGACCTAAAAAGGTCGAAACATCTATCCAGTGTTTCCGTATGTCGTGCGTAGGTGTTCGCCGGATTTTCTGGTCGTGGTAATTCAATTCACAATATAATTCCTCTACTTAAAAAAGAAAAATGCAGAACTTCATGTTTTTAAAAAAAAGTTCAACTATTTGAGACATGTTTAATTCTAAATGATTTAAACATGACAAAATAAAGATTCTCATAGAATAGACAGCAGATGTTTGAGCTATATAACGGATACATAGATAACTACTTCCGTTATTCGCCATCTTCTTCATCATCATCATCATCCTCATCAAGGTTTCTTGACAGCACGGGTTCACTTGACTCTCTCTCTCTCTCTCTCTCTCTCTACCGATCTCATTCTCACTCCCTCTCTAACATACATATACACTTACTCTTTTTCTCCATTTCTTTCTCTTTCGCTGACTGTCTGTCACCATATGTCACTATTTGCTCCCGCTTTTATGAAGTCCAGTGTCCGCAGAGAGTTGATGAATGTCATTTTTTGCTGGTTAGCCAACACTGATTTGTTCATGTGTAGGAATCCATAGAAGAACATGACTTATGAGTTTATTCTCATTTCTGTAACAGTGCCCAACATGTTTTACTCGACTCATTTAGTTGGTTTACGAGATGGGAGATAAGTGGCCATACAACAGTAGTTTTACTGATGAGTCATTTTTCTGGCAACTCAGTACATTAGGAACTAATCAAAATTCAACACATATCTCTACGTGCTTAACTATTTTCTTTTCTTTTCTTGTTTTTTTTTATTTTGTTTTTTTATTTTGCTTTTTTAATTCTTGTTTTTGGTTTGTCTCGTTTGCTTTTGTTTTGTTTTTGTTTTTTGTTTTTTTTTTTTATTTCTTTTTCCATAGTTTTATTTGATTTTGTTCTTATTTCCTTCTTTTTTATTTTTATGGGTTTTGTTTTTTTGGGGGGTGTCTTTTTGAGGTTTTCTTTTTCGCTTTTTCTTTGTTTTGTCTTTTTTTAGGCTTCCTTTTTTGCTTTTGTTTTTGTTTTGGTCTTTCTTAATTGTTTTATTTCATCTTTATTTTGTTTTGTTTTATTTTACTTTTTGTTTGTATTTTTTTTTTTTTTTTGCTTTTGCTTTTGTTACGTTTTTGATTTGTTGCATTTTGTTTTGTTGTTTTGTTTTGTTTCGTTTTGGGTTTGTTTGTAGTTTTTTGTTTCTTTTCATATGTTATTGTTATTATATAATTTTGGGGGAGGAGTTGTATGTGCGTGTATATCTGAGTGTGTATGAGAGAGAGATAGATAGAGAGAGAGAGAGAGAGAGAGAGAGAGAGTGTGTGTGTGTGTGTGTGTGTGTGTGTGTGTGTGTGTGTGTGTGTGTGTGTGTGTGTGTGTACTTTTTTCATTTCTGAGTTTAACGTTTTTGTACACATTCAGCCAATCAAAATTATGGATATTTCTTTCAATGCTAAACAACTACTTGTTTTTCTCGTTCGATCATGTAGAATGCATGAAACTTTATTTAAAGACAAAAGTTGGGTCTCCAGCCGTTTAACCAATATCATATTATCAATCAATTTCGTATTCATTTTTGCTGGCAACAAACATATAATTAATGTTTCAAGGGTTCCGTTTTTTGGTTTTTTTGCTTTGTTTTTTACTCCTGTATTCAATAAGAGGACATTCCAAATAATATTTCTGTCTGAAAAACGGAAGCCAATATTAAATCGAAGAAAAGAAAAACAGTAAAGGCTCAATAACAGAAATGAAAGTAGGAAAGAAGAAAAAAGTAAACAATATATGGTAGAAGTAACAAAATAAATATATAACCTCCAAGAAAACCTGCGGTGAGCCAAATTCTCAGTAACTAATTGAAAATGCTGGATTCCTCCAGAACTTCGTAGGTGGTAACCTTGGAAAAGATGTAGCCAGGTTACCCTAGGGCAAACATTATTCCGAGAGACAGTCTTCTATAAAAGACACGGAGTTGCCAACAGAAAATTTGTGCCTGGATACTCACAAAGTTCGGAAAGAAACCTATCATTGAAGATGGTTACTTCTTTTTAACTCTGGCAATGCCTTTTTATATATTTACGATGCAAAATTGGCCGATACATAAAATAAGGTTTCTGAAACTATCAATAAGGCTGAGAGAAAGGTACATATAAACAACTTCTCAGACTGGGATAGATAAAGAAACAGATGAATACAAATAGACAGATATGAATACTATTAGACTAAGATAAGTAAATACATACACACACACACACACACACACACACACACACACACACACATATATATATATATATATATATATATATATATATATATATATATATATATATACTAAACTCCTCCTCACGAGCAGGATGTGATAGTTAATTATAAGCAGGTGTGAATTCAGTGTTTTACTTCGCTTAGACCAATTGCTATACCATGGTTAACGAGCCCAATCTGCCCTACTATTTACCCATAGCTCGAGAAAAATAGTTGGAATACCGTTTCCAAATGTATGAGTTCTATGTAAAAAAAAAAAAAACAACCTCGTCAAATATTTAAATTTGGTTGACTGTAACTATTACCTACGACACTATTACACCATGATATATTTGTATAAGTATATAAAATACAAGCAAAGTTGGTGATCATAGTCGAGGACGACCAGAAGGCTCCCTTTTCAATAGCTACTACCCTGAGGTGTAGGGGGGGCGCTACTCCTTTCCCTGGATTGCTCTACTTTACCCTTGATATGTACCGTATAACGCTGAGTGTTAAGCAAGGAGGTATCAAGTACCCTTTTTAAAGTCTTTGGAATTACGTGACCTGGGATTGAACCCAGGTCTCCCGGACCATTGGCAAACACTCTACCCATTCAGCCAATGAGCCGGTAAGCTAATGTGAAATTACTTTATGCTTTTTATATATTAAAATAATTAATTAAAGGTTAATGTATTTTGGATTTGAGTATATGTGTTTTAAGATATGATCTAAAAAAATCATTATATTTTGAACAACTAGTTTTATTTATTTTTGCAGAATTGGAAACTGCTAGAGAAGTCGAGACGAACTCATAAGCGACATACTCTTGTGGATCCCCTCACATGGACGAGCAAAGGCAGGACGACCAGCTAGAATCTATATACAACAGTTCTCTGCCAATACAGGATGTAGCTTTGAAGACCTACCGGGAGCGATGGACGATTGGGACGGGTGGCGGTAGAGGGTCAGGGAGATCTATGCTGGCAGCGCGACATAAGGATAATGAAATTATATAATAAGCGATATTGGGTATTATTTTGTATTGATTACAGAGTGCATCTGTTTTTTAATTCTAATACGTATTTATCTCTTACATCTTTGTTGTTTAATAGGGCCCAGTCATAGTGTTTGGTGGTCGCTGTTCGTTTGTCGTTTTTTCGTAGGCTTAACCGTATTTTCGCTGTGAATATTCGGTGATCGGTGGACACACCCTCAAAAGAGGAGTATGCCTCGCAATTCAATGCACTATTCTTCCATTTCTTGTTTATGAGGACGTAGTCTATCTGAGCTTTAGTATTGTTTGCGTACGTGTATGTCCATAGTTTGCCCTCTCTTTTTTGGTAGTTTTTCCCTAAAAAGGGGGACCTCGGATTAGCCAAAAACTACCGAGGCATAACACTTACATCCATAGCTGCCAAAATCTACAATGCCCTACTGCGAAACCGAATAGAACCCAAAATCGACAACATACTTAGAAAAAAACAAAATGGCTTCCGAAGAAATAGATCCACGACCTCACAAATATTAACCATCCGCAGAATCCTTGAAGGTGTACGGGTAAAGAACCTACAAGCGACATTAATATTTGTCGACTTTACCAAGGCTTTCGACTCCATTCACAGAGGAAAGATGGAACAAATCCTACTAGCGTACGGCATACCTAAAGAAACCGTAGCGGCAATAACGATCCTCTATAGAAACACTAAAGTAAAAGTACGATCAGCAGATGGAGACACAGAATACTTCGACATTGTAGCAGGAGTACTACAAGGGGACACGCTGGCTCCGTATCTCTTTATCATTTGTCTAGACTACGTACTTAGAACATCGATTGACAAAATCAAAGAGAATGGCTTCGAACTGACGAAGAAAAGAAGCAGAAGATACCCCGCAACAACAATTACCGACGCCGACTACGCCGATGACATAGCGATACTGGCAAATACACCTGACCAAGCCGAAACACTTCTGCATAGTTTGGAACGAGCAGCAGCAAGCATAGGCCTCCATGTTAATGCACACAAAACGGAATATATGTGCTATAACCAAACGGGGGACATCTCCACTCTAAAAGGAACCCCTCTTAAACTAGTAGACAAATTCACGTACCTAGGAAGCAGCGTCGAATCAACCGAAAAGGACATCGAAACGAGGTTAACGAAAGCATGGACAGCTATCAATAGGCTATCAACTATATGAAAATCAGACCTAACCGATAAAATGAAACGCAGTTTCTTCCAGGTAGCGGTCACATCGATACTGCTATATGGATGCACTACATGGACGCTAACAAAACGGCTGGAGAAGAAACTAGATGGCAATTACACAAGAATGCTGCGTGCAATCCTGAACAAGTCCTGGCAGCAACACCCCACAAGACACCAACTGTACGGCCACCTGCCCCCTATCACGAAAACTATTCAAGTTAGGCGAACCAGACATGCAGGACATTGCTGGAGAAGCAGAGATGAACTCATAAGAGATGTACTCTTATGGATCCCCACACATGGCCGCGCAAAAGCAGGACGACCAGAACGAACGTACATTCAGCAGCTATGTGAGGATACAGGATGTTGTCCTGAAGACCTACCTAGGGCGATGAACGATAGGGAGGAGTGGCGAGAGAGGGTCAGGGATATCCGTGCTGCCAGCACGATATGATGATGATGATGACAGAGTGCATATTATGAAGAATATTTTTGTTACAATGTTGTTGTACATAATAATAGGTATTTATATTAATTAGTATGATTTGTTATTGGTATTAATTACTAAATGCTAATTATTATATTAAGTAATAACATATCGTGATAGTTGTTGATGTCTGTTGTTGTTTTTGTTAGCATTGATGTTATTAATATGTATGAGTTGATGCTTAATTTATAATATTAATATGTTTTATGAATGGCAGTAATAATTGTAATATTAATATTAATTGTGATGATAATTCTTAATATGGTATTATCTATAATTTAAGGATTTGAGGTTTTGTAATTATATGAATATTATGATAACGTGTTAGATATAATTGTAACCTTGAGGATACATAATATTATGTTAAATTTGTTTATAATTTTAGATAATTGTCTTAACAGTAACAGGTATAATTTTCATTGTTGCTTTTAATGTAAATTATATTGAATTGTATAAAAATATTGGTTTGAGAATTTTTTTTTTGAGAAAATAGTAATAATATATAATGTAATATTTTATAATATAATTCAATTTTTAAGAGGTTATTAATACCAATATAGGTTTTTTTTATTTCCTTCATTTCGATTTAAAATTTTGTTTGTCGTTATATAAAAAAAGGAAGGAAAGGAAAGAGAACTCAAAATTGATACAGGAATTGAACGTCATTTGTCAGTCAGACCGGAAAAACAAATGGTCTGGTCTTTATATAAAAAAAAGATATTTGTTTTAGGGAGATAGGGTGGGCAGAAATTTGTGGGTTTTTCTAAATCTTCATTAGAAATTTCTCATTATTTCTGTGTTTGAAGATGCAGATCTAATATTTTAAAACATATAAGATCTGCTGAAATAAATACCATTACAGAAATTAGAAGTAATCTTAAAAAAATTTCTTATATATATATATATATATATATATATATATATATATATATATATATATATATATATATATATATTGTGTAGTGTGAAAGTGTAGTTTTAATCAACATCTTTTTTATTATATTCAGTACACCTACATAGGAGTGCGCCCTAAAACATTACTGTGCGACAAAGAAATTCATCGGATGACGGCTTTTGGATTACTAATGATCTTTGAATTGTCTTGTACGTATTTATATACGTATGTATTCAAATCCAAAAGTTCCAAAATCAATATATATTTGTATATAATCGGTAAAATAGAAAATATATCCTATATATATAGTATAATTATATTTATATAGTATAATGATATATTTATTCATATATATATACATATATACACACACATACACATATATATACGTACACACACACACACACACACACACACATATATATATATATATATATATATATATATATATATATATATATATATATATTTCCTGGGGATAGTTTTGCTGCATTCATCGTCATTTCGTTAGGTAAAATATTTTTAAATCGAGTAGAATCTTTTTTAGTCAGCCAATTCTTTTAACAGACACTTTTATTCTTCACTATATATATATATATATATATATATATATATATATATATATATATATATATATATATATATATATATAAAACAACTGTAGCACTAAGAAATCCTTCATCAGATGACGCCTGTGGGATTTGACATGTTCTTTTATGAGTGTATGTATATATGTTTGTATGTATGCAGGCATATGCTCTCACTCACACACACACACACATACATACACACACACATAGATGCACACACACACACACACACACACACACACACACAAATATATATATATATATATATATATATATATATATATATAATTTTACAGGTACAGTAATCACAGGCCTAATGGCTTTTCCCTCTACTGTTTGACTACTGAGAACAAAAATCAATAAAGAAATGCATCTGTTTTTATCGCTTGTTTCCTTGACCGTTCAATCTACTGTTTCGATTTGTATTACGTCAGATAAATAGCTGAGCCATGTGAAGGGAGAAAAAATCTTTTTAATGACCAACACCCAAATGACGATATCATAAAACAGAAGATTCTCTTGGTCTTTTAGGGACCAGAACGTCTCATTTTGAACAGCTGTATTGCAAATTCGGCTGTAGACTCTCCTATAACGACTCTCAAAAGATAACTATTTAAATTCTTTTCCAGCAGAATACACATTTAAAATACTGTGTGAAATCATCGTGATCATTATTATCATTCAGTCCATCGACTTAGGAGTTGTCGGAGAGACTTAAGAGCTGAAGAGACGAACGATTCTGTCCAAATTGTCTAAATTGTTCTGATTGGTTGGTTGGTTGGTTGGTTGGTTTTCTTTTGATATATCAACCATTGTTAGGTTATTAAATGCCTAAATAAGTCTTCTCCAAGCAATCAGGTTTCAAGTAAATAATCAGAACAATCATTCGTAAACAGTTATAGCTTCAAGTAACAATTCCTTTGGCAAATAATTTATACACAATTATATATGGTTCCAAGCATTCCAAGCTTGCTCCGCTGGTTCCTGGCCTCGGCCGGACTGCCTGGCATACGTACCGGCTGGAGTATCAATGACAAGCTTAGATTCACATTACACTTGACCACTGGGTCAGATGAATCTATGACCAGTAAGGTCACCTGCCATACGTGCCGGGAAATTTAGCTAAGGTTCACATAGTTCACATTGTACCAAGTGATCCTATGACCTACATAGTCCACCAGGCCCTAAACAACCTAACGGTGAGATTCCGGTAATGCTGGAGCTTTGGGGGATGCGAAGTACCTCTTTATTGGCATCGCTCCCGGGTCCATTCTGGCCCGGAGTGATAGCAACTGATAGTGTGCGGTTTATAGGTCAAATATAACAAAATTGTGTACTTATGCTCAACTGAATGGTTTGAAATAGAACTGTTTTTTTACATTTAACTGTGTATAAACATAATACTGTACTTATGCTGAACTGAATTGTTTGAAATAGAACTGTTTTAAGTATAAAAATGGATTAAGCATTAAATAACCTACAAGAGTTGATATGCTATGAAACCAAACCAAACCAATCAAATCTCTGATGTGAACTTACTATTTTTATATAGAGTGGCACCAAAGTACTTGAAGGTAATCATATCTTCGAGTGGCTCGCCGTACATAGTGATGTTGACAATGGTGATGTTAACGCAGTTCATGAAGACCTAAGATGATTTTCATCTTAGTAATTAAATGTTCATTAACGATTGTACGCAATAACTCTCTTCATTGCTCTGTTAAGTTAATTGGACTGGTTTTGACCGGCAATCCATATTTCATACAGGACTGGTGTTTCATTGACTGTGACCATCTTCTTGAAGTATTCTTGTTTCGATTTTCAGTTAAGTGCTCACAAATCTCCTAAAGTTTTTATCTGAAAATAAGGGGTTCGTTCAAAAAGTTCTCAGCCTCACTAAAAAAAGAATAGCCATAGCTGAACATCGCTTCTGATAAAATTAGAAAAATTCTGAATTAGTTTTTCTAGTTTTATAAGAAGCGGTAGTGTGTTGCCACAACAAAAATGTTCAGTTATGGCACCTTCTTTCTTGGTAAGTCTTAGAACTGTTTGAAAGTATAAAAACCTTAATTAGTTATTCCAGTTTTATAGGAAGTCGTTATGTATTACCACAACAAGAATATTCAGCTACGCCTCTTCTTTCTTAATGAAGCTTAGAACTTTTCGAACGACCCTCGTATGAGTTAATTCTTCTTTAATTCAACCCTGTTATTAAAAATTTCCTCTTTTATTTCATTTTTTAGTTAAAAATTAGTTCGATTTATAGACTTTTACTTCAAAGATCATTTCAGACGGACATCTAATGAAGATTCACTAATAAATTAATTTATTTCATTATTAATGTTGACCATTTCTATCAAAAGGATGACGCAGTTATCACTAACAACTAATTGCCCGACTATTTACTCAGGCTACAGACGGATTCATGCCTTCCCTAATGATATAAGAGCAACGTATAACGCAATCAGCCTCGTCCAGGTTTTGAATTCGTTTAACCGATTCCTTTTCGTATGATGGTAACCCTTACTTTATATCCGTCTTCAAATTATATACAATGTAATATAATTAGGAATAATTAATTATTCTAGGTAGTTGTTTTATTTGTGATGATAGATTATAAGTCAGTTTAAATATTCAAATGTACTGTACGTCACGTGCGAAGGTCATATAGTGCACATGTCGCGCCTGTCGGCGGATTGTCAAGTTGATAGGTTGTTTTGAAAGTTACTGAGGCTGATATGTTAGGGATTTGTTTCGAAATCAAAGTTGATAAAGACCAGATATTAAAAGTAAACGTTATCATCAATTTAAATGAAATAAAAGTTAATGATACGTATTCTTATTTGATTAGTGAATGAAATGATTAAGAGATATTATATAAGCAAAGTTATTTAATTGAGTTTGGACAATTAATAGTTCAGAGCTTAGGGACAGAGATGGTCAGTTGAGAACCCACTGTTGAGGGGGACGAGAGGGATGAAGGAATCAAAGTCGGTTTTTTTGTTCATTCGTCTTGCACTTACGAGACTCTTAGCGTTTATTTGCCGCAAGTAATTCATTTCACTCAGCTACAAGTAATACCTTTCGCTCTTTTTCTCTCATGTTTCGCGTCTGACTGTAAAGAAAATAGGAGTCCGTCTTGTATTTGATAAGTGTAAGGCGTATTAATATTCAAAATGGTACCAAATCGGTGAGGTAACGTTACTCTAACCTGTTTGGTCTCTTAACTTACAATAATTTGCAGATATAATTTTTATATATGATTTGCTTATATGATTATGTTAAAACTTCTATAAACAGGATTTGACTTGATATTGATGTATACGGCCGCTGAAGAAGTAATAAAACAGAACTTTTTAATTCGCCTTTTGAAATAAAAATAAAAACGGGTAAACATTTTGCTAAATATTTTTAAGGCTATTTTAGATTAAAAAGAAAAAAGAAAAAATGCTGAGTAGCATTTTTAGGTGAAAAACTTATCAAATCAATTCCTGCGAACAAAAGATTTTGGTTAGAATTTAATCATTTCATCAGAAAGAAAAGACTTTGTGCCGTCTGGTCGACCAAAAATAACTTTTTCAAATAACCAATTTGATTCTTGTAGCGAAATTAATTCTTACTGTTTGACTTTTTAGACTTGTCATACTGATGAAAAATATTTTGTCTTTACCGAAAATCTACGTTTTCAACTGGTACCAATAATTGGCATAAATAGACACTAAAATCAATATTAAACTAACAGGGATAACTGGTATTGCTCGCAAAAGAAGATATGAAATAACATTTTATGATTGATATATATATATATATATATATATATAAGGCGAGCCAAAAGTAGGGGGTTATGTTGTTGAATAAATAACATAATTTATTTTCTTTTTACTTTTGACTCACTCAGTGTGTGTGTGTGTGTGTGTGTGTGTGTGTGTGTGTGTGTGTGTGTGTGTGTGTGTGTGTGTGTGTGTGTTAGGATAGCGAAATACAAATCTAATGACGCTTGGTAACTGTCAGTTTCTCGTCTATACGATTATCAGAATCAAAATTATATAACCCCTGATGACGACCAAAAGTATGGTCGAAAATGCTTGGTCAGAAGATATGGGACAATTCCTTCACTATCTAGATACCGACACAACAAAAATCTTGAAAAATAAAAATAAAAATAATAAATAAAAAATGTTCCATCGTCGTTAACTAAACTTTTTTTAATAATAACTTGCTGCCTAAATATACACTCTTCAATATATATATATATGTGTGTGTGTGTGTGTGTGTGTGTGTGTGTGTGTGTGTCTATAATGCACTAGATGACTCGTCAATTTATTGGGTTCCCGTTATAACAGGAGGTATAATGATAATAATGCTTTTATTTTAAATGAAGCAAATTATACTAATTAGTCTTTCAGTGTTCTCCCTGTTATATCAAGAATTTGAATGATAAATAATTGGTGATACACACGAGTAAAGACACCCTACAAAATTATTTAATTAGAAATTGTACCGCGAATTTCTCTATTCCCTCAGTAAGAACATACCTTTAATGCTCGAGCAAAAATCTCTCTATGAACAATAGTTTTTACTGTATAGGCACATACATACAGAAAATTTTAGTCATATATATATATATATATATATATATATATATATATATATATATATAATCAGAAGCATATTTCCTTCCGAACCAGAGGTGAGTTTATTTTGTTTGTCTCTTTCGAAGAGGATTGGTTGGTTGGTTGGTTGGTTGGGTTTATGGAATATCAACCTTTGTAGGTTATATAATGCCAGATCCATTTTTATTCATATAAACAGTTTTATTTCAAACGATTCAGTTTAGCTTAAGTACACACTTTATTTGTCAAAATATTTCTATTTCAAGCTATTCAGTTTAATCAAACAGTTCTACTTCAAACAATTCAGTTTAGAATAAGTACACTGTCTATTTCTATTTGGCCCATTGATAGGACCCTATCAAGTGATACCACTCCAGGCCGGAGTGGACCTGGGAGCGATAGCAATGAAGTGGTACTCCGAATTCCCCAAATCTCCAACATCACTGAAGACACATCCTCAAATTGTTTCGTATCATATCAAGACACTCGTTGTGAGGGTGTCTTATCCCTCTGCAGAGAAGCAGTCGGTGTATTCTAGGGCTCAAGACGATTGGGTCACAGGACACAGGTTGGGTGGGTGGGGGTTTCTTACTCCTCTGCAGAGAAACAATCGATGTATTCTACTGCCCCAGCCGACTGGGCCACAGGAAACTGGTCGGGGTGTGTCTTACCCCTCTACAGAGAAACAGTCGGTGTATTTTACAGTCCTAGCTGACTGGGCAACCAGGGGCGAGGTTCCTATTTATCAATTTTTTTTATTACTTTTTCTTGTCGTTTGACAAAATTTCATTCGTCGTTATTGACTAAGTCTTGGTTTATCTTATAATTTACTTGTTTTCCCTCGGTTAAATAGTTTTACGTATTGATTTTTATTGTTTGCACACAGTTAAATGGTTTGAGGTATTGCTATTTAACACTTATAAGTAAGTAAAGTTGGCGACCGTAGTCGAGGGTGACCCGAAGGCTCTCTTTTCGATAGCTACTACATCAAGGTATAGGGGAGGGCGCTATTCCTTTCCTAGGAATGGCCCACTTTACCTTGATCCGTACCTTATAATGCTGAGTGTTAAGCAAGGAGGCATCAAGAAACATTTTTGGAGTCTTCGGTATGACTCAACCAGAGATTGAACTCAGGTCTCCCGGGCCACTGGCGAACACTCTAACCATTATGCCAATGTCCGGTTTGATCTCACTTTAATAGTTTTAAGTATTGCACACAGCTAAATGGTTTCAAGCATATTAAATGATTAAACAATTCCATTTGACCCTTAGGCAGGACTTCAATAGACACTACCACTCTAGATTAAAGTGTACCTTGGAGTAATGGCATTAAAAGGGTTGTTCGTTCACACTCCTCAAAGCTCTAGGGCTGGAACCTTACTATAAGATAGTTTAAAGTCATACCTAGGACTCTCGTTCTATTGGGGGCGGGGGGCGTCTTACCCCTCTGCAGATATACAGAGGGCGTATACTACAGCCCTTGCCAACAGGGTTATAGAGGTCGATCTAGAATAAACTTTGTTGGAGGTAAAAGAAAAAAAGGCAACAATAACTAAAAAATCGTGGTGTAATGGTTATCGTCGTAGGAAATAGACACGGCGACACAAGTTCAAATCCTAGACGAGACTGATTTCACATAGCACTAATACCCTTGGGAAATGTATGGATCCAATTATTCTCCTTCCAGCTATGGGTAAATAGTAGGGCAGACTGTGTTCTTCAGCCTTGGTGAGGCAACTAGTCTAGGAGAAGGAAAACTCTGAATTCAAACCTGTTGAACTCCGTTTAAAAATTGACCTTGTGTCATATCCTGCCCTTCTTGACCCTCGAACTCACAAAGGCGCACACAAGCATCAACATTGTTTTATAAATAACTGAATATTTATTCTATCTTCTTATGAGTTGAATAAACCCGGAAATAAGTTTTTAAAGATAAAACGATTTTTTTTCTTTTTGCTATTAAGCTTCATTTACTAATTGATATTATTCATATAATTTTTAGCCCTTCAAATAATACTAAAGTGATGTTAAGACGTTACTATGAAATAGACCTGTTTTAAAATATTTTCCAAATCGAAATTAAAGACAGTGCATGCGTAGAAAATTCAGCAAAGTGAATTTTACACGAAGTAATTTGGTTTATTTAGACTGGTAATAAAAAGAAATATTAAAATTTACTGGAATGTTATTTCAGGAAAACAAGAATGAATACTCAAAATCAGTGAAAATGTTCAGGACATAAATATTAATTATTTTATAGAGGTTCATGCATATCTTTTTTTTAATGGGTCAAATATAAAGTCACATATTTCTATAAAGAAAGTTTATCATCTTGTTGTTCAACTAAATAACAAGTCTTGACGAACGAGTTTTCAGTTTTTATTAACTCTGAAGAATTTACAAAATTCTTCATTTTTCTATTCTGTAGATTTCCGGATAAATCAAAGATTAATCAGACTTACCTTTTTCTACAGGGAATTGAAGATCACATGTACCGTTCTATTTGTCATGTGTTACGAAACCGACTGCGTAAAGTGGGCAACACTAATACGATTTATGTTGCTTGGTCGCTGTACTGCTTTTGTATTGTAGTAGCCATTGAGACAAATGACTGCGTGTCTTGTGGTCAGGAAAATTTGCGGTGCGTTGTCAACGCAGAACTGCTATGTCGGGTAATGGAGAATAAAACACACAAAGCACATCTCGGCTCTTTACCTGTCCTTTCTGTGAAGGATGGTCGAATTTCCTGGAAAGAAAACAGGTTCTCAATTCCTTAATAGATAAAAGGTAGGCTGCTTGGAACATTTATCTGACACAAATGCAATGAATTTCAGTTTTCCGCTATATCTTATTATTTGTACGTTGTTTGTCGATCAAAATACAATTGACTTTTAAAATGAGAAGACAGAGAGAAAGTGTGTGAGTACCTGACGATTAGGTCTTTATCATGGTTCACTTTGATTAGAACTAGACTTCGATTTGGGAGATCAAGACGTTCTGACAGTCCCCTTTCGACGGTCGAATACTCTTTCTGTCGACAATGTTCCCTTCAAACTATAAGAGCCGAAAAAAAGATATTTTTATACCAACTTTTATTTTAGTTATTACTTCAGATTATTGTTTGTTTGAGTGTTTTTCTTTGTTTGTTTGTAAGTTTTCTTGCCACTGTAGTCAATTGTGCCCAGCTAACCTCAATGCTTAGAGTTAGTTGATTTTCTAAAGTGTGCTTCGGATTCTTTTCAGCTATCGTTAATTTTGAAAAGTAAATTAATGTCTTAACATCTTTAAGCCACCTAGGTGATTTCTGAAAAGAGAAAGTCACTTCAAAAGAATCTAGTCATCAGATACGCTTTCAATATCTGCTTGCTAGACTAGATACCGTGATTTAATGGTCATCGTCGTTGGAAATGGGCACGGCGAAGCAAATTCAAATCCAAGACAAGACTGTTTGCATTTCACATAACCCTAATACTCTTAGAAAAAGTATGCATCCAACTATGAGTAGATAGCAGGACAGACTGGGCTCTTTAACCTTGATTAGACAAGCGGTCAAAGAGAAGAAAAACTCTGAATTTAAACCCGTTAAACTCTGCTTAAAAATGATATTTCTGTCATATCCTGCTTGTTCGGAGGGGTTGGTTTTGTTTCTTTGTTTAATGGCATATCAACTTTTGTAGGTTATTTAATGCCAAAGTTATTCTCCTAGAAGAACAGTAGTGGTACTTTTTAACCCACAGCTGGGAGGATAACGGTGTTCATACCTTTCTCAAGGGGATTTGACCGAAAGTGATCGTAATTGCGCGACTGGAGTACGAACTCGCTTACTACAATTCCACAGTCCATCGCTTTAACCATTACACCACGAGGACACCCCATCGGAGGGGTTGGGTAAATACATACTAGCCTAAATTCACAAAGTAATTGAACTGAAGAATGTCTTTAACTCAATTGGGTTGCATCAAAGGGGTGACAACCTCCACTGGACAATCCCTTATTTTCAGATGTTCTGAACAGATAATTCATATTTGTTTAAACTCTCACAAAAGCTGAAATCCAATAAGTGATTTGACTTTATTTTAAACAGGAGAAACTGACAAACTTTTTTGTATCCTTTCTAATTCGGTATCCCACAATATCAAACTGTGGCACAAAGTATTTTTAACGTGGGAGTCGGGCGCAGGTCTATTGCCCAGACACGCCTGGCAGCCCCAAAAATGCCACGGGTCTCGTTGGTAATTTCCTAAAAACAGGTGCCTCTAGACCCAGGCGATAAACCAAGCCTTACCGGAGCAGGTGAGAGCTTGAAGTCCAAGGAGAGTCGGTTTTGTGCAGCCACAGCTGACTGCCACAAAAGCCAAGACTTACCCGAACTGAACCATGTACCCGTAACCAAAGACCCGTACTGTAACACAATTTCCATTTTCATTGAATTATGTATACAACGAATAATCAGATCTTTTAAATTGGCTTGTGTGTGTGTGTGTGTGTTTGTGTGTGTGTGTGTGTGTGTGTGTGTGTGTGTGTGTGTGTGTGTGTGTGTGTGTGTGTGTGTGTGTGTGTGTGTGTGTGTTCTTTACACAATTGAAAGTCAATGTACACGTTCTTCAATCAAAATACATTCTCCAACCACAAACCAATTTGTTTACGTGTTTAGTCTTTCACTGAAAAGTTTTAAACCAAAACAAATTTGACTTTTAACAGTCCTAGAAACTGATTTACATTCAACCAAAATTAAATATTTATGTAGCAATCTCCATTTTCTTAGCTTTCCGTTCATAAATTATTCGTGTTAATTTTTTACAAAAAACTAGACAACCCGTGAACCTTTTAACATTAGTAATATAAAGATAAATACTAGACTAATCGTGAATCTGCTGGGTTCCCACTGTAACAATACTTCATGATGATAATGATGCTTTTATTTAGGAAGGGATAAAGGATTCTAATTAGGATTTCCCAGTAATTGTTGTTTATTTACGTATCGCTTGCTACCAATTTCAAATATCATTATTTGAAGTCGTTTACCAAACTACGGAAACAGATCTATTTAATATGCAGATGGAATCCTAACAGGTACTACCAATCAGGCTTTGAGTGGAAGTGGGGGTAACAGCAATGAATGGGGGACTCCAAACTATCGAGTTCTCCGGAACTGGAGCCTCATCAACCTATGCAGTTTAATGTCATACCCAGGACAGCCCCCCTATAAAATTATTTCATGTCAAATGTGACTTGGTGGAAGATCGGATAAATAATTTAGAAAATATTTTTTTTATGGCCCAATCGGCTGGGGCTGTAAAATACACTGACTTTATCTCTGAAGAGGTGTTAGACTTCCTTAACGAGTGGCCCAGTCAGCTGCGGCTGTAAAAACACCGACTGCATCTCTGCAGAGGGGTAAGACCTCCTTAACGAGTGGCCCAGTCAGCTGGGGCTGTAGAATACATCAACTAGATCTCTGCAGAGGGTAAGCCTTTGACACTGGAGCATAGGGGAATGCGGTGCCATCGCTCCCAGGTCTATTCTGAAAAGGAGGGTTAACTCCTGATTTGGTCCAATCAATGGGTCAAATAGAATTGTTTGACATTTAAACTGTTTTCTTTGACGTTTAAACTGAGTGCACATAAATGACTTATGCTTCACTTAATTGTTTCAAATAGAACTGTTAACTGTGTGCAAACAAATGACTACTGTTTAATTGAATTGTTGGTGATATACAACAATACTTGAAACTATTTAACTTTGTTGACTTGCTAAACTGAATTATTTGAAATAGAACTGTTCGATCATTTAACAAATGACTGATGCTTAATTTAATCGTAAGTGATACATAGCAAGATTTAAAAGCATTTAACTGTGTGCCAACAAATGATTTATAGTCAATAGGATTATTCATATTAGATAGAATTAAGGAAACATATTTAACTATGTGCTACAAAAAGAGCTCAGGCTCGTTTAAAACGTTATCTACAAAATGTGTTAAGAAATATATTTGATATATTTGTATAAAAAGGATTTGGCATTAAATAATCTACAATAGTTGATATGCCATGAAACCTAGCCAAACCAAACAATGTCGGGGTTGTAATTTATGCTTAAATATAAAGCATTCTGATCTAATAAAATAGTTTACAGCGTGTTTTATGGTTTCAAGTATGTCTATTTCATACTAGTATCTATATGATTTCAAGTAACTATTTCTATTTAATATTCATTAGTTTGAACGCAGTTATATGTTTTCAAGTTAATAATAATCTTAGTAAACAATTACAGCTTCAAGTAATTATTCTTATAAGTATTTTTATTGAATATGAATAAACTTAAACACATCCCTTTGACTAATAGATTGGAGAGAAACAGTTTCTCAGTGCAGGCCTGGGAAGAATGGCAGTTGAAGGGTGACTCTACACCCAACCCCGAACCCCAGAAGCCTTTTACTGGAGCCTTATCATCAAGGCAGTGTGGTGTCATACCCAGAACAACATTTTTGTTTTGTCGTTTTCTGTCTAAAGAAAATCTCACAGCTGAAAAAAATAAACAGATACCATGTTTCAATCCTTAATCAAAGACCAGGAAAATAGGGTATCTGACTGCTATGTTATGACAATGTACGCAGAGTTTTAAAAGAAGTGATATCATTTGAGATGTACTTATCTAACCACAAATGAAACTAAATTGGCTGAATGTTGAGCAAAGCGAGAAATTGAAAGGTATGTGGATTTCATGAACGATTTCACAATACTGGTGGTCAGGGCCCGCCTTAAGCTGACTGAATCAGTTGCTTCCAATCGGGACAAGCGCCAAGAGGATGTCCCGCACTAGAAAGTAGAATACTCTCAAGTTATCAAGTACACACGACAATACATTGTAGTATAAAGGGTAGTCCAAAAGCAGATGGATAGTAAATGATAATATTTTGTCTTGAGATTCCATATGCAATTATATTTACTAATACAATTATTACATGATCATTCAGATCTTATTGTATACGATGATGCAAAAAGCACTAAAATCTTATCAGGTGCTCAAACTGCTGTCCATCACAATTCACAGTTTTGAACTCTACCCTTCACGCTTCGACACACATTTTTGTATAAGTCTCTTTGTTCATTTATTTCTTCAAATGCATATCTGAATTATTTTTTTCAAATCACTAACAATTCTTGGCTTTCGACTTCAAACTTTGTCCTTGGGTATTCCCCAAAAGAAAAAATCCATTGGGGTTAAGTCAGGTGAACATGCAGACCAATCAACTGGACCTCATCAGCCAATCCATCTCTCATGAAATGCTTCAAGATACCTATCTGGACTGCTCTTGAATAATGTGTAGGGGCTCCATCTTATAAGAAATAAAGGTCATGTGAATTAGACTGTTGTTGTAACTGTGGAACAACTTGATTCATAAGAATTTTTAGATACTTTTCAACTGTTATAATACGATAAAATAAAACGAGAAACCTATTCCACCTAGTGTCCACCTTCTAAGGCCAGCGCTGCGGTCGTTTGTCTAGCTCTTTTTATCCTGCAGAAATACTCTCTCTCTTTGAATTTTTTGTGCCATGTCCAAATCTTAGTGGCATTTGGCGCACTTTTTGCTGCTTCTTTCCAAAATGGGCGCACCACAGTTGTCATGAAACTTCTCCGACTGGTTTACTGTCGGTGAAGGTGACAAGCTATTAGTCTCGATCCTTTTACCTACGCCTTTCGCCCGGACAACGCCAAGCGTATTGCTGGTATTAGGTCGGACAATATTCTATTTCGGGATGTCATTCAACCACAAGCAAACTGGGAAAACTAAGACACGGATTTTCGATCAAGCTGAAAATGAAGACAACACGAAATGCACAATTTAGAATACAAATCATTTTATTATCAACCCCCCAAAAATAAAGACATGTATGCGAAGTAAAATAGTCTTAGCGACAAAAGTAAAAATGTTTATAGTTTAACAATTTGAGGACAATTCACCTATAATTTTCTTGTGATAACATGTGCAAATTTTTTTTTTTTTTATGTGTTTTGTTTCCGTTAAGAACGGAGTTAGCAAAAAGATGAAACAACATTAAAATGAAAGCTTATCTTACTTCTCTCTCTCCTTTTCTTTTATCTTTTTTTATATATGTCGCTATCTCTTTTTCCGATGTCGCGTTTCACCGGCCGTTAATTTCTCTCTCTTTCTTTCTTTTTTCTTTCTTTCTGGGTACATATTTAAATCGTTTCTTGTTCTCTGGTTTTTCTCGTTGTCAGTCGACAAGCAAAATACTCACGCGATTCTTATTCTTGTTTCTGGCGGTTTTTAATCTTCACATATGAGCTAGCCTGAGGAAGACAGTTTACTCTTAGCACGTCTGTCTCTTTACCAACGGACTTGTCTGATTTTTCCTCTTTACAGATTCGATTTTCCCGCTGCCTCGTATCATGTGGGCTTCTTGGCCAATCGGCTTTCAGCCTTCAAATCGCTCGCTTGTTGCTAGGAGCTGTTTGCTAGCTCATACACCCATGTTCGGGAAACTTGACCGTCAATCGGTCAGCATGCGACTTCGATCCGAATTTAACTCTTCACACTTCTCGTCTACTTCAGCTGCTTTGCGAGGGAAGCAAAATTTCTGAAAAAAAAAACATTAAACATAAAACTTTGAGTTATTTCTGCACATACTGTAAAAATTTGAGGTCATTTGAACGAGAATCGATCAAGTAATCAAATTACGATGTGATATCGATTTTTCTTAAACACTCTGTATTAATGGGTAAAGGATTAATGTAAAAATATTTTTCCAATAAAATAGATATTTTAATTCTAATCAAAATAAGAGATATGTGTATCCAACTTTTTTTATCTCAAAAAAAAGTTTTCGTTTTCATACTACAAAAAAAATATGTTTTTGTAAAACTTGATATTTCACATTTTTATCGATATATCCTTTAAGAGACCGGGTTTCGTTTATATGTGATAATTTCTATACTACCCAACTTCGTGATTTAATTCATAGCTTTGAGCGAACCAAATTAGTTTTAGTTGCTTTCAAATCCACCAGGCCTCTCTGGCAGTCATCTTTCTTTTTTTCTCTTTTTTTGAAGGGTGCTATCCAAAAGTAGTAATTATTTCAACTTTAAATCTAATGTCAGTTTCTTCCTCGTTACAGACTATCCGACGGTGTTGCTAAGTGTGTTAAAACGACTGTTAAGATGAAATCAATGTAAAATGAACCAAACGTTTCCTGGAAGAGACAATCTTAGGAATAAGAAGCCAGAATTTGCTCATACATAAATTTATTGCCGCGCCATAGTCACGTGGCAACACTAAGCTCAGAAATAACAGTATTTAACAAGTTGAATATCATGCGCTAGTTGCATTCAAACCTTCAATCATTTCTATTGTGTCAGCAATGTCATTTTCTTAGGACGAATGAACTTCGCATAGAAATCTTATAAACATGTAAAATGAATTTAAAATGAAATTCTCCCAATCTAGACCTCTAGATGATTTGACAATATTCCGTTTAGTCGATATATATCCTAAGACTGGAAAATCCAGGAACGAAAGAGTTCGATCTGATGCCTCCTATATCCAGTTAACATGATGGTCGGCCTTTGTGACAATCAGGTCTCAATCACAGGAACTCTTGCGGTAGTTGCAAGAAACGGTCACAAGCGAGGATTTTTGAAAAGGGAGAGTCAATCAGTTAGTAAAGCAAAAGAGACCAAGGAACGGCTTTAATTTAGTGTCTTACGATTTAGCGATTCTTTCATCGACTCAAATGATACCATGTATTCACGTCTTCCGCAAATAAAACCGGCTCGGAAAAAGGTTGAAATACTAATAATAAAGTGAAAAATATTTTTTCTGGGGCCACGTGTCTGACTTTTTTCTTTCTTTGTGTGAACTCGTCAATATTTTTTCATATCGTTTTTGCCCCTGGCAACAATTGTCGGGACCCCAATCAACTTTGTTAACTGCTGTTGCTTTCGATGGTGTATACGAGCATTTAACTGGCTCCCTCAAAAATGTCTTAGAAAAGTATCTTTTCAAATTGAGCTGTATACAACAACTATTTTCAAGTTAAAATAGTTTAAGTACAAGTTATCATAAAAAGAGTGTTTTTTGTTTTGTTTTGTTTTGTTTTCTGAAACAAAAACAGAAAATACTTCGACTCGCAACTTTAGACGAAAACGTTAAAGAAAAATGTTAAAGAAAAATGTTAAAGAAAAAATCTAATAACGATGAAATAGTAAAAAGAATATAACAGAAATAGAAACGGTTCTCCTTACATAAAAGCAAAAATAACATCTATTCTGGAGAAAATCGATCAAATTCCGTGAAATATTTTTCAAAAAATGCTGGAAGCGTTTGTCTTGATATAAAGAGTAAAATAAAATAAAAATAAAAAAAACCTTCTCCTATTTATGATCCGATCAATCGGCTGGTCATATCAAGCCATAGCACCTTTAACATTGTCCTGACCAAATTATACAAGTTTTCCCTTTTGACAAACAAGTACTAAACCCTATTTTATCTTTACAGTGGTCGGTGGATAAGAGTCAGTTGAATGAAACCATTTAACTGTGTGAAAACAATGTATTTATTTTAAATCAAATTATTTCTGTTAAATATAAATATTTGAAACCATTTAACTGTGTACCAAAAATTATTCATAATACATAGAATTATTAATGTTTGATAACAATACTGGAAACCATTTAACTGCGTGCAAACAAATGAGTTCTGATTCGTTTAAAAATAAAAATGTTACCTACAAACAATTCACAAACAAATTATATATATGTATATATATATATATATATTGTCACGTGATATCCCACTAAGACGATAGAAATAAGATTAATACCATTCCCCGTGTTTGAATTAACAGTAGCAAGCCGTCAAAGAATGACCGTCAAGAAAGAATGTAGGTCACAGGGGAGACCAGTTGTTTATACTTGGTGACCTCACTCGGGTCGCCTGACACAAGAAGGTAGAAGCCAAACGTTTGGCTGGGACCCTAAAACGGAAGTGGGGACTCCTTCCCGTCAGCAGAAATAGATAGTAAGAAAGTTAGTTTTTGGACATGGTTCGTGGTGGACGGAACCAAAAGCCAAGTACTCCGGGTAAACGAAGACGAACAAAAAATTATCTCAGACACGAATGACCCAAGTTCTTCAAGCCAGTATTGAAAATAAGAAAAGGTTTGTCAGCCCGTAAAAGAAGAAAGATTCTCCACGGAACTCCATTAAAGAAATAAGATAAGTACCCTTGGGACTGTTTTTCCTTATACCAAATTTTGTATACCCTCTCTCTCTCTCTCACACACAATTTGAAGTAATTTGTTACTTCATGCTTCCTTTTCAGCCTTATGTGATCTTGCTTAGAATTGTCCTATTAATTCATTTAAAATATCACACGCGAAACCGGAATTGCCGACTACTATAATTAATATTATTACGTCTCAACCTAGAGGTCCATATCTTCCATTATCTAGGGGAGGAAGTTTAATGGCCTTGGTGGGTGTGTGTATAGTGTGAAATTTGGAACCCCTTGCCAGCGGCGGTCAGTCTATCCTAAATTAATCCCTCACATAATATGCCTGAGAGAAAAACTGAACGAGGACTTATTCTACAAGGGATCAAGTGCCAACCTGCCCCGTCTTCACACGTGCGAAAATATAAAGTCCCGTTTTGGGATTTTAAAGAATTTGCCGTCACAACATATATATATATATATATATATATATATAATTTGACAAAAAATAACCCACTATGGTCGATATGCCGTAAAGCACAACCAAATCAATTCAGTTGAGGTTTATTCTAAATTTGAAGGTTACGGGATCGCGCTCATTGTACGTTCATTTGTACATTTTTTGTGATGTTTCTTAAAATATTTCTTGCACACGATCCAATCAAATACGAACAGCTTTTAAACAGATCTATTTCACACATCGACAGAACCTTAACATATACTAACATTTCAATCAGAGTGGACCTGGTAATAATAGCAATAAAGAGTACTACATTCTGCCCAAATCTCCTAAAGAGGAGCCCCACCATCAAATTTCGTATACCCTCTCTCCCTCTCACACAATTTGAAGGAATTTGTTACTTCATGCTTCCTTTTCAGCTTCTATTCGCCTTATGTGATCTTGCTTAGAATTGTCCTATTAATTCCTTTAAAATATCACACGCGAAACCGGAATTGCCGACTACTATAATTAATATTATTACGTCTCAACCTAGAGGTCCATATCTTCCATTGTCTAGGGGAGGAAGTTTAGTGGCCTTGGTGGGTGTGTGTATAGTGTGAAATTTGGAACCCCTTGCCAGCGCCGCTTTCATGACACTGCCTTTTTTTAAAGAGGTATTATTCCTCAGCAGGGAACACAGTTAGGATATACTATGCCACACAGACCGGGTTGGTTGGTTGGGTTTTATGGCATATCAACCTTTGTAGGTTATTTAACGCCAAATCCATTTTTATGAAAATAGTTCTATTTCAATCAATTCAGTTTAGCATAAGTACGCAGTTTATATATAAATACAGTTCAATTGTCAAAAACATTTCTATTCTAAGCTATTCAGTTTATTAAAGCAGTTCTAATTCAGCTTAATCAGTTTAGCATAAGTACAGGTTTTGTTTTCACACAGTTAAATGTCAAAACAGTTCTATATTAAACAAATCAGTTTAGTGTAACTACATTTCTCGTGCCAAAATCAGCTCCACCTCAAACAATTCAGCTCAGCACAAGCACGCAGTTTAAATGTAAGTACGGTTTAATTGTCAAAAACATTTCTTTTTCAAGCTATTCAGTTTAGTCAAACAATTCAGTTTAGCGTAAGTATCCCGTTAGTTCTATTTAACCTACAGATAGAGCCCTATCAGGTGCTACCACGCCGGACCAGAGTGGACCAAGGAACAATGGCAATGAAGGGGTGCTCCGCATTCCCCAAAGCCCCAGCATTACTGAAATCTCACCATCTGATTGCTTAGTGCCATATCCAGGATACTTATTGGGGGGGGTTCTTAACCCTCTGCAGTCGGTGTATTCTACAGCCCCAGCCGACAGGACAAACAGACCGGGATGGTTCAACTTTTTAGTAGTATGCAGTTGATTGTATATCATTTCATAATATAATAACTTAACCAGTTCATTGGATAGTTATTTTGTTTTACGGTATTTCAACCCTTTCCGGGTCATTTAACGCTGAATTATGTAATTTTGATAAAAGTTTCAAACATTTCAGTTTAGTATAAGTACAGTTGTTGTTTTTTTTGTTTTTTTTGTTTACACACAGTTCAATGACAAAATAGTTCAATTTCAAACAATTCAGTTCAGCATAAGTTCACAGTTCAAATGTCAAAAACATTTCTATTTCAAACAATTCAGTTTAACATAAGTACGCAGTTTTAACACAATTAAAGGTAAAAAAAAAAAAAACACTTAATTCCAAGCAATTCAGTTTAGCGTAATTACACAGTTTAGTTCTATTTGACCCATAGAGAGGAACCTATCAGGTACTACCACTCTGGGTCAGAGTGGGTCTGGGAGTAATGGCAATGAAGGGATAGTCATAATTCCCCAAAGTTCCAGCATTATTGAAGCCTCACCATCAGATTGTTTAGTGTCATATCCATGACACTCGTCAGGGGAGACTTAACCCTCTGCAGAGATACAGTCGGTATATTCTACAGCCCCAGCTGTTTTACGTCTTCTTATTCTTCTTTTCAGTGCCATTCACTCGAAAAGAAAAGGTGTTTAAATATTAAATACAGAATTCTGAGCTGTTTCTACGCTTGCAGTTAAAATTTGGGCTTTTTGGAACGAGAATTGGACAAGTTATAAGATTATAAAATAATATCAATATTTCTGAAAATCCCTGGTCATTTCAATAGATATCGAATTATTTGAAAAACCCAGTATTATCGTGAAAAATTATATAAGATCGCTTAGGTAACAAAATTTTTATTGTTTTTTAAACAAGGATACCAGAATTTTATCATTTCTGGTTGATTATCATGCTATTTGAAATATATATTATTAGGTATTATTTATGACCAAACTCTACAGCAGTGAATCTATGTAATCAAAAATATGAATTTCTATATGTTCAAATATCCTGATATTGGCATCATGGTTAGAGTGTTCGCCAAAGACCCGGGTGACCTGGGTTCAATCCCAGGTCGAGTCATACCAAAGACTCAAAAAATGATACTTCATGCCTCCTTGCTTAACACTAAAGGTAGGCATCAAGGGTAAAGTAGAGCAATCCAGGGAAAGGAGTAGCACCCTCCCCTACACCTTGGTGTAGTAGCTATTGAAAAGGGAGCCTTCGGGTCACCCTCTACTAAGGTTTGGTTTGGTTTGGTTTCTTTGTTTAATGGCATATCAACGTTTTTAGGTTATTTAATGCCAAAGCCATTCTCCGTGAAGAACAGTTGTGGTACTATTTAATCCATAGCTGGGAGGATAAGGGGATTCGTACATTTCCCAAGGGTATTGGCCCGAAAGTGAACGTAATAGCGCGACTAGAGTACGAACTCGCGTACTACGATTCCGCAGTCCATCGCTTTAACCATGTGGACACCCCCTCTACTAAGGTCACTAACAAAAATATGTTCAAAATAAATACAACCCTACGAAAGCGATATTTTGAAATTTATATTTGGTTTGACAGCCTTTATGCAAGAAAATCTCATCTCACTGATAAGATTGGATTTCTTCCAAGTTGTATCAGTGTCATTATTACAGTACGTCACACAATTTGGTCTTTAACAAAATGTCTGGAGAAAAAACTAGAAGGGAGCAATACAAATATGCATATTGTTTTGAACAAATCCGGAAGAAACACCCGACAAAATATTGGTTGTACGGATACTTACTTCCTATCTCACAAACAACCCAAATAAAACAAACCCAAATAAATACATGCTGGTGACGTATGGGAGAACTCATAGGCGACGTTCTTCTATGGACTACCACACATAGACATACTAGTGTTGTGTAACATAACGGTACCAAATAGACAGTTTATACCAAACGTACATTTATACTAGCATGCGCTCGAACATGTTAATGGATGTATCGCTACGTCTTAAGTAGTAGTCGGACCCTGTGTTGACCCAGCCATGGGAAAAGTTGACAAACACAGAAAACCGTCTTAGTTCATTACTCGAAGGTTTATTCACTTCTGCAATTTTCAAGTAGTCGCCGAGACATAGAAAGAGAGTATGAAAGTTGACTCGAGCGTGGACTGGACAAAAAGAAAACGTCACGAGGAAAAAGAGAGAGAGCTGACACAAACCTTGAATTTTCTTCCTGGTTTTCTGCTGTAGTTATAACATGCTTGTCTGTTGATTTTGTCTTCACAAGGTCGCGTCTGGTGTAAGGCTTTTTTTCGGAGCCCACCCCCAAAAAATGGGTCTCGAAAATTTTCGTCTCTATACATCTTCCTTGCTGGTGTTCAACTGACTATCTTTACCTCGTCACGTCTTCTAGCTAACTCTTTCAAATCAATTTGTCTCCTTACTTCCACCTTGTGTCGAAGGGAGGAACATATCCGTTTCTGGTGGTTCCAAACCTGCGCAGAAGATTTGGGGCCTCCGGGGGTAGTCATTTTTAATTAACGTAGTCACCTGTGACGGGCTGACTCACAAGTACTTTGGCCTAAGTCTCTTAGAGGCCCGTTCACGTAGACTCTATATCTGCCCTTTTCTCCTAGTTATTTCTCCCCCCTCTCTCTCTCTTTCCCCTCTTCCCCAGATGTTATTCTCTCGTTCTTTTTAAAACTTGGAACAACAAAATCACATTACAGTTGGCCAACCAACTAAAATTTACATTAGCAGACACTGAATTCTCTTTTGAGGACTTATCAAAAGCGATGACAATAAGGATGGATGGAGAAAGAGAGTCAAGGAAATCCCTGATAATTGCATACACTTCCTGCTGATGAAGATAATGACTGGTCCAGATGATATTGTCCTCAAAAGATTTGCGCAGTCACAGAAATACATTTTCACTCCAAGAGAATTTTTATCCTTGGAGGAGGAGAAAATTAACATGTTATCAAAAGAAGATACTTGAAGTGTTCTTATTTGGAGGTTATAAAGGAGGTCGTTACAGTAAGAGTCAACTAATATCTTGACAATTCGAAAAACTGACGTATCTTTAGAACATATTCGAATCTTTAAGATTAAAATCAAAAAGTTTTCTCTGGAATGCACAATGAAAATGCAAACGTTTCTATACTTCTTCTATTCACAATTTTCCATTCAATATTTTTCATCCTGGAAATAAAGAATAAATTTTAAAGAAGGTAATATTTTGAATATCTGATCAAAATGACAATGTCAAAATTCTATGGACGTGAATTTCAGCTAAAAAAATTATTGAAGGTTCTGCATTGTTTCCTATATAAAATCGTTAAGTAATTCTATATTTTTTATCTGTATAATCGAAGAGTAATTATACATTTTTATCATTAAGGGTTTTCTGACTATTGTCTTCATCTTTATTTCCACAACGTTTCGGCCGATATGTCCTCCGGCCTTCTTCAGGTGTTTGTCGAACTCGGGAACCTTCACGGAACTTCGAACTAAGTCCTTTATTGAATCCACGGGGGTCGCCTGTTCTGATTCCGTTAGCCATAACCGGGTACAAGTGTTAAGTTTTCCTGTATTGTTACTCGCCTGCAACCTCCAGTTGATTGTCTCCTTGAAAGCTTAGGGAATCAACGCCTATAACCGTTACGCCATGTGTCCAGCTGGACAATTCAGAGCGAATTTTTGGGACTTATAAACTTAATGTTCTTACTTGACTAGAATTACTACTATTATGTATGATTTTTTTCCTGTACTCATATTCAGATTTTTTTATCAGAAAAAGTGTTGAGTAATTCTCCACTATTTTATCTGTTAAAGAAAAGAGTAGTTTTACATTATTTTATCCAAAAAATCGTTGAATAATTCTATATTATTTTATCTGTAAAATCGAAGTGATGTTCTATATTATTCAATTTGAAGAATTGCGCTATGGTTCAATATTATTTCATCTTAGATTGTCTTCTAAAATTGCACAATGGTTCAATATTATTTCATCTTAGATTGTCTTCTAAAATTGCACTATGGTTCAATATTATTTCATCTTAGACTGTCTTCTAAAATTGCACAATGGTTCAATATTATTTCATCTTAGATTGTCTTCTAAAATTGCACTATGGTTCAATATTATTTCATCTTAGACTGTCTTCTAAAATTGCACTATGGTTCAATATTATTTCATCTTAGATTGTCTTCTAAAATTGCACTATGGTTCAATATTATTTCATCTTAGATTGTCTTCTAAAATTGCACAATGGTTCAATATTATTTCATCTTAGACTGTCTTCTAAAATTGCACAATGGTTCAATATTATTTCATCTTAGATTGTCTTCTAAAATTGAACTATGGTTCAATATTATTTCATCTTAGATTGTCTTCTAAAATTGCACAATGGTTCAATATTATTTCATCTTAGACTGTCTTCTAAAATTGCACAATGGTTCAATATTATTTCATCTTAGATTGTCTTCTAAAATTGCACAATGGTTCAATATTATTTCATCTTAGATTGTCTTCTAAAATTGCACAATGGTTCAATATTATTTCATCTTAGACTGTCTTCTAAAATTGCACTATGGTTCAATATTATTTCATCTTAGATTGTCTTCTAAAATTGCACAATGGTTCAATATTATTTCATCTTAGATTGTCTTCTAAAATTGCACTATGGTTCAATATTATTTCATCTTAGACTGTCTTCTAAAATTGCACTATGGTTCAATATTATTTCATCTTAGACTGTCTTCTAAAATTGCACTATGGTTCAATATTATTTCATCTTAGACTGTCTTCTAAAATTGTACTATGGTTCAAAAATTTCACTATGGTTCTAAAATTTCTAGCAATCACAAATACACAAATGTTATGTGGTTTATGCTTGGCACCGATTCTCTTCAATCAGTTCACTATTTCAATCCGAGATTTACACCATTGTTCACACAGGTGATCAGTTTTAATGAGATCTCTACATTTTTTCACGACTCTTAGCAGTGTCCAAATGTCTATGAAAATTTGCAGAATTTTCTTTATCATGCCTACGGTTGAGATACACTGAAAGCACCGATTCCCTCTTGATCACTGGCGTTGAGCAACAATGAGTATGTTCAGAAGTTAGATGGGCGATCACTAAGCAACAGCTGGAAGTGTCTGCGACCTGATGCTTGTGTGCCATATCTAAGCAAAAAAAAAAAAAAAAAAAAAAGCTTCTCCATCGTTTTAGTTCAACCACCCCCATCCTCCCACAAACAATTTTCCGAGCAGTGCACACATGTTTACAATGAAGAAAGCTAAAAGGATTTCTTGAATTATTCATTGGATTCATATCTTTATTGTTTTATCTTTGTGTTTTTGTTTTTGTTTTTTTGTTTGTTTTTTGGGGGGTTGTTTTTTTTTTGGCGGGGTGGGGGGTCTGATTAATTATCCGTGTTTTTAGCTGTGCAATGAACTGCCACGTGAAAATACTTCTTCGCACAAACATTTCTACGAAACAAACCTTATTTTTCTCATTTGTTGGGTTTGTAAAATTCGAAAAGATCAGAAAATAAACCAAGTGTTTGTATTAATATCTAATGATGCGAAAAACAAACAAACACGTGACTTATTTATCTTTGACTTGTATCAACTCATCATTAATTCTCTTGACAGCTTCTCTGAAAATTCTTCGTTAGTTTGCATTAATTTCTCATGTACTTTAATGCATGGGGTTTTTTGTTTTGTTTTGTTTTGTTTGTTTGATTGTTTGTTCGTTCTTTTTTTTTTCTGATTTTCACTAGGAGACAAATAGCGTCATTTATTTCACTTCCGTCTCAGTAAATTCTAAAACAATACAACATTTTACGTTTCTTTTTTTTTATTGGTATGTTCTTAGAGCTGTCGATAAAGGAATGTATCTCTTCGATGAATGCAGGACATAATATATACTACTCCACCTCAACCCTATTAGAAAAAAAAACTGTTACGTAATAAGGTATCATGGACTTGTAAGGAAACTAAGACTACTTCTTTGTATAGCAGTTACTGTAAAAAAAAGAGGATTTTATACGTCAGTTACCCAAGAATAAAATATCTCAGTGACTCGTTAGCAATGTAAAATTAATAATATCATATCATGAAGGACATGTTGATGCTGTTATAATTTTGGTTGGCAGGTTGCTGTCCAAATATAGAACAGTTTACGATTTAAGAAATTTAAAGCAAATGTGCGGAGAGCAGTGTGATTGGCAGATGTCATTGAAAATAGGAATAAAAAATTTATAAGAATTACAGCCAGTTTGCGCTCAGAGAACGAGCCTGATCAGCAACGTTGATCTTGCTCTGTACTTAGATGGATGACCACTTATTCTAACTTTAGAACAAAGTAAGTATTCATTTAAAATGATCTTAGTTTGACACAAGGCCATGAATTTTTTTCATCAGATGAAGCAACCAACAAGTGTCAGATGAATAAGTCGTTGAAAATTTAAAAAATAATGTTTTGGTTTAGTTTGATTTTATGGCATATCAATCATTGTGGGTTAATTAAAGCCAAATCCTGTTTACATATATATATATATATATATATATATATATATATATATATATATATATAATTTGTAAACACATTTTGCTGATAACAATCTTAATGAGCCTGAGCTCATTTTTTGGCACAAAGTTAAATGGTTTCAAGTATTGCTATATAACAGGCATAATTTAACATCAGTCATTTGTTTGCACACAGTTTGTTCTATTTGACTTATACATAGGGCCCTATCAGGGGCTACCACTCAAGTTCAGAGTGGACCTGGGAACAATGTAGGGGTATTCCACATTCCCCAAATCTCCAAGGCTGGAGCCTCGCCATCAGATGCTTTAGTGTCATGTCCAGGACACTTGTTGGCGGGGTTACCCCACTGCAGAGATGCAGTTGGTATATTCTACAGACCCAGTTGACTTACCTTTTAGTAACTGTATGTAGAGTAAGGAATACTAAACAAAGCTTACTAAAAACATTATTTTTTTATCTTCAACAACTTACTTATCTGACCCTTGTTGGATGTCTCGTGTTGTGCAATAAAAACCATGACCTTGTGTCAAACTGAGATCATTTTAAATGAATACTTTGTTCTAAAGTTTGAATGCCCACCAGTTACAGAATTATAATAATTATATATTTACTTAGACCCTCTGCCTCATTAAAAGGATATGACACAAGGCCAATTTTCAGCAGAGTAGATATGGTTTGAATTCAGGCTGTTCCTTTTCCGAGATTGGTTGCCTTACCGAGGCTAAAGAACTCAGTCTGTCCTACAGTTTATCCATAGCTGGGTGAGAAAGAGATGTATCAATGTCTTCCCAAGGACATTTACTACGTAGTGAAACGCAGTCGCATTCAAGATTTGAACTCATGTCGATAATTCCGTTTTCTACGGCGATAACCGTTACGGTAAGTGTGTCTTTATATGGAAATTTTATTTCTCTGATAAAATAAAATAAGATTTCGTCCAAACTATGACAGTATGGATGCACCACATATTAACAAAATGCATGGAGAAAAGGTTAGATTGGAACTTTACAAGGATGCTACGTGATATTTTGAATAAATCCTCGCAGTGACACCCAAAAAAACAACAGCTAAATGGCCACTTACCTCCCTCCTCGTGGTGTAATGGTTAAAGCGATGAACTGCGGAATCGTAGTACACGAGTTCGAACTCCAGTCACGCTATTACGTTCACTTTCGAGCAAATACCCTTAGGAAAGGTATGAACCCCCTTATTCTCCTTCCAGCTATGGGTAAATAGTAGGACGGACTAGGTTCTTCAGCCTTGGTGAGGCAACTAGTCTAGGAGAAGGAAAACTCTGAATTCAAACCTGTTAAACTCCGCTTAAAAACTGACCTTGTGTCATATCCTGCCCGAGCGGAGGGGTTGGTAAATAGTACCTCCCATCTCACAAACTATTCAAGTAAGACAATAAATATATGCCTGGCCTTGCCAGAGAATGTAGAATGAACTTATATGGACTCTTAAACATGGATGCACCAGTGTTGGTCTACCAGCGAAGATTTACATACATAAACTCTGTGCGGACACAGGATGCAGTCTAGATGACTTACAAAGAGCGATCGATGATAGGGACGGATGGCGGGAGAAAGAGAGAGTTATGGAATTTCGTTCTATCTGTTCGACTTTATGATGTTCAGTGGTGAGTCTTTTCATGTCACACCTCCTCGTAGCAATCTCGAGAGGAACGGCCTTTAACTTTAAGGGGGTGTCCTCGTGGTGTAATGGTTAAAGCAATGGACAGAGGAATCGTAGTACGCGAGTTCGTACTCCAGTCGCGCTATTACGTTCACTTTCGGGAAAATACCCTTTAGGAAAGGTATGAACCCCCTTATCCTCCCAGCTATAGGTTAAATAGTACCACTACTGTTCTTCTAGGAGAATGGCTTTGGCATTAAATAACCTAGAAAGGTTGATATGCCAAGAAACCAAACCAAACCAAACCTTTAACTTTAAGTCTTCTGTACTTTTCGTTCGCCAAAATATTATCGCTTTCCAACAGAAGCGATTTTTCAGTTTATGGAAAACCCAGGAAAATATTTTTCGAAGTCTGAAGCGAAATATATAATCGCCATTTTGACATTGCCACCGGCAGGGCTTGCGGGAGATTCGTGACTCTCCTCTTTATATTTTTCCACCGCTTACTTGAGCCGGTGTCGTTTGCACCCATTGCACGTTCGCCAAGACACTTGTGGTAAGCATTATTTTCCTCTCCCATTTGCCTTGAGGGCAATAAAATGGCTTTGGCGAGGGTGGTTAGATGAGTGGGCCTGTCTAGCTTTTGTTATTTTCCTAAAACTTGTAGCTAAGAACTGCTTAAGTATTTGCATAAATACCTGTGACGTCTACGTGATCAATGATTCGTTTAGATTCATAAAACGGATTGAAGAATCTATTCTAGCTTTGTTTACTTGCATCCTTTATCTCTGACTAGTAAGTATCTTCATTCCCAAGGATGCCTAGAGTGATGTAATAGTTAGGGAGATGGATGAATAGCTCATTGATATTTGGTTCGATTCTCATTGGGGGCCTTGTTCATCTGGCCTTGTAGCAAAGTTAAATAAATAAATGACAGGCTTACAGTCAAGTCACGCCGATAGCGACGTTCCTATTCCTTATTTTGATTGGTTGGTTGGCTGGTTTTTGCCATTGCTCTGGGCTGAAGTGGTAATACCTGATAGGGTTCTATCTATGGTTCAAATAGAACTGTTTGATATTTAAACAGTGGGCAAACTTATGTTGAGCTGAATGGTTAGAAATATAATTCTTTGACCATTTAACTGTTTGTAAACAAATGACTAATGTTTTATTGAATTGTTAGTGATACATTGTAATACTTGGAACATTTTAACTGCGTGCAAACGAATAAGTAATGTTGAATAGAATTATAACTGTTGATTAGCAAAGATTGATACTCTTTAACCATGAGCCTAAATTGAATTGTTAATATAAGATAGCGTTGCTTGAAACCATTTACCTATATGCAAATAAAACTGTGTTAGCAATATTTGAAGTCCTTTGTCTGCAAACAAATAATTAAAACTAAATAGAACTATTTATGTTAGAATATTTGGAACCATTTAACTATGTGCAAACAAATTAGCTCTGGGTCATTTAAAAATAAGATTACGTACAAATTATTGATTTACAAATTATATGTATAAATATTTAACTGTGTGCAAACAAATAAACTCTGGCTTGTTTAAAAATGTTATCTACAAATTATTGTAGCAATATGTCCGTCACGGTTACTGATACCAGACGTGAATGACATTTGTGAATGACATTTGTGGTGCCAAATGTAATACTATAGTTATCATGGTACTTTTATTTTGGTCTTAACCAAGTAACGGCGCAAAAAGTGATACTACGGCTGGTAACATCACTAAATTTGGTACTATCTTCGTAACGGTTCTTTATTGTGGCCTCCGTTCCGTGACCACCATAGATAGTCTGTTTACCAATCCCCTCTGTAACCACGTGTTTGAAAGATCCACAGATGGATAAAGACACAATCCAATCGGAATTTCTTCTGACGGTCTGGCTGGTTTGTTGGAGCAAGTTTCTTGGGTGTTGGTAACTCAAAGACAAGAAGTAGAACTCTTCGTTAACAATTAACAATCATTTATTGGAACATATTGGTATAACTGTAATATATCCAATATATTTATAAAAATTGTTGCTTATTCATCCAGATACAAAGGCGTTCAATGTTCAGACTACATACAGTAGCACAAGAGAGAATCTGTAAGGGTCTATGAACAGGGGCACAAAGAGACACCCCCGACCTGATTGACGTCTAACTCCAACAGACCACTTCTTCAACTGCCTCCAACTGAACTCCCACTGACTACTTTTTCAAAATTTGCTAATCTTTATATATCTGAATTCAAAATAACGTGTCTCCAATTTTTCATCGTGTTTTTCGTTTCCTCAATCAAACTTGAGTGCGTGTCAATACTACCATATGGATGCACCACATAGACGCTGATTAAGCGTAAGTAGAAAACTTGAGAGCAATTGCACAAGTATGCTTCGAGCTGTATTGAACAAATCCTGGTGACAACACCTCCACAAAACGGCAGCTGTACGACCACCTACCACTCATCTTGAAAACCATCTAGGTTTGACGAAGCAGACATGTGGAACACTGCTGGAGATGTAAGGACGAAGTGATAAGCGATGTGCTCCTGTAGAATCCTTCACACGGACTATCAAAGGTTTGGCAACCAAATATGACCTATCTACAACAGCTTTATATTTATACAGGGTGTACGTGCAAGACCTGCCGGGAACGATGAACGATAGAGACGGATGGCGAGAGAGGGTCAGGGAAATCTGTGTTCGTGGCATGATGATGATGATGCGTTTACAAATCATATATATTATGCATAAAGAAATTGACTTCATATTACCTACAATGCTTAATATGCCATAAACCCAACCAAACCAAACCTTTCGGTTTCTTTCTTTAAAGGAATCTCAATCTTCGAAGGTTATTTAATACGAAAAGCCATCTTTTTAGAAGAAAAGTAAACTGTATTACGGCAGGTATTGTAAATAATCTCGCCCCCTTGCTAAGGACTTGAATATCCCAACTGTATTTTTTTCAGAGAAATAAGAACCCCCTCTTCTCAAAGGGAGGTGTCTTGAGTGCGTTATTAATCTGTTTCTGGTGTCATGGCCCCAGTTCTGCAGATTTGGGGATTGTTAGGTAACCTTCACTGTTTTTACTCCAGTTCCACTCAAACTTGGAATGGTCATACCTCTTAGAGTCCCATCTATAGATTTAACAGGTCTGTTTGAAAATTATTTGTATTAGAAACGTAAAATCGTATAAATGTGACCAAATAAATGATTATGCTTATTAATTAGAATTACAAGTATAGGAATACTTGAAACTTTTTAACAGTCTGCTAATTATTTGTTTTTGACAGGAATATGTGATGTATAACTGTACATATTTTCCAACCCCCTCTGCTCGGGTAGGATATGACACAAGGTCAATTTTTAAGCGGAGTTTAACAGGTTTGAATTCAGAGTTTTCCTTCTCCTAGTCTAGTTGCCTCACCAAGGCTGAAGAACCCATTCAGCCCGATTATTTACCCATAGCTGGAGGGAGAATAATTGGATTCATACCTTTCCCAAGGGTATTAGTGCTATGTGAAATGCAATCAGTCTCACCCAGGATGTGAACTCGTGTCACCGTGTCCATTTCCTACGACGATAACCATTACACCACGGGCACCTCCCGTGATGTATAACCGTATGCAAACAAATGATTCTCGGCGAATAAAAAAGTAATTTTTTAATACGATGGAACATTGAAAATATTGTTATAATTACAATCAAACGTTTACAAAGGAATCAATTTTCGATTGTAAATAACCCATATGGAGTTGATATGCAACTAAACAAATGATAAAGAAACTGTTCCGGGGATGGTTAAAGGAGAAATGTGAGGTAATAGAAGATTTAGTCGAAAGGTATCATGGAATAGCCCTTCGTTGATATTACTCCCAAGTCCACTCTGACCCGGAGTATTAGTACCTGTAAGGTCCCATCTATAGGCCAAATATAACTGTTCAATCATTTATTAAGGATTATTATGATTAGTTATTTGAAATCATACAGGTGTGAGCGAATTATTTGAATTAGTTAGGAATACTTGGTAAATAGAAATACTAATATTAAATATGAATACTTGAAACCATTTAACTGTGTGCAAACAAATATGCCATTAAACAAAGAAACCGAAAAGAACACATTTATTTGACTCATTGTTGGTATCTTAACAAGAACTACCACTCCGGGTCAGAGTAGTTGTGAAAACAATGGTAATGAATGGGTATTCCTTACTCTCCAGAATTATGGAACTAGAGAGCCTCACCACTCGATCTTGTTTAGTTTCACTCCCAGTACCCTCCTTTGCTTCGTGGTCTTTTCAGTTTTCAGGGGATGCTGTCGGCGTATTTTGAGCCCAACCAACAGAGCTTTCATTGTTTACCCTCTCAACTAACTCGTGAGTTGAAGGCCTCTGGGAACGCTTAACATTTACAACTGATGGTTGTTTTTCCTTGATGCGATGATTCTTGTCGAATCCCTGGCACATTTCGTTACATCCAGTCCAGAATCTTCTTTTAGCATTCCAAAAGTTTTAGAACCAGTCTTGCCCAGGTTTGGGAAAAGGTTATTGTTCTGCAGAAGTAGTTTTATATCTAAATAAGAAACTCTAAAACAAAATTTCAAAGAATACGTGTAAACAGCTGAGTAATTTAAATAACATAAAACGATTGTGTCTAGACAAAGTCTAGACATGTCAGTGACTTTTTCATAGAAAATTATGAAACCCGTCTCGATGTTTTTTAACACAATATTTTCAGTGTTAATTTTCCAAGCCTTTTCTCTCTCTCTCTCTCTCTCTCTCTCTCTCTCTCTCTCTCTCTCTCTCTCTCTCTTGCTTTGTTCTAGACGCGCACCGACAGGAATGCCTTCAATTTATTTATATATATTTTTTTTTAAATTCCAAAAACACAGGGTACACAATAACATCGTTAAACTGAGCAAGTTTTCAGATACAAAATACTCTTTGTAGGAGGCCTCTTTGTTAAGGGCCAAAGCCTTGAACTGCGGCGCCGTAGTAAGCTAGTTCGAATTCCAGTCGCGCTATTATGTTTAAATTCAGACTAAAACCCTCAGGAAAGGCATGAATCTTCTTATCTTCCCCAGTTATGGCTTAAATTTCTTCCCCAGTTATGGCTTAAATTTCGGTTCTTCCACAAGGATAGCTTTGGCATTAAATAACCCTTAAAGGTTGATGTGCCATGAAACCAAGAAACCAAAAACGCACTTTACCGATATAGATGCGAGAGTCCTCGTGGCATAGCGGCTAATGTGCTGGACTGCGACATTCTAGTTAACAGGTTCCAACTCCAGTTACGCTATTACGTTCACTTTCGGAAAAATACCCTTGGGAAAGGCTTGAACCCCCTGATCCTCCCATCTATGGATTAAATAGTACCACTACTGTTCTTCTAGAAGAATGTCTTTGGCATTAAATAGCCCACGAAGTTTGATGTGCCATTAAAAAGACCAAAACCAAACCAAGCCAGCATAGACTACGCATTATTACTCATGATGAACTAGAATATGTCGATCCATCGGAATAATGCTGTTTTGGATAAAGTTTTCAACACTGAGCATCATCGATTTTCAATCCGGAACGGCATTATTTTGACGTAACATGAAATGAGCACGAAAATCTCACTGTGTAACAAACATTTACCAGCCCTGAAAAACGTTTCAAGATCAAATCCACAAATAAGTACCGACCTAAGTCAAGATCATCATTGATCATATCTAAAAAAAAAAAAAACGGTAAGACATAAGCAAGATAAAGCTGCCGTAACTAATTCTCTACGTTCGCTTAAGCCATACTGGAGATAGTTTAAAACGTAGGGTAAATTTCTGCCGCAGCCTGGACTGTAATTTACAATTTTTTTGTCTGGGTGTTGCTCATCTAATTCATTATATAATTCAATACTCACCACACTGTTTTTCGTGATTAATAAGGCCCTGGGAATGTTTTTGAAAATCCCAAATTTTTCGGGGGTGTCCTCGTGGTGTGATGGTTAAAGCGATGGACTGCAGAATCGTAGTAAATGAGTTCGTACTCCAGTCGCGCTATTACGTTCACTTTCGAGCAAATACCCTCAGGAAAGGTGTGAACCCCCCTTATCCTCCCAGCTTTGGGTTAAATAGTACCACTACTGTTCGTCTAGGAAAGTAGTTTTGGCATCAAATAACCTACAAAGGTTGATATGCTATTAAACAAAGAAACCAAACTTTTATGGAATTATGGAATCACAAAATACTTCGACATTGTAGCAGGAGTACTACAAGGGGACACGCTAGCTCCATACCTCTTTATCATTTGTCTAGATTACGTGCTTAGAACATCGATTGATAAAATCAGAGAAAACGGCTTCGAACTGACAAAGAAAAGAAGCAGAAGGTATACCGCAAAAACAATTACCGACGCCGACTACTCTGATGACATAGCGATTCTGGCAAACTTACCCAACCAAGCCGAAATACTATTGCATAGTTTGGAACGAGCCGCCGCAGGCATTGGCCTCCATGTCAATGCACACAAAATGGAATATATGTGCTATAATCACACTGGCGACGGAACCTCTCTGAAACTAGTAGACAAATTCACCTACCTAGGAAGCAGCGTCTCATCAATCGAAAAGGACATCGACACGTGGCTAACGAAGGCATGGACAGCTATCGATAGGATATCGATCATATGGAAATCAGACCTGACCGATAAAAGGAAACGCGGCTTCTTCCAGGCAGCGGTCGTATCGATACTGCAGTATGGATGCACTACTTGGACGCTAACTAAACGGCTGGAGAAGAAGCTAGACGGCAATTACACAAGAATGCTACGAGCAATATTGAACAAGTCCTGGCGGCAACACCCCACAAGGCACCAACTATACGGCCATCTGCCTCCCATCATGTAAACTATCCAAGTTAGACGAACCAGGTATGCAGGACACTGCTGGAGAAGCAGAGACGAGATCATAAGTGATGTACTCCTATGGACCGCCACATATGGCCGGGCAAAAGCAGGACGACCAGCTCGAACATACATTCAGCAGCTATGTGAGGATACGGGATGTGGCCCTGAAGACCTGCCAGAGGCAATGAACGATTGGGAGAAGTAGCGAGAGAGGATCAGGGATATCCGTGCCTGTGGCACGACATGATGATGATGATGATGATTTACAGTGGTAAACTGAATCTTTACTTTGATTCCATCAAGTTAGCTAAGCCGCATCTATACATTTTTAAAACTGTATCAAGTAAATATCTAATTCAAGTTTTCTTAGCCAGATACCAAGATTATGATATTTTTATCATCAGAAATTCAAGACGTTAAGTTTGGTTGGTTGGAACGTGTGGCATTTCAACCCTTGTAGGTTACTTAATGCTAAATTTTATTCATACATATACATGAAACATATGATTTGTAAACAGATTTTGTAGAGAACATTTTAAGATGAGCCTGAGCTCATTTTTTTTCTTTTTTGTCGACAGTTAAATGGTTTCAAGTATTTCTATCTAACACACATAATTCTATTTACTATAAATCATTTATTTGCCCACAGTTGAATGGTTTCAAGTATTGCTATGTAACAGTAACAATTTAACATCAGTCATTTGTTTGGATACCTCTAAATGGATATACATATATGATTTGTCAGTGACTAGTTTGTTGGTAATTTAATTTTTTAAGTAAGAATTTTTTGTTTGCTCGCTATTATTACTATTGATTTTATGTGGTTAAATGGTTTCAATTATTTTTATCGAAGACTAATAATTCTATTCAATATTAATCATTTTTTGCACACAGTATAATGGCTACAAGTATTGTTATTTGACACTAATAATTTTATTCAACACCATTACTTTGCAGTTAAATGGTATTGCTATGTAACACCGACAATTTAGTTTAGGCATGCAGTGAAAGAATTTGAAGTATTGCTATTTAACACTTATAATTATATTCAATATAACTCATTCCTTAGCACACAGTTAAATGGTTTCAAGTATTGCTATGTACGACGATCATTAAATAAGTTTCCAGACTTTTTTCCTATCGGCACTTTTATTGATAGTATACACATGAAACTCTAGTCCCCTTCGAAGTAATCTCCTCCGGTTGCAATCTACTAGTTGTACCGTTCCAACAACTTCTATAATGCCCCATGGAAGTCCTCATGTGTGAGCGTGTCACTGACCTTCGTCACAGCCTCTTTCATCTCCTCAATTGTCTCATAACGACAGCCTCTGAGCTTAGGGAATAACAAAAGTCACAGGGAGCAAGGTCTGGACAACAGGGAAGCTTAGGAACTGTCTTGATGCCCATCTTGGTCAAATAGTCTGTGACAAAGATGGAGTTGTGGACTGGTGCATTTTCCTGGTAGAAATGCAGACCAGATTTGAAGAGTGCTGGCCTCTCCCTGGGAATCTCTTCCTGAACTCCCTTAAAACCTCAACATAGTAACCCTAACCTTTTGGCCAATCAACTCTGTTGTATTGACTTCCTTACTCCTCCCACACCTCTCATCATCCCTCACAGACTCCCTGCCTTCCTTGAATCTCTTATGCCAATCAAAAACTTATGCTCGATTCATGTAAAGTGCACCAAAAGCAGTCTGAAGCATTCCATACGTTTCTGTGCCATTCATTCCAAGTTTAAAACAGAATTTTATTGCATATCGTTCTTCTAAAGTGTCCTCACGTCCAAATTGTATTTTTGAAATTCACCAGCTGTGACACTCAGGCTTTAGTAGGGTGTATTCCAATTGCAGCTGTAGCTGCTCATTTGAACCTGAAATCATAAAAATTTGTCAGTAATCTCAGAAGATTAACATACTGAATTTTCAAGAGTCAACGACAACTTTAAATGCCAGTATAAAAAAGTCTGGAAACTTATTGAATGCATCACGTAATATTAACAATTCTATTAAACAGTGATTTGTTTATACTTAGTTAAATAATCAAACAGTTCTATTTTTAACAATTTAATTCAACAAAAGCCATTTGTTTACACATAATTTAAATGTCAAGCAGTTCTATTTTACCCATAGAGAGGACCCTATCAGGTGCTACCACTCCGAGTCAGAGTGGACTGACAGTGCAATGACAATGAAGGGGTACTCCCCAGAGCTCCAGGACTGGAGCCTCACTATCAGATCGTTTAGTGTCATATCCAAGACACTCGTTGGGGGTTGGGCCATACAGAAATGTAGTCGATGTCTCCTTCAGTCCCAGTCGACTGGGCTAACAAGACTTTAGAGTTCATAGTCTTTTTTATTAAATATATTTCAGTGTTAGGATTTTAAAATCTCGCCGGATATTGAGAGATAATTAATGACTTTATCTGTTGTACCCACCACACACACACTAGCTATTACTAACTAGAAGGACAGAATTATTTAGCCTTGGTTAGGCAACCAATCCAGGAGAAGGAAAGCCTTAAATTCAAACCAGCTTTACTCTGCTTGAAAATTGCTTATTGTCATCCAACTATCGGAAGAAAGACAAGTTGACAGTGATCTAGCGGTAATAAGATATGCTTGAGCTAGCACCCCGAGCTGTTTTTTTACCGAGGTCACCAGCGATGTTCATTTATAGGCTGACGGGGTCTGGCTAGATATCATCCATCAGAGACAGAATTGAAGGTGAGATGTTCTATAAACTCCAATTTAAGACGAGGTATTCCATGATTCTGTGATTCTGTCTCTCATTTTCTTTTGTGGTTGAGGTATAAAGAGATAAATGTTCGTGTGAACAGAGAACGAGGAACCAATCAAAGATACAAGAAGAGTCCAGTCCTTAAAAGAACGAAAAGATCCTATCCCGCACTCTGTGTCTGTCATCCATTTTATTTCTGTTTCTATGGCCTGAGAGACTGGGCGGATAAAGCAATGGTGGTCCTAACGCTTAAGACTATCTATATTTTTGTATTTCCCTTTCCACATGCGATAATTAGCCATCACCTACATAACAGCGGTAGATGACCACCGAAGATTACATTTAATAATCTACGGTTTTAAAATTATCTAAGTTTTTTGTCATTGTTTTTTTTTTTAAGATAATAAAATAATTGTTTTGATGTGTATTGTTTTTATTTTAATTTCAGTGGCTTCTTATCACAAATAAAACGCGAATTCGCTATGTATTGAATCAATGAAAAATTACTGAAATTAAGATTTGAAAAATGCTATTTGACAATGCTTCATCAAAGAAACTTGAATGTTATTTCTAGAAAATATAGAAAGGTTTGGTCACATGATAACATTGGCTAAAAAAGCCGATGATGAAAGAAATGACACCAGAAATCGTCAGGGAACTTACTCGGAACACCAAGGGGAGAAAGAAAACTTCCTGCTCTTCGTTTTTTGTTTTCTTCTTCTTCTTCTACTTTTTCTTTCATTTTCATTTTTTCTTTTTATTTTTACCAACTCAAGTAATAATGGACAAGATGGCGTTTTTATGGTCGGCAACTCTGATTAGAAAGGAAAAAGAAACGAACGCCCGTTAGTTCAAACATGGCGAATATTGCGTCTAATTCAATCAGACGAGCAGAGATTCCATGGATATTCTTCGGCCTTTGGTCAATTCCATCTGGACAATAAGCCCTTAAATCTTTTTGGCAGCTACGAAATAAAATTCACTTAAGGAATGCTGTCGATCTGAGCAACTGACGGCCGTGTCCATTTTCTGAATGGACTTGCTCGAATATCTTCCACCACTGCAGAGGCAGAATTGATTACTGACGTTCCGCAATCGAACAAAATGGATGCCATCTGGAGAACTTTGGCTCCGACTAGATTCTTCTTCTTTCATTACAGCATCTATGTGGCCATTAACATTAGTATTTGATATTACCAATAAATCTTGTACATGAAATGTGTCATGACTGGCGTAAAAACATCTGCGGATATATATGAATCCGGCTTCAGTTTACAAACTTATTCATATAGTGAAGGTGTTGCAAATAATGGAGTATCCGATAAGAAATGTTCGGACAGGATTGTTGTTGTTGATGATTGATTTTAACGGCATGTCAACCTCTCTAAAGTTATTTTATGCTCCAAGGTTAGGGAATCGTGTTCAGTGTACATTGATATTTGAATTTTGTATAATTGTTTCTAAAGGGATTTTGTTTGCACACAGTCATATCGAATACGAATACATTTCATACACATCTATTTGACCCATAGTTGAGATTCTTACAGGTATTACCACTCCAGGTCAGATTTGATCTGGGATGGATGGCAATAAAGGAGTACTCTGTACTCCCATGATCTCCGTGAAAAGAACTTCACGTTCCAATCAGGTCAGTAACATGATCAGAGCATCCCTTTTTATTGAAGGAGGGGCGTTACTCCTCTACAGGGAATACCGTCAATGTATTCTAAGCCCCATCGACAAAACGTTGTTTGTGCAAGAGTTTTTATTTCTCACATTTTAAGAGCCCAGTCGACTAGGGCTCAAGAATACACCTACTGCATCTCTACAAAGGGGCAAGACCCAACCTTCAACGAAAGTCCAGGATATGATAGTTAACAATCTGATGGCGAAGCTCTAGTCAGTGGAGCTCAGGGGAATATGGAGAATCCCTTCATTGCCATTGCTTCCAGGTCCACACAGGCCTGGAGTGGTAGCACTAGATAAGGTCCTGTCTGTTGCTCAAATAGAACTGCTTGACATTTAAACTGTGTTCAAACAAATGACTTACGGTAAACAGAAATAAAACTGACCATTTATGTGTGTGTTAGTAAATGATTATGCAATTAAATTGTTAGTAATTCATAGAAATATTTGAAACTCTTGAAATATGTGCCAAAACTGAATTGTTGGTATTACATAGCAATACTTGGAACAATTTGATTTTGTTTGTTCGTTTGTTTGTTTGGGTTTTATGGCATATCAACCTTTGTAGGTTATTTTATGCCTAAGCTATGTTTTTTTACAAATAAACAGTTCTATTTGAAACGATAAAGTTTAGCATAAGTAAACTGTTTGTCAAAAACATTTCTATTTCAAACTATTCAGCTTAGTCAAACAGTTCCAATTCAGACAATTCAGTTTAGTATAAGTATAATTTTTGTTTACCCACAGTTAAATGTGAAAACAGTTCTATTTTAAACAATTCAATTTAGCATAAGTAAACTTGCATTGTTAAAAATAGTACTATTTCAAACGATTCAGTTTAGCCTAAGTACGCAGATTAAATGTCAAAACAGTTCTATTCCAAGTAATTCTGTTTAGAATAGCTCTATTTCAAACAATTCAGCTTAACATAAGTATACAGTTTAGTTCTATTTATGAACTGTTCTCTTTCAAACAGTTTCTTTTATCATAATTACGCCGTCTGACTGTCAAAACAATCTATTTCAAACAACTCAGTTTAGAATAAGCACGCAGTTTAGTACTATTCAAAAACCGTTCTATTTCAAACAGTTTAGTTTAGCATAAGTACGCAGTTTAAAGGTCAAAATATTTCTCTTTGTTTGGGTTTATGGCATATGAACCTTTGTGGGTTATTTAATGCCAAATCCATTTTACACAAAAGAACAGTTCTATTTCAAGTAATTCCCTTCCGCATAAGTACGCAGTTTATAACTATTTTTAAACAATTCAGTTTAGTTATAAGCATGTTTTTTGTTTACACCCTGAAAAATGAACGTAATGGTGCTACTGGAGTTCGAACTCGCCCACTAAGATGTCGCAGCTCAGGACATTAGCCATTATGCTACGTGGACTCCACGGAAAGGCTTTTAGTTAAGATAAGGAAGTTCTTACATAACTTTGTTTACCATTTATAATATTTCTACATATTATATACTCAGATGTTCATCATCATCATATCGCGCTGGTAGCACGGATATCCCTGACACTCTCTCGCCACTCCTCCCTATCGTTCATCGCCCTAGGTAGGTCTTCAGGACAACATCCCGTATCCTCACATAGCTGCTGAATGTATGTTCGTGCTGGTCGTCCTGCTTTTGCACGGCCATATGTGGGGGTCCATAAGAGTACATCTCTTATGAGTTCGTCCCTGAATGAGAATTGAAACTAATAGCCTTTATTTGGGCATTAACTGATACAGTTTGGATCGAAGTTAAGACAAGAAACAAGTTAAGCTTAAACTTTTCAAAAGCATATCTCTTTATCAGTGACTCTTTGCCTTTTAGGAGAAAAATTAGTCTGAAAAAATCATTCATCACACGGGTACATACAGTAGATAAGAATTATAATTGATTTCAAATCGTAAATTTAGAAATAAGCTTAATAGATTTTCATATTCTTTGTTTTATCTTTTAATGCTCTAAAAAATCTAACTATTTTGAGTGTGGAAAACTTAATCTTTACTCTAAAGAAATTATTTAATAGAATCCAGGACTAGAGTAATTTATAATGATTTTAGAATAATTTTATCCACTCATTTCCTTTTTCTATTTGCTTTTGCCAATCAATTATTTATATTTCATTTGATGCCTTTTTCAATTGCTTGATTTCCGATTGCAGAACAACCAAAACAAAAAGAAAAAAACATTGACGCCCAGTTCTCATTAATTATCCAATACGACGCCATTTTCTTTTAAAATCTTATTTTTCTTCAACTCGAAGATATTTCCTTTTTGTAATTCATTTACCGGAAGTTACTTTCAACTTACAGATGTTTGTTAGCGACAAATAACGAAAAAAATAAACCGACCGACGCTTCTCATCCGGAGGTCAGTTAATTTAAGCGGTTGTGCAAATTAAAAACAAATAGTTTCTTTATATGGAATATTGATTTCCCGAGTTTATTACTGGCTTTGCAAACAGAACGAACGAGGAAAGGTGACTACAATTTTATTCGTTTGTACTCGGCATGTTTATCTGTTTTGATATTAAAAAAATTAAAAGACCGTAGTAACAAACGCTTAGCCGCCATCTTTTATTTGATCTCTGTTCTCTTTTACTTTTCATAGTTTTGAAGATTAAATTAAAAGTATTGGCTATATTAACTGTGATAACGTATTTGCAATGAAGTGCATATTATAGAATATTTCAAATATTGAATAGAATATCTTTTATAAGACGGGGAAAATGTGTTTTTAAAATAGAGCACCAATAAACGATATACTCAAGATGTCCGTAGTCGCTTATTTATACTTAAGTACATTTTTTAAACTAGTCTGTATGCAGTTATAGGCGAAATCTTATAAATACCAAGTTCTTCTTTGTGCGCAAAGTTAATCCAATTTCACATTTTTTTAATATTTTTTATCAGATTTTATGAAAGGAAAAATATATTTTTAAAACAGCACGCTGTAGTTTAAATTAAAGGATAGTTTTTGTCGCTCCCCGCCTCAAATCACTTTGAATTCTAAGACTTGAATTTCTTAGTAACGAGCAAACAGGTATTTTTTGTACACCCCACCAAACGGGCGAGTTGGGCACAAGGCCCTTTTTATTGTGCGTATCAGGCGCAGGACCATAGCCCACACACGTCCAGCGGTTCCGAAAATGCCTCGATCCTTGTCGGCATTCCCCCTAAAAAAGAGTGGCTTAAAATAAATCTAGCCCCTTCGAGGAAGGTTAGAACCTTGGAGGACGGTCCCAAGAGGCTTGAGGAACGCCGGTCTTAGTGTGCGTGACAAGAGTACCGACTTCACAGAATCCACGTCAGACGGCTTCGACCGACTGCCATAGTAACCAAGACACACCCAACCCGATCCGTGTACCAGCGACCAGAAGTACTTTGGAAAACAAAACACTCAGTAACTGGCAAACAATTGAGGTGGGGGTGGAACTGCCTTTTTATATCTCTTCATAGGCCGAACCATTCTAATTAACAGGGATGGCAGACCACATTACTCGTAATTTGGAGTTCATCAGTTCAATCCCTGTGCTGGGCAGTACATTTCATTTTAATTTCTCATCAATCACATGCATGAATGAAAAACACATAGAATGTAATATTTATATTCAAGAATTTCTTTTTCTTTTTTAACGTATTCATATGCCATTATATACGAATTCTTAAAGCTGCGCTTTTTTTCTTTTTTAACGTATTCATATGCCATTATATACGAATTCTTAAAGCTACTCTAAAAGAAATCCTAGTCGAATAAGCCCAGTTGGCTGGGGCAGAAGAATACACCAACTTCATCTCTGCTAAGGGGTAAGATCCCATCCACCAAGAATGTCTCGAAAATGACATTAATCAATCTGATGGCAAGGAGATTTGGGGAATGCGGAATACTCCTTCATTGCCATTGCTCCCAAGATCACTCTAACCCTGAGTGGTAGAACCTGATATCTATGGGTCAAATAGAAGTCTTTGACATTAAACTGAGTGCAAATAAATAATTTATGCTAAGTTGAATTGTTAGAAATAGAACTGTCAGACCATTAGACTGTGGGTAAACAAATGACTGATGTTTAATTGAATTGTTAGTGATACATAGCAATACTTGAAACCATTTAACTGTGCACAAACGAATGAGTACTGTTGATTGGTTATTTGTTTGGGTTTTATGTCATGTCAAACTTGTAGATCATTTAATGCCTAATCAATTTTTATATAAGTGAACACTTCTATTTCAAACAATTCAGTTTAGCATAAGTTTGTCAAAAACAGTTCTATTCTATTTAGTCAAGCAGTTCTAATTCAGACATTCTAGTTTAGTATAAGTATGGTTTTTGTTTACACATACTTAAATATCAAAACAGTTCTATTTCGAAGAATTCAGTTTAGCGCAGTACAGTTTCAATGTCAAAAACAGTTCTATTTCAAACAATTCAGTTTAGCGTAAGTTTACAGTTCAGTTCTAATTAACCTATAGATAGTATCCTATCAGGTGCTACCACTCCGGGTCAGAGAGGACCTGGTAGCGATGGCAATGAAGAGGTACTCGTCATTCCCCAAAGCTCCAGCATTACTGGAAACTCACCATCAGATTGTTTAGTGTCATATACAGGACCCATGTTGTGGGGGTCGTACCTCTCTGCAGAGATGCAGTCGGTGTATTCTACAGCTCCAGCTGACTAGACAAGAGAATTGTTGAATAGAATAATTAGTATTAAATAGCAATACTAGAAACTTTTTAACCATGCGCTTAAATTGAATTATTGGTATTGCATATCAATACTTGAAACATTAACTATGAGCGAATGAAGGAATAGTTTCGAAATAGAATAATTAGTGTTGAATAGCAAAACTTGTAACCACTTCACCGTTTGCTAACAAGATTAAAATTGAATATAATCATTTGTGTTTGATTGCAATACTTGAAACCATGTACATTAGTAAAAACGATAGCAATACTAGTGAACAAACAAATTAGTTTTGACTAATTTGAAAGAAAAATCATCGACAAAAAAATCACTTATAAATCATATGTCATCATCATCATCATCTCGCGCTGGTAGCACGGATATCCCTGACCCTCTCTCACCACTCCTCCCTATCGTTCATCGCCCTAGGTAGGTCTTCAGGACAACATCCCGTATCCTCACATAGCTGCTGAATGTATGTTCGTGCTGGTCGTCCTGCTTTTGCACGGCCATGTGTGGGGGTCCATAAGAGTACATCTCTTTTGAGTTCGTCCCTGCTTCTCCAGCAGTGTCCTGCATGTCTGGTTCGTGTAACTTGAATAGTTTTCGTGATAGGGGGCAAATGGCCGTAGAGTTGGTGTCTTGTGGGGTGCTGCCGCCAGGACCTGTTTAAGATTGCACGTAGCATTCTTGTGTAATTGCCGTCTAGCTTCTTCTCCAGCCGTTTTGTTAGCGTCCATGTAGTGCAGCCATATAGCAGTATCGATGTGACCGCTGCCTGGAAAAAACTGCGTTTCATTATATCTACTAAAATATGTACAAACGAATAACAGATGCTGAATTGCTACTTTTACATCGGAATACTTGAAACAATTTAACATTATGAAAAAAAAAATGAGCTCCGGCTTATTTAAAAATGTTATCAACGAAATATGTTAACAGATCATATATATGTATATATATATATATATATATATATAAATTGGCATTAAATAACTTACAATGGTCGAAATGTCATAAAGTACAAGCAAACAAAATCATATATATTTCATGTAAATGTATAAGGAGGATTAGGCATTAAATAACCTACAATGGTTTATATGCCATAAAATCCAACCAAACCATATATATTTAATATATATAGTATAAAGAATATTTGGCATTAAATCACCTACAATGGTCGATATGCCATAAAATCCAACCAAACCATATATATCTAATATATATGTATAAAGAGTATTTGGCATTAAATAACCTACAATGGTTTATATACCATAAAATACAACCAAACCATATATATTTAATATATATAGTATAAAGAGTATTTGACATTAAATCACCTACAATGGTTTATATGCCATAAAATCCAACCAAACCATATATATTTAATATATATAGTATAAAGAGTATTTGGCATTAAATCACCTACAATGGTCGATATGTCATAAACGGAACCAACCAACCTACCAATCCTCGTTGAAAAAGTTTCGACCATAAATTTGTACACCATTACAGATTTTTCAATAAAATATTCATTTTTTTTAGAACCAAACATAACATACCAGGATTTTATTATTTCAACTAAAAAACATACAATGAAAACATTTGTATTTTTTACTAAGATTTGCCGCATTAAAAGTTGGTAATTCAGAAAAATAATCAAATTTGACTTGAAAATATACTTAATATATTAAATTTTCTGTGGAACTATAATCGAATATGAGACTCTGTTCTGTTTGCTGGATTATATTTCCCACTCACCAGGAAATACTAAAAAGATGTTTTTTTCTTATTTTGACACGGAATTTGACTATTTTTATCGTGTTTTTATTCAGATTATTGCCATGGTCTATACGAACAATATAAGTCAGTTTGCACTTATTGGAAGAAATAATCTGAGATTCTAACTTGGATTTCAATTGAATTAGTAACTGTGACGGCAAATTGACTAAAATCCCAAAACGGGACTTTATTTCGCGCGTGTGAAGACGGGGCAGGTTGGCACTTGATCCCCTATATAATAAGTCCTCGTTCAGAGTTTTTTCTCTCAGGCATATAAGACCTGGCATATTACGTGAGGGATTAATTTAGGGCCAGACTGACCGCCGCTGGCAAGGGGTTCCAAATTTCACACTGTCCTCACACCCACCAGGTCGCTAAACTTCCTTCCCCCAGACAATGGAAGAATATGGACCTATAGGTTTTAGTCGTAATAATATTATATTGTAGTAGTCGGCAACTCCGGTTTCCCGTGTGATATTTTTAAGGAATTAATAGGACAATTCTAAGCAAGATAACATAAGGCGAACAGAAGCTGAAAGGGAAGCATGAAGTAACAACATAGACCACGTGGTAACATAAAAATATATGATTCCTTTACTACAGTTATATACACTTTCAAAGTGTCAAAACATATAATAATTGGACAGTCCACGAATATAAATGTCTTTTCTTAACTTTTGTTTTTCTTCAAATTGAGAGAGAGAGAGAGAGAGAGTGGTATACAAAATTTGGGTATAAAGGAAAATGGCCCCAAAGTTACTTATCTTATTTTTCGACGGGGTTCCACTGGAGAATCTTTCTTCTTTCACGGGCTAATAGACTTTGTTCTATTTTTTTCCCTGGCTTGAAGAACCTGGGGTCCCTCGTGTCTCAGATGTTCTTCTGTCTTCAACCCGGAGTAAAATGGATATGGTTCGTCTGCCACGAGCCCTGCTCAAAAACTAATTTTCTTATTATTTACTTCCGCTGAGGGGAGGAAGTCCCCACTTCCGTTTTGGGGTCCCGGCCAATCATTTGGCTTCTCTCTTCTTTGTCTTGGTGTCCGGCGACCTGGGTAAGGTCACCAAGTACCAACATCTGTTTATCCCCTCTGTGACCCACATTCTCTCTTAACGGTCACTTTTTTGACGCCTAGGTACTGTTAATTTCAACGGGAGGATAGTATTAATCTTACCTCTATCGTCTCCGCGGGATATCACGTGACATAACTAAGAAATATATTTTGATCACGATGACTCCCATTGACGGTTCAGTCAAGCTTTACAGACATTAACTTAATTCATTGATTGATTAATTGACTGATTGATTTTAACGGCTTTTTAAAATTATTCTATACCCAGAGGTTAGGGAATCGCATTTATTGTACGTTCTTATACTTTTTGTGTAGTTGTTTCTTAAGCATTTTTGTTTTTGTTTTGTTTTTTAGTTCTGTAATTTTTTTGGCAGACGATCCTATCGAATAGGAGTAATTTTTAAACGGATTTATTTGACTCATAGATGGGACCCGAACTGATACTACCACTCGAGGTCAGAGTGTACCTGGAGTTATTGATAATAAAGGGGTACTCCTCACTCTTATATAATATATCTATAAGTAAATCGATCAATTTTTAATCAATTTACGAGCCATTGACTATAAACTTTTACTAACAATTACATGCAAATTCATTCGTGAAAGAACTAATGATTTATCTCTCTCTCTCTCTCTCTCTCTCTATATATATATATATATATAGAGAGAGAGAGAGAGAAATCATTAGTTCTTTCACGCTCTCTCTCTCTCTCTCTCTCTCTATATATATATATATATATATATATATATATATATATATATATATATTGAGCATTTTTGCTTTATCTGCACGTCACTACTTTTTCAAAGTAAAAAGAAACATAAACTACGGTGTGTATCAATGCTTGTGCGTGTGTGTGTGTGCGCGCGCACGCGCATTGCCAATGATTTTACTCTACGATTTAAAATCAAAGAGAAAGAGATTGTTAGTTGTCAGTTATCAATGTAAAATATTACTTACAAAATATGGTTTATGATATAGTATTTATTGTGAAAAGTGCAATCAACTTGATTTCCTCGGTGTCTTTACTAATATTTCATCTGTTTTCAAAAAGTTCCCAATTCTAAATGTCATCTTGAAAGTTCTTGTTAACTTATAAATTCTCTTAAGTTCTACAAAACTGATAAAATTGCCTTTTCTGTGTAATAATAAATGAATAGAAAACCGACAATAAAATTATTTTTGACAGATTTCCAATTACTATTTATAAATTGTTGCTCCAGGGAAATGTTTGACGTCGTCTTGTGACTTCGCCTATTCAAATGATTCAAAGTGACAAGTCACATATTGTTGATAATAACATCAGTTGAAAAATGCAGAATATCCCAAGAGTGAGTGGAAAGACAAAAGAACAACGTTGAAATGTTCCTAACACTTCAAGGATATTGATAATTCATCAAAACAATTATGATTAATTTTTCTAAATACTATTATTTATTGTAACTCAAAGATCATTGAAAAAATATAAAAATTAAATCGGTAGAAATACGATGATATTGAATGGAGATCTCGGAGAAAGACAACAAAGATGAAAAATAAGATGATATAAAATGGAGATCTCGGAGAAAGACAACAAAGATGAAAAATAAGATGATATAAAATGGAGATCTCGGAGAAAGACAACAAAGATGAAAAATAAGATGATGTAAAATGGAGATCTCGGAGAAAGACAACAAAGATGAAAAATAAGATGATATAAAATGGAGATCTCGGAGAAAGACAACAAAGATGAAAAATACGATGATATAGAATGGAGATCTCGGAGAAAGACAACAAAGATGAAAAATACGATGATATAAAATGGAGATCTCGGAGAAAGACAACAAAGATGAAAAATACGATGATATTGAATGGAGATCTCGGAGAAAGACAGCAAAGATGAAAAATACGATGATATAAAATGGAGATCTCGGAGAAAGACAACAAAGATGAAAAATACGATGATATAGAATGGAGATCTCGGAGAAAGACAACAAAGATGGAAAATACGATGATATAAAATGTAGATTTCGGGGATGGAATAAAAAAACAAGAGAAAAAGGATAAAAGAAATATGATGATATTGAATGAAGATCTTGGAGATGCGATAAAAAATGACAGAAATAAGATGAAAGAAATATGATTATATTGAATGGAGGTCTCAGAGATGTGATAAAACATTGCAGAAAAAAGAAAAAAGAAATATGATGGTGATCTCGGAAATGCGATAAAAAACAGAAATAAGATAAAAGAAATATGATGATATAGAATGAAGATCTCGAAGATTCGATGAAAATAACAGGAATAAGATGAAAGATATACGATGAATATAAAATGGCGATCTCGTAGATGGAATATAAAAAACAATAAAAATAAGATAAAAGAAAAAAATTATCCAGAACTTTTTTTTCAGAAATGGAATTTAAAAATTAATAAAACACTTTAGCAGAAATACCATGAAATCGAATAGAAATCTTGGAGGTGTAATAAAAAACATAAGAGGAAAAAAGCATACGTTTACATTTAATAGTGATTTCGGAGATGCGATATTAAACAGAAATAAAATTAAAGACTGTTCAGAATATTGAGAACTAACAATGCTTCTTTAAATAAATTCCAATGCTATTGCATCTAACATCCTATTCTTCATTTATATGTAAAAGTTGTTCTAGAAGAATGAATGGCATTATGCCCAGGAAACAAAAAACCTGTTCAATGTAGAAGGGGTTTTCTTTAGCTAATAAAATATCCGATATTGTTCACTTTGACTTTCTTTCATCTTAATTCAGTTGTTTTTCATCGCAAATACTGTCTTCATTCTATGACATTTAGCGAATTGAAAAAAAGAATAAAGCCTAAGTCAAACACGAACCCGAATTATTTTTCCCAAATAAAACTATTTTATGCTGACAGTTGCTGTAACCGTTTGTGCAACAAAAACTTAAACCTTTTTTTCTCCGATTGCTGGCGGCGTAGACATATATGATAGAATCGTTTAGTTTGCCTACACGAATAGTGTTGTAATATTATATTGATATCTTATAATATAAAACACTATCAGACGTTTTTGATTATCGAGTAGTCTTTATTTAATTTTTAATTTCAATTGATATTCCTTACGACTGTTCAGACAATTATTCTAGGTTGGTTGGTTGGCTGGTTGGTTGGTTTTTAAATATGTCAACCCTAGTTGATTTATTTTCGACCTAAGTAATTATTATAATTTATTAGAGTTACAAAAATATATCGGGCACAAAACTGTATCTTTTAAGACAAATATTTAGTTCGAACTAGTCGTTGGGACTGTTTACCATGCAGAGGGGTAAGACTCACCAACAAAAAAAAGTGTGTCCTAGTTTGGTTTGGTTTGGTTTTATGGCACATCAACCATTGTAGATTATTAATGCCAAATACATTTTAAACTTATAAACTTTTATTTCAAGCAATTCAATTTAGCATAAGGACACTGTTTAGCTCTATTTGGCCTACAGATAGGACCCTATCCGGTGCTACCACTGTGGGCCTGAGTGAACCTGGGAGTGATGGCAATGTAGCGGTACTCTGCATTCCACAAAGCTCCATCATTTCTGGAACCTCGCCATCAAATTGTTTAGTGTTATATCTAGAACACTAGTTGGAAGGGGGTTCTTAACCCTCTGCAGAGAAGCAGTCAGTGTATTCAATAGCACCTCCCCTAGCTGACTGGGCAAGGTGTGTCCTGTGTTTGACACTAAACTGTATGAAGCTCTACTTCTAGCGACCTGGCAAGAGTGAAGTATCCCTTTATTGTCAACACTCCCAGGTGTTGTATACTCATATGCATATACATCTGCGTGCAGAATCATAACGACGACACAACAAAGACGAGCGACACAGTTCTTTAGAAAAATATACCTCTCACTTTATTTGAAAGGCGAGTGTGAGAGGGAGTTGGAGACGGAACAGAACTGCAACATATTGACCCCCAATCTATTGCACATAACTGCGTTTCTTTCCCGTTCTCCTGAACTGCTCAACCGGGGGCCTGGGGGCCCAGTCTCTCTGGGACATGTTCTCATTCCAGCATCTTCTCTCCAACTCGTCTGATCCCCAACTCATCTGATCTCCAACTGCTCAATCGGGGGTCCCAAGGGCCCCTTCTGCTGGGTGCTGTTTTCTCTACAGCATCATTTCTCCAACTCTGATTGAACTTCCTGTGCACTGAGTTATATAATAGTTCGACGTCCACTCAATCTCTTCCCATAAATGGCTAACGGAATATACCACTTCCGCCGTCTTTGGAATGGCATGTTTTGATCATCATCGAGCGGAAATAACTGTCATGCAGTTCACTGGTCACCCTCTTCCGGTGCATCAGTTTGTGACTGTACCATGGGATTTTAACCCTGTCCCATATTGTCAGCCAAGCTCGCCCAAGCAAACGGAATATGCAACTTCCGTCATCTTTGGAATGGCATGTTTGGCCGGGTCGGAGGTCAATATACAACACCAGGTTCATTCTGACTCAGAGTGATAGTACCTGTTAGGGTTCCATCAATGGGTCAAATAGATCGGTCAATAAAGATTAGCATTCGATAGGAATACTTTATGCCATATAACTGTAAATCATTTCTACTCTGGAGAGGCCCTAGTGGTGTAATAGTTAAATCGTTGGACTGCGACATCGTAGTAAGCGAGTTCGAACTCCAGTCGCTCCATTGCGTTCACTTTTGGACAAATATCCTTGGGAAAGGAATGAACCCCCTTATCTTCCGATATATTGATTAAATAGTACTACTACTATCCTTCTACAAGGAAAGGTTTGGCATTAAATAACCCAAGAAGGTTGATATATCATTACAAAATAAACAAACAAACATTTCTACTAAAATATTTAGTTGAAGCTAAAATTATTAACAAACATTATTGTTACTTGAAACCATAGAATTGTGTGTGAAAAAGTGACTATAATTAATATAAATAATTACTTGAAGTCATTATTAGTATTAGAGAGGAATACTTAAAACCATATAACTGTGAGTGAATCATTTTTTTAGATAGGAATAGTTGATATGACAGTTTTGTGCAAAATAAATTGTTAAACATACAAACTATACAAAATATCTAAATATAAATGTACAATGAACACCATTTCTTAACCTCAGGGCATAAAATAGCCCATGACGAGTTAACATGCCATTAACCTCTATTTATCAATTATACTCAATTGCAATATCAATGCTTTAAAAGCAGATGTATTAATGCATTTCAAAATAATTTTTAAAAATATCTCAAACAGATCCATTTAATCCAGAAATGTTACTGACCCAGTTGGTTTGGGCTACAGAATATACCAACTGCATCTCTGCGGAGGGATAAGACAACTCTACGAGTGTCCTGGATAGGACACTAAACAATCTGATAGTGAGGCTTTAATAATGCGCAGTAGGGGAGTGCGGAGTGCCCTTTCATTGTCATCACTCCCAAGTCCACTCTTTCTCGGAGAGGTAGCACCTGATAGGATCCTATCTATGGGTCAAATAGAACGAAACACTATTTTTATTCGCTAACTACAATTGCGTAGTCCAGCACTTTAAACTTTACACCACAACGGCACTCTACCAAATGAAAACTTTGAATTTATGCCTGTTAAACTCTACTAAGAATTGTCCATGTATCACATCCTGCTCATAGCAAAGGATTTTGCTAAACACATAAAATAAAAAATGATAAATGTTAGAAAGGAAACTAATGGACAAATTCACCTTCCTCGGGAGCAGCATTTCATCTACGGAAAGTGTCATCAATACGCGACTAGCAAAGGCATGGACAGCTATTGATAGGCTATCGGTCATATGGAAGTCAGATCTATCCGATAAAATAAAACAATTTTTTCCCGCAGTGTTCGTGTCCATACGGCTATATGCAAGCACCACTTGGACGCTGACTAAGCGCATGGAGAAAAAGCTTGACGGCAATTGCACAAGAATGTTACAAGCCATATTGAACAAATCCTGAAAGCAACATCCCACAAAACAGCAGCTATACGGTTACCTAACACTCATCTCAAAAACCATTCAAATCAGACGAACTAAACATGCAGGACACTACTGGAAAGGTAAGGACGAACTTATAAGCAACGTTCTCCAGTAGTAACCTTCAAATGGACGAGCAAGTGTTGGACGTCCGGCTAGAACCTATCTACCACAGCTCTGTACAGACACGGGATGAAGTCTTGATGACCAGCTGAATGCAATGGACAATAGAGACCAATGAAGAGAGAGAATCAGCGAAAGTCAAGCTCGCGACATGACATGACGATGATGATGATGATGATGATATATAGATATATATTCAAACAATACTTTTAAAAGTGTATTCACGTTTAAGATTGATAAAATATTTTTAAAACATTTAAAATATTTTGAAATATTTTGAAATTCTAAAAAGGCGGTCGCTTATAATCCACCATGTTTACCATCCTGGAGTCGTCAAGCAATGAACTCCATTTGTCAATCTATGAAGTCTTTCTGATTATTAAATACCAACCTGAACTGTGTATATATAAACTATTCTGTACATTACTTCAATTAAGCAATCCCTTTGGGCCACGGGAAGTCAATACCATTACCCGTACCAACTCAACAGGTTTACGTTAATTTTTCCCCAATTTACTTCCCTCTTTCTTGCTTTTTATCGGTCGCTGCCCAAATACCTCATGTATTAACTTAAATATCACGGTTATAAATATCTGAAGAGACTGGGTCGAAACAAAGGGTCACTTTTTAGAATTTTGAAATATTTTTATCGTTTTAAAAATACTTATATCTATCTAAAACATGAATACGCTCCTAAAAGCATTTTTAAATGCTATACGTACCATAATATATATATATATATATATATATATATATATATATATATATATATATATATATAATTCCACTTTTGTTCCTTGTTTGTCCAACTTTTTTAAAGAAAACTTTTAGGAATAAATAATGGCTGGAACCTATCATCATTACAGTCAATAAAGTTTTCTTGTGGTTTTATGTGGGGTGGTGTCTTTGTTTGCTTGTTTTTTTTTTGTTTTTTAGGGGGGGCGTTGTTTGTTTGTTTTTGTTTTTTGTTGTTGATTTTTTTTTTTTTTTTTTTTTTTTTTTTTTTTGCTTTTGTATTTTTCACATATCTTCTCTCCTCATTGGCCTTTGAAAATATCTGAACAGTCTCTTTCAACACACGACACTGTTTAAAATATCGATTTCTTTGCGAATTTATTTGTATTCATTAAATCGAATATTCTCTAAAAGTATGCAACCCGAGGGCCTCAGTGCTAGGCATTCAATTTTATGTGAATAAATCAAATTTGCTTTCTCTTTATTGTTTTTGTTTTATTTTCAGCGTCTACGTTGAAAAATAACCCAAACTTTGAATGACAGAAACTTCTGCTCGAGTCCATCTCGTACTTTTCAAGTAAAAATAGATGATTAGAATAATACTGATACCTCTTTCAAAATAAGATGGTATATATGATGCTATGTAATAGTTTTTTTTAATCAGTCGAGAAATATTAGGGTGTTTCAAATGTATTGTTCGTTTTTACAGATTTTTATTCAAAGCTCTCTTCATGTACATATCTGAAAGCCACCTATGAATCCACAAGGATAGGCAGAGATAAGCCGAACAGGGATAATAACATTATTTACTTTTATTATGTCAACATCAATTTCGTCTCTTAGCAATCATCAGAAGATGGTAGTACTTCCCGTTTGTTCTTTTTTTACGAAAAAAAAAACTGATACATCGCTAGAGATTAAATCAAAACTAAACCTAACAATGTGGATTATCCATGTGTTAAATGAAGATTATTTTAAAGTTCATTTTTAGTATTATATTAACTGCGCACTCTATGACTCTATGACGATTCATTTAGTAATAAATTTGGATACATTGTGAAAACCTGAACGTGTGGTGACCCCATAAGACTCATGAATAGAATCATTTTCTGTACACACACACACACACACACACATATATATATATATATATATATATATTATTATTATTATTATTAGAGAAAAATGTAAGTAAATCCGATGGTATATAGATATGATATATAAAAAAACATTCCAAGGATCTAGTAATCGATATATGAATAATATGCCAACGTCGAATATTTCGTGATTTTTAAACCACCTTCAGGGTGATATTAATATGTTACATATATTTTAAAACAGAATCTTGTTAACGATAATTGAAGGCGTAGAATTTTCACATGTTTCCGTTTTATTATTTGATTTGAAAATAATTTTTCAGATGAGACTTAACATCAGACACCCCCACACACGCATATATATATATATATATATATATATATGTGTGTGTGTGTGTGTGTGTGTGTGCATTTAGCTAACTATTCAATCATGCGCAGAATACGATACAAGGAGGATGACCATAATCGGTATCAGCGTTTTCTGAATGCTGATTCCTTCAAATAAAATCCCAGAAGTGGATGGTCATCAGTTGTCGATAATGATGCTTTCAAACCCGAGGTAGACAAGATCCCAACCCCCATCATACAACCATATTCACCAACCCCTCCTCTCGGGCAGGATATGACACAAGGTCAATTTTTAAGCAGGATTTAACAGGTTTGAATTCAGTTTTCCTTCTCCTAGACTAGTTGCTTCACCAGGGCTGAAAAACCTAGTCTGCCCTACTATTTACCCATAGCTGGAGGGAGAATTATTGGATTCGTACCTTTCCCAAGGGTATTAGTGCAATGTGAAATGCAATCATTCTCGTCCATGATTTGAACTCGTGTCGCCGTGTCCATTTCCTTCGACGATAACCATTATACCATAAGCAGTTCCATCATACAACAACCTTCAGAAGAGCAAAGGTCATCGAAATATGCGATGTATAAGACGTAACATAGGCTACAAAAATATACAGCATCTCTGAAGAGATTCCCATAAGCCTCAGTTTATGAGAAGAAAAAACTAAAATAATTCTACTACAGTTGGAAATTAAATCACCTAATCCTGAACAATGCCGATTTTAACCTGGGTACAGTATGGAAATTTTAGATGGTTGTAGATATCCGCATAAAAAAATTTAGAAAATCATTGGTCATCTTTGACGAAGTAACATTTATAATAGTGCTTCGTTTCTGAATGTTTGAGAAATTAGAAGCCTGTATAAATACCCGAGGGAAATATAAAGTTTATCCATATTAATGTGACCGCTCGAACGGTTGAGGCTTCAGAATAAACCTACTGTATCTTTGTGGAGGGGTAGGACTCCCACCGTACAAGTGTTTTTAATATGACACTAAGCCATTTAATCAGCCTAGTCAGCTGGGGCTGTAGAATACACTGACTTCAATCAACTGAATCCAGTAGATGGGTCAAACTTCGGCTGGCAGTGGTGTCAATGACACGGATCTGGTCAGGTATGTCTCGTCTCTGGACTTACCTCGAGCCTCAGGGTGGCCCTCCCCCAGGCTTTAACCCTCCTTGGAAGAGTTAGGTTTATCGCCTGGCGCCTGAGGCATCCCTCTTTAGCGGAATGCCGACAGGGCCCGAAGCATTTTTGGAGTCGCTGGAACGTCTGAGATACAGACCTGCGTCCGGACCATCTTAAAAAAGGCCTTGTGCCACACTCGTCCGTTTGGTGAGACGGAGGATAAATACCGTATAATACAACGACTGCATCTCTGTAGAGGAGTTAAACCGTCCCAACCAATCTGATTTGACTCTGAACTACATACGAGGTTCTAGAGTTTTAGTGAATGTTGCCTACTTTTTATTGCTAATAACCCCAGGTCCATTTTGACCCAGGGTGGTCATACCAGTTAGATTCCCATCTATGGGTCAAATAGAACAATTTAAACTAAAAGTAAAGTTGGCGACCGTAGTCGAGTGCGACCGAAGGCTTATTTTTCAATAGCTGCTACACCTCGGTGTAGGAGAGGGAGCTACTCCTTTCCCTAGATTGCTCCACTTTACCTCTGATACGTATATTATTATGCTGAGTGTTAAACAAGGTGGTATGAAGAACCATTTCTGAGACTTTGGTATAACTCGAGATGGGAGTGAACCCCAGTCTCCCGAGCCATTGGCGAACACTATCCATTAACGCCAATCAGCCTGTTCACTATACTTGAAACCATTTAACTGTGACCAAACAAATGGGCTCTGGCACGTTTAAGAAAAATGTTACCCACAAACTATTCGTTTATAAACCATAAAAACTACAAGAGTTGATATGCCATAAAAAAAACAACCTAACCAATATTAATTTGAATTCTGTCAATATATAATACATTTTGAAAACTTGCGAATGTATCAATCAGTATGTGAGATCATCGACTTTAATACAACTATGTTACCTTACACCAAATGGTTTTGGTTATTATTCTTTAATGGCACATCAACCTTCACGGGTTATTTAATGTCAAAGCCAACTTTGTCGACGAGCAGTACTAGTACTATTTAACCCATTGCTGAGGGTCGGATAAGTAAGTTCATACCTTTCCCAAGGGTACTTGTCCAAAAGTGAAAGTAATAACCTGACTGGTGTTCGAACTCTCCAACTAAGATTTCCCAGTCACACATTAGCCTCAATGCCACAGAGATTTCCACTTGTATTTTAAATCTTGAGTAGATGAAATCATATATTCAGTGTAGCAATTGTGTTTTCAATCAGTGTATATTGTCTATTAAGAAGCGAATAAAGTTTTAATATTTTCTTAAATTACATTTCAACCCTTCGATTTGTATTTGGTTTATATCATTTCTATAGATTTTTTCAACTTGATTATTTTTTTGTATCAATGTTTATCGCTATAAAGTTACATAGCAATAATTTAGATGTTTCTATAACTACTAGGGAGGAGTTTCCGTTCCGTTGTGGCTAACGTGCTAATCTGAGATTTTGAAGTAAGCGAGTTCGAACTCCAATCCTACGATTGTGTTCACTTTCGAACTAATACTCTTGCAAAAGGCATGAACCTCCTTATAACCCAAGGAATGGTTTAAATAGTACCACAACAGTTCTTCTTAAAGGATAGCGCTCGCATTAAATGACCCACGAAGGTTGATATGCCATTAAAACGAAAGAAACTTGAAAGACAATTCTACTCTATTATTGCAACAATTAATCATCATCATCATCATCATCATCAAGCCCCGCTGATTGCACAGATTTTCTTGCCTATTTTTCGCCCTCCATCCCTGTCGACTATCTCTCTCAGTAGGTCCTCTTGACTGCATCTAGTGTCCACACAGATTTAATGCATTAAGTCTTTGTTTTTCGGCTAACACTGGTGTGTCCGTGTGTAGGAGTCTATAGAAAAGTGTTCCTTATGAGTTAGTTTCTGTTTAAGCATCAGTGCCCAGCAGGCCTTGTTTGTCTTACTCGTGAGATACGAGGTAAGTGGCCGCATAGCTACTGTTTTGTGGGGCGTTGCTTCTAGGATATGCTCAAAATAGCACGCTGCGTTCTTATATAGTTCCCTTGAAGCTTTTTCTTCGAGCGTTTCGTTAAATTCCAAGTGGTGCAACCATACAGTTGTACTGACACAGCTACAACTTGGAAGAAATGCCGTTTTATTCTGTCGGTGGAATTAGTACTTTACTATTATTACTATTTCTGGGCCCGTGGACTTATAAGTAGAGCGTTCGCCAATAGTCCAGGAGACCGGGGTTCAATCCCAGGTCGAGTCATACCAAAGACTCAAAAATGGTACTTGATACCACCTTGCTTAACACCCAGCATTATAAGGTAAGGATCAAGGGTAAAGTGGAACAATCAAGGGAATGTAGCAGCGCCCTCCCCTACAGCTTGATGTGGTAGCTATTGAAAGGGGTTCCTACGGAGATGCCGGTGGTGTAATTGTTATCGTCGCAGGAATTGGACACGGCGACTCGAGTTCAAATACTGGACGAGACTAATGGCATTTCATATAGCACTAATACCCTTGGGAAAGGTATATATCCAATTATTCTCCCTCCAGCTATGGGTAAATAGTAGGAAAGACTAGGTTCTTCAGCCTTGGTGAGGCAACTAGTCTAGGAGAAGGAAAACTTTGAATTCAAACCTGTCAAACTCCGCTTAAAAATTGACCTTGTGTCATATCCTGCCCGAGCGGAGGGGTTGGTAAATAGGACCTTCGACTAAGGTCGCCAAATTTACTTACTTATAATTACTATTATAATTATTACTCTTTATAATTACGATTATTAATATTATCATTACAATTACTATGATTTCTAGTACTTTACAATTCATCGACTATAGGGGAATCTGAACACTTATAAAATAAACCAGGAAATCTTCTAAGCTGTAACAGTACTATTTTATGTCTGCACCACCTGGACATTCAGCGAAAGTCTTTTGGAGTAAAGGCAAGATGGGAAATACACAAAGATGCTACTTGTTTTTTAAAACCTCCTGGAAGCTGCACCCCACAAAACAGCAAAGAATTACATTCATCTGCTCCGCACCGATACTAGACCTACCGAAAGTGATAGCTGATCATATTTACCCAACCCCTCCGCTCAGGCAGGATATGACACAAGGTCAATTTTTAAGCGGAGTTTAACAGGTTTGAATTCACAGTTTTCCTTCTCGTAGACTAGTTGCCTCACCAAGGCTGAAAAACCAAGTCTGCCCAACTATTTACCCATAGCTGGAGGGAGAATTATAGGATTCATACCTTTCCCAAGGGTATTAGTGCTATGTGAAATGCAATCAGTCAGGTCCAGGATTTAAACTCGTGTCGCCGTGTCCATATCCTGCGACGATAATCATTGCACCACGGGCACCTCCTATAGAGTGATAGCTGATAGGGACGGATGGTGAGAGAAAGTCATGGGAATCCATGCAATCAGCACGATTTGATGATCATCATAACTACAGCAGTATTGCCCAATCGGATAGGACTGTAGAATACACCGACTGCTTCTCTGCAGGGGTCGGGACAAGACACCCCATCCGAACGAGTCTCCTGCATATGACACTAAACAATCTGATGGTGAGGTTCCAGTTATGCAAGAGTTCTGAGAAATGTGGAGCCCCCTTCATTACCTGGCCCAGAGTCGTAGCACCTGATAGGGCCCTATCAATGGGTTAAATAGAACTAATCTGCGAAACTAAATTACTTGAAATACAACAGTTTTGATATTTAAACTGCGTACTTATGCTAAACTGAAATGTTTGAAATAGAATTGTTTTAACATTGAAACTTACATACGAGAACTTTTTTGGCATTGAAACTATACTTACGCTAGACTGAATTGTTTGAATTAGAACTCTTTGACTAAAATGAATAGCTTGAAATAGAAATGTTTTTGACAATTAAACTGTGTACTCATACTAAACTGAATTGTTTGAAATAGAACAGTTCATTTGTATAAAAGTGGATTTGGCATTAAATAACCTACAAAGGTTGATATGCCATAAATCCAACCAACCTACAGCAGCTCTGCTCTACTATTACGACAATCAATACTTATATTCCTGTTATTACAGACACTTTAGTCCAGTCCTGAAGCTTTACGGAATTTGAAGCACCCCTTTATTGTCATTACTTCCGGATTAATTGTGACCCGGAGTGAGGTTCCATCTATGAGTCCAATAGTATAAAAACTTATTTCTAATAATAGAACAATAGAAAAAGATTGACAACGTGTGGCAAATTAATAGCAACTTTGGCGCTTTCAGAGAGGAGAAGAGAGAAGTGAGCCAAGACAATAAGGCACTAGGATCTTCCCCCTCCATTTCCGTCGACAATTACTGCTAAAATTAAACAAAACCTTCGGTGTGCTCTCGGAAGTCGAACTGAAGCAGTAAAAAGATAGATAGCAGAAAAGTATTGCCATTCGATCCTTTAATCATTAAAAAGTAACTGAATTGACACAGAGCTATCCAAGAAATTCAACTTAAAGTCAACTTAATAGAAAATTCACTTAAATTTAACTGAACAACAAAACCCAAGAATTCGACTAAAAGTCAACTTAACAGAAAACTCAACTAAAATTAAACGAAAGCGGAAAATTCAACCAAGATTTCAACGAAACGACAACTACTCATTCAAAGAACTTTGTTTACCAGTTGCACCGCTGGACAAACAACGAAGTACTCGTAGATTTATAAAAATATAATTCATATTGTTATTCTTCGACGGCGACGATTGTATGTAATAAGAGAGTTCGCGCATATCTTTCTTCTGTGGCAGGGAATCTTTTTGTGAAATAGTGCGACTGTTGGAGAACACACAGGAGGATCTGAGAGGTCTGCTAGAGTGACCACCAGGTCTTTTCTTTCAGTCCAAAATTACAGACCTTATATTGTCTTTTCAAGTCCCATGCGGAAGTATGAACATCCTCTTCGCTTCACATACTACCGATTTTTTCCGGGAATTTGTTGATCTTAACTGCGAACGGAAATATCTGTTACTCAATCCAAAGGCTATAAATTATATTCTTCGTCATCCTCCTTTAGCTTCTCTTTCCTGTGACCCACTTTGTTGATGTTATCTTGCGACTGCATTGAACCTCCGAAGTTCATCCATGGCACTCTGCCGCTAGCTAAGCTAGTATATTGCACACACACACACACACACACTCTCTCTCTCTCTCTCTCTCTCTCTCTCTCTCTTTCTCTCTCTCTCTCTCTCTCTCTCTCTCTCTCTCTCAGATAGTTTCCGCAAGTTACAACAAATCTGCAACACTTTATCCTTTCAATTTTTTCTTTTCTTTCGTTTATATTATATAAAATTTATTTTCTTTAACTTTGTCGTCTTTATTATCTTTTTGTATCAGTATCCAAACTAGAAAACTGCTGAACCTACTATTTGAAATTACCCACTAAATCCCCACTATAAATATTTTTTCCAATATATTCAAAATTTAGTTCACCAATATATTGTCGAATTTTTTCTATTGTTATTTCCTGAATATTTCAAATTTGGTATTATTATTTCCTTTATATTGTTAATTTTATTTATCATTTCTTAATAGAAATGTTTGACCATTTAACTCCGTGCAAACAAACGACTGATATTAAATTGAATTACTGTTACATAGCAATACTAGCAACTGTTTAACTGGGTATAGATAAATGAGTAACGTTGAATATAATTATTAGCGTTGAATAGCAATACTTGAAAGCTTGAATCATTGGTATTAAAAAGCAATGCTTTTAACCATTTGATTGTGTGCAAATGAATGAATAGATTATGTAGAATATAATTACTAGTGTTAAATACCAATACGTGAAACCATTTAACTGTGTGCAAACAATAGCAATACTTGATTGTGTGCGAACAAATTAGCTCTAACTTTTAAAAAAATGGAATTACCTGCAAACTATACGTATAACTGTTATATAATAGTCGAGGGATTTCGGTTCATGCCCTTGAGTTTAGTTTCGGCTCAGCACATGGGTTAGTTGGGTGCAACATTGAGGCAGGTGTTAACGCGGGTGCGCACGGGCGGATGGAGGTGTCACTCAGATGTCACAATACTCCGAGACGAAACGGGGTCACAGGGTGCGGGTGACGTCACGCACTGGAAGCGCGCGGAGGTTTGTGTGAGAATCTGAAGAAAGTTAAGAGTTGATAATTAGACGCCAAACGAGAAGGATCTACTTTTGGAGCTCGTAGACACGAGGCGAACTTGCGCCCTATGGGGGCCGCTCGGCTTGGGGACCAAATGAATAAGGCAGCACAGAAGATTGTCTCTCCTCCTTGCGTCGAAACTTTTAACTCAACGTTAATAAAAAAAGTTTCGTACCTGAACAAGAAGTCGTTACGTGTTTTCGAATTTCGAGATTCCTATGTTCTTTATATGTTCTATCGTTATGAACATTCGATGTCCATTTCACCCATTTCGCACGTGGCCATATTCGTGTATGTAACATAACCATTTAACTTTGTGCCAATAAATGACATTTGGAGGCATTGGCTTTTAGAGAAATGCAAGACAGAATTCACGTTCTGAACAGAAAGCCATCTCCATTTTAACTCTGAAATTAGAAGACTGGTTCACATAACCCGGTAGCAGTATCTCATCTAATGAAAATGATGTCAGTATATGCCTTGCAAATGGCGTGGACCGCTATTGACAGGTTACCAATCAAGGGAAAATTTGATATCTCAGAAAAAATAAAAGCAATACTTGAAACCAAGTGTGAGCAAACAATTGATTTATATCAAATAGAATTATTATGTTTGAGAGAAATACTTGAAACCAGTTAACTATATGCATAGAAATGATCTTTGGCTCGTTTAAAAATGTTATCTAAAAACTATGCTTACAAATCCTACATAGTTAATTGATGTAAAAACAAGTTTTGGCATAAATAAATAAACAACAAGAATTCGCTGGAGCAGCAGAATACACCGACTGCATCTCTGCAAAAGGGTAAGACACCGCTCTTAACTAATGTCCAGTTTATGATATTAAAGCATCTCATGGCGAGGCTCCAGCCTCGGAGATTTGGGGAATGTGGAGTGCCCCTTCATTGCCATTGCTCCCAGGTCCATTTCGACCCGAAGTGGTAGCACCTCATATAGATCAAATAGAACAAACTGTGTGCAAACAAATGACTGATGTTAAATTATGAATGTTATATAGCATTACTTAAAACCACTTGACTGTGTGTAAAAAAAAGAGCTCAGACTCGTTTAAGACTGTTATCTACAAAATGTGTTTACCAATCCTATTTTTAATACATATGTATAAACGGGATTTGGCATTAAATAACCTACAATGGTTGATATGCCATAAAACCCAACCAACTACTGTTCTATTCCTAAAATTAATTCTAAAAGTAAAGTTGGTGGTAATTGAGGGTGACCTGAAGGCTCCCTTTTCAATAGCTACTACAGTGAGGAGTAGGACAGAACGCTACTCCTTTCCCTAGATTGCTCCTATCTACCCTTGATACATACATTATAATCCTGTGTTAAGCAAGGAGGTATCAAATACCATTTTTTTAGTCTTTGGTATGACTTTACCTGTGATTGAACCCCTGCTCTCAGGGGCAATTGTCGAACAGCCTACCTACTAGGCCAGTGGGCTGACTACTTTACTATTATTACTTCTAATACTGAGTTTTACCTTCTTTCTTTGTTTTTTTTTTTTTTTAATTGCATGTGATCCTTCGTTGATTTAATCCCATCCTTGTAGAAGAACAGTAAAAGTAAAAAGTAAAGTTATCAACTTTAATCGAGGATGACCCGAAAGTTCCCTTTTTAATAGCTACTACACCGAGGTGTAGGTGAGGGTACTACTACATTCCCTGGATTGCTCCATTTTACCCTTGATCCTCATCTGAGTGTTAAGCAAGGAGGCATCAAGTACTATTTTTCTGTCTTTAGTATGACTCGACCTGAGATTGAACCCTGGTCTCCCGGACTATTGGCGAACGCTCTACTTATTAGTCCAATGGCCCAGAAATAGTAATAATAGTAAAGTACTAATCCCACCGACAAAATAAAACAGCATCTCTTCCAAGTTGTATCAATACAACTGTATGGCTGCACCACTTGGAATTTAATGAAACGCTGTTGACAAACACTACTCATGAAGCCAATATTTAACTCATAACTGGGGTTCATACCTCTACCAAGAAGAATTAGTCCTAAAGTGAACGTTGCAGTGCAGGTGGAGTTCAAACTCGTTTACTGTGATGTCGGAGTCCAGCATGTTATACACTACGCCACGGGGACTCACTCAGACCTTAAGCTTCATCTAAAATCTAGAACGTTAGTCTATGTTATTTATAACCACAGATCAAATTGCTATTGACTCGTCCAGACTTCGTCTCGACACCATCGCTTAATTACATTAGTCAGTCAGCCGGAGATATGTCTTCGTTTTAATTCTAGATTTTTAAAGTCCTATAAAATTAAAAATTCATTTTTTTACATTTTTATCATACCTTGTATGCGTTCGTTGTAAAAGCTAAGTTTCAAATTTTCAAGTTGAAACATTTGTTGAAAAAAAAAAGACTCTTAAATCGATCTTTAAACAAGCCATTCCAATTTCGTTGAAGCTTCCCTTCCTTTGTGGTATTTTTCAATGAAGATAATTGAATATTTCTCATTTTATATTTCTAGACACGTTAGACGAAAGGACACAAGATTAATGTTGTGATTCTTGGCACGAAGTCCTGTTCCGGACGCGTTTTGTTGGTTTTTGGAGAAAGAACAGAAAGAAAAGGAGAAACAAAATATTTTCAGAAAGTAAATATAAATAACACAGATGAAGAAAAAAGCGAAACAGTTTTGTTTTTGTTTTTTTGTTTTGTTTTTTTGTTGTTTTTTTTGGGGGGGGGCTTTTTTTTTCTCTTTGTTTTTTAGTCACCTATGTGTAATCCGCTCCTTCCATTGCAACTAATGAAGTCACGCAAAACACACAAATACACACACACACACACACACACACATATATATATATATATATATATATATATATATATGTATCAGACTAATATATATATATATATATATATATATATATGTATCAGACTAATATATATATATATATATATATATATATATATATATCTCAGACTACTGAAAAATATTGACTCATCCAAGAAAAGATTCACCTTTTTTTTAAGGAAAGAAGAAATGTAAGAAGTGTTGTGCCTAGTATGTATTTACCTAAAGCATCTGCCACAGACACAAGGTCAATTTTAAGCAGGGCATAACTGTTTTGAATTTAGAGTTACTTCTTGTCGAGCTGCTGAATCAAGGCTAAAAAATACAGTCTGCCCCACCATTTACCCATAACTGGGAAAGAACTAATGGATTCATGCCTTTTCGAAGGAAATTAGCGCAAAAGGAAATGTAAACAGCTTCATACAAGATTTAGACTCACCGATTTCATTTTTTACTGTATATGCCAAGAATCTTAAACTGTGGGATGATTATTCGAAATAGCATATACAGTTTCAAGCTCGAGGTAATCCCTGTCTTGGTAGGAACAAGAACTTTTCAACGGCTCTGTAATCAAAAATATAGATACGTGTCAACCCAAAAATAAATAGATATTTAAGCTATATCATTTATGGTTACATATTTTGAATGCTCTTGAGTTTAGTCATAAATAATTCCTTATAGTTTTCCGTTTTGATCTTTGTTCTAAAAGAAATAAGAAAATCCTAGTATTTTTAGCTATTTCTAGGGTATACTTATTTATGGGCGATACTATACATTGTGACGTTGCGTAAAAAATATCCGATTATTTCTCCTTCTTCAGAGATTCTCACCAATATAACGATAGGTTACTTTACCGAATATCCAACTCAAATGTAAAACTTACGCAAATAATAATCAACCACATAATAAGCGAATGCAGCAAATTAGCACAGAAAGAATATAAGACGAGACATGACTTAGTGGGCAAGGTGATCCTCTGGGAGATGTGCAAGAAATTTAAATTTGAGCATACGAACAAATGGCATATGCACAACCCAGCAGCTATACTATAAAATGACACACATAAACTCCTATGGGACTTTGATATACAAACGGATCACCTAATCTCGACCAGAAGACTAGACCTTAGAATAATCAACAAAAAAGGGAATTTGCAAAATTGTGGACTTTGCTGTCTCGACTGACCACAATATAAAACTGAAAGAATGTGAAAGGGTAAGTACCTGGACCTTGCTAGGGAATTGAAAAAAAACTATGGAACTTGAAGGTGACAATTATGCCAATCGTGATTGGTGCTTTTGGTACAGTAACTAAAGGATTATTAAAGGGACTAGAGGACTTGGAGGTTGGAGGACGAATAGTGACCATCCAAACTACAGAATTATTGAGAATGACCAGAATACTGAAAAGAGTCCTGAAGACTTGAGGAACTTTTCTGTCACTCAAACTCCAGTGAAAAAACATCTGCTTAAACTGATGTGATAAAACTCTCAATGAGTAAATAATAATAATAATAATAATAATAATAATGATAATAATAATAATTGAAAAAACTATGGAACATGAAAGTGATGATTGTACCAATTGTGATTGGTGCTTTTGGCACAGTATTTAAAGGATTATTAAAAGGCCTGTAGGATTTGGAAGTTGGCGGACGAGTGGAGACTATCCAAACGACAGCATTTTTGAAGACGACCAGAATACTGAGAAGAGTCCTGGACACTTGAGGAGACTTGCTGTCACTCAAACTCCAGTGAAAAACCATCAGCTAACGCTGATGTGAAAAACTCTAAAAGTGTATATAATAATAATAATAATAATAATAATAATAATAATTTGCCAGCATTAAAGACGGCGTTGACGCATCAAAACAGCGACTCGAAGACTATATAGCGACCAGAAACAATATTGGCGACTGGAGGATCAGCAGACCGAAAATAACTAGAAAACAAAAATGGGAAGAAAATAACTTTATGAACGTTTTAAGTGACTAACAAGCGACATATCACACGAGAAAACGTGGAAGAAGCTAAAAAAGGGGGAAAATCTAAATAGGGAAACTGAATCTCTTTTAACAGAGGTGCAAAATAGACCATATCAAAGCAGGAATAGATAAAACGCAACAAAACAGCAAATGTAAGTCATGTGGTGATAGAGAAACGATCAATCACATAATAAGTGAATGCAGCAAATTAGCATAGAAAGAGTATAAAACTAGAAATGACTGAGTTGGCAAGGTAATCCACTGGAAATCGTGCAAGAAGTTTAAATTTGACCATACGAATAAATGGTATATGCACAACTCAGAATCTGTCCTGGAGAATGAGACACACACAAACTCCTCTGAGATTTTGAGATACAAATGGATCACCTAATCTCCCTTCGACAACTGGACCTTATAATAATCAACAACAAAAAAAAGAACTTGCCGAATTGTGGACTTTGCTGTCCCGGCTGACTACAGAGTAAAATCGAAAGAAAGTGAAAAGAAGGATAAGTACCTGGATCTTACTTGGGAATTGAAAAAGACTGTAGAACATGAAAATGACGGTTATACCAATTGTAATTGGTGCTCTTAGTATTGTCTCTAAAGGGTTGGTAAAAGGACTGGAGGACTTGGAAATAAGAGGACAAGTGGAGACCATCCAAACTACAGCATTATTGAGATCAGCTAGAATCTTGAGAAGAGTCCTAGAAAATTGAGGAGACTAGTTGTCACCCAAACTCCAGTGAAAACCTCTTAAGGAGTAAAATGATTAAAGAAAGCGAAAAGAGAGATAAGTACGTAGACCTTGCTAGAGAACTGAAAAACTATGGAACATGAAAGTGACGGTGATACCAGTTGTAATGGGTGTACTCGGTACAGTCACCAAAGATTTGGTACAGGGACTGGAGCACTTGGAAATAAAAGGACGAGTGGAGACCATCCAAACTACAGCATTATTGAGGTCGACCAGAATACTGAGAAGAGTCCAGGAGACTTGAGGAGATTAACTGTCACTTAGACTTCAGTAAAATCCCATCATCTAACGCTGGTGTGAAAATCTCTCAAAATATTTTTTGGAAAATAAATAGATAATCAATTATATAATCAATTGTATGAAACGGAAAATCGAAAATACGCAACAGAATAGCGAGTGAAGGTTATGTGTATTATATAGCCATATACATATACATAATAAAAATATAAGCAGAAACATAATCAACAATAATGACGAACTTCAATGAACGAACGAACACACTTCTTAATAAAAATATATCTCTCACACTTTATTCTCGAAAGGGTTGATGTTGGTTGTGTGCGAGAGATGAGCTGGAGACGGGGACAGGCTGCTATATTGACCCAGCAGTACTTCTTTCTCATCTTGGCTGGGTTGCTCAACCGTGGGTCACTGAGGACCCAAAGCCTTCTGTCTGCCGCTTGCTCTCAATTCGGCATCTTGTCTCTATCTGATGTGTTTTTCAAAAATACCCAAATTCTCAGACCATCGCTTCCGGGTATGACGTCATTCACACTCCAGTCCCATTTTCTATCAGGGGTTTATTATGACAATTGTGATTGTCATATCCTCTGCACGCGAGCGTAGACTGTACCCAATGTCTGTGCACCTGAACTAAGACCCGAATAGTTCAAAGCCCAACCAAACTGAATGATAAAATATAATTAACGAAAAATGATCAATATAAAAAATCATTCCGTAATTATATAACATGTGGAGAAAGAGATGAAACGGTTATAGTTTTATAATAAGAGAATGCAGCTAACCTCCACATAAGAGTTAAAGATTTGACATGACAAGGTGGAAAAGGTGGTCAACTATAAATTGTGGAAGATATTAAAATTTGACCATACAAACCATATTACTAACCCCTCCGCTCGGGCAGGATATGACACAAGGTCAATTTTTTTTAGCGGCGTTTAACAGGTTTGGGTTCAGAGTTTTCCATCTCCTAGACTAGTTGCCTTACCAAGGCTGAAAATCTAGTCTGCCCTACTATTTTACCCATAGCTGGAGGGAGAATAATTGGATTCACACCTTTCCCAAGGATATTAGTGTCATGTGAAATGCAATCAGTCTAGTCCTGGATTTGAACTCGTGTCACCGTGTGCATTTTCTACGACGATAATCATTACACCACGGGCACCTCCAATTTGACCATACTAACAAATGCTTTACGTACAAACCAAAATCCGTTCTAGAGAATGAGATGCAGAAAATTTCCCGATATTTCGAGATACAAATGGGTTATCTAATCCTGGCCAGAAGACCAGACTTAGTTGTAATTTAAAAATATTGCCATATAGTGGAATTTGATGTTGCGGTGGACTACAGAGTGAAAATGAAAGAAATCAAAATGATAGACAAATACTTAATGCCGATTGTAGTTGGTGCACTTGGAAATAAAAACTCTTCAGGAATTGAGAATCAAAGGAAGAATCAAAACAATACAGACTACAGCATTACAAAAATCGGTCAGAATACTGAGGAGAATCCTGAAGACCTGACGAAACTTACACAGACTATATCTATAATTTTTTTCTTTTATTTGAAGTAATGTGTAGTCATTATTTTGGTATATGGACATTATCTTAAATTAACCTTGACTACATTCGATACCGGACATTGGCCTAGCCGTTAGAGTGTTCGCCAATGGCCCGGGAGACCTGGGTTCAATCCCAGGTCGAGTCATACCAAAGACTCAAAAAATGGGACTTGATGCCTCCTTGCTTAACACTCAGCATTATAAGGTACGGATCAAGGGTAAAGTAGAGCAATCCAGGGAAGGAGTAGCGCCCTCCCCTACACCTTGGTGTAGTAGCTATCGAAAAGGGAACCTTCGGGTTACCCTCGACTATGGTCGCCAACTTTACTTACTTACATTCGTAAAGGTGTTTCAATACATTTAATTTTCTATTTTCTATTATCTTAATATCACTCTTGTGAAGAGATATTCTGGTATTAAGGGCCTGTGTTGACCTAATGTATATTTTTTGCACTAGTTACATTTGATTATGTAGACTACATTATTTGAGTCGCAGCTTAAGTTTTTATTTATTTCGATTTTTTCCGGGTTTTTGTAGGTATAGGATTTTCATTCTATAATTATATCACAAATTCTACATCATTTTTTATAGCATTTGATAACCCCTTGCGTTGTGTTTTCTCCGAATGTAGAAGAAATGATATTCTTTTATGATTTTGGGGTTGTCTCTGGCTTTTAATGATTTTTGTTGTGTCTAGTATTTTTTTGATTCTGTCATTGTTTTTAAGTTCTTGTTTTGTTTTTTTTTATTATTTCTATGAATAGTTCTTGGTTGTTTTTGTTGTAAGTTGTGATGTATGCTAGGGGTTTCTAGTTGTTGTGCTTTTTCGGGTTCCGTAATTCTTTTTAGGATATTTTTTTCAGCTAATTCGAATCCCTTATTTATTAGTATTGTTTGGTATCCTCTCTGGTGTAGATTTGTGTGTAGTTTTTTAAAACGAGTTTTTTTTTTTAGGTTTTTATCCGTGATTTTTGTGTGTATTCTACGTGCTAGAGTGTAAGGGATGGATTTTATACAGTTTTGAGCGTGGAGGCTATTGAAGTGGAGGTATTTTTGAGTGTCTGTAGGTTTGTGGTAAATATGTGTGATGACTCAGCCATTTACGTTTTTTATAAGGATGTCTAAAAATGGTACTTCTTTTAAGCTGTGTTCCATAGTGAATTTTATTTTAGGGTGTAGGTTTTGTAGGAAGTTGTGTAATTCGTTAATGTTTCCCCATGGACATTTCCAGAATAGGAAGCAATCTAAATATCCTTTCCATGACTTAATAAATTCTCCTTTTATTTCGTTGCCGTATTTTTCACCTATTATTTCGTATAGATTTTCTTCTAACTATACTAGGGTTAGGGTAGCGTATGTTGGTGCCATGTTGGTTCCCATCGCTGTTCCTAGGGTCTGAATATAATTAATGTTATTGAATTGGAAGGAGTGGTTATTAAGTATTATTTGTATACCCTCTATGATAATTTTTTGGTTAAATCTTGAGTGCATTGGATATTTATCTATCCAAAATGAGATGGCTTGTTTTCCTAATTCATTGGGGATATTTCTGTATAGGTTTGTGATGTCAAATGTGACTATGATTGTGTTGGGTGCAATTTTTTGTGGTACAGAATTTTAAAAATGTATGCTGTCTCTAATATAGCTTTTAATATTGTTTAGAAAAGGTTGTAGTAAAATGTCAATAAGTTTAGTAAGTCTTTTGGTCGGGCCAGTCGGGCCTGCTACAATGGGTATAAATTTGAGGTCACTGGGGTTTGGAATTTCTATATATTTGTATTTTTGTTTTTGAAAGACTTTTTTTATTTGTTTGGACAAGTAAATTTTTGGTAGTCCGTTGAAATTACTAGTTTGGGGGATATAATTTGTTAAGAAATCTTTTTCTTTTTTAGTTAGGGATTTATTGTGTATTTTGCAGAATTTTCTTTATATATATATATATATATATATCAAAATAAGTAGGTCCACGAAGAGATTTGTATTTTTTAATTTATTTATTCATTTTGCTCTTACGTATTTGTATGTTTCCAGCTTGTTGCTTTCGTCAGGGAACATATATGGCATAAGGCTTTATTAATGGGGTACTCAATGAGACTTGAACTCACTCGTCTCTGCAGTTTGAATGATTTTCAGTTGGTTGTGGGTTTATATAGAGGTCTTCCTCTCTTTTTCTTAGTGTGTTTACCTAAGTCTGATTTACCCTTTTTGATATTTGATATGTTTTTGTCGTTGTGTGTGTGGGGGGAGTGGTTTTGAATTTCACTGACAGTTATTTTTCTTTTGTGCGTGAGTGAGTGTGTGGCTCGGCGATGTTTGGGGGAATATAAATGAATAAATTCAAAAATTACAAATCTCTTCAAGGACCAACCTATTCAAAAATATTTTTATTCTCTCTTTGAACCTACAACAAATATATATATATATATATATATATATATATATATATATATATATATATATATATATATTGTTACGTTATGGCGTCTCAAAGAAAGTTCGTAAAAATATGAGATGATGACGAGTTTGTGAGATGGAAGGTAAGTGGCTATACAGCTGAAAGTTCCTGCTTCGAGTATTTGTTCAAAAAATATGCAGCATCCTTGTATAGCTCCCATTTAGTTTTGTCTTCAGGTTTTTTTGCGATCATCCAGTACTTCTGACTCTAAGAAGAATTCCTGTTCTATTTTATCAGATAGGTTTACTAATAATAATAGTCGATACTTTGGATTTTGGTGAGCGGAGACGCGTCAAAATACCTCCCCCTCACCAACCGTTAATATTCAGTGGTAACATTACCACTAGTGATGAAGAGGGGGAGTTCGTGTGATGTAGTGGCTAACGTGCTGGTTTGTGAGATAGTATTAAACGAGTTCGAACTCCTGTCTCTCAAATATGTTCTCTTTTAGACTTGTACCTTTACGAAGGCATGAACCTCGTTATTCCCCTGCTTTCGGTTAAATAGTATTACTAGTGTCCTTCTACAAAGATGGCTTTGGTATTAAATAACACATGAAGATTAATATGCTATTAAACACAGAAAACAAACAAAACCACTAGTGATGCACCTTTATGATATTTCATGTCGGGTCAAGACTTTCTTTTTATGATTTCAAAAAAATAACCATTTAAAGTTAATGAAATCTTTTCATTGCTATAATCGATATTCACTCACGATAAAATTATTGATTATCAGGTGCAAATCATCGTGCACTGCTTATTGGTTATTGATCAACTGGTTGCACAAGCTTTGTTCTTTTGCAGAGTTGCAAAGGCTTCGTCTTTTTCTCTTTCGCAAGTTTTTTTCACAAAAGATTCAAACGTCTCGTCATGCACTGATCTCGATTGAATAGAAAAAATCTATTCGTCCTCTTTTCTAAAGCTGATCTGATGACATCGCATCAGTATTAATTCATGCAAATAGCTCTCTCATGTGCGTCCATATATATATATATATATATGTGTGTGTGTGTATGTGTGTGTGTGTGTGCGTGTGTGTGTGTGTGTGTGTGTGTATGAACGCACGTACTTATTGAATTATTGAATTTTGAGACGCGCTATTGTAGAAGAAAGACAGAGAGAGATAGAGAGATACAAGAGAAATGTACAGTTCGTTTGTCACGCATTGCCCAAGGGACTTTATAGACTATTATTTCCTCTTAAACCTGAATACACTCTCATGAAATAAACGAGGAACCCGGTCAACTGAAAATACAGTTTTCCAGGCTTCATTTTTGTCTTTTTTGTCACGACTTTGAGACCTCCATTGCTTAGTTCAGAGGAAGACGAAATACGCATATCCGGCCGCTCCCTTTTGCACAATTACCTTGATATTGAACAAATAGGATCGTCGACATTTTCCTTTGCGAGTAAATGTGACATTTCAAGTTTAGTGTCTGCTTCAAGTCACTGTTAACTCACGGGAAACGTTTACATCAATGAAATCAATCTATAAGAGAGGAATCTTTTCTTTATATTTTTTCCTTTTTTAGAAAACTTTTTTAGATGCGATATGATATATAATTTCACTTTCTTTTGTGAAAAATTGCATATTTTGGAAAGTTTTCTATATCTTAAAAATGACTTATATATAAAACGCAGTGATTACAAATGTTTGAATGGGTTCTGATAAAAAATGACCTGTGGTGCTGCTGGTCATCATAGATGAATATTCCGAGAGTCCAATGAGAAAAAATAAATACTTTAAAAATGATAGGTCTCAAGTGAATTTGCTTTTAGGTCATTTATTCTTCTTCAACACGTGTTTCTGATGTTTTAAGGCGTTTATCGTGTATCGTAGATCCGCTTTCACCGACCAGTCCCTCAATTTCAACTCTCATCATCCATATAATGTAAAGAAAGAAATAGTCAGTTGCTTACAACATCAAGCAAAAACCATTACTAGCGATACTGGTGCATTTCAAGAAGAAAGGATTAGTTTGAGACACAACCTCTATCGCAAAAACTAACTAGATGTCATAATATCGGCTCCAAGGAACCTAGACAGGAGGGTAGAGGATAATACCTGAAAACTCACCACAGTATTTCTGCCCTATGCAAAGGACTAGCCGAAAGGATCCAAAAGATATGTAGTCCATATGACATCGGGACAATATTCACAAGTGGTTCAGCTCTCCAGAGATATCTCTTCTGGGTCAAACCACCAATGGAATTCAGCATGATCAACAACTGTGTTTACTCCATCCCTTGCAGTTGTAGTAAAATATATAAAGGTGAGACAGGACGCCCGCTGAAAGTAAGGCTAGAAGAACATCGGAAGACAGTATTACGAGGTGAGATTGAAAAGTCAAGTATGCCCTTATGGGATGATGTTGAAATAATTGATAGAGAAGAACTTTGAAGGATTAGACGTTTTAAGGAATCAGCAAATATGTTGGGCTACAGTAACCAATTGAGTAGACCAAGTACAATATATAAAGCATTAATCAAAAAGGTTTGGGTTTTTTTAAAACTGAATATCAGCACAGGTAGAAATCATACATAATAGTAGTAATCCTAGTCATGTAAGAACATTAAGTTTATAAGTCTCAAAAATTCACGCTAAACTGTCCACCTGAACATGACCGGAGGACATATCAGCCGAAACGCCCTGGAAATAACAATAATGATGAAGACAATAGTACGAAAACCCTTAATGATAAAAAGAGATATATATGATTTGTAAACATAAGTCAACAAAGTTAAATAGTTCCAAGTATTTCTCTGTGTCACTAACAATTCAATTAAACACCAATCCTTTGTTTGCACAGTTAAATGATCAAACAGTTCTATTTCTAACAATTTAATTTCGTATAAATCATCTGTTTGTACTCAGTTTAAATGTCAAACAGTTTTTGACTCAAAGAGAGAACACTATCAGGTGGTCTCACTCCGTGTCATATTGGACCTGGGGCGATGGCAATGAAGGAATACTCGGCATTCCCCAAAGCTTCAGTTTCACAGGAGCCTCACCATCAGATTGTTTATTGTCATATCCAGGATAATTGTCGCGTGGGGTAGGCTTACCTCTCTGTAGAGATGCAGTCTGTGTATTCTATAGCCCCAGGCGACTGGGCTTGTGTGTGTATTTCATAAATTCTTCAAATCAACTAGCGTGTATGTAAGTAAATGTTGGCGACCGTAGTCGAGGGCGACCAGATGTTGTATACTCATTTGCCGTATCATAACGACTCAATAATAGTAAAGACAGACGCACACAGAAAGACGCATGAAGAAAGGACGCAGGAACAATTAAGACGCAGGAAGACTTCTTTAATAACATATTTACCTCTCACTTTATTTCAAGGGTTCGAAAGGGTTGTTCAAGGGTTGCATGTGAGAGGGTGCTGGAGACCGAACATAAACTTCATATTTTGACCCCACTGTTATGACCGTTACGTTGTGTCTTTCTTGTTCTCTTGATGTTGGGGTCCACTCCATCGGGGGTTTTCCGAGGACCCACTCGGTCGGGTGTGGCTTTCCCTACCACATCTGGTCTCTAACTCTCTGGACGTCTGCTGGCAACTGCTTTTGCACCCCAAACTCAACTGAGTTAAATAATAATTCAACGCCCACACGATCGCCTACTGGATCTTTGAAATCGTATGTTTAATCGTCATCAAGCGGAAATAACTGTCATGCAGTTCAAAGGTTACTCTCTTCCGGTGCATCACTGTAGTGGCACAATGGGACCTTCACCTTGTCCCATATCATAAGCCTTAATCCGCCCACGCGATCTCTTTCGGTTACTGGCCGTTGGAATGTGTCACTTCCTTCCGGTGTATTACCTTGGAATAGTATTTTTGGGCCCGGCCGAAGGTCAAAATACAACACAGAAGGCTCCCTTTTCAATAGCTACTACACCTAAGTGTAGGGGAGGGCGCTTCTCCTTTCTCCAGCTTTACCCTTGATTCGTACCTTATATTGCTGAGTGTTAAGCAAGTAGGTATCAAGTGCCATGTTTAGTCTTTGGTATGACTCGATGTAGGATTGAACCCAGGTCTCCTGGACCATTGGCGAACACTCTACCCAGTAGGCCAATGAAACAATTTAAAAACTAAATAAGTGAATATTCACGCCGAATCGGTCTCCGATATATATACATATATATACATGACAACTGCGCAATATTTCAGACATCACTGTGGTCTATCATAATCTCCCATCCCCACTATCAGCATTTCTCTGAACAGTAACATAACAAAACCACGTAGGTTTAAAATATTCTGTAAATATTCCATATTTTGTTGATATTATTCTATTTTCGTTGATAGCATTCTTTTTTTTTAAATTAACCAGTTACTCAATTTTATTCAACTCTGCCTTTGCGTAGTTTTGTTATGATATAAAAACCCCAAAACTTTCAAAACTCTTTAAAAACACTCTTTACACATGGAAGCAACCCCTGATGATCGCCTATGATAGATCCGAAAGCGCTTATCGGAAAACTTGAACGGATTTTAAAATTTTATAGACAAAGGCAGCGGTCGCATCGATACTGCTATATGGCTGCACTACATGGACGCTAACAAAACGGCTGGAGAAGAAACTAGATGGCAATTACACAAGAATGCTGCGTGCAATCCTGAACAAGTCCTGGCAGCAACACCCCACAAGACACCAACTGTACGGCCACCTGCCCCCTATCACGAAAACTATTCAAGTTAGACGAACCAGACATGCAGGACATTGCTGGAGAAGCAGAGATGAACTCATAAGAGATGTACTCTTATGGATCCCCACACATGGCCGCGCAAAAGCAGGACGACCAGCCCGAACGTACATTCAGCAGCTATGTGAGGATACAGGTTGTTGTCCTGAAGACCTACCTAGGGCGATGAACGATAGGGAGGAGTGACGAGAGAGGGTCAGGGATATCCGTGCTGCCAGCACGATATGATGATGATGATGATTATTTAATCAAACATGCTTAAATGAAAGATTGCAGCCTAACTACACATATTTTTATATGTATACATACATATGAATATAAATTTTAATATTAGTGAATAAAGAGTGATCAGTATTGGTGATAGAGAAAATGTGGGTGTGTGCGTGTGAGAGAGAGAGAGAGAGAAAGAGAGAGAGAGAGTTAGGATCGCATAGACACTGAGTCAACGGCCCTTGATAACTATGAGTTTCTTGGCTATCTTTAAAATCTTTCATTGACAGTCACAAGTAGTAATTTACGAAGGTCTTTACTTCGATTTAGCACAAGGCCAAATGAATGGGGCGCCCAATGAGACTGACAGTCACAAGTACCTTTGACTCGGTGTCTCCACTTTTCAAACCTTGATCTATATATGCTTTATCATTGATATTGTTCAGAATTTATAAATAAAGCAAAATATTATTGCTCTATATATATATATATATATATATATATATATATATATATATATATGTGTGTGTGTGTGTGTGTGTGTGTGTGTGTGTGTGTGTGTGTGTGTGTGTGTGTGTGTGTGTGTGTGTGTTGCTTGCTATATTAATGAATAAAGAGTGGTCAAAAACAATAAATAGATAATTCGAAAATAAATAAATATTGTTCATTATTTCTTTATAAATATAACAATAATATTTATAGTTTTATAGTTTACTCTCACTCTCTCCCTCTCTCGCTCTATCTCTCTCTCTCTCTCAATATATATATATATATATATATATATATTGTTTGCTATACACGAATAAAAAGTGCTCAAAAATCAATAAATTGATAATTTGAAAAGAAAAATATTGTTCATTATTTCTTTATAAATATAGCAATAATATAGTTTTTTAACTTTATATATATATATATATATATATATATATATATGTGTGTGTGTGTGTGTGTGTGTGTGTGTGTGTGTGTGTGTGTGTTGTTTTCTACATACTTAAATATAAGGAGTGCTAAAAAAAACAATACATGAATAACTCGAAAAGAAAAAAATATTGTAGTGAAAGAAAATTACAAGACCTTGGAAATATTAGAAGGGGACATCATCAAACCAACCGAGATGAAAGTGAAAGTAAGAAAAAAGTACCAGAGGAGAACAAAAAATATCATTAAACGAATAAATACCTGGACAGTCGCATCGCGTAAGATACTTTTGACCATTCTTAAAATGGAAAAAGGAAGGACTCAAATCGACAAGAAAATTGATGACTATGCATAAAGCTTTACACTCGAGCGATGAAAACGACAGACTCTGTGTCAATACACACACACACATGCACACATACACACAAACACGTATACACACATATTGTGTTTTGAATATGTTTATTATGTTATTTGGTTTGGTTTGGTTTGGTTTGGTTTTATGGCATATCAACCATTATTGGTTATTTAATGCCATATTCATTTTCATAAAATGTTTTCTTTCAAACAATCCAGTTTACCATAAGTACACAGTTTAAATGTTAAAAAACAGTTTTATTTCAAACAATTGACTTTAACATAAGCACATTTGTTTGTTTACACACAGTTAAATGTCAAAATAGTTCTATTTCAAACAATTCAGTTTAGCATAAATACGCAGTTTAAACACACAGTTAAGTGTAAAAACAGATAATTTTAAACAATTCATTTTAGCATAAGTACAGTTTAGTTCTATTTGACCAATAGATAGAACCCTATCAAATGCAACCACTCCGGGAAGAGTGAACCTGGGAACGATGACAATAAAGGGGTACACCTGATTCCCAAAAGCTCCAGCATTACGGAAGCCTCACCAGCAGATTGTTTTGAGTCATATCCCGGACACTCGTTAGGGGAGTCTTACCCCACTGTAGAGATATATTCTATAGCCGTGGTCGACTAGGCAATATTATGTTATTGAAATTATTGATGATAATATAATAATCATAGCAGTATCTTTTTATTTAATTCTTTTTAGAACAAAGAGAGTATTAAAAGGAATTTCTGTTATTTCTTTATTTAAATGTGGCAATAACTGCAGATGTTTTCTGATATGTTCCCGTAAATGACATCAGATAGAAAGACTTGTCTCTTTTTTAGCGGACAGAACTAATTTGTTTTATATTTCAATCAAATAATATTCAACCATTCATTAAAAATCCTTTTAGAATAATCCTTACGGAAATGATCATAACTTTCTAACAGAATTTCTAAACATTGAATATATACTTTGAAATGGCGCCAGTCTTCCTTTAAAGGATAATGTTCACTTCTGGTGATAATGCTAATCAAAAGAAAAGTCTTTGTTTATTTTTTTCTTGCAGCTGCTAAAACACCCTTTCAAACATTCGGCAGAAGGCCATGTTTTTATCAAATATTGATTTGAAAGAAATCCAGAAAAAGAATAAAATAAAATAAAATGTGTATATTAGATCATCAGTTTTGTTAAGAAAGTCGTCTACAATTTCAGTAAATTTTTCCTAAGAAAGAATGATTAGTTTAAGACAAAATCTGTGTTCTCATTTGAAAAGGGTTTTTTTCCTTGAATTTTTTCTCTATATAGTTGTTTTACTTTTATATTTAAACTCCCTAAACAGTGTAAACACTACAGTTTAATTATACAATATATCTATATATATATATATATATATATATATATATATATATATATATATATATATATATGAGGATTACTATATAAGTTTCCAGACTTTTTTCGTATGGGCACTTTTATTGATAGTACATACATGAAAATCTAGTCCCCTTCGAAGTAATCTCATCCGACTGCAATGCGCTTGTTGTACTGTTCCAACAACTTCTGGAAGGGCCTATGGAAGTCCTCTTGTGTGATCATGTCAATGACCTTCGTCACAGCCTCTTTCATCTCCCCAATTGTCTCATAACGACAGCCTCTGAGCTTAGGGAATAAGCAGAAGTCACAGGGAGCAAAGTCTGGACTATAGGGAGGCTGAGGAACTGTCTTGATGCCCATCTTGGTCAAATAGTCAGTGACAAGGATGGAGTTGTGGACTGTTGCATTTTCCTGGTGGAAATGCAACTGACCCGATTTGAAGAGTGCTGGCCTTTTTCCTTGGAATCTCTTCCTGAACTTCCCGAAAACTTCAACATATTAACCCTAACTCTAACCCTTTGGCCAATCAACTCTGATGTGTTGACTTCCTTAATCCTCTCACACCTCTAATCATCCCTCACAGACTCCCTGCCTTCCTTGAATCTCTTATGCCACTCAAAAACTAATGCTCAATTCATGCAAGATTGTCCAAAAGCAGTCTGAAGCATTCCATATGTTTCTGTGGCTTTTTTTCCAAGTTTAAAACAGAATTTTATTGCATATCGTTCTTCTAAAGTGTCCTCACGTCCAGATTGCATTTTTGAAATTCACCACCAGTGACAATAAGGCTTTAGTAGGGTGTATTCCAACTCCTACTGTAGCTGTTCATTTTAACCTAAAATCATAAAAATTGGTCAGTCATCTCATAAGATGTATAGCAATAACGTACTGAATTTTCAAGAGTCTATGACAATTTTAAATACCTGTACAAAAAGTTCTGGAAAGTTATTGAATGCACCACGTATATATATATATATATATATATATATATATATATATATATATATAATTAAATAGGAATAGTTACTTTGAACTATATAATTGTGATCAAATTATCAGTATTTGATAGGAAGACTTGAAAACGTCCAGATGTTGTTTTTACCTTATTCTTTTTTTTTTTTTTCTACTTATTTATCTGACTGGATTCTCCGGTCTTTCTCTATGACTTCTTGATCTTGGGTTTATCTTGGTCTCCGTGTCCACTTCTACTTTTATAAATGCGCACAAAGACTTTGATTTTCAACGTCTTTATTAACCTAAATTCCCACGTCAACCGCACGGTTGGAGATTTGACTTTTAGGAATCCGTTCGTTGTGGCGCCTGGACTACTTTCATGGATTCTACTTAACTGATCCGTTTTCACGACTGAACCATCCAATCAGAAGACTGCTAAAAAGGTCAGCCCGGGGTCAAGTCTTGTCTATCATATTATCTGTTATTTTCCTTGACGTTTCTTACCGATAAAGTTCTGAGTTCATATATTTTACACTTACCTTACAAAATTAATAGATGACCAATTCATTATGTAAAATAAAGAAAAAACGATAGAACATTCAAAATTGTTGATATAATCAAATATTTATTGAAAAATAAAATTTCGGTATTAAATAACCCATATGGAGTTGATATACCTTCAACAAATAAACTAAATTATTTGTAAATATAACCAGCAAGACAATCACAACACCCTGTCGGTGGGCGAGTCTTTGGATATGCTGACTATATCCCTAATAAAGAGGTAAGAACCCCTTTCCACAAGAAGAGTGTCCAAGGTATGACACTAAATTTTATCTGATGGTGAGGCTCCAATTCGCGTGATCATAAGAAGAAGAAGAACTCATTCATCGCTATTACTCCCAAGTCCACTCTAACCCAGAATGGTAGTACCTGTTAGGTTCTTATCTATGTCTCAAATATATCTTTTTAAAAGAATTGTTCATATTCTGTAGGACCGTGTGTAGAAAGAAAAAAAAACTCTTAAGAGACAACTATAGAAAAAAATAGATAAGAATATTCAGAGTGTCTCAGTATACTTGGGACCCATGTGACTGCTAATAACTTTACTACTAATGATATTGTGGGGTTTTTTTGTTTCAGATTTGAAAATCGTATACTATAATAATTATTAATCTTTGATTACAATACCTTGAACAAGAGAGAAAAAATATTTTGCGTCACTACTTATTTAGAGACAAAATCATTCAAAACTGTCTCAAAATAGACGTAACACATAGAAATTAAAAAAAGATTGCGTGTCTTGGAAGTTGATAAAATAACAATTGAAAAAAAAATTAATTTAATATCTCTAGCTCAAAGGATACATTTTTTACAGGACGTGTTCAAAATGAACACGGTTGTGCTTGACTCAGTGATAAATCATTATCATATTAAATGGGTTGCATCTATTTTGAGACACCCTATACAATGAAACGATTCCCAAATCTAGGTATAAAATAACTATAGACGGGTCAACATGCCGTTAGAATCAGTCAATCAACAGAAACCATAAAAATGCAGTCAAACAAATGATTATAGACAAAAAAAGTGAAATTTAAAAATAAAACAATGGGACCTTATTACAATTGAACATGTATATATAAATCAAATCTCAGTATTAGATAACACAAAAAGAGTTGATATGCCGTTAAATAAATAAACCGATGCAAAAAAAACTATTATCCTTGTTCTCTGTGTTTGAATTCTTGTTTTCAATGGATGCTTCCTAATTTAGATTTTAAATCTGACTACAATTATTTGTTATTAACAAGATAAATCATTCTATTTTATTTCTTTCACATTTCAGTCTTCTATTTTCAACCAAGAGAAACATCAACATCTATGGTTTCCGAAACTCAAAACCTTCCAGAATCCAAGAAATAAATTGCGCATTGATGTGCTACATTTATGATAACATGAGAAGACAACAGTAAACAATAGTAAACAATAAATACTGCCTTTAGATAAGAACAAGTAAATAAAAAAAATCATGTCTATTTTGCTTCATTTATTTGATAATTGAATGTTTCAATGCAAATACAAGAAACAAATTTCCACAATGACAAAATCTGCTAAAGCTACTTGATACCCTAAAGCTCTTTAAATTGTTTTTAGACAATCAGATTGTCAACTGAACTTGTTTATCTATGTAAGAATGTGTGAATATCCGTTTAAGTAGAGTTCTCATGCTTGTATGTTTGACTTTAACCCTGAACCTACAAAAACAGGATATCATGCAGAGATGTTTATTGGAGCAATACACGTAAAATGTACAAATATCATCCGAACGGAGAATATGTGTCCGTCTGTCAATAACCGAAAATACATAACAATACCCATTGTAACGTCGTTCATTGTTTTATTCTTTATTCAAATCTCAATTAATTAATAAAATTATTTTATATTATAAATACTGTTGGCCTTATTAACATACTTATACCATACAACTGTTTTTATATATAAAACCAAACTGTGGTTTATAGTGTGACGAGGATTGGTTTGGTTTGGCTTGGTTTGGTTTAGTTTGGTGTGGTTTTATGGCAAATCAACTATTGTATGTTATTTAACGCCAAATCCGCTTTTTACATGTATATAAAATATATAGGATTTGGTTGGGTTGGGTTTTATAGCATATTAACCATTGTAAGTTATTTAATACTAAATCCTCTTAATACATGTATATAGGATTTGGTTTGGTTTGGTTTGGTATGGTTTGGTTTGGTTTTATGGTATATCAACCATTGTAGGTTATTTAATGCCAAATCCTCTTTATACATATATATTAGATATGTTTGATTCATAAACATAAGTCAACAAAGTTAGATATTTCCAAGTATTGCGATGTATCACTAAGAATTCAGTTAACTCTCACTCATTTGCTTACAGACAGTTAAATGATCAAACAGTTCTATTTCAAACAATTCAGTTAAGTACAAGTCAAAATTAAATGGTTCCAAGTATTGCTATGTATCACTAACAATTCAATTAAAAATCAGTCATTTGTTTACACACAGTTAAATGATCAAACAGTTCTATTTCAGACAATTCAGTTTAGTATAAGTCAAAATTAAATGGTTGCAAGTATTGCTATGAATCTCTAACAATTCAATTAAATATCAATCATTTGTTTACACACAGTTAAAATGATCAAGCAATTCTATTTCTAATAATTCAATTTAGCAAATGACTGAGGTTTAATAGAATCAAAGTTCAATTTTCATTCCCGAGAATGTTTCAAAAATTTGAATAAAGTCACTTATTTGGTATTTTTTTAAATAAATTTTATTGAGATTATTTAAACTAAAATAAACGATCATTCAAAAATCTTGCCAATAGATTTCTTTGTTTTAAACTAATTTTCTTTATTTCTTATTAATTTCCCGAAAGGTGTTTCTATTCATCAATTTCAAGTACTCGCTGTTATTATTCTTTATCATTTGTTTGTTATGACTCTTTGGGCATCTCCTCTTTTTACAATCTTCTCACATCAAACTTTTAAAAGAAATCTTTGCACAGAACATATATAGTGTTAATCAATATTCTGACCAAATTCTGTTAAGTAATTCTTTATCCGAAAGTTTCTCTTAAATTCTTTTCCTTACCATTTTTTTCTGAAATCATCCAATTTAATCTTTAAATTTTTTACAATATTGCTGCTTTTTATCAGATCAGACAATTTGTTCTAAAAATATATTACTCTGTTAGCAAAAAAAAAAAAAAATGGTTAGTAGACTTAGTTTTTTTTAATTTGTCGTGACAGTAAATTCTTAGATCAAGGAAAAATATTGAAAAGTCTACCATAAGTAGAAATTCCATAAAGTATTTTGAAAGTTGTAATAGTCTGTAAGAAGAAAGCGTGATTATTACCGTCTCGCCCTTAAGAATGAAGGGTTTGTGGACACAATGGGTGCTTTTAAATTGACGAATAATAATTACTATCCTCAGAAACAATTGGTTCATATCGTGAAACAGTTACTCAGAAAGGCTCGCGACGATTGTGATTTTAAATGTTGCTGTGGGTACAGCTTGAATGATTCTATTTATCTTTCTCGAAAATCCCTGACAACAAGAGTTTTACCGTATTCCATCTACTGTTAAACCCACATAAAAGAGAAAAACTGCTCGAACTTTTAATTAGGTCCCTAACAGCTGTGTTATCACTGTTTGATAGGATACAAAAAATTTCTAGCGGCAGCCTTTTCGTCTCTTCAACCTCTCGCCTATTGATGTAATGTTGCTACTCAGTCACTTTTCTATCGTTTCTTTCATGGAAGTTGTTTAGAAAATTCCTACGCTCTGGTACCACTAACCCGAAAGATTCCAGTCAAAAAAAGATGTGCCCAGTCTGCTGGGGCTATAGAATACATCAACTGTGCCTCTACTGAGGGGTATGACTCACCCAACCCCCAAACGAATGTCCTGATATGACACTAAACAATCTGACGATGAAGTTCCAGTAACGCTGAAGTTTTGGGGAATGCAGAGTACCTCTTCAATGCCTTCGTTCCCAGGTCCACTCTGGCCTGGAGTGGTGGCACCTGATAAGAGTCCTATCTATGGGTCAAATAGAACTAAACCGTGGTTTCGAGAGTTTACTGTTTTTTGCATTTAAACAACGTACTTATGTAAAGCTGAATTATCTGAAATAAAACTGTCTTTACATTAACTCTGTGTATTGCCCAGTCGGCTGGGGCTATAGAATACAACAAATGTGCCTCTGCTGAGGGGTAACCCCACCCCAATGAGTGAACTGAATAGGACACTAAACAATCTGATGGTGAGGTTCCAGTAATTCTGGAGCTTTGGGGAATGTAAGCCACCCCTTTATTGCCATTACTCCCAGGTCCACTCTGGCCCTGAGTGGTAGCACCTGATAGGACCCTATCTAAGGGTTAAACAGAACTCATCTGCGTACTTATGCTAAACTAAATTACTTGAAATAGATTTAATAATAAAGTTAATAACCTTATCTATAAAGAATAAAAAAATATATAACTATAAACACTTATATAAATAAATTAACTAGACAATAAGTTTTGACTTATTTGAAGAGCTGCCCCTTGAAAATAACACTGTGAAAAAAATCAACACAAACAATCAAACAAAACAGTCATGTCACGGCTAATTTGAAACATACTCCCTTGTAATCTAATAAAAATGCATTAAAACTGATGGTCTCACAAGAGAGTGGTATATATATATATATATATATATATATATATATATATATATATACATGGGATTGAGTTCCCCGGCGAATGAAGTAATCGTGTTGCCATTAGCGTTTATTGCAAGCCTCTTCATACATATGAATTGAGGTCTCGGCTGCTGTTGAACGGATGTATGTAAAACAATAGTAACTGTGATTCATAACCGTTTAAAATTTACTTCGCAGCTAATGGCTCCTCGTGGCTGAAGGGTTAGAGGCTTGGTTTGGCGTTTGAGTCAACCAGATTTCGACCCCGGCTACGGGAAGCTAATATGTCTAGCCACACTGATGAGTTCTGATAGAACGAAACAGATCTGTCTGTGGATGACTATAGATATATATATGAAACTAATCGGAGACACTTTGATCAAACGTTTTTCAGACTAATAGGTATATTACACCAACAGAATATTTTACATAGCTTTTCAAGCAAATCAACTCCTTTAAACAAAATTATTCCTTAAAATATCTTTAATTAAGAAAATCATTAGAAAATTTTTAAAAAATGCTTCCATTCTTATCCACAAAAAACTTTTTCTCCTAGTGAAAACTTGTAGTTGGGAACCATCAAAAGATAAACCACATAAAAGAAATACTCATATCTGTCTCCCCGCTCCCCGGAGGTTGAGCACTGTGGCGAAGGAAATTAATGGCTGCTATCCACGTAATAAAAAGCTCTTCTAACGAATTGAGTACTCCGGTATCCGATAGCACGGAAGGTAAACAAACAAAAGCTTATACAAAATGTGTTATAATTCATGTGCTGATGTAGGTCGTTTAAATGGCTGAGCGGTAAAATACTAAGTCTACCGTAAACTTAGGCGAGTTTCAATCCTAGTTTAAAGTGTCCTGCGTGTCTAGCCACACAGAATTGTTGATACAATGAAACAGTCTGTCTGTGGATGACAATATATATATATATATATATATACAATATCGCTTATTATAGGTACACTCTCACCTACTTTTATTAAAAGCTAATTTTCTTCTATACAAATAACTCCAGAATTTGGTTATTTCTAATGGAACATTATACAATTAAAACGGTTATAAGTAGGCATTATTTCTTACCTAACTAGACAGTATTGGAACCCCTCCACCAGAAATATGAATATGTATCAATTCTAAAATAAGTACATCTCTTTTGTTAATTTATGCAATTTTTGTTACTGATATGACGTGATTTTATTTATTTTTTAAAAATTGAATATTTATATATACTCAGAAAAATATGCACCTCTGGACGAAAATACTTAAGTTTTAATGTAATGAAATATTATTTTATATCAGAAAGACTAAGAAAACTTCATGAGAACGCAAGATATTGCACTTATTTTTTTTAATTAACTTCTATTTGAAATTAAAAGCAGAATTGCTTCTGATACGTTTGGGAAAAACTATATTAGAAATCAATAACTCCAAGTAATTATTTATTAAACCTGTTTTTGCTAAAAATCGATAGGCAAAGTATCCACTCAATATAAAAGTGTTTATTCAAAATTATAGTTATTTCTTCCTTTTAATGATTTACTTATTCATTATTATGAATGCGTGTGTAAGTATTAAAGTAATATTAATAGAGTAAAATTTGATGAAATAAAAAATAGCATTTAATATTATTTAAAATCAAGCTATTATGTTAAACCTATTTAAAACAGAGGGAGTGTAATCAAAGAATAGAACGGCTAAAACGCTCGCTCTTCCCATCACTCTCGTCGTTCATTGCTAGATTTTCCTAATTTACCAATATAACTAAATCAGACAGTAAAGAATAAAGGTAGTTATTAATTATTGTTAATGTTTTTTGAATGATTTATTGACGGGTGGTCCCGTGGGTTAGGTGGGGCTGTAGAGGGGTATGACCTCCCTCAACGAGTGTCAGAGGATATGACTGGCCCAGCCGGCTGGTGCTGTAGAATACACCGACTGCATCTCTGCAGAGGGGTATGACCCCCACTCTCACAGCGAGTGTTCTGAATATGAATGGCCTAGTCGGCTGGGGCTGTAGAATACACTGACAACTTCTCTGCAGAGGGTTAAGACTCCCCCCTGCAACAAGTATCCTGGATATGACACTATACAATCTTATGGTGAGATTCTAGCAATACTGGAGTTTTGGGGGAATGCGGAAAACCTCTTCATTGGCAACCCTCCCAGCTCCACTCTGACTCGGAGTGGTAGTACCTGATAGGGTCAAATAGAACTATGGGTCAAATAGAACTAAACTGTATACTTATGCCAAACGGAATTGTTTGAAATGGAACTGTTTTTGACATTGAAACTGTACTTACGCAAAACTAAATTGTTTGAAATAGAACTGTTTAACTAAACTGAATAGTTTGAAATAGAGATGCTTTTGATAATTAAACTGTGTACTTATGCTAAACTGAATTGTTTGAAATAGAAATGTTTATTTGTATAAAAAATGAATTTAAACGGAATTGTTTGAAATCGATCTGTTTCGCCATTTAACTGTGTATAAACAAAACTATAATTGGAGGTGCCCGTGGTGTAATGGTTATCGTCATTTGATAGCAATCGACCAAGATATAACTCTGTATCAGCATATAAGCATCAGCCCGAGGCGGTACCCGGGTGTAATGGTTATCGTCGTAGGAAATGGAAACAGCAACACGAGTTCAAATCCTGGACTAGACTGATTGCATTTCACATAGCACTAATACCCTCGGGAAAGGTATGAATCCAATTATTCTCCCTACAGCTATGGGTAAATAGTAGGATAGACTAGGTTCTTCAGCCTTGGTAAAGCAACTAGTCTAGGAGAAGGAAAACTCTGAATTCAAACCTGTTAAACTCCGCTTAAAAATTGGCCTTGTGTCATATCCTGCCCTAGTGGAGGGGTTGGTAAATAAGATAAACAAAACTATACTTATACTAAACTGAATTGTTTTGATAAGAACTGTTTAACTAAACTCAAGAGCTTGAAATAGAAATGTTTTTGACTATTAAATTGTGTACGTATGCTTAACTGAAACGTTTGAAATAGAACTGTTTATGTTTAAAATACATTTGGTATTGATAACCTACAATGGTGGATGTGCCATTAAACCAAACAAAACAAAACCAATCGATGGGATTTTTGCTCATATTTATTAAAATATCAAATTGTGACGTAGTTTCAACCTAAAGTAGACGCATAATCTACATTATATTAATTGTGTTCAGTATACATTTATATTGACATTTTTGCATAGTTGTTTCATAAAGATATTCTACACCTATTTATTTGGTCTCAAGCATTCCAGTCAAATGCAACTAATTATATAATTTCAGGTAATTATTTCTATTTAAGTATAGACATTTGTTTACACATAGTTATACTGTTTCAATTGATTGATAATAAACCTTAGTAAACAATTATAACTTCAAGTAACTATTCTTTATACAAATGATACATCGATAGATAAAATCAGAGAAAACGGCTTCGAGCGGACCAAGAAAAGAAGCAAAAAGTACCCTGCAAAAACAATTACCGACGCCGACTACGCCGATGACATAGCGATACTGGCGAATACACCCAACCAGGCCGAAACCCGACTACATAGTTTGGAACGACCCGCCGCAGGCATTGGTCGCCATGTCAATGCACACAAAACTGAATATATGTACTATAATCAAACAGGCGACATTTCCACACTAGACGGAACCTCTCTGAAACTGGTAGACAAGTTCACCTACATAGGTAATAGTGTCTCATCAACCGAAAAGGACATCGACACGCGGCTAACGAAGGCATGAACAGCTATCGATAGACTATCGATCACATGGATATCTGACCTGACCGATGAAATGAAACGCAGTTTCTTCCAGGCAGCTGTCGTATCGATACTGCTGTATGGATGCACTACTTGGACGCTAACTAAACGGATGGAGAAGCTAGACGGCAATTACACAAGAATGTTGCGAGCAATATTGAACAAGTCCTGGCGGCAACACCCCACAAGGCACCAACTATACGGGCACCAGCCTCCCATAACGAAAACTATCCAAGTTAGACAAACCAGACATGCAGGGCACTGCTGGAGAAGCGGGGACGAGCTCATAAGTGATGTACTCCCACATATGGCCGAGAAAAAGCAGGACGACCAGCTCGTACATACATACAGCAGCTATGTGAGGATACGGGATATAGCCCTGGAGACCTGCCGGAAGCGATGAACGATAGGGAGAAGTGGCGAGAAAGGTTCAGGGATATCCGTGGTTGCGGCACGACATGATGATGATGATGATGATACAAATGATTAACAGTTATATGGTTTCAAGTATTCTTAACCAATACTAATAATTTTGAAACAGATCTATTTGATCCATAGATGGTACCTTAGCAGTTACTACAATTCCAAGATAGAATGTATCTGGGAGTAATGGTATAAAGTAGAGTTCCAAATTACATTGATGGTTGGTTGGTTGGTTGGTTGGTTGGTTTTACGGCGAATCAACCTTTTCCGGGTTAAATTTCAAACAATTTAATAATTTATAAGTATATTTTTCATTTACGATCAGTTAAATGTGAAAACTGTTCAGTTAAATGTCAAAACAGTTCTATTTCAAACAATTCAGTTTAACATAAGAACGCAGTTTAGTTTATTTCATTCATAGATAGGACCCTATAACGTGCTACCACTCCCAGGCAGAGTGGACCAGACATCGAAGGCAAACTCTGCATTCCCCAAAGCTCCAGTTTTACTGGAACCTCACAATCAGATTGTTTAGTGTCATATGCAGAAGACTCGTTGGTTGGGGGATCTTACTCCACTGCAGTCAGTGTATTTTACAGCCCCAGCCGACTGGGCACCTTATTCCATAGGGTTCCAGGACGGAGCCTCATCACTAGAGGAAGTTTACTGATATTCTTAGAACACTCCTTTTAATTGGGGTCTCACCATTCTGCAGGGGGTAAAATCTTCATATTCTAAGCACCATTGGCAAGACTAGCAAGTATTCACCGTTCGTTTGATTTTTATTATTCTTTTATCTTTATTTCTATTTTTGAAGTTATTTATTTATTTATATCTTTTCATAGCCTGAAGTTATACATGAATTTTATTTCCCGCGGAGGCCTAACGTTCACGTACAGCCCTTTTCAGGAGGTGTATACAAGCCAATAACTCGTTTTTTCATTATATTTATCAAATGTCAGTACCTTTCCTCAATTACCTGTTATCTCGGGTATATCGTGAAAAATCTGCGAGAACCTATTTAAAAAAATGATGTGCTTTTCACGATGTGACCTTTGTAAAGTAATTGGTGTGTCATTTATTTTGATAACTTTGGAGAGCTTGTTTTCCGAATGACGATTCAAGTGATGACATCCATTGATCTGTAATCTGGTTCCATACATGCCAACAAGTTGGCTCAAGAATTGACCTTTTAGGATACATCTGTCACAGAAGCCTCGTTAGATGAAGGTATTGCTTGAAGAGGCACACTCTACAAGAACCTACATGGTATCAATAGCAAATTATATATATATATATATATATATATTGTTCCAAGAAGTTCGGTTAAAGACCGCAGAACTTTCCTTTTTTTATGTATTTAAAATGTTTTTTCTATAGTTTTTTGCTAGTTTCTTTGTACAAAGTAAGTAAAGTTGGCGCCCTTCGTGGAGGGTGATCTGAAGGCTCCTTTTTCAACAGCTACCACGCCGAGGTGTAGGGGAGGGCGCTACTCCATTCCCTGGATTGCTCTTCTACTCTTGATCCCTACCTCATAATGCTGAGGGTTAAACGGGGTGTCATCAAGTACCATTTTTTGAGTCTTTGGTATGATTCGACCAGGGATTGAACCCCGGTCTCCCGGACCTTTGGCGAACCATACTCTACTCATAAGGCCAATGGCCCGGTTTGCATAAGGTCCTGTTAATAGAGACATTGTTCTATGTTCTGCACCATAACGCTTTCGATCTCATGCATTTATCGACTTCAGAGGGTTATCATCATCATCATTATCATGTCGCGCTGGTAGCACGGAAATCCCTGACCCTCTCTCGCCACTCATCCCTATCGTTCATTGCCCTAGGTAGGTCTTCAGGACAACATTCCGTATCTTCACATAGCTGCTGAATGTATGTTCGTGCTGGTCGTCCTGCTTTTGCACGGCCATGTGTGGGGGTCCATAAGAGTACATCTGTTATGAGTTCGTCCCTGCTTCTCCAGCAGTGTCCCGCATGTCTGGTTCTTCTAACTTTAATAGTTTTCGTGATGGGGGCAGGTGGCCGTACAGTTAGTGTCTTGTGAGGTGTTGCCGCCAGGACTTGTTCAAGATTGCACGCAGCATTCTTGTGTAATTGCCGTCTAGCTTCTTCTCCAGCCGTTTTGTTAACGTCCATGTAGTGCACCCATATAGCAGTATCGATGTGACCGCTGCCTGGAAGAAACTGCGTTTCATTTTATCGGTTAGGTCTGATTTCCATATAATCGATAGCCTATTGATAGCTGTCCATGCTTTCGTTAACCTCGTTTCGATGTCCTTTTTGGTTGATCCGACGCTGCTTCCTAGATTAGTGAATTTGTCAACTAGTTTAAGAGGGGTTCCTTCTAGAGTGGAGATGTCCCCCGTTTGATTATAGCACATATATTCCGTTTTGTGTGCATTAACATAGAGGCCTATGCCTGCGGCTGCTCGTTCCAAACTATGCAGTAGTGTTTCGACTTGGTTGGGTGTATTTGCCAGTATCGCTATGTCATCGGCGTAGTCGGCGTCGGTAATTGTTGTTGCGGGGTACCTTCTGCTTCTTTTCTTCGTCAGCTCGAAGCCATTCTCTCTGATTTTGTCAATCGATGTTCTAAGTACGTAGTCTAGACAAATGATAAAGAGGTACGGAACCAGCGTGTCCCCTTGTAGTACTCCTGCTACAATCGAAATATTCTGTGTCTCCATCTGGTGATCGTACTTTTACTTTGGTGTTTTAATAGAGAATCGTTATTGCTGCTACGGTTTCTTTAGGTATGCCGTACGCTAGTAGGATTTGTTCCATCTTTCCTCTGTGAATGGAATCGAAGGCCTTGGTAAAGTCAACAAATATTAATGTCGCTTGTAGGTTTTTTGCCCGTACACCTTCAAGGATTCTACGGATGGTTAGTATTTGTGAGGTCGTGGATCTATTTCTTCGGAAGCCATTTTGGTTTTTCCTAAGTATGTTGTCGATTTTGGGTTCTATGCGGTTTCGAAGTAGGGCATTGTAGATTTTGGCTGCTATGGATGAAAGTGTTATGCCTCGGTGGTTTTTGGCTAATCCGAGGTCCCCCTTTTTAGGGAAGGGGAATATGCATCCCTCCATCCATCTATTTATCGGATTTTGATTGTATACTGCGTTGCAGTGTCGGAGCAGTATGTCGTCGAATTGTCTGGTCTTCCATACTTCTGGGGGAATCTCGTCCAGCCCTGCAGCTTTCCTATTTTTAATTTTTCTGAGAACCGAGTCGAGTTCTTCTTGAGTGAACGGTCCTAGTTTAATGTCTAATTGTTTACTAATTATTCTGGTGATTAGTTCATGTGTTATTTTCGAAGGGTTTCCTAGTAGGTTTTCGAAGTGCTGTTTCCACAGTTTTATTCCTTCTTGTTGGTTTGCTGCTTTCAGTTTTACTTTGGCTGTGTTCTTTCTTCTACTCACTTCGTTTATTGTTTGCCAGGCTATCCTAGATTGTCTATCTTCCACCGAGTCTCTGATCTTATCTATCTGATTTTTCATGTATTCTGTCTGTTCCTTTATATATATGCCTGCTAATTGATATTGTGCCGTTTTTAGTTTTAAGGCATTTATGTTTGTTGGGTTTTTTCGACAGTTTTTGGAGGCTGTTTTCACTAGTGCACGTTTTTCTCTCACCGCTAAAGTTTCCCATGGGACTCTATATTTAGTTTTGAGTTTTGTTGGAATGCATTTCGCTGCTGTCTCGAGGTGCGCATTGACGAAATTTTCATATTCGTCGTTTGGTGTACTTTTTTCCGTCTTTTCTTGTAGTGTTTCGAATCTGTTTCTTAATTCTAATACGTATTTATCTCTTATATCTCTGTTGTTCAAAAGGGCCCAGTCATAGTGTTTGGTGGTCACTGTTCGTTTGGCGTTTTTTCGTAGGCTTAACCGTATTTTCGCCGTGACTATTCGGTGATCGGTGGACACACCCTCGAAAGAGGAGTATGCCTCGCAATTCATTGTACTATTTTTCCATTTCTTGTTTATAAGGACGTAGTCTATCTGAGCTTTAGTATTGTTCACGTACGTGTATGTCCATAGTTTGCCCTCCCTTTTTTGGTAGTTTGTATTGAGGCATGCTAATCTATTTTCTATCATGAAATCTGTCAGATGTTGCCCATTCCGATTTGACGTGTTGTGGAGGCTGTATTTGTTGTTTCCGTTTTTCTCGATTTGGGCATTCATGTCTCCGCCAATGACTAACATGTTGTGTTTCGGGATGCTACGCACTAATGAGGATAGCTCAGCGTAGAAGGTGACTAGTTCAGTTTCTTCACTAACATTGGTAGGGCTGTAGCAGGAGATAATTGTTGCTCTGGGGTTGACGTTAAAAGTAGCTGCCATCATTCTAGGTTGTATTTTCTTAATGCTGTTTAGCGTTTTTAATGCTCTAGGTCCTATAAGCAATCCTACCCCTCCTACTGCGGCGTTGACAGAGTTTTTCCATGCGGATACAGTGACGAGTGACCATCCAGTGCCTTGCTTTAATGTGGCACAAGGCCGAATGAATGGGGCGCCCAATGAGACTGGAACTCACTCGTGTAGGTTTGCTAGTCTAGCTTGCTAACAATTACACCTCCAGAGGTACCCAACTTCAGAGGGTTATAGGCATTTTTTGCTTAATTTAGTTTGGATACAATACTTATTTTGTTGGTAGGGTTTATTATTGGTCGGGGGTGTTTTGGTTAGCGTATATCTTGTTGAAGATGTTGAGTATATTAGTGCCGGTATTGAATGCAATTCTTTTTAGGTTGGCTTGTTATCTTTAATACTGATGTCCACGACTGGCCCATTAGCCTAGTGGGTAGAGTGTTCACCAATGGTCCGGGAGACCTGGGTTCAATCCCAGGTCGCGTCATACCAAAGACTTTAAAAATGGTACTTGATACCTCCTTGCTTAACACCTAGCAATATAAGGTAGGTATCAATGATAAAGTGTAGCAATCCAGGGAAAGGAGTAGCGCCCTCCTCTACTCCTCGGTGTAGTAACTATTGAAAAGGGAGCCTTCGGGTCGCCCTCGACTACAGTCGCCATCTTTACTTTATCATATGATTGTAGAGTGAGGATTTTTCGTACTACAGAACATGGTAATTTATCAGTGTTATTGCTATCTGTTGTAGTTTTATGTTGTTTGATGTTCTTTAAGCAAATTTGTATAAACAATAACTTGTTGAGTGTTAACCAATGGTCCCGGTAACCGGGGTTCAATCCAAGGTCAATTCATGCCAAAGACTCAAAAATGGTACTTGATGCCATCTTGCTTAACACTTTGTATTATATTGTACTGATCAAGGACAAGTGGAACAATCCAGAGGAAAGGAGTCATGCCCTCGCTTAGGCTTCTAGTGTAATAGCTATTGAAAAGTGGGTATTCAGATATCCATCGACTACGGTCGGCCAACTTATATATATATATATATATATTAGAAAAGGTAAGCATTATGAAAAATTATATTGATATTTCTCGTTATAAGAATAGCTTTATCAGAAATGATATCTTACTTCACGAAATCGACGTCTACATTTAACTGAGCGGAGAAAAACGTATCGCCTTTTATGCTTATATATATAAGTAAAGTTGGCGACCATAGTCAAGAGCGACCAAGAGGTTCCCTTTTCAATAGCAACTACACCGAGGTGTAGAGGAGGACACTACTCCTTTCCTTGAATTGCTCCACTTTACCCTTGATACGTACCTTATAATGCTGAGTGTTAAGCATTTTTGAGTCTTTGGTATGATTCGACCTGAGATTGAACTCCGGTTCCCCGGCACATTGGTAAACACTATACCCACAAGACAAAGTTTTATATCTCATTGTATGAGTTGAATTGCTTCAATTTCTGTTGTTTATGTCTTTTATCATCCCACATTCTTTAGGTTTTAATTTGGTTTGGTTTCTTTGTTTGGAGTCATATCTATCTTTTAGGATTATTTATCACCAAATCAATTATTGTAGAAGAACACTAGTGGTACTATTTATCCCATAGTAGATGGGGATACAAGGTTTTATACGTTTCCTAAAAGTGTTAGTCCGAAAGTGAATGTAGTAGCACGAATGTAATTCGAACCAACTTCGACGTCGTGTTTCAGCACGTTAACCATTACACCATGTGTACTAACCCTGTTAATTTGAATAAAACAAGGAGCACATTGCAGAAATCTGGCCATAGATTAACTGTTATACTATCATGTATCTGTGCGCTTTCTATATATATTCGGTATGACAATTTTTCCTTTTTTTTTTTTGTTTTTATTAAAGACACGTTTATTAAATAGAAGTTGATGTCATAGGCGTTCCTGTTATTAAAATTCTTATTCAGTTTTTAATTTCTTTTATTTCCTAAATCTTCGTCGATGTCATTTTTTTCCTTTTCCTCCTTGTTTACAAGCTATTTCGTAAAGTTCCGCTTCTGACGAGGATTCTGTTTTTTCTTACCTGTTGATTATATTTTTGATCGTTCTTAAGGTGTTTGCTACTATAAAAATTTACTAAGACTTTTGTTTAGATGTAGCACAAGGCCATATAAATGGGGTACCCAATGAGACTCGAACTCACTCGTGAAAATTTGCTTGTCTAGCTTGCTAATCATTGCACAACCTGAGGCGCCCAGGTATTAGTTACTATATATACGTATGTATTGTCATCCACAGATAGTTTCGTTGGGTCACAACCCTTCAGTGTGGCTAGATACGCGAGATGCTTCAAGCTGGGATGGGTTCGAAACACGGCTGACTTTACGTCAGTCGGATATCTTACCCTAGTGCTATGGTCATTCTCATCGTAAACCAAGGAATTTTTTGTGTATATATATTTTTATATATACGCTATCTGTTAATGGAGTGCTCAATTCAGGAAAAGAGTTTTGCATTTACACCTATGTAGTAGCCAGCAATGAGGACTCCAGTCTAATGACAAAGCTGTAGTGAAGACATACCTTCTCGAAGTTAACTCCAAACCAAAAGTGAAGAAAGAAGGTTCAAAATCAAATCTCTGCTGACTTTTACGTCTCCTTTGTCACGAAACAACAAAGGTACTAATACCTGAAGTTAGCATAATCACTAATTATCTTGATATGCTTGTCGTTGGGTTATTACTTTGTAGACCCAGAGAGAGGTTGAAGTGTCGAACAAACGAACGTCACTAATTATCCAACCACTTAGAGACGTCTCACAACCTTATCACCACACGCATCTGGTATAGTTTTTCACAAGTTGAATCAGGATGTTTGATTTTGTTTCTTTGTTTTTAATGGCATATCAAGCTTTGTAGGTTATTTAATGCCAAAGCCATTCTCCTAGAAGAACAGCAGTGGTACTACTTAACCCCTAGCTGGGAGGATAAGGGGGTTCATACCTTTCCCAAGGGTATTTGCCCGAAAGTGAACGTAATAGCGCGACTGGAGTACGAACTCGCTTACGACGATCCCGCAGTCCATCGCTTTAATCCGTATGTTTGAGTTATAATTCAGGTTATAAAGACGGCTATCATCTGATCTGATCTGACAGTCATCACACACACACACACACACACACACACATATATATATATATATATATATGTACTGACATAGGTAAAAATTACGAAATTAGCATGCTTTTGGTGTTCTCCTTGTTTTTCATTTAGCAGTAAATAAGCCAATAACAGGTAAGACCGAAAACGCTTTTGTTTAATACGTGAAAATTCTGGTTTCTTGAAATATATCTTAAACTAGATTAAGTTAAATCTAAACAATGATACAATTTTTACCCGATATTGGATTTTTCCATTACTCGTGCATTGCTTAGAGAACTAATACCATTAATATCTGTGATTCTATCTAAATTGTTTATGCTATATTTCATGAAGCCAAAATATTCAGTAATCAAATAAAAATGTTTTACAGCAAAGGGAACAGTATAGCATACTAAGGGATTGACAACACCAGAAAAAAATATTTGTGGCGGATTTTGTATGATTTCAAAACATTTCCAGATCTAATTTTAACAATCTCTGAAAGTTTGGCTGAAATAAGACCACAAATAACGGAGTCTTAACTGTAAGGAAGGAAGGACATTGGAAGTATTATAATAAGATATAAGTGTGAAATAGTTCTAATGCAAACAACTGGAATTGAAACCTTTTCGCTGGTTTCATTCTATAAGCGATTATCCCATTAGACGATTTCACCGCCCATCACCTCCTGATAACATAATGAGTCTCTCAAACTGCCGCCTTTTTATTTCTGCCATATTGGACCACATTCAAAAGAAGGAAACCAAACGTATTAACGATGCTCCGCTAACGAACCATCTCGCAGCTACCGTGTCTCATTAACTCGTGCCACTTGAGTCCCTCAAGTACCGGTATTACCATGGCATCATCTCTAATGAGCTTCTCCACCCAAACGCTGACGTCTAATCGGTCGCTTTCTCATCTTCTTTACGACCATCTTATCTTTTCATCATTCATCCAATCTTCTTCCTCTTCTTTTCCTTCGTCTGTTTTTTCTTCTTATTATAATTATCATTCTCCTCCTTCTCCACCTCCTTCTTCTTCGTTTACTTTCTTCTTCTTCTTCTCATTATTATTATTATTCTCCATTCTCTTCTTCTTCTTCTTCTTCGTCTGCTTTTTATTATTTTTATTATTATTATTATCCTCCCCCTCTACTTAATTCTTCTTCTTATCATTATTAGCTTCTTTCTTCTTCTTCGTCAGCTTATTATTATTATTATTATTATTATGCCCCTCCACTTCCTTCTTCTTCTTCTCATTTTTATAACCCCTCCTCCTCTTCCCCTTCTTCTTCTTCTTCTTCTTCTCATTTTTATAACCCCTCCTCCTCTTCCCCTTCTTCTTCTTCTTCTTCTTCTCATTTTTATAACCCCTCCTCCTTCTCTTCCCTTCTTCTTCTTCACTGCCTAACGAAGCCAAATGTTGGTTATTTACGTATTCATACCCAGCAAAGCAACAACAATCTACGTACAGCATTCCAATTCATTTTGAGGCATCGTCTTCGAAATTTATTTCCATTGCTACACCATAAAAAGATCTCTAATCCCGCGGGCACAATATTTTATCTACAAAAATAATTAAAGAAAAACTAGGAGTTACTTTTTTTAATAATCCATAGAAAAACAAGGAACAAAAACAATCTATTCCCACTCTAAAAAGTTCAATTAAAAATTCTTTGAATCTTATGGAATATACAATACAACTTGAAGAGGAAGAAGACTAAATAGATCGAAACATTATAATAAAAGCAATCAGATTTGGTTTGGTTTCTTTGGCACATCAACCTTCATAGGTTATTTACAACTAAAATCATTTTATAGAAGAATTATAACGATTCAATTTTAGTCTATTGCTGGGAGATAAGGTGTTTCATACTTTTCCGAAAGTGAACGTAATTGCGTTAGTGGAATTCGAACTCGTTTACTACGAGGCACCAGTCCAGCACTTCAATCATTACGCCACTAGGACTCACTTAAAAGACAACTAGAATGAAAATACTAATCCAAAAATATCACCAATTAATAACAACACTGCATCGCATGAATTCAACGGGGAATTTACTGATTCTGTTTCTTACTTTCTTTGGGTTTTATGACATATCAACCTTTGTCGGTTATTTAATGCCAAATCCATTTTTAGTACAAATGAACAGTTCTATTTAAAAAAAATTTAGTTAAGCATAAGTACACAATTTAATTACCAAAAACATTTCTATTTCAAGCTATTCAGTTTAGTCAAACAGTTCTCGTTCAAACAATTCAGTTTATTATATGTATAGTTTTTGTCCCTACACATTTAAATGTCAAAACAGTTCTAGTTCAAACAGTTCAGTTTAGCATAAGTATGTAGTTAAAATGCGAAAACAGTACTCTCGAAATCAATATTTAGTTCTATTTGACCCAGAGATAGGACCCGATTAGGTGCTACCACTCCGGGCCAGAGTGGACCTGGAAGCAATGGCAATGAAGGGATACTCTGCATTCTCCAAAGCTCCAGCATTGCTGGAACATTACCATCAGATTGTTTAGTGTCATATGCCGGACACTCGTTGTTGTGCTGGGTCTTACTCCTCTGCAGAAATGCAGTCGGTGTTTTCTACAGCCCCAGCCGACTGGGCAAGCTGATTTTGTTGTATGATTCGAGAGCAAAATAAAATAGATGTGTGAATAATACTTTCAAAGAAATACAATTTGTTTACTTCCACACAAATGACACAGTTGGATAAAGCAAATTTTTAGCTACAACACACTTTTTTTTCATATTGTCACCACCATTGTTAATACTTTTCTATACCAGCGATGAACAAGAATCTGCAGTCTGTACATCCTTGGCAATTTATTTAAGAGAAAGATAATCTGAATTAAATCCACAACCACTGTAATGAAGTTAACTGATTGTATTATAACAAGGTCAACTTATTTTTGAGAATATCGTAGTTATTATTTTCTCCACAGCTGTCTGGATTGAGTTTCCTAGAGAACAAGTTGATTGTTGAGAAGACACAGCTGTAACGCCGTATGGCGAAAGGTCAACCTGTGTCGTTGAATTTAGAACTGGCAAGAGGTGACAACCAGATAAGGTACGATAATAATAGAAATATTGTTCTGGGTTGGTGAATGCGAATTCTTGCTGGTAAAGGAAATGACCCTTGAACTTGACTTGAACCATAGCTGATTTGGAATATGTTTTCCGCTTTGGAATAGATTTGGATTATAACGAAATGTGAATATAATGACAGAGTTTTGACGTCATAAGTTTATTGGTTTTTGGACTGCGAAGCAGACAGATAAATACATTGAGAGAGATACAGAGCGCACGTGTAATTTTAATAGCAATCGACCGAGATATAACTCTATATCACCATATAAGCATCAGACCATGGAGGTGATCGTGGTGTAATAGTTTTCGTCATAGGAAATGGACACAGCGACACTAGTTCAAATCCTGAACGAGACCGATTGCATTTCACATAACATTAATACCCTTGGGAAAGGTACGAGGTGCATACGATAGGTTTCCAGACTTTTTTCGTAGGGGCACTTTTATTGATAGTACACACATGAAACTCTAGTCCCCTTCGAAGTAATCTCCTCCAGCTGCAATCCACATGTTGTACCGTTCCAACACTTTCTGGAAGGCCCCATGGAAGTACTTTTGTATGAGCGTGTCAATGATCTTGGTCACAGCCTCTTTCATCGCCTCAATTGTCTCATAACGACAGCCTCTGAGCTTAGGGAATAACCAAAAGTCACAGAGAACAAGGTGTGGACTATAGGGGTGCTGAGCAACTGTCTTGGTGCCCATCTTGGTCAAATAGTATGTGACAAGGATGGAGTTGTGGACTGGTATATTGTCCTGGTGGAAATGCCACTGACCCGATTTGAAGAGTGTTGACTTCTTCCGACGGAATCTCTTCCTGAACTCCCTTAAAACCTCAACATAGAAACCCTAACCCTAACCGTTTGGCCAATCAACTCTGGTGTATTGACTTCCTTACTCCTCCCACACCTATCATCACCCCTCACAGACTTCCGGCCTTCCTTAAATCTCTTAAGTCACTCAAAAACTGATGCACGATTCATGCAAGATTGATCAGAAGCATTCCATATGTTTCTCTGGCACTTTTTCCAAGTGTAAAACAGAATTTTATTGCATATCGTTCTTCTAAAGTGTCCTCACGTCCAGATTGCATTTTTGAAATTCCCCAGCTGTGACAATCTGGCTTTAGTAGGGTGTATTCCATTTGCTGCTGTAGCTATTCATTTGAATGAGAAATCATAGAAATTGGTCAGTCATCTCATAAGATGTATAGCAATAACATACTGATTTTTCAAGAGTCTACGACAATTTTAAATGCCCCTACGAAAAAAGTCGGGAAACTTATCGTATGCCCCTTGTATGAATCCAATTATTCTCCCTCCGGCTATGGGTATATAGTAGGGAAGACTAGGTTCTTCAGCCTTGGTGAGGCAACTAGTCTAGGAGAAGGAAAACTCTGAATTCAAACCTGTTAAACTCCGCTTAAAAAATTGACCTTGTGTCATATCCTTCCCGAGCGGTGGGGTTGGTATATATGTATAAGCATCAGCCAATTCAAACCCGTTAAATCTAGCCTAAAAAACGGACTATGAGCCACATCCTGCTCGTGAAGAGGCGTTGGATAAATACATATATCATCATCATCATCATCATGTCGTGCTGGAGGCATGGATATCCCTGACCGGCTCTCGACACTTTTCCCTATCGTTCATCGCCTCAGGCAGGTCTTCTAGACAGCATCCTGTATCCTCACTTAGTTGCTGAATGTATGTTCGTGCTGGTCGTCTTGCTTTTGCACGGCAATGTGTGGGGGTCCATAAGAGTACATCACTTATGAGTTCGTCCCTGCTTTTCCAGCAGTGTCCAGCATGTCTGGTTCGTCTAACTTGAATATTTTTCGTAATAGGAGGCAGGTGGCCGTATAGTTGGTGTCTTGTGGGGTGTTGCCGCCAGGACTTGTTCAAGATTGCACGCAGCATTCTTGTGTAATTGCCGTCTAGCTTCTTCTCCAGCCGTTTTGTTAGAGTCCAAGTAGCGCATCCATATAGCAGCATCGATGCGACCGCTGCCTGGAAGAAACTGCGTTTCATTTTATCGGTTAAGTCTGATTTCCATATAATCGATAGCCTATTGATAGCTGTCCATGCTTTTGTTAACCTCGTTTCGATGTCCTTTTCGGTTGATGCGACGCTGCTTCCTAGGTAAGTGAATTTGTCTACTAGTTTAAGAGGGGTTCTGTCTAGAGTGGAGATGTCCCCTGTTTGATCATAGCACATATATTCCGTTTTGTGTGCATTGACATAGAGTCCTTTACCTACGGCTGCTCGTTCCAAACTATGCAGTAGTGTTTCGGCTTGGTTGGGTGTATTTGCCAGTATCACTATGTCATCAGCGTAGTCGGCGTCGGTAATTGTTTTTGCGGGGTGCCTTCTGCTTCTTTTCTTTGTCAGCTCGAAGCCGTTCTCTCTGATTTTGTCAATCGATGTTCTAAGTACGTAGTCTAGACAAAAAAAAATGACGAAATATCTAGCCCCCCCCCCATCTAAAACAGTCGACCGACTCCAAGCATACTTAAAATTCATTAGAAAATAAACGCTAAAAGGGAAGAGGAATGATTTGAACTCGCACATGCCAGCAGAGGAAATCGTCTCAATATTGGTCAGTATGTCTTTAAGTCCTATTAATTTAAAATGCTGAAAATTTTACAAAATGTTATGCTGTATTTTTGTTTGTAAAATATTGCTTAAACTGTGCGTTTTAAATGTAAAGACACGCTTACTATAAACCCAAATTGAATATATGACTCTGTCCAAATGTCAACGAACACGGCAAAACGTTTTTGAATCTTTTCTAAAAGTTTAAAATTCTTAAAGCCCCAACAGTAGTTTAGGAGAAAAAGTAAAAGCCTAAAACTGCCAAAGTCACATATATTTGGCAGTTTTATATATTTGATATTATATATGTATATATATAAAGAATAATAAGACCACTTATATTCATGATGTAGTGGTATAAAATCGAATATCGGCCACTGTGAATATAATATAACCCTCCCACTCCAAACACGTCGTATATTTTCTAAAATGTTGGGATTCTTATAGGCTAAAGAAATAGACGTTTCCCTAACAGATAAATCGTGGTAATCTCTTCTGGGGATGAATGTTCTGAACGGGTTAATAGGTGCCTTCTCCAAAAGAACAATAATGCGTTTTGATTAAATATTAATAGTTTAAAAACAGTTTTCCTTCTCCTTGAGTAGTTACCATATCAAGATTAAAGAACCCAGTTAGCCTAACTAATTACTCATAGCTGGAGAGAGAATCATTGAATTCATACCTTTCTCGAGAGTATTAAGATAATGCGAAATGGTAACTACTTCGTCCATGAGTTGAACTAAAGTCACCATGTCTACTTCCTAAGATGATAACCATTACTCTATGAGCGCCTTCTATTTTTATATATGCACTAGAAAAAATTATCTGCATTAGAGTAACATGATCAACCTTTAAACTGTTGTTGAATCGTATGAATATACAGAATTGATATTATAAACCCTCTTTTGTAGACTCCTTGATCTCTCAAGCTAATAGTGTTACAGCCGTTCTTCGACAAATATGCCTTTCACATTAAATAACCTACGAAGGTTGATATGCCATTAAAGAAAAAACTAAACTAAACTTCTTTTCTCAGGGTTAAATGAAAATTAATTGAGAAACATGATACGTTATATCATTTATTGATCGACTGATTAATTGATGTTCATGGTATGTCAATCCTTTTAAGGTTATTTTATGCCTCGAGGTTTGGGAATCATGTTCATTGTACGTTCATATCTACATCCTTCGTGTAGTTTTTTTTACGAGTCTTTGTTGTTTCTTAGGGAGGTTGTGGGGGTTGTTTTGCTTTGTTTTTTTTTTTTGTTGTTTTTTTGTTTGTTTGTTTGTTTTTTGTGGGGTGCATACCGTACTATTGAATACAAATAATTCTTAAATAGATATAAAAGTAAAGTAGGTAACCATAGTCGAGGGTGACCCGAAGGCTCCCTTTTCGATAGCTACTATACCAAGGTGTAGGGGAGGGCGCTACTCTTTTCCCTGGATTGCTCCACTTTACCCTTGATCATGATGCTGAGTGTTAAGCAAGGAGGCATCAAGTACCATTTTTTGAGTCTTTGGTATGACTCGATCTGGGATCGAACCCAGGTCTCCCGGGCTATTGGCGAACACTCTAACCGCTTGGCCAATGTCCGGTACTGATATATTTTACCAATATATGGGCCTTTAACATGTTCTACCAATCTGAGTCCAAGTAGAGTTGGGAGTAATCGTAATTTAGATCTACAGAACCCAAGCTTTACCACCATATGCAATTTCGGGTGATACCCAGGACGTCACTTTTTGGATGGAACCATACACGACTTCAGAGAATACAGTCAACTTTTTCTCTGTCGCACTAACTGGGCAGTTCATTTATTAACTAAATGTCAAAGAAATCCGACGATCAAACAAAAGAAAAAGTTGTAAATATTGCTAATGCTGACTATAAAGTAAACCTGCCACAATTACAACAGTGACACAAAGTACATAGTATTATGATTATACTATAATTATAATAATAATTATACAAAGTACATAATATTATAATCATACTATAATTATGATTATACAAAGTACATTATATTATAATTATACATCCCAGGCAAAAAAAATTCAGAAATTAGCATACGTAAAAGATGTTCATTTGTGTTTTTTTTATTTAGCAGTAAATAAACCAACAACTGCTAAGACGCAAAACACTTTTTCAATAACAGCTGAATATTACAGCTTCATAAAATATGCCTTAAACAACTAGACTAAATTATTTAGATTATTGGTATAATCAAATGTATAATGGGTTTTTTTCCTAGATAATGATTGTTTGTTCTAAAAGTGGACATTCTCGAAGGAATTGTATAATCTTTTTTTCATTTTTTCCTTTAATTAGCCAAAAAGAAGCGTTCTTTTTTAAACTGTAGACTAATTTGCATAATTAGATTTATTACGGTACTTGTTGTTGAAATGTAATTTACAAGGTAATTGCATATCTTTTTTTTTCTTCTGGAAAAATATGCCATTAATTAAATAAAGTTTTTTTTTTCCTTTTTTTGTATATTTTAGTAAAATAGAATATTCAACTATTAACCAAAACTTTTGTTTATTTCTCCAGATTTGGGTTAAATATTAGCTCTGCTGTTCTTCTACAATTGTGGCTTTGTCATTGAATAACTCACGAAGGTTGATATGCCATTAAATAAAGAAACTAAACCAAACCAATCTGTAGGTATATTTTTGTAAAACGGTATTCATCAACTAACCAACAATTTTGTTTATAACCCCCACCCCAGGTATGAGTTAAATACTGCCACTGCTGTACTTCTATAAGGATTTCTTTGGCTTTACATAACCCATGAAGGTTGATATACCATTAAACAAAGAAACTAGACCAATTTTTTAGTTATATTTTAGTAAAACAGAATATTAATCAATTAACCAAACATTTTGTTTATCCTCCGAGCTATGAATTAAATCGTACCTCTGTTGTTCTTCTAAAATATGGCTTTGGCATTAAATAACCCACGAAGGTTGATATGCCATAAAACAAAGAAACTTAACCAAAAACTTTATGTCATATCTCTGACCTCTTGGTAACGCCAACCTATTGGTAGGGCTTTGTATACGCTAACTGTAGCTCCTGCAGAGAAGCAAGACCCCCCCCCACAAGAAAAAACACGATTGTCCTAGATATGACATAAAAATGCATCTGATAGTAATGTACTATTTCCAGAGATCTTGTGAGCGTTGATTTCTCCTTCGTTGTTATTCCTTCTGAGTCAACTCTTACCCGGAATAGTAGAACTTCCGAAGGTTTCAACTCAGGATCAAATTGACATGTTTAAAATTTATACGAGGTGCATTCAATAAGTTTCCAGACTTTTTTGTACAGGCATTTAAAATTGTCGTAGACTCTTGAAAATTCAGTATGTTATTGCTATACATCTTACATGTCACAGCTGGTGAATTTCAAAAATGCAATCTGACACTTTAGAAGAACGAGATGCAATAAAATTCTGTTTAAACTTGGAAAAATGCCACAGAAACGTATGGAATGCTTCAGACTACCTTTGGAGCATCTTGCATGAATCGAGTATCGGCTTTTGAGTGGCTTAAGAGATTCAAGGTAGGCAGGGAGTCTGTGAGGGGTGATGTGAGGTGAGGGAGAAATAAGGAAGTCAATACACCAGAGTTGATTGGCCAAACGGTTAGGGTTACTATGTTGAGGTTTTAAGGGAGTTTAGGTAGAGATTCCTAGGGAAGAGGCCAGCACTCTTCAAATCGGGTCAGTGGCATTTCCACAAGGACAATATACTAGTCCACAACTCCATCCTTGTCACAGACTATTTAACCAAGATGGGCATCAAGACAGTTGCTCAGCAACCCCTATAGTCCACACCTTGTTCCCTGTGACTTTTGCTTATTCCCTAAGCTCAGAGGCTGTCGTTATGTGACAATTGAGGAGATGAAAGAGGCTATGACGAAGGTCATTGACACGCTCACACAAGAGGACTTCCATGGGGCCTTCCAGAAGTTGTTGGAACGGTACAACAAGTGGATTGCAGCCGGAGGAGATTACTTCGAAGGGGACTAGAGTTTCATGTATGTACTATCAATAAAAGTGCCTATACGAAAAGTCTGGAAACTTCGTACTTATTCAATCAGAAGATGAGCAAAAAGCATTTCTTAAGAAACAACTGCCGTGAATAGTAAAGTACAAAGTCAACCTTTTAAACTTGAAAAATCATTACAACACTAAGAGTCGACTTCTACGGAAGGGCTAAAATCCAAAACCTTTATCCCACAGTAGTCAACCAATGGAACTGTACTCTTAACAATCGATATACACCACTTACCATAACCCCACCTTACTGTCACAAACATTTCCAACTTAAACTACTATTTACTGAACATATTCAACAAAGATTAACACAGAGATTAATATAAGATGATTAAACTGTAATAAAAATCAAGATTTAGATTTACGCTAGGCGACATCTCCATACTATACGGTGGTTCTCCGAAACTAGTGGATAAGTTCACCTACCTTTGTAGTAGCTTCTCACGTACCGAGAATGACATCAATACGAGAATAAAGAAGGCATGGACAGCAATCGATAGGTTATCGGTCATATTGAAGCCAGACCTCTCTGATAAAATAAAACGAAAATTTTCCAGGCAGCGGTCATGTCAATACTACTATAGGGGTGCACCACATGCACGCTGAAAAGCGTATGGAGAAAAAGGTTGACGGTAATTGCACGAGCATGCAACGAGCTATATTGAATAAATCCTGGAAGCAGCATTCCACAAGACAACATCAATACGGCTGCCTACCAACCATATTGGAAACAATCCAAATTGAAATAATAAGACATGGTGGACACTGCTGGAGAAGTAAGGACGAACTCATAAGTGATGTTTTCCTATGAACCCCTTCACACCGACAAGTAAGTGTTGGACGACCAGCAAGAACTTATCTACTACAGTTCTGTGCGGACAGAGGATATAGTCAAGAAGACCTGCCGGAAGCGATGAACGATAGAGACAGCGAATGGCAAGAGGGTCAGGGAAATCCGTTCTAGCCGCACAACATGATGATGATGATGATGATGATGATGATGATGATGATGATATCACGGGCCATTTCCAAAAGCTGAACGTCACAGAAGCCTACCGTACTTTTCGGAGACGTCCTATACAGTAGTTATATATCTCACCCGGAATTTTTAGCTAAAGGTCGACTTATACGTCAAGCTGAGTTGTACGCCCCAAAAAATATAAATAGGAACGTACAATGTGCGCGATTCCCTAATCTCTAAACATGAAATAATCTCAAACGGGTTGATATGCCGTCAAAATCAATCAATCAGTTGTAAAGTTAGATGGCTTTTATGTGACTAAAGAACTCCATATTTTTTATTACATACATACTCACGGCTAGGATAGAAGTTGACACATATATACGTTTCCAAGGGAAAATTTGCTAAGTGAATGAGTTATTATAATTATGATTGGTTTGTTAAGCCTCTTTGGGAACCTCCGCGCTTTTTACTATCTGCTCCTATCAGCCTTCGAAAAAAAAAGAATTTTTCCACATAACATATACACTGTTAATACAATATCTATAGACAGATCAAATTTTGTTTAATCTATTTTTTACTTCCCAAAGGTAAACTCTTAAATTTTTTTTTTTTTTACCTTTTTTAGTAATCAACTAATTTAATCTTAAAATGTTTTACACTATTGTTGTTTTCGATCTCATGAAGCAATTTGTTCCAAAAATATATTACTCTATTAGTAAAAAGATCCAATGGTTTAGTTTTGAAATCCACCTTGACAATAAATTCCTATTTGGAGGAGAAATTTTTAACTACAATTAATAATTCTATTATTTTTTCAATTAGGTTATCTCTCCTTCTTTTTAGTAAAGTAAAAATATGGTTGGCGACCGTTGTCTAGAAGGACCCGAAGGCTCCTTTTTCCATAGCTATTACACCGAGGTGTAGGGAAGGGCGCTACTTCTTTCCCTGGATTGCTATACTTTACCCTTGAAACATACCTTATAATGCTGAGTGTTAAGCAAGCCGGTATCAAGTACCATTTTTTGAGTCTTTGGTATGACTCGACCTGGGATTGAACCGGGGTCTATCGGACCACTGGTGAACACTCTACCCATAGACCAACGAACCGTTATCCTAATTTCTCCAATCTCTTCCAGTAACTGTGATTTTTTGGCATATTAACCATTGTAGGTTATTTAATGCTAAATCAATTTTTACACATGTAAACTGTTCTATCTCAAACAATTCAGTTTAGCATAAGTATACAGTGCTTTTGTTTACACACAGTTAGATGTAAAAACTGTTCTATTTCAAATAATTCAGTTTAGCATGAGAACAGTTTAAATGTCAAACATTTCTATTCGGCCCATAAATAGAATCCTATTAGGAGCTGCCACTTCAGGCCCGATTGGACCTGGAAGCGATGGCGATGCAATAAAGGGGTACTCCGCATTCCCCCAAGCTCAAGTATTACTGGAGCTTCACAATCAGATTGTTTGATGTCGTATACAGGACAGACGTTGGAGGAGTCTTACCCTTCTGCAGGGATGCAGACGTTGTATTCTGCAGTCTCAGCCCACTGGGCCTCGGTAATCTTTAACTCATTCTATTATTTTTGTATGCCCGTCACAATTTCAATATTATACTCAAATTTTCATGTCTGATGTTTTATTTGGATTTTATATATTTTTAAAACAACATTTGCTTTTCTTAAAATAGAATTTCCAGACATCCAGCCTATCATTCCATTTGCCCTCGATACAATAAGCGAAATATGATTTTCAGCTTTAAATGTAGCATCAACACCAACCCTGGCCAAAACTTGAGCTCGATTCACTGATTTCATTCTCTGCATTGAGAGCTACGACATCTTCCCATGCCTCATTTGGGAAGTTTCATAAAAATGGACTTTTTATTGGTTCAGTTCAACAATGTCTGTCACATTCTAATTAAACTTTTATAATTAGCCAATTAACTGCCCTTTCAGAAATAGAACAGATATCTTTATTTTATGAGAACAGAAACGGCTTATCAGCATAAGAAATAAAGAGTTTTAATTTATAAAGCTAAGCTTAATTTAGCACAGAACTTCTCAAAGTGGTTCATGTGGTCCCTGCAGTTGAATAAAATTTTGGCTAAAAGTACAGTAACAAAAGAGTTAAAAAATGCTCAGGTTGCAAGAACCATGATGATCGAGCAAGGTCAGGTAAGCCTAAAACTGTAGATTCTGAGGGTGTGCTCAAAGCCATAGAAGCAAATCCAGTGAGTAGCATTCGGAAAGTATCAGGTGAGCTTGCCATCTCACAGTCCAGTAGGGTTAGTCACCTCGATGATCTCGGCAAAAACATCCGGAGCTGCTGAATTGTGCCCTCATGTTAATAAAATATTGCAAAACTTTGACTCATCCTTGTCATTATTTTCCGTTCACGTTGAGTCGAGATAGAAAAAAAAACAACTAAAAATACTATATATTTTGATTAAACAAACAAAATCCACTTTTATTTAACGATATTAGAAATTGAAACTCTTTACTGTTTGACATTGAAAGGGAATCTTCTCTCTGATTAAATCTAATAGGCACTTATAACCACTGAAACGTTGAGCGCTATTCATGATTCGAGTGTAATTTCTCCATTGATTAATAAGGTAATGTTACTTGTGGCTTCAAGAATTAAACTCTAAATAGAAGGAGAAACATTCTGTGGCAACGAACAAAAAAAAAGAAAAAACAAAGGAAATTCCGATGCTGACAATTTGCAACAATAACTTATTAACGGGTTACTCGGTACAAGAAGTTCATTAAGGATAAGCTTTCCTGAAACGATGCGAAAACATTCTAAAACATTATCTTTATGTAGATATACTTTTTATAAGATTGTTAATAGTTTCTATCCATGTTCTAAATGAGTCGAGATAAAACCTGAATCTATCTATCCACCTACCTATTCATCTATTTCAACTTGACTAATCTATCTATCAATTGCTTCACTTTTTCATCATGTTTGTCTATATACAAAGTCAAGCAGTTTCCGTCCTGGTTCCAAATAAATAGAGACAAAATACTGATTATATATATATATATATATATATATATATATATATATATATATATATATATCACAACCCCTTCACAGGAGCAGGATGGGACATAAGGTCAATTTTTAAACTGAAATAAACAGGTTTCAATTCAGTTTTTCTTCTTGTAAACCTCTTGCCATACCAAGGTTAAAGAGCCGATTCTAACCTACAATTTATGCATAACTATAGGAAAATTGTTGGATTCACATTTTTCATATACGAAATACAAACAGTTTTTGCTCAGAATTTGAATTCGAGTCTTCGTGTTCATTTCCTACGACGATAACTACAGGCACCTCCATGATTATATGAATATATATATATATCAGGATTACTTATTTATCTATCGATTGCTACAATTTTTGTATATATACAAGGCTCGGTAGAAAGATCTCTCGGATTTAAAATTGCCACAACTTAGACACTAATAGCAGCCGTACTATTTCAGTTGATATTATGACTTGGAATAGTGAACATCGTGTGTTCGTCACTGAAACTTATTTAAAAAATGTTAACTCTATCAACGAGTGGGTAGAGTGTTCACCAATGATCTGGGAGACCTGGGTTAAATCCCAGGGCGCTTCATACAAAAGATTCAAAAAATGGTGCTTGATACCCCCTTGCTTAACACTCAGCAATATAAGGTACGTATCTGGGATAAAGTGGAGCAATCCAGGGAAAGGAGTTGCGCCCTACCCTACATCTCGGTGTAGAAGCTATTGATAATGGAGCTTTTTGGTCGCTCTCGACTACGGTCGCCAACTTTACTATCAATGACTTCACGTGGCCGTCTCGCTCACCGAATCTTTCCTCTTCGTGATTACTTCCTCTGATGATAACCGGAGGCTTAACTCTTCGAGATTACTTCCTCTGAGGATAACCGGAGGCTTAACGCTTCTTTACTAATCCCTCTGAAAATTATCGGAGGCTCAACCCTTTATGATTACTCCCTCTGAGGATAGCCAGAGACTCAACTCTTTGAGATTACTTCCTCCGTGGATACTCGGAGGCTCAAGTCTCTAAACTTACGCCGCTGGCAACTGGCACAATAAAAGATTTTACTCATTATAAAATCGCAGCAAAGGGACACTGACTATGCGATCACAGCTGAATATCAGTTTGAAACTTTAGGAGTGTATAGCTCACGAGGCTAAGGTTTAGATGATGACAATAGCAAAACAAACGGTATATATTGTTCTTTTTTTTTTTATAGTAAAATTAAATTTAATCAATTTTATAGTAAAATTAAATTTAATCAATACTCTGTATATCTTTTTATTTTAATAATAAAATCATATCAAGTTCAATTTGTAACTGAACATTTTGATTATCCAAATTCTTGATATAACAGATAATCATGAATTGCCTTCACTCCTTCCTAAATAAAATCAGCAATATCATTAATTATGGACTGCTGTTTCTACGGAAAACTAAAAGACCCACTGATTGTCAACTAAGGAATACGAAACTAGTATTATACTTGTAAGTAATGAGATATCTAATTTTTGTTTTTATTGTCGACATCTTTGTAATTTGTTTGTGAAAATCAGGAAGATTTTTTTTAAATCATGAGACAAAACTTCTAGTGACTTCGTGTAATAATGTGTACGTCATTTTAATTAAGTCTCACAATCGGTTTAAAACCTTATTTGTGATTATCGCTTCTCAAACGATAGACAATATCTGTGAAACATAGAAAATAAATTGGTACTTAAGATGTAAAGAAAACTTTGCATTGTTAGCAGTGGAAAATTAACAATTAAACCAAATATACACTGTTGTTGCAAGAGCTATAGCCCTAACAAGTGAAGTGAGGCCTTGAATGTTTGTCATCGTCTTTGGGTACAATAACTCGCGCTAAAAGTCAAAGAGTAAGAAGTAACACAAGGGAGACGAGATCTATTGAAAATAAATAAAGGGAAAATTTTATCATCTGTTGATGTACTAAGATTAGCAGTTATCACATAATGTAACTTGGTTGTTATTGTTGAGTTCTTGTTTCACGTCTGTTTTCTTTGTTTTTCAAGAGACGAAAATAAAGATGGTGTCCGATTTTAGCGTCGGACGTTTTGGTCTTTACTCGTTCGATGGTCGAACCCCTGTAATCAATTCTTGTAACGCTACAACACCAAATAGACGTTTACACCCCCACGGTCCTCAACAAACCCTTGTAGCGCTACTGCACCACATAGACATTTATACCACCACAGTTCAAATGGGTCTATTTGTGTAATACGACGTCTCAAGTTCCAGTCGTAACCTCGCCGTGAGAAAAAGCGAGGAACATACAAAGCACCGTCTTGGTTCGCTAATACAAAGGTCTATTCGCTACTACCCCTCATTCGTAGTCGTTAAAAAGAAAGAAAACAGAGCAGGAACTAAGTCTACTTCTTTAGATAGATATAAATAAATTGTCGTGAGAGAAGACATTAGACACATACGTTGATATCATCCTTCTCGTTTTTTGTCGTAGTTCTCGCACACGTTTGCTTGCTCTTTCGTCTTCACAGATATGCAGCGGGCTTGGGACCCCTTCCCAGAGCTCACCCAAAAATGGGTGCCGTAATTTTCGGCCCGTCTTCACGTCTCCATGGTTAGAGTCCAACAAACTTTTTTCCCTCTTTCTTTTCTCCTGCATCCCCTCAAACAGGTTTTCCGTTAGAGTTTCTTCTAGCTAATCAGAGCCTGACGGCCGATTTTCTACTAATATAGTTCTATTTTTAACCCGGGCGTCGGCTGCCATCCCGACCTAGACTTGTGCACCTTCTGTTCACCTTCCCATTCGTTTTTCTCTTATAGCCTCTTTGTCTGTCTCTCTCTCTCTGTCTCTCTCTCTCTCTCTCTCTCTTTTTGACTGCCTCGAATCCCTTCTGTTCCACCGTCCTGTTGTTGACCGCTAAATCTCGCTGGGAAACAAGGTACTATTAAAACTGTTGCTGGTTCATAGTAACCAGGTAATATTCCTTCAAAGTCGGTGCTGCTGCTGCTACTTAGTCATCGTTTGACATCTTTTTCAAGTGACAGCAACCGGTGTTCATATTCTTCTGACAACTGAGTTAAATCATCTTTTATTTATATAGAGATAAAGAGACTGACTCGAATCGGTTCAGAAATCGAATTGCTTGAAAGTTGCATAACGGCTACCAATTGATCGGAAAATATTCTATTGCTTTTTATATTTTTCTAATGTTTGTCTCGGAAGTGGATGAGCTGAGCCGGTCAAAATTCGGTTTGTCTTTGTTATATGGCCGGTCGGTGTCGAAGTGAATGCTTCCGGTTTGGTTGTAAAAAGGGTTTCTAATAGGTTAGGATACTGTAAAGACCTCTAGAGTTACGAAACACCAACAAAATGTTTTCATTCCAAACCCAGAGAGCGTCAGGAAGCGCCTCAGGTCAACGATTAAAAAGGATCATTACATCGTAGAGGAAACGCATAGCAACCGAAAAGTTCTGTAAGAGGAGAATTTGATTCCCCTAATTATAATACTAATTTGCAATAAAGCTGATAGTTTGTTCTTCATTATTTTAAATTTTTAAAAATGGAATAAGCATATATTAGTAAATGGGATATCTGGATTATTACAAAATGTAGGGTGACAATTTTTCCTTGATTCCGTTTTTGCTTTTGGCAAATTTCCTATTTTCATGGATTCATACCTTTCCCAAGGGTATAAGTGCTATGTGAAATGCAATGTGCTGTTTATACGTTAGTTTTCTGTAATCTAAGTTACTCCTCAACCACAATAGGTCTTTGAAACTAGCCGATATAGATTTAACGAACGCTCTTCTTAAGAATTTTTTCAATGAATATAAAATTGGATTGTTTTTACTTTTCCGCATTTGATCTTAAAGTGAAAGCATCTAAAATGATTAAGTATATTCTCGTCTTCCGTGCGGAGAAACATGGCTAGAGGCAAGTGACAAGTTACCAAATTTAAGAAAAAACACTAGTCATAAAAATTGATCTCACTTGGGCCATGAAAAAAAGAAAATTTGCAAGCTGCATGCAAGTATTTATAACCAAGTACTTGAGAGTGTTTGCCAAAGGTCCGGGAGACCGGGGTTCAATCCCAGGTTGAGTCATTCCAAAGACTCAAAAATGGTACTTGATGCCGCGTTGCTCAACACTCAGCCTTATAAGGTAAGTATCAAGAGTAAAGTGGAGCAATCCAGGGAATGGAGTAGCGCTCTCCCCTACACCTCGGTGTAATAGCTATTGAAAAGGGAACATTCGAGTCACCCTCGACTAAGGGCGCCAACTTTACTTTTACTTTTAAGTTATTTGATATTATATAATAGTCCAGTCAGCTGGTGGGGGCTGTAAAATACGCTGACTGCATCTCTGCAGAGGGTAAGATACCCCAATAAGTGTCCTGATAATGATATTAAACAATTTAATGGTAAGGATCCAGTCCTAGAGCTTTAGGGGAATGGGAAGTACCCCATCTTTACCATTATTCTTTGGTTCACGTTTTCTCGTGTGATATATTATTATTATCATTATTATCATTATTAAATAGAAATAGTTACTTGAAATTGTTATGGTACCTATCTACGTGGTAATGGACTATACCTCCTCAATATATACCGACTCTACTTGACACTCGGTGAGATAACCTCCCAGCACGGAGACTCCCTCCCAGCAAAAGACAATTTCTCGTTTTTCAAGAATTGATGTTACGTTTCTTTGAATTCTAAGTGACAACAAGTAAGTGAATCTTTGGACTTCTTGGCAAGACTTGTTATTCTCGGTAAGACTGACTATTTTTCGTAAGACTTGTTTTTTGTCTTACTTATTCTAATTTATATTCTAATTTATTTTCTGTCGTCTTACCGGAATATCTCTTGCAAGTGACTTGTTTCAATTCTCTAGTTTGACTTGTTTTGGATTTATTTCTGTCATTGACTAGTCTAATTTCCGTCACTTATGCTTCGTCCAAATTTGCTTAAACTTTTTTGACGTCCGTTGGACTTGCCTATTTTTGGCTTTTTTTTTATCTGGGGTTCTACCATTCGATTTTCTACGTTGAACTTTTTTCATCTTGTTTATGTAAAAAGTAGAACCCCCCTCAATTCTTGCTACAGTTGGAGGTTTTTAAATTACCCTCCTGGCTGCTATTTCTACTGCAGCTATGGAGGGTTCTACGGCTTCTTCTCCTACTTCACAACCCTCTAGCCCGTCTCGCCACAATATTCTACCGAAACCAAAGACTGACAAACCAGAAAAAAAGGCCCTCCCGACGCAGTCGGAAGAAACTCAAGGAACACAAGTAACGAGCCTTATTGACTCTAACTGGCCATCTCTTCCTTCGGAGTCAGGGAGCCCTATTCCACCAGGACAGAAGACCAAGCCAGAAAGTTCGTCGCCGTCGCCGTCGCCGTTGCCATGGAAGATTCAACAGAAGAATCCAGAAGATTATGAAAAGGACCGGGTGGGCAAATATGCCGACTACTTCAAAGGCAATGAGATTTTGCCCATTCCGGAAATCCTTCAAAAAATCGAACCAAGGATCGTTTCATTGGTGGTGACAGATTTAAAGTCAAGGCGGCTTGTCGGACTAAAGAAGGAAGGGTTCGAAGATTTGCTACGGAAAGCGGGCGTCCCATGCCAATACTTCTGCAGAAAGAGTTTCGCGACATGGGACGTCCTGCTCCCTTCCAGTGACCAAGCGGCAAAGGTCGCCTCAAGCAACATAAATACAAAATTCTTCCGACTCCAGCCGGAATATTTAGGGACCCGTAGGATTCGGGTCACTGTCTGTAACGTCCCGGCGTTTATAACAGGTGAAGTGCTGGCCGCGTTCCTCTGCACGTATGGACGCGTTGAAGAGATCAACCTGCTTAGGTCGGCAGCCGGGACGGCCTACGGGGACTACGTATTCCGGATGTGCCTAACTCGGGAGGGTTTTCAGGCAATTCCTGAAACCATTGTCAGCAGAGACAGGCAGATGATGGTGATTGTGGACGGCAGACGCCCGCGCTGTTGGAGCTGTAAGCAGTTGGGGCATATATCGAAGTTTTGCCCCCAAAAGGATCCACCAAAAGCTCCAGCTGCTGCAGCTGCCACAGTCACCACAGAAACCGCAGCATCAACAGTTTTCACAGTCACCATCAGCGATGCTACACCTGAAAAGGAGCCTGACCAATCCCAGTAGAAGAAGGCGGACGATTGGATTGAAGTCACCCGCAAAAAAAAGAAATCCCCCCCAAAAGCGGAGGATAAGTCCACATCTGCCTCTCCTGCTAAAGAAATGGAGCCAGCCCCTGCAAAAGCAACAACATCAGCAATATTTATACCCACGTCGGTGACAGCGCCCATTCCCGCGCACATCACCGAGCATCCTCCTACAACCAAGGCTAGAAAGAAAGCCAAGAGCAAACCAGTTTCCATCACACCAGTTCCCACTACTTCTGAAGCACAAGAAACACAAGAGACTCCAATGGAGACTGCCACAAATCTGAAGAGGAGAAGGAGCAGCGGAGAAGGAGCCGCCAAGAAAGTATGTTCAGGGCCACCCTGCCCTGAGGATCCCCTGGAAGGCCCTTCTAATGCCTTTCCACAAAAACCTCCACCTCAACAAGCACCACTGCATTTACCATTCCCACCTCCTTTGTTATCACTTCCTCCTCCACTTCTTCCCCTACCACCTCTTCCTCCACTACCTCTTCTTCCACTATCTCTTCCTCCACTACCACTTCCGCCACTACCCCCCCTCAATACCAGACTCCCCCTGAACAACAATGTTCACAACCCTCACAATCGCCTGAACTGTTACATCACCCTCCCCAGCCACCAAAGACTCGCCCCCACCAAATCTTGCACATGGCAAGATCTAAGTCCTAAGAGAGACTTTCCCCCCAAAATCTGCAGAGGACTTTTTCCCTTCCCTCTCTAAGCCCATCCTCCTCTCCGGAATTGTTTCCAGCAGCGACTCCCGCAGAGAAGGAACCAGTGACAGAACCAGCGACAGCAGATTCTGCACCAAAGCGATCCCGGCGGAAGGCGAAGGCAACCAACCAAGACCTGACCGAAGAACAGTGCAGGAAGGCGGTGGCTCTGTGTACTGTCGGGCTAGAATCCGTGACGGATCACCAGCTCCGGAAGTCATTGAAGCCACTGCTGAACCTGGAAAAAGTAAATGGCAAGAGAGTTTGTAACCCGAGCAATGTTAGGGGTGCACTCATGGTGACCACCTTCATCCGTTCGGCTGGCGACCGTTCGAAGGGCGTATGGAAGTTCTTGGATACGGTCCGTCAAACCGAGACGGGTGTTAAGCTGGCGGAGTTGGAGCACCCCTCTTTAAAACGATGTCTGCCTTATTGTACAGGGAGGGTCCCGATTTTGGTTCACCCTTCTCTTTATAGGTCTTTAAAGGTGCGCTTCCCGATGGATGTTGGCGGAGTGTCCAGGAATTGCCGAATGACTACTGAACTCGGCTCCGGTCCGTTGAGACAGGCTGTTGGCATCCTCACCCCCGGGGATTTCCGGCCCATCGTCGACACTGATTAGGTAAGTGCACCAGGATGGCTTTAAATGTGGCTAGTCTAAATGCGAGGGGACTGAGGGACGCAAGCAAGTGGGCGCACTTGCTTGCTGAACTCTCGAACTTGTGTGTAGATGTCGCTGCGGTGCAGGAGACTTACTTCGTTTGCGGGGCGGACTGTCGGGTGCTGGAGGATGACTTTGTTGTTTATTCAGCAGCCGCTTCGGCGCTGGGGTCTCTCTGCTAGTTGGATGCAGCCTTGATGCGATTGTTAATGTTGTCTTTGCAGGTGACGGGGGCCGGCTGCTGGTGGCTGATGTTGCCGTGAAAACCTTCGAGTTTCGGATAGCTGCGGTTCATGTGCCTAATTCTGCTGCGGAGAGATGCTCCTTGCTTCGGCGGTTGGGGTCGTTCCTGGATGCTTCGAGACGGACAGTTCTAGTGGGCGATTGGAATGCGATCCTTGACCCCAATATAGATAGGGCCGGTCGGGGCGCTAGCAGTTGGGCAAGGTGCGACAGCGGCCTGTCGGACTTTTTGACTGAGTTCGATCTGGTCGACAGATACCGTCTGGATCACCCAGGGAGGGAGATGTGGACGTGGATAGGAAGTTCGCCCTCTGGCCAGGTCCGGTCTTACCTGGACAGGGTGTTAGTGAGTAGAGCTGACAGTGACTTAGCTGCTTGTCCCACGTTCTTCTGGTTAGGGCGGTCTGACCATAAACTGGTTAGGGTCAGTCTGCGGTTAGTCAATAGGCCTAGTCTGGCTAGCTACTGTAAGTTCAATACCTCCTTACTGGAGATATGGGACTTCCGGATGGGGCTGGAAAACCTAATTCAGCGGTCGTTAGTGGGGGCGATTACTGGGAATAAGTGGTGGGCATCCCTTAAGTATAGGATTAGGGATTTCGCCATCAAATACAGCCAACAGCTCGCACTAGATAGGGCGAAGAAGGCGAAATCTGGTCGAGTGTGTCCTGGTTCCAGTGGCAGTCGGTCGATGTGCGCCTTGACCGGCATCCTCTAGTCTCAGGGAAGCCGTCCCCCAAGCTCTAACTCTCCTTGGAGGGGCTATGTTTATCACCTAGCGCTTGAGGCATTTTTGAAGCCCCGGGCGTGTCTGGGTTACGGCCCAGCGCCTGTACCCACCTAAAAAGGCCTTGTGCCACACTCGTCCGGTTGCTGGAACGTGCGACAAATGCCGATAAACTCCAAGCTGCCTAACTGTAACGGAAGGACATTCCTAACTGTTGTATAACTCCTGTATTCTGTATATTTGTTTTGTTATTGTAATATATTTGTTTCAACCTACGTCTCTTGTCTGCGTGTCTTCATTTTGACCCCTAAACACCACAACAGAAACCATGTAATTGATTGACTTCAGCATTAAATAACCCAACAAGGGTTGTCAAGCCGTAAAATCAACTATCCAAATTTCTTTTTCCTACTTAAGATTCTCTTCTTCTAATGACCTTTTCGTGTTTTAAATGGTGTCTCTTGGTTGGTATGAAAAAAAAAACCTGTTTTATTTTTCTAATCATGGTTTCGAATTGTTGCGACTGTAAAGGGTTACATTTATGGTTCACAGTAGTTATTGTCATTTTCTAGGAATCATTTCTATACTCTTAGAAGTTTATTTTTGTAGAGTGTTCAGTGAACGCAGCGTATCTTTTTCAGAAGACATATCACAGCAACACTCAAATCAGAAAGACTTTGGAAGTATTTCTAGAATTTCGACACGCCAACCAAAATTCGACTTAACAAGAAAGATCACAAGAAGTTCCTGTTGTGCAATAGTGTTTGATTCTACCGACAGTGACGCCTGCTTTCGATTTAGCAAATGAGATAACCAATAGGGCACCTAGCATGATGTTATTGCTAGTGAGCAAGGGTAGTGGGCCATTATCAGTGAGTTCGGTTCTCAGTGGGCATCTCATATTTCTGGAATAATTCGAATTCGATTGGACAGTGTATAAAAAAAAACTCTCCTAAACCAATTACACGAAAAGATGTCCAATTGAACGTTTTATGAACGCGATTTTTTAACCTCTAAAGAATAACCCAAACAGGTGGACATGCCGTTAAAATCAATCAATCAATTAAATCCGTATGCCTTGTCTTGTCCCAAACTAAGCTACTTGTCAGATAATTGTTTGTGAACTTGACAAGCAGGACATTTGTAGTGAGTTTGTTTCTTAGTCTTATACCAAACTTAGAAACGTTCGACATACTTGTTCGTGAACTGGACGAGCAGACCATTGTTAGTGAGTTCCACTATCAGTGGGTAACACATATTTCTGGCCTTGTGCTAAACTAAGAATCGTATGGTATATTTGTTCGTGAACAGGACGACTAGCAGACCATTGTTAGTGAGTTCGATTCTCAGTGGATATCACATATTAGCTGAGCTTAGTAAACGCTAACGAGATTACCAATTTTCGTAAAAATCCAATTTCCGTGTCAAAATATTAACATTTGATAATACTTTATAACATTATATAGTATTTATTACGTCAAAATGATTGTTCTTGAATATTTCCTCGTGATACTAATGTGGGCCCATACAAATTTATAACACAGAGATTATGCAACTGTTTTAAGTGTCATTCACCAATCTTTGCTAAGAGTAACCTCACTAATAAACTTAAATTTTTTAGTCCAATCGGCTGTGGTGGTAGTATACACCGACAGCATCTCAATAGAGGGGTAAGATCCCCCCTCTCACCACGAGTGTCATAGATATAATTTCAAACCTTCTGATAGAGGGACTCGAGTCCAAGAGCTCTGGGGAATATGAAGTACCCCTTCATTGCCATTGCTCCCAGATCCACTCTGACCCAGGTAAGGTCCTATCTGTGAGTCAAATAGAACTATCTGACATTTAAACTATGTACAGAAAAGTGAGTGATGTTTAACTGAAATGTTATTGATACACAGCAATAATTAAAACAATTTAACTATATTCTAATGAATGAGTAATGTTGAATAGAACTGTTAAGTGTTGATTCGCAATACTTGAGACTCTTTAACTGTGTGCCTGAATTGAATTGTAAGTGTTACATAGCGATGCTTGAAACCATTTAACTGTAAACTATTTATGTTAGATAGCAATATTTGAAACCATTTAAGTGAGTGTAAACAAATGATGAATACTAAATCGAACTATACGTATTACAGTATTTGGAACTATTTAACTGTGGATAAACCAATCAGCTCTGACTAATTTAAAAATATGATACCCGACAAACTGTTGACTTACAAATCATATGTATAACCATTTAACTGAGTGGAAACAAATAAGCTCTGGCTCGTTTAAAAACGTTATCTACAAACTGTGTTTACAAATCATATGTGTAAATTAAACAACCTACAATGGTTTATCTGCCATAAAACCCAACCCAAACCAGACTAATCGAAAGTTGTTACTTGATCCCAGAAGTGGGCAAGCACACATTTCCACTTTATTTTTATTAATGCTTTAATTATTCAGGCCGCCCATCTCAGTCAGTTTCTAAACAGTCCTTCAGAGAGTGGTAAAAATTGTTGCATCTTTTTAACGTCTCTATCGAAGCTCTTTTTTTTTTTTTTAATGCCTTCTAAAACGTGAAAATAAAAAATTAAGTGTCCACCCTTAGTACGGTCGTTCTGCGACATTGAACTCGAAACGAAATAACCTCTAACCTATTATCTATTAAATGCCACCACACTTCCACGGGGGAAAAACAAGAAATATGGAATCCCCTGTTATAATAGAACTCACTAACAATGATCTGTAATTATAGCTCGCTAACTGTTATACCACAAGAAGCACACATAGATAGATAGATATATAGATAGATAGATAGATTTTTTCTTCTCTCGCAATAGAAGTAACTATCATATAAATCTTAGCGGAACCCAATTACTGACGGCACTGTATTAGAATACACTTGTTCTTTCTGCTTTTGTTGGAAGCTTTGGTTGTTTTTGTTTTAGTGGGGGGGGTCTGTCTGTTTCTTTGTTTTTGTGTTGTTTGTTTTTTTTTTTGTTTTTTTTTATGGCTTTATTTTTGTTTTGTTTTTGTTTTGCTCTTTCTTTTTTGCGCGCGCGCGCGCGTTTGTGTGTGTGTGTGTGCGCACGCGCGTGTGTGCTTTGTGATTTTTTTTACACAACTAATATAATAATTTTATCACAGCGATTTAGCTGCAAATGCAATAACTTGATCATTGTGAGTTAATTACAAAACCAATAACTTGATTACAACGAAATTACTATAGCACCAACAACAGCTGCGATAATTTTACTACCTATCGCTGCTTTAGTAGTATTAATTGATGTGTTCATATTTTTCTTATGATTGGATTATTTCCATCGTCTACATTCTTATTTGCGACGTTTCGACTGTAGACACTCCGGACTTCTTCTGGGGGTCGTTGGATTTATTCAAATAGTGATAACAAATTTCAAATTTTGTTAGAATCCAAATACAAATGGGATTCTTTATCTAAATTTTAAGAAACAAATGAACGTTACTTAGTTAGTGTCAGTGTCCAGATGATGAGAGTATAAAACAAGATGATAAGGAGAGGCTCCATGGTGTAGTGGCTAATGTACGGGACTGAGACATTGTAGTAAGCGAGTTCGAACACTTAGCGTAACGGTTATGGTCGTAGGACATAAAATCGGTGACCCGGGTTCAAATTCTGGACAAGACTGCGTTTCACTTCGTGATAATACCCTTGAGAATGCCATGTATCCATTTATTCTCCCATCAGTTAATGTTAAATGGTGGGCTCGTTTTGGTTCTTTAAACTGGGTGAGTCAATAAGTGTAAAGAGGGGTCCCCATGGTGAAGTGGCTAACGTACTAGACTGCGACATTGTAGTAAGCGAGTTCGAACTCCAATTGCGCTATTACATTCACTTTCGGACTAATACTCATGGGGGAAAGGTATGACTCCCCTTATCTTCACCAGCAATGTGTCAAATATTGCCACTACTGTTCTTTTACTAGGATGCTTTTAGCAATGAATAACCCACGAATGTTGATATGCTATTTAAAACAAATAAACTAAGAGTAATTATATATTTAACACTAGTATTGGTTTTCATGACTAAGAACCCAGTTTGAATAAAAGATCATTCTTTCTTGAAGAAACCCTCGGCTTTATAGTCTTAGATACACAAACTTCAGCTACAGCAGATGGCGTCAAATGGTTTCAGTGCTTTATAGAGAGTCCCCTGGATTCAACAAGAAAAAGAATGGTAATACAAAAAAGCTACAGAAATTTAAAAGTCTGGAAATGGTAGATTATGTTTATTCAGATTATTATTTTTATGTTTATTGTTTGTGTGGGGATTGTTTGTTTGGTTGATCGGTTTTTTTTCTATCTATTGATCTAAACCAAGGCGAAATAGAAGTAGGAAAATTGTGGCGCAAATTTTCTGAGAAAGGAATTTCTACTTGTTTTCTTTTAAAATACTTATTAGAAAATATTTTCTCAATCGAACACAATAGAGAAAAATCTAACAAGAATCGAACTCACTATTCTAAAAATTGCTTGTATGACAATAAGGTTTAATGGAGATGTAAGCTGTGAACTAGCCAGCAAGAATCTACCTGACTAGCTTGCTAACTACAATTCTACTGGGAAGTCCTTAATGTATTAATATATAAGTGATTCATGTAATTTATTTGCTCAATATTGCTCATGGTGCTTATTTCTTCGCGTGCTTTGATAACACTATTATTTATATATCAGACTTAACTGTATTCGAATCCTTAATTACAAGTTGGCTTTACTTAATCAAGTATTATTGAGTTACAGCAGACAGTTTCTGGATTTCTCTCAGACTGTCCTATCTTCCATGCATAAACGACCAATGCCATCGATCTTCATCTTACGGTCACAGCCAAGCGAGTGAAACCAGCAGATAAATTTGATTTATTACACTGCACTTCACTAATACGCCATTGCTACTGATGGATGCACCGGGCCATTTCCACCCGCCATGTTGAATATAGTCTTTGACTGACTTTTTTTTTTCTTAAATACATTTCTATCCTATCTTTCCTATTTACGTGTTTCTTTCTTTGATTCATTCTCCTTAATCACCATGGTAACAATCTGTTTCTGCTGTGATGACCGATTTTTGTTGTATGCCGTTTCTCGTTTATTTTCCCGACCGTTGTCCAAAAAAAAAGAAAAGATACCTCTTCTTCTCTATCGATTCCATCTTTTCACTCCCATCAATATCGATCTTGTCCTCCTCGACCCAGGCTCATCCCTGCCCCTTCCTAACGTCGTTACTGACACCCTCACTTCCCCCGTAGCCTTAGCTTCTAATCCACAAATTATTTCTCCATCCTCCAGCTCTTCTTTCTTTTCTTTTCTCTCAGCCATCCTCTATCTTGTCTCCTTTTTTTTCTCTCTTCTTCTGTCCGATAAATTTCGTGCCATTTTTTCTTTTCGTTTTTCGCACCATTTTTTCTCCTTTCATTTTTCCCAACATACAATCTTCCTAACTTCCCGCCAACGCTTCTTCCTTTATCTTTCTTTTTCTTTCTTTTATCTAAAGTCTATTAAATCGAACACGCACATTATTGCCGACACTGCATGGGAAAGCACGATTTTCATTAATTTTTCCCTTTTCTTTCGCAAGTAAAGGTTTTCGTTTGTATTGGCAGAGGGGGAGGAATGCTGGAGTGACATTGTAAGCATACACCAAACAAGGATTATTCGAGAACTGATTGCAAGGAAACATGGACGTATTTGATAGTTACTTTAACAAATGCAGTCGCCTAAGAAACGAAAACAGCCTTAATCTGAATAAATAAATAAATATTTCTTACAATGAATTACGTCTCAAAAGAATGACATCATTCTTCCTTCCTTCTTTCCTTCCTTCATTCCTTTCTGTTTATTATTTTTTCTAAAGCCTGTCTGATCAGTTTCATTTTCCTGTTAATCTAATAAACGGTATCTTATCAAAAATAGACTCAAAATTAACTCCACCCAATCGATAGATCTTTCAGTACGCTGACCGTATCCGCTACAGTGGAGTAAGACCCTAAAAAAAGAAGTGTCCTGAATATGACGATAAATACCATCTGATGGTGAGGCTCCAGTTCTGGAGATCGAGAGATATTGTTGTCCGCTCTTCATTGTCATTCCTCCTCGATTGACTCTGACTCAGAGTGGCTGTACAGTAGAGAGTCCCAATTATGAGTTAAATAGAACTGTTCAAAAATTATTGATATTAGATAGGAATACTAGATGCCATATAACTGTAGATCCTTTGTATTAAGAATAGTTACATAAAGCAACTAATGTTTACTAAGGTTTATTATTAGTTATTTGAAAGTAAATAACAGTGTGAAAACAAATACCTATTATGAAATTGAAATAATTACATTAAACCATATAATTCTAAATGAAGTATTAGTATTAGGAAAACTCGATTCCATGAAACTTTAAATCCATTGTATTAAGAAACTTTAGTTGGGGCTATAGTCGTTTACAAGGGATTATAACGAGTTACTTCAAATCATATAATTATTTGTATTAGATAGGAATACTTGATATCATAACTGTGTGCGAAAATTCTTAATTGGGAGTTGCCGTGGCGTCGTAGTTAACGTGCTTGACTTCAATATCGTTGTAAGTGAGTTCAAACTCAGCAACCTACCAAAAAAAGAGAAGCTTAACGGAAGAAAAGCTGTGTTGTGTATAGGGAGGGATTACTGAAGTCTTATACATTTTGAGGTTTTAAACCACGAGCAGATGTAGACATATACTTTCAACAATAGCAACATATGCATGAAAATATTCTACATAAATGCCACTTACAAGTCAATCGGAGAAACGTTGTGCTTCTCCAAGATAACGCAAACATATAGTGTCTCAATGTGCATGGGAATCATGTGACTGCTAACGATTCTACTAATAATAATGTCGTGTTCTTTTTCTTTTAGATTTGAAAATAGTTTATAATAACAACTCTTAATCCTCGAGAACAATGCTTTGGACATGAGAGGAAATTATATTTTGCCTCACTACTTATTTGGAGACAAAATCATTTAAAACTGTACAAGCAAAATTTCGCGGGAAGTTTAACTTTAACAATTATCCCCCCGCACCCCAAAAAAAGCTAAATTTATCATTGGCTACACAAATTTGAAGTCAACAAGAAGGCAGAAAATCTCAGATCTGACAGGAAGTTGACTGTTAGACGTCCGGACAATGTGGATGGGGTGAGAGATTCTGTAGGAAGGAGTCCAAAAAGTCTTTCCGACGACGTTCCCAAGAACTTGGTCTATCACAAACAGTGGAGGATAAAGTCAATCAATTTCTGCCGCTGTGATCTGGTTTGACCTTTCTGAAGCGATATGATTGCTTTTTCAGACTCAGATAGAAGATTACTTGATGCAATATGAATAATCATATTGTATGTATTTTGAGACACTCTGTACTTTAGCAAGAATCATACAGGAAAATCTATTGGATTTAGGCTGGTCTGTTCTACCTTATTCACTATATTCACCAGATCTTGCAGTAGTAGGACAGTCTGAGTTCTCTAACTTTATTTAGGCAACCGGCAGCAGAGAAGTCAAGCTGAATTCAAACTAGTTTTACTTTGTTTAAAAATATACTTTGTGTTGCATTCTGTCCATAGCGAGTGGATCGAGTAAATATATAATGTAGGTGTCATAAACGGAGACTATGGATTTTTGTCTCTTCAGGGTCATGAAAACGGGTAGAAACTTGTGTGATATCTGTCACTTGTGGATGCAGTATGAATTTGGGGAAACATTGAAAGCGAAATTTTCCTTTATGTATCTCTAGTGGTCATTATTATAGGGGAGGGTCTTTTTTCTTTTGCAACATCATGGATTCAAACGCATCCTAGATTATGTCGGGTTCATATATATATATATATATATATATATATATATTACATGGTAGTGTCTGTGACCCTGTGTTTCATGCTTTACGTATTCGTCATACAGAGTGAAAGATTTTAAAAAGATGACCGATTAATATGGTTAATTTTTGGGAGAGAGATTTTGTTTGTGTATATGTGTGCCTAATTTTGTATGCTTTTGAATGTTAGTATATTTGTGTATGTGCTGCCGCTCGTGCATGCATATATACGTATATTTGCGCATATAATGGCATGCATCTTTACATATTCACATATTTCTGCTGTCTGTTTTGGGAAGGAGTCAGGCATAGGAAAAGTGAGTGAGAAGTGGGTGAGGGAAAGAATTGTTACAATCAGAATGATTTCTTTTTCTCTTGATCCAACTTAATTTTCTGATAACTAAAGGTTTATTTGATGTGAATATGAAATGTCTGTTTTGTGATGAATTTTATTGTGTGATGATGATGATTAGAATTAAAATCATAATCACGTAACTTTTTTAGACTTTTTTAGATATATATATATATATATATATATATATATATATAACTTTTTTAACACTTCGTCTAGTGTTTACGTTGTGTTGAGACATTGAACTTAGAAAATTTCCAAAATATAAACCCAACATCACTTGACACATATATAATCAAAACTGGCCAATCCTTCCACAACTGCCACACCTCATAATACAGTTTTTCTGTGATACTTACAGATGTTACCAGTTCAGGTCCAAGAACGTTTTCTCTCTGTTTGATGTTTAATATATAAGAATAGACGTTTCAGTAATGTTCTATTAGATATAATAATATATAAGAATAGACGTTTCAGTAATGTTCTATTAGAGGGTAGAAAAAAGTATTTTTTAATACTCTGATAGATCATGCAGTGGCTCTCAAGCGTTTCTGTGTGTATATAAGTAAAAGTAAAGTTGACGACCGCAGTCGAGGGCGACCCGAAGACTCCCTTTTCAATAGCTACTACACCGAGGTATAGGAGAGGGCGCTGCCCCTTTCCCTGGATTGCTCCACTTTACCCTTGATACGTACCTTACAATGCTGAGTGTTAAGCAGGAGGTATCAAGTACTATTTTTTTTAAGTCTTTAGTATGACCCGACCTGGGATTGAACCCCGGTCTCCCGGATTATTGGCGAAAACTCTACCCACTAGACCAATGAGCTGGTATTAATATGATATTTTTCGATGGGCCTAGGTATTCTGTATATTTTCGTGCCCTGCTAGTACCTTACGTTTTAAAGAAAAACGAAATGATAATGTTTGCAAACTAAATGATAATGTTTAACTACACTTTTGATTTATTTCAAGTGACATATCACCTATGTTAAGATGCTTAAAACACTTTAAAACAATCAGATATTTTTTATTACTTTCCCTTTCCTGAATTTTGAGGCAACCTTAGTAAGATTCAATTGGTGTATTCTACAGCCCCGACTGGGTTTAGGAGAAGGAAGAGGTGAATCTTTAGCACAAATAAAGAAAAATGACTCCGATTCAAATCACGCTTTCTAAAAAAAAAATATATCGAACTTTTAAAAAGATTCATTGTGTTCGTTTCTGTTTTTCCTTCCACACAAACCTTCTCGTGACAACTAAAGAAGCAAGTGACCTTTTCAGGAGATGTACGTGGAATATCTCTTCACCAAACAGCAACATAAGGCTATAATCATTCTCGTTTATTTTACCAAGTGCCCATGGTGAACCAGCTGTCTCAAACATCGAAGTTAGAGTCTTAATTCTGTAAAGATTGCTTACCACAGAAAACAATTCCTCATCCCCAACGAAATTTATAACTTGCAATGACACCTCTATGGCATTGCATGACAACATAAAATAGGATGCTTTACTTTTGGAACGACCCTCATATTATCCCAGCAAGCAGATTCTTGTTCATCCCAGTGTAATATGATTAAGGACGGTAATTAATTATATTAGTAGAATATTCTATTTGTAGTAATTGATTGAGTTAGCTAAAAACTTTCAGTTGAAGCGTCGGTCGCATTGAAAGATTGTACAACAGGATATCAACTCATGACAAAAAAGAAATTTGTTTTGAAAGATAGATAGGAGACTTAAAATAAATACATTAAATGCAATGACAGCTGATTTGGCTGTCAGGTTTATGGAAAGTTATTAATGACACGTGTTGTTATGGTCATTAGTTGAGGAGATTATTGATATATTACTTAGGCAGGGTAATTTTAGCAGTCAGTGCAGTTCAGAGAGTCGGGCGAGAAGCAGAGAGTCGAAGCTGCGTCGGTGAGATTTTGATCAAGAGAGGTGACCGGACCATTTGAGGGCCACGGTTTGTTCGGGGCGAAGAAAACAAAATCGGTGTTTTGATTATTCTGTTCTCATGAATGAGACGTTTAGTGTTTCTGTGTAACAACTAATATCTTTGATTTAATCTTTCTCTCTCGTTTCGGTGGCGACTGCTGTGAAATGTTGCAGCCAGAAAATAAAATTTCAGTAGTCGAAACAATGAGTTTGTTTGTACTTTGAGAAATGTAACATCTATTCATTTTGGTTTTCATAAGGTAGCACTTTTATTTATACCTGGGTGCGAAGTGTTACCTTCATTGATATTATGGTCTCGTAACGCTACACTTGGAAGAAAATCGATAGGCAGCTAGTGCACAAATTAATAACCAGTGAATAGTGAGTTCGAACTTCAATAGGCTTCCCAAACTCACTAAGATCTACTTAGTAAATAACTACCGTATTCGGCGGCATATAAGACGTATGGGAATATAAGACGCATGGCAATATAAGACGCACCCCAATTTTAGCAGGGCAAATCCAGAAAATAAACAGGTACTAATATTAAACGTGATAAAATTAATATAATGAATATTATCAATGATAACACTTTTCATCTGCATAATAGCCTTTTATATAATGACAATAGATATATGAAAGTTACTGTAAAGTCTACGCTAAGTTGCCAGGTAGCTAATTTCAGCCAACTATCGCGAATTTCAAATCTACATATGGCATATAAGACGCAAGAGATTTCTAAAAGATATTTTTAGTAAAAGAAAGTGCGTCTAATATGCGGTCAAATACGGTATATTATAATATTGTTAGTTCAAACGTTTTAAACAAACATAGAAATGAGGCAGTTTTCAATCAACTTTGTAATTTGATAGAAAGGGATCTTTGGACTTAAACTGATCATTAATTTCTCTAAGGAGATATCTATGAAATGCGAATTACAGAGTGATTCCCCTTAAGGATTTATTTGCAATTGACTATAACTTCTATGAATTGACCAGTAATGCTGGAGCTTTGGGGAATTCGGAGTACCCCTTTATTGCCATCGCTCTTTAGTCATCTCTGACCCGGAGTGGTAGCACCTGATAGGGTCCTATCTATGGGTTAAATAGAACTAAATAGTGCACTTATGTTAAAGTGAATTTTCTAAAACAGAAATATTTTTTACATTTACATTGTGTACTTATGCTAAACTGTATTGTTTGATATAGAAATATTTATATGTATAAAAATTGATTTGGCATTAAATAACCTGCAATGGTTGATATACCATAAAACCAAACCAAACTATTCTATGAATGGAAGGCGACTCTTTTATTGGGTTCAATCGCCACTAAAGGTGGTCTTTAAGTACGTCTGTGAGAAAACAAGGAAATTCAACGCCTGTTTTCTTTCTTTTCGCTTGGATGGATTTGTGGATGGAATAATGCCTTTGAAAATTTCATACTTCAGAAATAAAAACAATGACACTAACGGGAGAGAAAATAAGGATTTCTTTTATTTTCAGGCTTCAAAGAAGCGTATTCAACCTTTACACTAAATCGATAACCAAACGCCATCTTTTGTACAAAAGTAATATATATATATATATATATATATATATATATATATATATATATATATATATATATATATATGTCATACCGATCGTTTTATATTCTCATCTTTTGCCTTTTATTATCACTAAAAAAACAGTGTTGCCTTGATTTATATGGTCTTGACACGTGGAAGACATAATTTCTTGCAAATCTTATAAGATAATATCAATAACACTGTTTTTACACGAGAATAGTGAGTGGCCACCACCTTTTCTATTACTTAGACATTCTACAAGAAACACAAACAAGAGAAAACAATGTAAATTATGATTTATTGTCTTTCTTCATTTCGTTCTTTCTTTCTTTCTCTCTTTCTCAGGTCAACCAAAAACATCATAAAAGACTGACCTCTACCATACATCGTTCATTTTTCTACGCTAAGGGCAAAGAGTAGACAATCGGCAGCTGAAACGATGTTCCATAAAATGTCAGCGGATTTTCTAGTTATATTTCACTTTATCACATCAATAAAATTGGCACTAAGATGTCAGCAAATTTATGCAATAAGACCCCTCGTAGATGTTTATAGGAGATGCATCAATTAATATAATATGACAATAATGTTACGTGGAAAGATATAAATATACAGAAAAAATATTTATAAGACTAAGCAATGAATGCTGCCAACACACATCAAATATAAAAATGAATTGTACATAGAGATATTGGAAATTTTTTTCGATAAGCAATATCATATTAATATACAGCAAAGATAGTGAAAATTGTATTAGAAGAGTAATATAAGACTAAATAATATATTGAAAAGATATTGAAAGTTGTGTGAAACAATACTAAGCAATATAATACAAAGTGAGGGGCGCGTAGTGTAATGGTTATCGCCGTAGTAAATTGTCACGGCGACTCAAGTTCAAGTCCTGGACTAGACTGTTTACATTTCACATCGTGTTAATCCTATTTACCAATCCCTCCGCTCGGGCAGGATATGACACAGGGTCAATTTTTTTAAGCGGAGTTTAACAGTTTTGAATTCAGAGTTTTCCTTCTCCTAGACTGAAGAACCTAGTCTGTCCTACTATTTACCCATAGCTGGAAGGAGAATGATTGGATTCATACCTTTCCCAAAGGTATTAGTGCTATGTGAAATGCAATCATTCTCGTCCAGGATTAGAACTCGTGTCGCCGTGTCCATTTCCTACGACGATAACCATTACACCACGGCCACCTCCTAACATCGTGTTAATGTCCTTGGGAAAGATAGGAATTCTACTATCATTTCTCCAGCAATGGGAAAATAGTAAGACAGATTAGGCTCTTTATGTTGTATTTTGACCTTCGACCCGGCCAAAAATGCCATTCAAAGTGATGCACCAGAAGGAAGTGACACATTCTAATGGCAGTTATGAGAAGGAATCGCGTGGGCGGAAATTGGCTAACAAAATGGGACAAGCTAAAATTCCTATGGTACACTCATAGACTGATGCACCGGAAGAGAGTGACCTGTGAACTGCATGACAGTTATTTCCGCTTGATTACGATCAAACATGCCATTCCAAAGATCGAGTAGGCGATTGAGTGGGCGTTGAACTATTATATAACTCAGTCAAGACAGAAGTCAGACAGTTGGAGAGAGTTGCAGTTGGAGTTATAGACGAGATGTGGTAGGGAAAGCCATGCAGGGTTGAAGGGGGTCTCGGGGCCCCTGATTGAGTTGGGGTCCAGAGAAGTTGCTGATAAGATGTGGTAGGGAAAGCCACTCCCGGCTGAAGGGGCCCTTGGGACCCCCGATGGTGTTTGGAGACCCATTGGTGACAAGATGCGGTAGAGAAAGCCCGCACCCAGCAGAGTGGGCCTCTGGGCCTCCAGTTGAGCATCAGAAGAACGAGAACGCCACAACGCTGACGGCTATAAGAGTGGGGGTCAATATTTTGTAGTTATGTTCGGTCTCCAGCTCCCTCTCACACGCAAACCTTGAGTAACCCTTTCGAACCCTTATAATAAAGTGAGAGGTACATATATATTTTTCTAAAGAAGACATCGCTCGTCCTTTATCATTGTGTCGTTGTGATTCTTTCTGCATGTATATGCATGTGTATATGTAGATGTGAATCTGCATATGACAATATAACATTTAAACCTTGGTATAGTAACCAACTTGGAAATAGAGTTTATAAATAAGCTAACAAGGAATAGATTTCAATCCATAGAACATTCGCCATTATTTTGATTCCCCTTCTTGCTATTTATTAGGAAGATTGTTGATTCCTCTGAAGTAGAACTCAGCTTATTTCAAACTCAAGAAGTTTTCAGAGAATGTTTACACCTGATCTTCAGAAAATCTTTTTGTCATTCAAAGCATTTTGATGGAAATCACTTGGTGCAAGATCTGCTGAATATTGTGGATGGGGTTGAACAGATCAGCCAAAATTCAAAAGATTTTTCTTCATGATTCTTCCTGAAGTAGCTTTTGCGTTATTTTTGAGGAGCACAACGCTTCTCCAATTGACTAGTGCGTGGCGTTTACCGTGAATATTTTCATGCTTATTTGGCAGCTGTTGAGAGTATATGCCTACATTGTATATCTGATTGCAGCTTAAAACCTTTAAATGAGTAATAGCACTGTAATCCCACCCTATACACAGCACAACGTTTCTTCTATAAAGCTTCATTTTTTCGGTAGGATTCCTCGTAGTCAATCCATTGCCTTTTTGCGTTGAATATTCTCATAAAAGTCCCATTTCTCATCACCTGTAATGACATTCTTGAGAAACGGGCCATTTCTCAGCCTTGAAAGAAGACTTGTAGTTATGGCTATGCGATCTTCCTTGATCTTCACACAAAGAGTAAGTGGAACCCAAACGCCCTGCTTGCTCTCTTTCTTTATTTTTTTTCAAGTGACGGCAGATTGGGATGTGTTGAGGTCAGGTAGTAATATTCGGGTACTTTGTGTTGATTACATTCCACAAATTCTCTTAAAGCATTTTGAATGAAGTCTGATGAGCATTCTTGTCTGCGCTCATCTGTCAAAGAACGAGACATTGAAAAACAGTTTGGAATATGGCGATCAATATTAACATCTTGGCCATAAACTCTAGAAATTTTTACTAGTCAAATATGCACTATTAGGAGCGTGAGATCATGGACAAAATTTTAATGCACATTTTTTCACAACTGAAATCTTCAAATAATATAAAACAAGTTTTCTATGTGTAAACATGTGTGTCTGTGCGCATAATATTTAAGAAAGAAAGAAAGAAAGAAAGAAAGAAAGAAAGAAAGAAAGAACGGAATTTGAGATCTCTGACATTTTTTGTTGTAATTTCTAAAGAAAGGAAAAATTTAAATAAGAAAGAAAGAAAGAAAGAAAGAACCATGTGATTTGTAGCTTGCCACATCGAAAGAGAAAAGAAAAGAATGCAGACAAGTAAACAGTCATAACAGCAGGCTGACTTGAGAAATAAAAGAAAGAAAGAAAGAAAGAAAGAAAGAAAGAAAGAAAGAAAAGTGAGATGTATGGTGTATTTGTTGGTGTTTTTAGAATCTTAAAGAAAGAAAGGAATGAAAGTAAAAAGGAAAGATCGAAGAATTTGATTTGTAGTCTCCCGGCGTCTAAGAAGTCATCAAAATAAAGTAAAACAATGAGAAATGTTTCCACGTAATGATTTTAAAAGCTATAAAAACTATTATTTCAGTGTTGTTTAAACAATCATGTGTCTGAGGAGAAAAATATTTCCCAAATTGGAAAATGTTCCGCTAAGAAAGAAATTATTCTTTTTTAGTTAAAAAAAAATCCTGAATTCATTTTTTTTATATGAAAAAAAGTTTCTTTTGGATCTTTTTGGATCATTTTTTTTTTTTCGCGTTTCATGTGGATTTTAGCTCATCATATTATGAGATATCTAATAATGGAATCATCAGTTTATATTGAAAAAAAAGATTTTGCTATTCTTTTGTTTTTCATTAATTTTGTTATTATGATATACACAGATATTCTATATAAAATCCAACCATCATTATTAACGGGTGTATTCTAAAAATGCGTACTCACAACTTTCTTTTTAAGTTATTTATGGCTCAACCTAATAAAAGCAATTGCTATACTGTAAATATATTGAAAGTCGTTATAGATAAAGAATATCATCATCTTCAAATCGTGCCAACAACACAGATTTTCCTAGCTCTCTCTCTCTCTCTCTCTCTCTCTCTCTCTCTCTCTCTCTCTCTCTCTCTCTCGCTCTCCTTATCATTCATTGCTCTCGGTAGGTCCTCCAACCTACTTCTTGTGTCCGCGCAGAGCTGATGTAAATTCTTGCTGGTCGGCCAACATTAATGCGTCCATGCGTAGGGATCCATTGAGTTCGTCTTTACTTTTCCAGCAGAACCTCACATGTACTGTTCGTCTGGTTTGTGAGATGGGAGGTAAGTGGCTGTACGTGGCTGTACAGCTGCTGATTTGTGGGATGTTGCTTCCAGGATTTATTCAAAACAGCACGCAACATTCTTGTGTAGTTCCCGTCGAACTTTTTCTCTATCCGATTTGTTGGCGTCCATGATGTGCATCCATCCATATCACAATATTGCCACTGCCACAACTTAGAAGTCTTATTTGATTTAATCGGGGAAATCAAATTTCCATATGATCGATCATATGATACTAATAAATATACTGTAAATATATTGAATATCCTATTAAAGAATATGATACTAAGCAATATAATGCATACATATTGTAAAATATATTTGATAAGCAATATTAAGTAATATTGTTATATACTCATAATCATAACAACAAAACGAAGAAGAAAGACGAACGAAGACTTCTTTAGAAAAATATATATACCTCTCACTTTATTGTAAGGGTTCGAAAAGGTTATTCAATGTTTTATGGTGAGAGGGAGTTGGAGACCGAACATAACGGCAACATTTTGACCCCCACTCTTATGGCCGTCAGCGTTTGTCTTTCTCGTTCTCCAGGGCTGCTCAACTGGAGGCCCAGAGGCCCACTCAGCTGGGTGATGGCTTTCTTTACTGCATCTTATCAGCAACTTCTCTGGACCCCAACTCTGCCGGGCTTCTCTACTACATCTTGTCTTCTAACTCGTCTAATCTCCAGCTGTCTGACCTTTGTCTTGACTGAGTTATATAATAGTTCAACGCCCACTCAATCGCCTACTCGATATTTGGAATGGCATGTTTGATCGTCATCAAGCAGAAATAACTGTCATGCAGTTCACAGGTCACTCTCTTCCGGTGTATCAGTCTATGGGTGTACCATAGGAATTTTAGTTAGCCAATTTCCGCCCACGCGATTCCTTCTCATAACTGCCATTGGAATGTGTCACTTCCTTCAGGTGCATCACCTTGGAATAGCATTTTTGGCCGGGTCGAAGGTCAAAATACAACAATATCATATAATACAAAGATAAGAATTGTATATAATAAGCAACATAGTACTCAAAGGATATACTGTAAAGATATAATACGTTGAAGCGTTCGTGGTGTAATCGTTACCGACTTATGAAATGAACATAGCGACACGAGTTCAAATCCTGAACGAAACTGTTTGCATTTACCATACCGCTAATACCCTTGAAAAAGGTATGAATCCATTTATTTTCCTTCCAACTATGGATAAATAGTAGGGAAGACTGATATCTTCAGCCTTAGTATGGCAACTAGTCTTGGAGAAGGAAAAATCCATATTCAAAGCCGTTTAACACTGCTTAAAACTGACCTTGTGTCGAATCCTCCCCGAACGGATCATATACTTTAGGCCTGACGACCAGACTTCGTGAGAGTTTACAAAAGAAGGAGAACCTGCCGAATAGTAGACTTTGCTGAAGGGAAGCCAAAAGAGATATAGGTATACCTGGACCTTGTTCGAGAACTGTAAAAACTGGAACATGAAAGTGAAGGTGATACCAATTGTAATGGGCGCACTCGGTACAGACACCAAAGGATTGGCACAGGACTTGGAAATAAGAGGAGGAATGGAGACCATCCAAACTACAGGATTGTTGAGATAGGCTAAAATACTGAGAAGAGTTCTGAGGAGACTTGCTGTCACTCAGACTCCTGTGGAAAACTATCATCTAACTCTCAAATAATAATAATAATAATACAATTGGAAACCCTGATGCAAGCAATAAGAATATACAGTCAGGATACAGAAATGGAATTTGGCATTGAAAAATGTACCATGCTGGTAATGAAAAGTAGGAAAAGAGTTACGACAAAAGGAATACCAGTGCGAAATCTAGAAACACTTGGACGCTTAGAGAAAAGGAAAATTACAAGTACTTAAGAATAGTGGTAGTTGACGCCATCAAACAAGTGGAGATGAAAGAAAAAAATTAGAAAAGAGGAGCTCAGAAGAATAAAAAAGCTTCTCGAAACAAAGTTTGGCAGCAGAAATCTAATCAAATGAATAAACAGGCCCCCTGTATCGTTCTACGAACCATTCTTAAAATAGACAACTGAGCCAAATCGACCAAAGGACAAGGAAATCAAAGACGATGCAAAAGCCTTACATCCGAGAGATGACATTGAAAGACTGTGTCAAGAAAAGGTGGAGAAAGAGGGATCACCATCATTGAGGATATCGTAGATGTATCAACAGACGGTTTTGAGGCCTACTTAAAAAAATAATTACAGCAGCCAGTAACAATAAGAACAAACAAAAAACTAGAAAACAGGAATGGGAAGAGAAACAACTGTAGGGATATTTCAAGCCACAGGCTGGTTAGATTGCACACGAAAAAACCTGGAAATGGCTAAGATTAGAAAACTTCAAAAGAGAAACTGAAGCTCTGTTAATAGCAGTACAAACTAATCCCATAAGAAATTATATCAAAAACGAAAACTAATAATACCTAACAGAATAGCAAGGGTACATTATGCGGACACAGAGATGAAACAGCTAATCACATAAATGCGAATACAGCCACTAGCACGAAAGAAGTATAAGACCAAACATGACTGGGTAGGAAAGGTGATCCACTGGCAATTGTACAAGAGATTGAATTTTGGCCATACTACCAAATGATATTCATGCAAACCAGAATCATTCCTAGAAAATGAGAAATATAAAATTTTCTGGGGGTTTAAGATATAAACGGAACACCTAATCCCCAACCAAAAGGTTAGACTTAGTATTGGTTAAGAAGCAAAAAAGAACTTGACTTCTAGTTGATTTTATCGTTCCAGCAAAACACTGACTGAAAAGAAAAAAGAAGCAAAAAGACAGTCAGATACTTGAACCTTGCTGGAGAACAAAAAAAAATGTAGAACGTGAAAGTGTCGGTGGTAGCTATCGTAATTTGTGCACTTACAATGGCTCCAAAATGCTTGGAAAAAAGCCTGAAAGAATTATAAATCAGTGGAAGAATCGAGACCATTAAGATCACAGCATTGTTAAAATTGGCTTGAATACTAAGAAGAGTCCTGGAAACCTGAATAGACTCTCTGTCACTCTGACTCCAGTGAAAAACAACCAGTTAAAACTGATGAGAAAAACTCGTAAAGAGTAAAATGATTATCTAAAGTACAAAAGGTACGGAAAAGTTCTGAGACCAACCAAGAAAAATTTTTGTTTGGTTTTATTTGGTTTGGTTTTATGGGATATCAACCTTTGTCAGTTATTTAATGCCAAATCCACTTTATACATATAAGCAGTCATATTTCAAACAATTCAGTTTAGCGTAAGTACAATTTCAATGTCGGAAACAGTTCTGTTTCAAACAATTCAGTTTGCCATTAAAAACAGGTACATTTCAAACAATTCAAATGAGAATATGTACGCATTTTAGATGTCAAAACGGTCCTATTTCAAGCAATTCAGTTTAACATAAGGACACAGTTTACTTCTATTTGACCCATAGATAGGACCCTATCAGGTGATACCACTCTGTGTCAGAGTGAACCTAGGTTCAATGGAAATGAAGGGGTACTCCGCATTTCCCAAAGTTCCTGCATCACAGGAGCCTCACCATCTGATTCTTTCGTGTCATATGCAGGACACCCGTTGGGTAAGGGGTCTTACCCCTTCTGCAGAGAAACAGTCAGTGTATTTTTCAGCCACAACCGACTGAGCAAAAAAATCTTTGAAGGTAAGAGTTTGAGAAACTTGAAAAATAATATACAAAGTTGTTCCAACTGTATTATAGAAAATAACAATACGATTGAAAAGGTCGAGGGACTATCGAGGCGAATCAGATAATTATATATCAGTTAATTCGAATGTCGATTGTAAAATAATCTCATGGGTTATCAACCCTCCTTTTTCTTACATAAATGAGTTAAAAAATGAAATATGAGAAAGATTCAATTATTGTGGTCATATTATTTAGAAAGATATATCTATGACTTAGTCAATTCGGTTTAATATTATTTGCAAAGCTTGATATATTGGTCTTAGGTTATTTATACGAACTGCTGTTCTTAAATGAGGTTGATTCTGTTTTTAAGCATAAAGAAGCAGTACAATATTGACTTGCACTCAACTATAAGTCCATAGCTAAAGTTTCTACTTTCAACGAAGTACCACATGATGTCGTATCCTCAGTCTCAGTGCTCACCTATGAAGGTCAAAATGTCATTAACGAAAAATCTCGTTTTAGGTGCTGAAGGCGTTGAGACGAGACTTGAAAAGTGTCATTTGCATACAGGGACGGCGGACAGTTAAGACAGACATTTTGGAGCTTAGCAAAACTGCCTCTCAAAGTGGTCGGAGATATTTGGTTGTGTTTTATGGCATAATAACCCTAGTGGGTTATTTAATGTCAAACCCTGTTTATACATGTATATTATATAGATGAGTTGTAAGCGAATAATTTGTATATAACTTTGTTTTTAAACGAGCTATAATTCATTTGTTTGCACACATTTAAACGGTTTCAAGTATTTCTAACACTAATATTTTTATTTGCTCACTGTTGTGGCAAATACTAATTGTTTTATCTGCACGCAGATAAATAATTTCAAGTATTGCTATCTAACACAAATAGTTTTATTTACACACAGTTAAATAGTTTCAAGTATGGCTATCTAACACTAATAGTTTTGTTTTTCACAGTTAAATGGTTTCCAGTAAATGATTAGATAGTTCTTTTGATTCATAGTAGGGATCCTAATGTTGTATGGTCATCTGCTGATTCATGCAGAAATATACATATATATACTGGATACATACCGACGCAATGAATAACAGACGCAATGATAAAGACGCAGGAAGGAAGACTTCTTTACAAATATATACCTCTCACTTTATTGCAAGGGTTCGAAAAGGGTTACTCAAGGTTTGCGTGTGAGAGGGAGCTGGAGACCGAACGTAACTGAAATATTTTGACCTCCACTCTTTTGACCGTCACGTTGTGTCTTTCTTGTTCTCCTTTACTATGATACTCAACCGGAGGTCCTAGGGTTCACTCTGCTGAGTGCTGCCTTCCTTTACTGCATCTTATCAGCATCTTCTCTGGACCCCAACTCACCATGGCCCCAAGCCCCTTCGACCTGGTGTGGCTTTCCCTACCACATTTCGTCTCCAACTGTCTGCAACTCAACTGGACGCAACTGCCACTGAGACTCGAACTCAACTGAGTTATATAATCGTTCGACGCCCACTCGATCTTTGAAATCGAATGTTTAATCGTCATCAAGCGGAAATAACTGTCATGCAGTTCATAGGTCACTCTCTTCCGGTGCATCAGTCTATGAGTGTACCATGGGAATTTTTTAGCTCGTCCCATTTCATCAGCCAATTTCCGCCCACGCGATTTCCTCTCATAACTGCCATTAGAATGTGTCACCTCCTTCCGGTGCATCACCTTGGAATGGCATTTTTGGCCGGGTTAAAATATAACACTAACAGGTACTACCAATACGAGTCAGAGTGGATCTGGGAGAAATAGTAATTAATAGGTAATCCATATTAACCAAAGCTCTAGAACTGGAGCCTCATCATCAGCTGGTTTAGTGAAATATACAGGACACTTGTTGGTGGGAGGTTTTATCCCACTGCAGAAATGCAGTCGGCGTAATATACAACCCCAGCCGACAGAACAGATGGTTTAGTGTCCTATAAAGAATGCTTGTTGGACGGGGGTCGACCAATTCTATTACCTCCACCCCAAGCCTACTGGGTTAAAGGTGTAGAGAGACTAATCATATATGAACAAGGTTTTTCATTGATCGACGAATAAAACCACTCAATATATTTTGGTTTGAAGAATTGGCAGCATTCAGAATAAACGTGAATCTTAATCTTTCTTTTTTTTTTTTTTAACCTATTTACCAACCCCTCCGCTCGGGCAGGATATGACACAAGGTCAATTTTTAAGCGGAGTTTAACAGGTTTTACTTCAGAGTTTTCCTTCTCCTAGACTACTTGCCTCACCAAGGCTGGAGAACCCAGTCTGTCCTACTATTTACCCATAGCTGGAGAGAGAATAATTGGATTCATACCTTTCCCAAGGGTATTAGTGCTATGTGAAATGCAATCATTCTCGTCCAGGATTTGAACTCGAGTCGCCGTGTCCATTTTCTACGACGATAACCATTACACCACGGGCACTAATAGGGTAAAATTGGTTTATGCCTTTCCCAAGTATATCAGCGTAAAGTAGACATAAACTGTCTCCACCGAAATTTCGACTCTACACACCGATTCCATTTTCTGTTACGTTAACCGTTTGGTCATTCGCTCAACGTATAAAGGAAAACTCTTAATTCAAACCTGTAAAAACTCCGCTTAAAAAATTGACCTTGTGTCATATCCTGCCCGAACGGAGGGGTTGGTAAATAGGATTAGTGCAGCTCGGCATATGTGGTCTGCATCCCCTGTAGAGGGGTAACACCCACTCTAAAAAAGAGTATCTTGGGTGTGATATAAAAGTGCACCCGGCACATTTACTGAAAATTGCATTCAAGATCATCTTTTTAATCATTACTATACAGAACTTGGTATATTATACCAACCTGTGTAGGCGAATGAATCAATTCCGTTCGGTGCTGTTCATCTCTTCACAAATTAAGAAATCATTCTTTCATGAGCAGGAAATAAAAGGAGAGAGAGAGAGAGAGAGAGAGAGAGAGAGACGTAGGCGGACAGAAAAGAGAGAGAAAAAAAACCGAGGAGAGGGAATGTGTTGATCAATATCTGTAGAGGCAAATAACTCGGACAAATCAGAGACATGGCTTATCTAATCAATCACAATAAGTATCAGGTTATTCCGGGCATTTCTCGTCTACTCTTAAGCTCATGTCAACGTTGACTGTCATGCAAGAGCGATCTGAAACGATTACAAATAGTTCCAATGTGCAGCCAATTGTAATCGGAGCTCTGATTGGTCAGTCAAATAAGCCACGTGATTACATTTCTTGGGTCTCCATTACAGCAAACGAATAAACGTTACAGTCAATTTTCTTCGGCTGTATTGATAAGTCTATATAAAGTACTCGTGACGTTGTCTACTTTGGGTGCGACAGTTTGGCAGTAGCAATGAAATGAACCATAATCTCACTCCGTTAAAATGCCAAGATTTAATCGTATTAGTAAGTTTCAGATAGTCGTTTTATATATCGAATCACAGACCTTGTAATTATCTGTCGATCAATTTCAGTCGACAGTTTAAATAACGACTATGGCGACAGAACAATGACAATATAACACTAGCTTTAATTTACGGTTTTTTCAAAGTGTAATGATTTTAAAAGCTTCAGTAATCTATATTATAATTCTACCAGTGGTTAGTCAGTTCGTTCACGCCTTACTCTCATCCACATATTCTCCACGTCGCCTCGTTGGATATTCTTCCACCCTCTCATTCAGTTAAATTAGATATTCTTCTACATACGTGTTGGTTCTTCAGATTAAATACTGTGGTGTATGTACAAGTTTTTTTGTATTTCGAAATTCAAGTTAGGTACTTAGACCATACTTTCTGAATTTTAGGCCCAACTCATGGCACCACAAGAAAAACGGTTTGAAACTGTTCGATAAATATTCAGTGTCATCTCACTGATATGAAGGATTTTTTTTTTTTAATTTAAAGAAAAAAAATCTATAGGTGTGTGTTTTTAAAAAATAAATGGGTATGTAGATGCATTGATTGGGCTGGCGCTATATATATATATATATATATATATATATATATATATTTACACTTTTTATTGGGCTGGCGTTATATATATATATATATATATATATATATATATATATATATATATATATATATATATATTACACTTTTTATACATCCATCTACACTTAACATCACTAATAAAACCCGATGATGGTTCAGCAGAACCGAAACGCTATCGTGTCGACTGCCTTTGTTTCTCTGTAAAGTCCTACTTTCTATTTGGATTACTTGTCAATTTTTCTTCACAAATTGTCGGATTACTATCCATTATCTTCTCCATATATATATATATATATATGAACCAAAAAAATCCAGAAACGAAGAAGTTGTTTACGAATTTTTTTTGTTTTGTTAGATGGACCCACCATTCTGGAGATGAAGCTTGTCTTTTTTTTTTTTTTTTTTTTTTGATCCGTGAAATTTCAAGAAACAATAAATTTTAGTCCCTATTCCCAAAATATCTTGCTGTATAGCCAATTGTTTCAGTTTGATATTAACAAAAGCAAGTTTAAGGATTAAAAAATGAACAGATATACAAGTGTCAACATGTTTATATTTCCGCCCGACACCGCTGCTAAAAGGTAATACCCCATCCCATCGAGTTTCCTGGGTATGATATTTAACTGGATCTGATGGTGAATTTTGTGGAACGTGTATTACTCCTTCATGGCAATCACTCCCAGGTCCACTTTGACTAGGATTGATAGTATCTGGTGTGGTCTCATCTTTCCCGTCAAAGAACTGTTAGATTCTTTAATAAGAATTATTATTATTATTATTATTATTATTATTATTACCTATTTGAAGCCTTACTGTAGTGGGCAAATTTTTACATTACATGAGAATACTTGAAGAAAAAATTACTAATGTTGAATAGCAATACCATTTAACTGTGTGCAAACAAATGATTAATATTGAATAGAATTATTAGTGTTAGATTGGAATACTTTTAACCATTTCACCGTATGCAAACAAGTGATTTCTAAATAACTCGTTTAAGAATAAAGTTACCTCCAAACTATTCCCCTTTGAATTATATTATATTTATAACAGGATGTGGGATTTACTAACCCAAAAGGTTTGATCATCCGTAAAGTACTTACCAACTATGTGCATATTTCTATTTGTACGAGCAATTTGGGTATTCTTTCTTCTTTATACTATAAATATAAAAAGTTAAATGCTCTTTTATTTACAAATGTATATATCTTGTCTTTCCTTCCGTTGTGCTCAGTATTAGCATATCACGGATATATTAATGTTAACGTAAGTCATTCTAGCTTTTCTCCCCATGCGTTTTGTTCGAGTCCAAGTTGTGCAACCATACAGTAGTACTGGCACGGATCTCAGATCCGAGCAAGGAATGATAAAGCCATATGGCTCTTTTACTTTCCCGGGTAAGATTTTTTTTCCATTTTTATTACCCTTCTACTTACTGCTTATTCATTGAAAGATATGGTTTGGTTCGGTTTGTTGGTTTATTGGCAAATCAGCTTTTGTGGGTTATTTAATGCCAGTGCCATATATATACAAGAACAATATTGGTACTATCTAATCCATAGCTGCGAGGAAGAGGCTTCATACATTTCCAAAGGGTATTAGTTCAAAAGTAAATGTAATAGTCTCTACCCCTTGAACAATATGTATATATTTCAACCAACAAACCAATTGATATCATAAAACCATTTACGAAAAAAAAAAACTCTTAAGAAACAAGTACACGAAAAATGCAAATATAAACATAGAATGTATGCAATTCCCTAACCTCTGGACATAGAATAATCCTAAATGGGTAGATAAGTAAGTAAGTAAAGTTGGGGACCTTAATCGAGGGCGAACCGAATGCTCCCTTTTCGATAGCTACTACACCAAGGTGTAAGGGAGGGTGCTACTCCATTCCCTGGATTGCACCACTTTACCCTTGATACGTACCCCAGTTAAATGGTTTTAAGTATTGATTTTTATTGTTTGCACACAGTTAAAGGGTTTGAGGTTTTGCTATTTAACACTAATAAGTAAGTAAAGTTGGCGACCATAGTCGAGGGTGACTCGAAGGCTCCCTTTTCGATAGCTACTACATCAAGGTATAGGGGAGGTCGCTATTCCTTTCCCACTTTACCTTGATCCTTACCTTATAATGCTGAGTGTTAAGCAAGGTAGCGTCAAGTACCATTTTTTGAGTCTTTCATATGCCCATTGTCCGGTTAATAAACGGGTGGATAACACGTTAAAATCAATTAATTAATCAACGGAACTATAATTTATTTTCAGTCTTTCTTTCTTTCTTGCTTTCTTTTGCTAACAATAGTGATTTAGAGGAATTTCATTCCACTTATATTCTTGTGTTTTTTTACAACCTTGAACCAAATCGAAAATGCCAGTTCATACGTAAATTCTTGAGTGAATCCAAGCTTTCCAATATTTTGATACGTGCTCGAGTATGGCCCATATATCATATGACCGAAGCAGTTCAAGCAGAAGTTGGTAGTATCGTGGTAGTTGGTGCGCTGACACGTTGTGCCTTGCTCCATTCCATGTATGATTTTAAGGCCGCACAAATGAACGTGCAACGTAGTCCAATTCAGGAACTTAGGCTTTACGAGTTTGAACTGGGCCATAACGCCGACAAAGTGACAAAAAGGCATTTCTTGTGCGAAAGTAGAAGGTGCTGTTGATCACAGTGTTACATATTGACCTATGACGGGCCGGTTAGTTAGTGGATTTCAAAACAGGATGTGCAGCTGTGTCTTAAGGTAAACAATGGACAGCGAAAATGTCACATGAGTTGCGTAGGAAGAATTGCATAAGCGTCCGAAAAATATATAACGACAGAAGTTTTCAACCGCGAGGGGTCGGTGGCCAGTCAGGTAGAGGCCAGTCAGTCAGCAGAGTTAAAAGTAAGCCGGGTTTTGGCGTTATCCCAGTGGGGTGAGTCCCCCAGGTTGACAGCCAGCTCTGTATCAGTCTCCCGTCAAAAGAAGCACGAAGAAGCTGGCTCTCTGAAGATGAATCTCCACATAGCGTTTCCTTAGCAGTTCTTGAGCGACTCTCTCTCTCTCTCTCTCTCTCTCTCTCTCTCTCTCTCTCTCTCTCTCTCATGCTACCATTTCAACCGTTCGTAAATGAAAAGAGAATTATATATTTTTATATAATAAGTATTATTGCCTCTTCATTCGAGTATATAACAACAGGGCGGTAACTAGATGGTTAAAGCAATTTCGCTCTCAAGCTTCAAGAACCTCAACCGATAGGCAAGGTTAGGGAGGCCGTGTTCAAGCCACAGAGGCAAATCAGATGAGAAGCACTCATAGAGGACCGGGTAAGCTTTACATCTCACAGTCTAATGAGGTTTGACAGTTTCGGGCCCTTGGCAAAAACATCTGGAGATGCAGAATTGAGAATCATGTAGCCAAAACACTACCAAATCTTTGACTCACTCCTCTTACATCCTGTATTCATACAAGAACTATACTAAAAATATTATAGTTATTATAGCAAGAATGTTCGTTCTTACATCTAGTTTTCAATGCGTGTTTATATGATTTTATTTGAAGACAGGCATTATACCTTTTTTATTTCATCTAAGAATATAACTGTTTTTGACTTGTGTGCGAGCATTTAAGAATTTCTTCAACGTCTGCTGCCTACTTCTTCATAACTGATGAGGCCGATACGAGAAGCCTATGAGCCCAGTAAGAAATAAATAATTGATATCAGTATGAAGAGAAAAACGGAGACTGTGATAGATCAGTAAAGCTTGCAATTATCTTTCTTCGTCTCCACTGGGGCGATCCAGTTTACAAAAACTTTTTTCGGTTGTTTGATTGATAACTTCTTGCATTGAGTATTTCCAACACTGTCTGCAGGATTTGTTATATCAGCATCGATAAAGACAATAATAACAAAAGTCTATTGAAATGGTAAGATGTATCGTTTAAGAGAGTTTTGATCGATTCCTGACATTTCGGTTTTATTATTCTGCTACTTATCTGACTATCGATTTAGAAATGCTACTCCCAACAAAGTTCCGATAACAGATAAATAAGCGAGACTTACAGAAGACTGGAATATATTTTAAATAAATCTTATTTATCTTGTAGAAGGAATGATTATTTCTGTCCTACTTTGGACAAATGCCTTCTTATTTGCTCACAGAAGCAAGATTAGGTAGAATGTTCTTGGTCATGAATGAAATTAACAAAAAATTAGATAAAGAAATAATAAAGACGGAAAGTAAAGAAGCAGGTAAAGTGAAAGAAAGAAAGAAAGAAAGAAAGAAAAATTGCAGGGATTAGAAAGAAAGAAAGAAAGAAAGAAAGAAAGAAAGAAAGAAAGAAAGAAAGATAGCAAAATAGCAGGGATTAGAAAGAAAGAAAGAAAGAAAGAAAGAAAGAAAGAAAGAAAGAAAGAAAAATAGCAGGGATAAGAAAGAAAGAAAGAAAGAAAGAAAGAAAGAAAGAAAGCAAAATAGCAGGGATTAGAAAGAAAGAAAGAAAGAAAGAAAGAAAGAAAGAAAGAAAGAAAAATAGCAGGGATTAGAAAGAAAGAAAGAAAGAAAGAAAGAAAGAAAGCAAAATAGCAGGGATTAGAAAGAAAGAAAGAAAGAAAGAAAGAAAGAAAGAAAGAAAGAAAGAAAGAAAGAAAGATAGCAGGGATAAGAAAGAAAGAAAGAAAGAAAGAAAGAAAGAAAGAAAGAAAGAAAGAAAGAAAAATAGCAGGGATAAGAAAGAAAGAAAGAAAGAAAGAAAGATAGCAGGGATAAGAAAGAAAGAAAGAAAGAAAGAAAGAAAGAAAGAAAGAAAGAAAAATAGCAGGGATAAGAAAGAAAGAAAGAAAGAAAGAAAGAATATCAACGGAAAAAGAAAGATAGAAATATCAATCGAGCGAGGCAAAGAGAGAAAGAGAGAAATATCGATAAAAAGAGAGAATGGGAGAAATATTAATGGTAAGAGAGAAAGAGAGGAATATTAATCGAAAGAGAGAAAGAGATAAATACTTATGAAAGGAGAGAAGGAGAGAAATACTAATGAAAAAAGAGAAAGAGAGAAATAGGAATGAAGAGAGAGGCAGAGATATCAATAGAAAGAAAGAAAAAAGAGAGGAGTATTAATGGATAGTGAGAAATACTAATGAAAAAAGATGAAGAGAGAAATATAAATGGAAAGAGATAAATAGAAAAATATTAATGAAAAGAGAGAGAGAGAGAGAGAGAGAGAGAGAGAGAGAGAGAGGATTATCAATGGAAAGAGACAGAAAAAAGAGAAATATCAATGGAAAAAGAGAAATACCAAGAAAAGGAAAGAAAGAGAGAAATATCATTGGAAAAAGAAAAATACCAAAGAAAGAAAGATATATCCTTAGAAAGAAAGATAGAGAGAAAGAAATGAGTCAAGTGTGACGTAGTCATCGACTACAGCTGTGTTGGTGATGGCTAATGGACAGATGAAGGAGAGAGAAGAAACACAATAGCACAACTTGCCTCAAGCGTTAGGACCTCTGTTGTTTTATTCTCTCCGTTTCGTCTTTTAGTCTGTGGAAAGTAGGTGGCAACGAACAACGGATGCAAAGTGTGGAATAGTTTCTTTGTTCAAATTGACACTGGCTCTTCCCAAATATTTCATTCATTCTTCGTTCTCCGTTTACACGAACGTCACATTCCCCCACAGATATTCACTAAAAGAGAGCAAATCGAGAAATCAGATGGTCTTTTATTTGTCTTCACAGAATACAAAATCCCTTCTTCCGTGTCGATTGAGTGACGAGGTCCGGCCAGCCTAATTAATTATTCGAATTCGTTATGAGAGTGTGAAAAAAATCTCTGAAGAAAAAACAACACAAAAAGAAAATATAAATATGATCGTACAATGACCGCGATTCCGTAACCTGTTGGCATAAAATAATCCTAGACTTGTTGGGATGTCGTAAAAACCATTCAATAAATCATGTTTAAAATACAGAATCTCACGATACACAACTTTGTACAGAAACCTGCAGCAAGACGGATGGCATATAGTAGTTTGGTTAAAGTACTTCTAAGTGAAATCATCTAAAGGTTGTGGGTTCAATCCTGAATATAGGATTGTTGTTATTTACAAGGAATACTTATTATTGCTTAAAGCTTGTATCCGGTTAGGGTTAACGGAATTAGAACAATCTAGCGCCGTGGATTAAATAAAAGGTTCGGTTCCAAGTTCTGTGTAGGCTTCCAAATTCGACATGAAACACCTGAAGATGGTCAAAGGATGCATCGACCGAAACTATATAAATATAACAATAAATACAATAGTCTAAATACTCTAAATTATAAAAGAAACACTTCACGTTTATGATTAACGTTTTCTGGATCACTAGCTCTTCTATTCTTAAAAAAATATGTGCTTGAATTAAACCAAAAGAATAATGCTGGTGTTCAGTATTTTTGAATACATTACGGGAAATTACCACCGACGAGATAATCCATCTAGAATTGGCACAAGAAATTTGAAATAACAGGATGCTTTTATAATGTTAAAAGTCCAGGGAAACAGTCAACATGCGAAAAGCAGCTGGAGCGGGTTCGTGCTTATGACTTACGCGAGAAGGATCGGTCAAAACTACACAGTCTACACCACAGTTTGAAAAATATTCAGAAAGATTTGAAAATTCTTCTTTACTGAGAGCGATTATTACTAAAGGCTCGGGACAAAATCATTCGTCATGAATTCTTCGAGAATTATCAAACACCCACTCCGCTGGGGTTGTAGAATAAGACGGCAGCAACTCTGCAAAGGGGTAAGACTCCACTCCTAAAAATGTCCTTAGTATGACACTTAACTTCATATGGTGCTGAGGCTCTTATCCTAGAACGTTGGAAAATGTGGTGTATTCCTTTATAGCCATTACTCCCAGGTCAACTCTGACCTGGATTAGTAGTATCTGTTAAGGTCCTATATATGGGTCAAATAGAACTGTTCAATCATTTACCTAGGATCATTATGAGTTATTTGAAACCATACAGCTGTATGCGAATTATTCATGATACATAGGAATACTTGATGAATAGAATTACTATTGTTAAATAGCAATACTTGAAACCATTTGTATGCAAGCAAATTAGTAATAACAAATTGAATTATTACTGTTTGTGAGTAATACTTTTAACTATTTACCTCTGTGCAAACAAATAAGTTCTGACCACTCGTTTAAAAATAAAGTTATATACAAAATATTCGCTTGCAAATGCCGTATATGGTTACCGTTATCGGAAATGATAAGGCGACTTGAATTCAAAACCTGGACGAGACTGTTTGGATTTCACATAGCGCTAATTCCCTTAGAAAAGGTATGAATCCAATTATTCTACCTCTAGCAATGGGTAAATACTTGAGTCGACAAGGCTCTCTTGGTATACCAACCGTTCTAGGAGAAGGAAAACTCTGAATTCAATCCTATAATATATCGCTTTAAAATGTCCTTTTATCTCATCCTGCACGTGTGTAGGAGTCGGTAAATATATGCCAACAGTTATATAAAAACAGGTTTGGTTTGGTTTGGTTTGGTTTGGTTTTATGACATATCAACCATTGTAAGTTATTTAATGCCCAATCTGGTTTGTACGTGTATATTAGATATACATGATTTGTAACCATAAGTCAACAAAGTTAATTGGTTCCAAGTATTGCTATGTATGACTAGCATTTCATTTAAATATCAGTCATTTGTTTACAAACAGTTAAATAATCAAACAGTTCTATTTCTAACAATTCAATTTCGCATAAGTTATTTGTTTGCTCACAGTTTAAATGTCAAACAGTTCTATTTGACCTATAGATAGGACCCTATCAGGAGCTACCACTCCAGGCCAGAGTGGACCTAGCAGTAATGGCAATGAAGGAGTACTCTACATTGCCCAAAGCTCCAGCATTACTGTAGCCTCACCATCAGACTGTTTAATGTTATAGCCAGAACACTCGTTGGTGGTTGGGTCTTACGCCTCTGTAAAAATACAGAATTGGCTGAAAAAAAAGGATCCAGCATTAAATAAATTACAAGGGTTGATGTGCCATAAAAAGCAACCAACCAACTAACCAAAATAATTAGGATAAAGATTGGTTTGTGGAATGTCTGATTTTCCATGATAATTCCGCCGTAAGTACTGAAACTTATGATATTAATACTCGCTCGCTGTATCACTTTAAAGAGAAACAGTTAAACTTTATTATTACATAAAGTTCAGCTGTTTCTCTTTAAAGTGATACAGCGAGTATTAATATCTTAAGTCGTCGGCTGGGGCTGTAGAATACACCTACTGCACGTTTGGAGAGGAGTAAGACTCCCCCAACGTGTGTCCTGGATATGACATTAAACAATCTGATGGTGAGGTTTCAGTAATGCTGGAGCTTTGGGGAATGCAGAGTCCCCTTTTTGCCTTCAATCCTAAGTCCACTCAGGCTCGGAGTGGTAGCACCTGATTGGGCTCTATCTATGGGTTAAATTGAACTAAACTGCGTACTTATGCTAAACTTGAAATCGAACTGTTTTGATATTTAAACAGTGTACTTATGTTAAACTGAATTGGTTGAAATAAAACTGTTTATACGTATAAAAATGGATTTGGCATTATATAACCTACAATGGTTTATATGCCATAAAACTAAACCAGTGTAATATAGATTCCACAAAAAATAGGTTGATTCTAGAAAAGGCACTTAGTTGAATCAGATGGGGAGATTTCAGTTCTCCTGCGCTAAGAAGTATAGAGAACCCCTTCATTGCCATTACACCCAAGTCCACTCCGATTCGGAGTGGTAACACCTGTTTGGATCCCATCAAAGGGTCAAATAGATCACTTTAAAATATTCGCATTTGATAGGAATACTTGAACCTCTATGCAAATTAGTTGATTGATTGATTATTGATTGATTATAACGGCTTTCAAACAGTTTAGGGTTATTTTATTCATACACATTTATTGTACGTTCATATTTATATTTTTTGTGTAGTTGTTTCTAAAGATATTTCCTTATACACGGTCCGATTGAATACGATTAATTTTTTTAAACAGACATATTTGATTCCCGTCTTGTTGTACACTGAAATTTACGGTTGATACTTTTAGTCGTCCTAGTATAAAATTCGATGAGCCACCGAATGATTTGGATGTATTCGTGGATAAATGATTAGAGTGTTCGCTAATAATCCGAAAGAGGGGGTGTCCTTATGGTGTAATGGTTAAAGAGATGGACTGCGGAATTGTAGAAAGCGAGATCGAACTCCAGTCGCGCTGATACATTCAATTTCAGACAAATACCCTTGGGAAAGGTATGAACCCCCTTATCCTCCAGCTATGGGTTAAATAGTACAACTACTGTTCTTTTTTAAGGAGCGCTTTGGTATTAAATAACCTACAAAGGTTGATATGCCATTAAACAAAGAAACCAAACCAAACCAATAACCCTGGAGACCAGGGTTCAATCCCAGGTTGAGTCATACCAAAGACACAAACTGGTACTTGATGCCACCTTGCTTAACACTCCACATTATAAGTTAAGGATCAACGGTAAAGTTGAGCAATCCAGGGAATGGAATAGCACGCTCCCTTAAACCTCGGTGTTGTAGCTATTGAAAAGGGAGCCTTTGGGTCACCCTCGACTAAGGTCGCCAACTTTATATATATATATATATATATATATATATATATATATATTTGTTGAAATGAATGATATTAGAGTCGTTTACAGATGCACAACTGTTCATTGCAGTCTCCTTAAAAGAGATGATTTCCAACGGCAGAAAAAGTTTGAACCATAATTTTTATCTCTGACATCGGATGCAAAGCGGAAAAGGAATATAAAGGTCAAACCAACTTTGATATGAAAATTAGAATCGAAGATCAAGCAAAAATGTTCACTTTGACATATTCTTTTTAAAAGTAAAAAGAATTATTTTACGCTCTGCAGGATTCGGGACACAGCTGAGATAGCAAACATATATGGAAAGTAAGAAAAATCATTGAAATAGAATATATGATATTGTCGGAGAGATATATAACTTTAGCAGTTGTGGATTTGTTTGGCAAATGAAGAATAAAAGATTATCCAAGTGTGTAATATAGATTCACGTACGTCACAAGCCTGGGGCTATAGAATAAAATGAACATATCTCTACAGAAGGGTTAGACCCCACTCTAACGAGTGTCCTGGGTATGACACTCGACTACATCTGATGATAAAGATTCAGTCCTGGAGCTTTGGAAAATTGGACCCACTCCTTCATTGCCATTACTCCCAGGTCCACTCTGGTTCGGAATTGTATCTGTTACGGTCCTATCCATGGATCATACAGAACTGGTCAATCATTCGCAAATGATTTTAATTAGGTATTTGAAACCACACAGCCGTGAACAAATTATTTATCATTCATAGGAATACTTGATAAATATAATTATTAGTCTTAGATAAGAATATATGAAGCCATTTAACTGTGTAAACAAATGAGCTGGAACAATCTGTTTAAAAATAAATTGACTTACAAACTATTCGATTACAAATTTAATATATATAAAACAGGTTTTGGCCTACAGGGATTGATATGCCATGGAACACCTACCAACCATAAAATAGTTATGTCCTCCAGAACTGGAGCCTCACTATCAGATTTAGTTTAGTGTCATATCCAGGACACTAAATTTGGGGAGGGTTAAACCCTCCCCATGGGATAGATTGAACGCGTCTTAAGCCCCGTCGACTAGGCGGAAATTATTTGTATTAGATTAAAATACTTTATTTCATCACTGCGTAAAAACATCACTCATTGTAGATGCAGACTCCATAAAATTATCGTTCTGTGGCAAATTATACTGGACACTGCTTTATTCTCAATGTTAGCTAATTCTATGTGTATTTCACTAATAGAAATCTCGCTGTAATGTGTCGTTTTGCTGTGTTACGATTACATAGTAATGGGAAATTTAGTGGTATATGATATCTATAGCAGTATTATCAAATGATCTTTCCAGTGAAGTTACTTTACTGGCTTCTAATACACCGACTTATCCTCAGAAAAGGGGGTAAGACCCCCCCCCCAAAAAAAGGGTTTCTTATGCATAACACTAAACTGCATCCAGTGGTAAAGTTCCATTTTGGAGAGTACCTTACCCGAGAGCTGAAAAAGTGGTAGAATATAGTTGACTATGATGCTAATTGGAATGGTCCCGAAAAATCTGAAAAAAGCCCGAGTTAAATAGATATAACATACTGACCTTCGACCCAGCCGTCAATCAAGAAACTGGTGCATCCGGTCGAAGATATCAAGGTATCACCTTGACGGGCTGAATTCGGTGCAATTGCGGTGCCCACTAGAAGCAGGTGGACGCAAACAATTATATAACCGGGTGCCACAGACGGCTTGAGTTAGTTGGAGTCAGTTAGTTGGAGTTCGAGGCAGTGAGAACCAGCTCCCAGCAGAGGGCTTGGGCCCTCAGGACCCCCGGTTGTGCAGCCCAGCAGAATGAGAAAGAAGTACTGCAATAGTCAGAGGAACTTGAGGTCAATATGTTGCAGTCTGTTCAGTCTCCAACTCACCTCTCACACATAACCCTTTCGCAACCGTTTCGAATAAAGTGTGAGAGGTATATTTTTCTAAAGAAGTGTGTTCGTTCGTCATTATTGTTGATTATGTTTCCCCACATGTATGTATACGTATAGTTGTATCACGGCTTTACAACATAAAGATCACATGAGAAATCAAGGTCAACCAGACCACAGCACTGTTTTAAATCAACTAAAATACTTCGAAAAGTCCTTGAGACCTGAGGAAATTTGCTGTCACTGACTTCATTGAAAAGCCATCAGCTAACGTTGATTTGAAAGACTCTTAAGAGAAAATATAAATTTGATGTCACTGCCAGATGGTATATAGACAAAGCAGAATTCCTCCTGGTGAACAAGACGCACGAAATTCACTGGGATCTTGAGATACAAACAGATCACCGAATCCCGGCTGAAGACCAAACCTCGTGATAGTTTTAAAAAATAACCAACTAAATAGACTTTGCCGTCCCGGTCGACCACAGAGTGAAAAGAAAGATTAAAGAAAACGAAAAAAAAATGAAGTCAAATACTTAGCCAGAAAGCTAAAAAGCTATGGAACATAAAGGTGACGATAATACCAATTGTAATTGTTGCTATTGGAACGATCACCAAAGGCTAGGTTAGAGGGCTGGAGAAATTTAAAATCGGAGGATACCCGAAGAGACTTACTGTCACTCAGACTCACATGAAATACCATCAGCCAACGCTGGTGTGAAAGACTCGTAAGGAGTAAGATAATAATAATAACAATGTTCCCAATTGTCTAGTCCTAACACAGAATGTAAACAAATAAATCTTAAAATAGGACATCTTATTTATTGGAAAATATGTAAACATAATGAAATACCAAAATCTGAAAAATGGTATAAACAACAACTAGAACCAATATCAGAAGCCGAAGAAATTAGTCTCCTCTGGAACTTTTCCATCAAAACTGACTGAAAAATAAAGAGCTATAGTCCACATCGTGGTTAAGAGGAATAACAACAGAGCTTCTAATTGATATGTCAGTGCCAACTAATAATAACATATCAGTCAAAGAATAACAATAAGTGAATACCAAGACCGGAAAATAGAACCTGAAAAATGGGGTATCTTAAAACTACCACTGTGCCAGTGAAATATATATATATATATATATATATATATATATATATAAAATTAAAAAATTCTTTGTTGAGTTGGGGCGGGTTAACTATCAAGTCCGACGCTTTCTGGTGTCCCTGTCCCTAGAAAAACTCCCTCCTCGCAGATCTGCCGAAGTTTTTTTCGATTTATTGAGGCCAAAGCCTACCCACCTGGGCACTTAGCGATATAATGCCAGAACCAACCAAAAGAAGGGAAGGAAAAGAATTGACGCTCTCTTCTTCTCACGTAAGTCATCAGTTTCTGGTTCAATTCCGAGTGACTTTCTCTCATTCACTCTGTATCTATCTATCTGACAGACGACACACGGCGCGCCCTTGTCCTTTTTCGTCGTGAGTTAGCATGATGGTTGCTACCGCCAGTAATAGTAGGAGCACTGGGTATGATCAAGAAAAGGGCAGATAAATACAATCTAGCACAAAAGAAGTAAAAGACCAGACATGATTGGGTGGGAAGGGTGATTCACAAGCAGTTGTACAAAGGATTGAATAACTGGCAGTATAACTGATTGTATAACTGGAAGGGTGGTTCACTAGCATTTATACAAGGGATTGAATTACTGGCAGTATAACTGATTGTATAACTGGAAGAGTGGTTCACTGGCATTTGTACAAAGGATTGAATAACAAAATGTTATATTCACAAACTAGAGAAGGAGACTCTGGAACCTGAGATCACCTAATCCCGACCAGAAGACCAGACCTAATGTTAATCAACAAGAAAAAAATTGCCATTTAGTGAATTTTGCCGAGGCCAGAGAGTAAAAATAAAGCGATATAAGCAAATATCTGAATGTTGCTAGAGAACTAAAAAATTATGGAGCTTTAGGGTGACGGTCATACTAATTGCAGTTGGTGCACTTGGAACGGTCCCCAGAAATTTGGCAAAAAAGCCTAAAGGAATTAAAAAATCAGAGGAAAATTCGAGAACATCGAGACCACAGCATTGTTAAGATCCTTTAAAATAGTCAAAAGAGACTTAGGACCAAGTGAAGATTTGCTGTTTGTTATCGACGGACCAATAGTTAACCATATTTACCAACCCCTCCGCTCGGGTAGGATATGACACAAGGTCAATGTTTAAGCGGACTTTAACAGGTTTGAATTCAGAGTTTTCCTTCTCCAAGACTAGTTGCCTCACCAGTCTGTCCAACTATTTACCAATAGCTGGAGGGAGAATAATTGAATTCATACCTTTCCCAAGGGTATTAGTGCGATGTGAAATGCAAACAGTCGCGTCCAGGATTTGAACTCGTATCGCCGTGTTCATTTCCTACGACGATAACCATTACACCACGGGCACCTCCAATACTTAACGCTAGCGTGAAAAACTCACTAGGAGTATGATAATAATAAAAAAGAGAACGGTGATACCACTTGTAATAGACCCACTTGGAACAATCCCCACAGAGATATAAGTGCGGACACCTTACATGAAAACTAAAAGATTATAGAACATGAGGGTGACGGTGATACCAGTTGTAAAAAAGGCACGCGGAATAATCCCCACAGAGATATAAGTACGGACACCTAGCCAGAGGACTAAAATGTTATGGGACATGAGGGTGACGGTGATACCAGTTGTAATAGATGCACTCGGAATAATCCCCACAGAGATATAAGTGCGGACACCTTGCCAGAGAACTAAAAGATTATGGAACATGAGGGTGACGGTGATACCAGTTGTAATAGATGCACTCGGAATAATCCCCACAGAGATATAAGTGCGGACACCTTGCCAAAGGACTAAAATATCATGGAACATGAGGGTGACGGTGATACCAGTTGTAATAGATGCACTCAGAACAATCCCCACAGAGATATAAGTACGGACACCTTGCCAGAGGACTAAAAGATTATGGAACATGAGGGTGACGGTGATACCAGTTGTAATAGGTGCACTCGGAATAATCCCCACAGAGATATAAATGCGGACACCTTGCCAGAGGACTAAAAGATTATGGAACATGAGGGTGACGGTGATACCAGTTGTAATAGGTGCACTCGGAATAATCCCCACAGAGATATAAATGCGGACACCTTGCCAGAGAACTAAAAGATTATGGAACATGAGGGTGACGGTGATAGCAACTGTAATAGATGCAATCGGAACAATCCCCAAAGGTTTGGTAAATCGACTTGAAGACTTAGAAATTAGAAGACAAGTAGAGATCATCCAGATGACAACATTTTTATGATCGGCCAGAATACTGAGGAGTGTCCAGGAGACTTGAGAAGACTTGCTGTCACTCAGACTCCACTCAGACCACCAGCTAATGAGGTGAGGGGTGTCCTCGGTGTGTAATGGTTAAAGCACTGGACTGCAGAGTCTTAGAAAGCGAGTTCGAACTCCAGCAGCGCTATTATGTTCACTTTCGGACAAATACCCTTGGAAAAGGTATGAACCCCCTTATCCTCCCAACTATGGGTTAAATAGCATCACTGCAGTTCTTCTAGAAGGATGGCTTCGGTATTAAATAACCCACGAAGGTTGATATGCCATTAAACAAAGAAACCAAACCAAACCAGCTAATGCTGCTGTGAAAAACTTTCAAAAAATAATAATACATTTTTATGCATGATTTTGAATGGAAATTTATTAGAAACGAATTAGATGCAGAGATTCTCCCTGTTTTTGTTAACTTTAACTATCCCGTAAAATTGAATAAAGAATATGCACTCATCATTTTGAGTAGTTAGTTATGTTAGATTTCCATGTATATTGGATATTCTTGAAGAAAGAAATTTTGTTTTTCTCTCAGTCTGTTGTTGTCTTTGTCTTTTGTAAGCACTATTTCCCGTGTGCTGTTAGGAAGTTTCCACTTATAGATATGTTAGGTTCTTGTACGGAAGACGAACGAAAATGGCATATGTTAGCAGGCAGCAGGTACTTCAATTTGCATATTTATTCAGTTTTTTTTTTTATTGTTATTGTTTCTCTTTTTTCTTTTCTTGTTTTTTTTTTTTTTTTTTTGGTTCTTGTATTTTCGTTCGTCTTCTCTTTCTCTTTTCCCGTTCGTATATATATATTTTTTATTTTTCTTTTGTTAATTCATTCATCGCCATTTTTTTTTAAATATGTTTCCCCTTTTGTCTCTCTTCGTAAGAATGCATTAGAATACAACAGAAAGCAATGAAAGTAAATGCGGAAGAAAAATGAAAGATCTCCGGTCATTTAAAAGGGTTTTCGGGAAAATATAAAGTGAAATGAAATTGTAAAGCAAATCTCAAAAGAAATCAGAATTGAAAACTTGTAATCGTATAGAAGAGATTTGAAAAAAAAAATGGCGAAGTAGAAAGTGAAATAGCTGACTAGCTTTTTCTTGGCGGCCATATTTAATTTTTTTACTTTTTGAATTACAATACAAGAACTTTGGAAGCGTACTTTCCAAATAGAAGTCAATTTCTGCGGAAATGAACAATGTGCATCTGTGGTAAATCTGGAAATTATGTAAAATTATTCAACTGTTAAACATTAAGATGAGTTGCGTGGAGTCAACCGACAATTCATAATTTAATTTAGTTGATTCATACCTTTATTAAAGCTTACTATTTTAGTTTAAGTTTCTTTGTTTAATGACAAATCAACCTTCGTGGGTTATTTAATGCCCTAGTCATCCTTGTTGAAAAACAGTCATCATCATCATCATCACCATCAATTCGTGCTAAGAGCGCGGAGTTCGCTGAACCTTTCTCACCATCCATCCTAATCATTCATCGATCTTAGCTGGTCCTCTAGATTGCACTCAGTGTCCGTACAGAGCTGATGCATGTTAGTCTTTGTGGGTCGGCCTTAATCAAGAGTCCATCAGCGAACGTCGCTTATGAGTTTATCGTTACTTTTCCAGCAGTGCTCTGTATGTTCTTGTTCGTCTCACTTGAATCGTTTGTGAGATGGGAGGTGGGTGGCAATACAGCTGCTGTTTTGTTTTGTTTTGTTTTGTTCCGTTTGGTTTGGTTTGGTTTGGTTTGGTTTGGTTTTAAGGCATATCAACCATTGTAGGTTATTAAATGCCAAATCTTTTTTATACATATATATTACATACATGATTTCTAAACTCGTTTTGTAGATAGCATTTTTAAACGAGCCATGGCTCAATTTGTTTTCCACATTGTTAAATGGTTTGGTTTGGTTTGGTTTCTTTGTTTAATGGCATATCAACCTTTGTAGGTTATTTAATGCCAAAGCCATTCTCCTAGAAGAACAGTAGTGGTACTATTTCACCCATAGCTGGGAGGATTACGGAGTTCAAACCTTTCCCAAGGGTATTTGCCCGAAAGTGAACGTAATAGCGCGACTGGAGTACGTCCATCGCTTTAACCATTACACTACGAGGACATCCCATAGTTAAATGGTTTCACTTATTTCTATTTAATACGAATTACTCTAATAACTATTAACTATTTGTTTGTACACAGTTAAATGATTACTTTATATCACGAACAATACAATTAAACATCTGTTCGGATTTCACATAGCGCTAATTCCCATAGGAAAGGTATGAATCCAATTATTCCCTCTCCAGCAATTGGTAAATAGTTGGGCAATTGGGTTCTTTATCCTTTGTGTGACAATCTGTCTAGAAGAAGGAACAGTCTGAATTCACTCACGTTATACTCCGCTTAACCTGACCGATAAAATGAAAAGCAGTTTCTTCCAGGCAGCAGTCGTGTTGATACTGCTGTATAGATGCACCACTTGGACACTAACAAAACTAATGGAGAAGAAGCTAGACGGCAACTACACAAGAATGTTGAGAGCAATATTGAATAAGTCCTGGCAGCAACACCTCACAGAGCACCAACTATACGGCCACCTGCCTCCCATCACGAAAACTATCCAAGTTAGACGAACCAGACACGCAGGACACTGCTGGAGAAGCAGGGACGAGCTCATAAGTGATGTACTCCTATGGACCCCCACATATGGCCGAGCAAATGCAGGACGACCAGCTAGAACATACATACAGCAGCTATGTGAGGATACGGGATGTGGCCCTGAAGACCTGCCTGAGGCGATGAATGATAGGGAAAAGTGGCGAGAGAGGGTCAGAGATATCCGTGCTGGCGGCACGACATGATGATGATGATGATACTCCGCTAAAAAAAAATTGACCTTGTATCTTCTCCTGCTCGTGCGAAAGATTATTCATGCTAAACTGAATTGTTTAAAATAGAACTGTTTTTACATTTAAATTGAGTACTTATGATAAACTGAATCATCAGAAATAAAATTGTTTGTACATTTAATTCTATGTATTGCCCAGTCGGCCGGAACTGTAAACAATACCGACTGCTTCTCTGCAGAGAGGTAAGACCCCCTCCCAACGAGTATCCTGGCTATGACATTAACAATCTGATGGTGAGGTTTGAGTAATGCAAGAGTTTGGGGGGGCATGAGGAGCACCCCTTCATCGCAATCGCTCTCAGATCCACTCTAGCCCGGAGTAAATGTTGTTGGCGACCGTAGTCGAGTTCGACCAGAAGGCTCCCTTTACAATAGCTACGACGCCGAGGTGTAGGGGAAGGCGCTATTCCATTCCCTGGATTTCTCCACTTTACCCTTGATATGTACCTTATATTGCTGACTGTTAAGCAAGGCGGTATCAAGTACCATTTTTAAAGTCTTTGGTATGACACGACCTTGGATTAAACCCAGGTCTTCCGGGCCACTGGCGAACACTAAGTGGTAGCACCTAATTGGGTCCTATCTATGGGTTGAATAGAATTAGACAGGTAACTAATGCTAAACTGAATTGCTTGAAATAGAAATGTTTTTGACAATTGAACTGTGTACTCATGCTAAACTGAATTGTTTGAAATAGAACTATTTGTATAAATGCAGATTTGGCTTTAAATAAACTACAAAGGTTGATATGCCATAAAACCCAAACAACCAACCAAATCGTGCGTACGAGTCGGTTAATATATTCAAACATAAAAAGCAGGTTTGGTTTGGTTTCGTTTCGTTTGGTTTTATAGCATATCAACCATTGTAGGTTATTTAATGCCAAATCCGGGTTATTCATATATATTACATATATATGATTTGTAACTACAAGTCAACGAAGTTAAATGGTTCCAAGTGTTGCAATGGATCACCAACAATTCAGTTAAATATCGGTCATTTGTTTATACTGAGTTAAATGATCAAACTGTTCTATTTCAAACAATTGAGTTTAGCATAAGTTTAGAAGTGAAACAGTTTTATTTGGCCCATAGATAGGATCCTATCAGGTGCTAATACTCTGAACCTGAGTGGACCTGGGAGCGATGGCAATGAAGGGGCACTCCAGCATTACTGAAGCCTCACCATCTGATTGTTTAGAGTCATATCCAGGACACTTGTTGGCAGAGTCTTACCCCACATCAGATATGCAGTCTGTATATTTTATAGGCCAAGCAGATTGGGCCATGCTGTTTTGTGGGGTGCTGTTCTTTGGATTTGTTTAAAACAGCATGTTACGATGTCACAGTCCAGCTCATTAGCCACGACGCAACAAGGTTTTCTCTAATCACTGTTCTGTTAAGTTTTTATAATAAAAAATGAAACAGGCTGTCTCAGAAAATTATTTAAAAATAACTAATTAACAATAGACTGGTAGACTTTAAGAACATGTGAATTTATCTGTAGTTATTTTAACCCTAGATGTTAGGGAATTTTGTTCATTGTTCATTTTTGTATAGCTGTTTCTTAAGAGATTATTACACACATTTAGATTATATCAATGGTTGGTTGGTTGCTTGCTTGCTTGAGTTTTATGGCGTATCAACCTTTGTAGGTTATTTAACGCCAAATCCATTTTAATGAAAATAGTTCTATTTCAAACAATTCAGTTTAGGATAAGTACGCAGTTTAAATGTAAGTACAGTTTAATTGTGAAAGACATTTCTATTTCAAGCTATTCAGTTTAATCAAGCTGTTGTAATTCAGCTAATTCATTTTAGTATAATTACAGATTTTGTTTACACACAGTTAAATGTCAAAACAGTTCTATATTAAACAAATCATTTTAGTTTAAGTACAGTTTCAATGTCAGAAAACAGTTCCATTTCAAATAATTCAGTTTAGCATAAGCACGCAGTTTAAATGTAAGTACGGTTTAATTGTCAAAAACATTTCTATTTCAAGTAATTCAGTTTAATCAAACAATTCAGTTTAGCATAAGTATGCCGTTAGTTCTATTTAACCCATAGATAGGTCCCTATTAGGTGCTACCACTCGGGGCCAGAGTGGAGCTGGGAGCAATGGCAATGATGGGGTACTCCGCATTCTCCAAAGCTCCAGCATTACCCCACCATCAGATTGTTTAGTGTCATATCCAGGAAACTCGTTGGGGGGGGGGTCTTACCCCTCTGCAGAAGTGCAGTAGGTGTATTCTACAGCCCCAGCCGACTGGGCAAAGATGATATCAAGTACTCCTATTTAATACTAATATGATTTTAGTTGCTATATGAGCTGACCAATGAGTCGACCTTTTAACCTTTATTGGGGGTTGTCTAATATGCACAGTGTGAAATGTCAAATGGAAATCCTGGGTTTTTTTTATCGCTTTGAATATTCCGACCATTGTCTTCATCTTTATCGTAAGATTCACAGCGTTAACAGGTTCAACCCTGACAACAGGTCAATGACAAGGAATACTTACCATAGCTTCGTGCTGGTGCCCGGTCATGGTTAACGAAATTACAACAATCTAACCCAGTGGATTTAATAAAGGATTCAGTTCGAAGTTCCATGTGGACTACAAAGTTCGACATGAAACACCTGAAGAAGGCTGATAGACACATCGGCAGAAACGCTATGAATATACCAATAAAGATGAAGACGATAGTCCGAATACTCTAAATAAAAAAAAATTATCAACCTTCATCTCAGAAATTTATTCAAGGCTAACTCCCGTAATATAAGGAATATAGTTAATGCAAGTGATGAGCCGTAAGCTTTTCTTTGCCTTGCTAATAACAATCATCTTATACCCCGGAAAATATGCAAATTATTTCTATTTGATAATAGTCATTTGTTTGCACAAAATTGTACGGTTTCAAATAGCTAATGATAATTTTTAGTCAGCAAATATAGCTTGAAGTAACTTATACTAATTCTTAGTACACATAACTGAACCCTGACAGGTACGACCACTCCAGGTCTGAGTGGGCCTGAGAGTAATGAAAACGGAAGAGTACTATATGCTCCTCATATCCCAAGCACTGAAACCTAATTAACAGATGCAGTTTAGTGTCATACCCAAGACACCCTTTCTTTTGCTGGAGGGGGTCTTATCCATTTGCAAAGGATATAATCAGCGTATTCTAAGCCCTTTTAACAGAGGAAAGAGATAAGTATGACTTTTCCAGCAATGCCCAGTAGTCTTGTTCGTCTCACTCGAATGGTTTATGAGATGGGAGGTAGGTGGCACTACAGCGCCTGATTTGTGGGGTATCGCTTTCTGCATATTACGATGTCACAGACGCTAAAGCAAAGCTTATTAGACAGCAATAATCATGAAATGCTAATTAGAATGTTTCATTTTTTTCGTTTTATTGTTTTTTGGGGGTTTGTTTGGTTTTTTTTTGGGGGGGTGCTAAATTGAACCATTATCATTATCATGGATTGCTGTTAAAGCGGGAACTTAACTATTCCACGGATCATCAAGTAAAACATACTGCCCAGTTGAGAGGGAGTTGTGCTGAGCTGTGAGATAGTTGTAGCAAGTTCGAACACGAGTCGCCCGATAAAATTCACTTTCGGAAAAGTATGAGCTCTCATATCCCCACTAAATAGGGGTTAAATAGTTCCACTACAATTATTCTACAAGAATAGCTTTGGCATTAAATAACCCACAAAAATTGATTTGCCATTAAAACCAAGAAACCAAATCAACTAAATTTTCGTCGATATGACTCTTTTTAGAAAGATGCAAGTTTTCCATGACAACACGTACTTAAATCAAGTGTTCATTGATTGGTTTCTATCGTGTGTCTACTTGAAGTCCATAGATGAGATATTCGTCAGCCTTGCTTTAGTTCAATTCGGGTCACATGTTTCCTGATGACTTTCCTGAATTTAGTAGGTGGGACAGTGGTTCGATGTAATTATCGATCTTTAATACTGATAGTTCTCTAGTCTGCTCCTAGATGGAGTGGCGTATTTGTTACAAGAACAATCATGGTTTCCTGCTCTTTTATTTATATCTATTGTTTCTCCAATTACAATGCAGACTTCTAATTCTTCAGACATTGACGTGCTCATCTATTGTCACTATAATTATTCCTACGATATTCATTGTTCATACAACAATAAATAAAGCAAATTTCTCGAGTTCAATAATGAAATATTATCACTATTTCATGATTTATGCGGACATATATCTTCATCTTGGTTGTTTTGATCACTATATTTCTGTCGGTATGCTTTCTAACTTTTCTTTAAGTGTACGCAATATCCAAAGAGTATAAAAAATACATTTTTTTCGTCTTGGTCTAATTTTTTTCAAGTATCGACCACAACGTCAAATACGGACCAGAGAGCTGGGGCTGCAGAATACAACGCCTGTATCTCTGCAGAGGGATAAAACTCACCAATGAGTGTCCGGGAGATGACGCTAAACAATCTGGTGGTGAAGCTCCAGTAATGCCAGAGCTTTGGGGAATGCGAAGTACTCCTTTATTGCCATTACCCCCAGGTCCTCTCTGGTCCTGAGGGGTGACGACTGATAGGATCCCATTAATGGCTCAAATAGAATTAAACTGTGTACTTATGGTAAACTGAATTGTTTGAAATAGAACTGTTTATATGTATAAAAATGGATTTGGCATTAAATAACCGACAATAGATGCTGCGACATAAAACCAAACCAAACAACCTCAAATTATATCACTATGATATCCGAGTACAATCTGTTTTTTCAACACTTTTTAAGCATGTCTTTTACAAAAGCCAGTTGCGTTCTTGGAGGGGCTTAGAATACACTGATTGCATGTCCTGCAGAGGGGTAAGTCTCCCATACAAAAGAAGTATCTTGGGTATGACACTAAACTGCATCTTCCCAATTGGCTGGAGCGGCAAAATACGCCGACTTCACCTCTGCAGAAGGGTAAAACCACCCATCAACGAAACCACTTGTTGGCCGTTATGCTGAAGGATCCTTGTGGTTGAGCAGATCGTGACCTAGCAGCAAAAGTGGTCAAGTCTCCTGCAACACTCCAGTTTGGCTCTTATTGAGCTAGACGGATAGTCTGAGAGGATCGATCCGATCAATCGGCTAGTCATATCAAGTCCTAGCACCATATGATTGTCCCGGCTGTATCCTTCAAATTGCTCTTGCACCAAACAAACACTCAACCATTTTTATCTTAAAAGTGCTGGAAGACGCTGACTGAGCGTCAGTTGCGTTGAGATAGCAATACTTATACAAACTAATGATTAATATTAAATAGGATTATCAGTCTTGTAATACATGGAATCATTAAACTTTGTGCAAAAAAATGAGATCTGGCTGGTTGAAAAATTATGTTACCAACAAATTATTCGCTTACAAATAATATATCATATATATGTACAAAAAGAATTTGCTTTAAATAACCCACAAAGGCTGATATGCCATAAAACTCAATCAACTAAACCGCATCCGACGGTAAGCCACCTGCTATAAAGATCTGAAAACTGTAGAGTACGCCTACATTATCATTACTCTCCAGTCAACTCTGACCAAAAGTGGTAGTACCTGTTTGGGTCCCTTCTGTGTGTTAAATAGATGTTTAAAAATTATTCGTATTTGATTGAACAGTGTGCAGAAATAAATTCTTAAGGAAGAAAATACACAAATAATGTATATAAGAACTACGATGAACGCGATTCTCAAACCTTTTTGCATAAAATAATCCTACACCGGTTGATATGCTGTTAAAACCAATCAATCATTTACAAAACCCACATAGCCTATAACGGAAACGTTTTGGTTTGTGATTTTAGCGTTTTATGGGATATCAACTGCGGTGGATTATTTAATGCAAATTCCAGTTTACACACACACACACACACACACACAAATATATATATATATATATATATATATATATATATATATATATATATATATATTTGTAAGCGAATAAATTGTGGGAAACTTTGTTTTTAAACGAGTCAGGGCAAGTTTTTTGCATACAATTGAATGGTTTCAAGTATTGTAAATGATTAAATTTGACACATAGATGGGATCGTAACAGTTACTACAACTGCGGGTCCGAGTGGACCTGGGAGTAAAATGGCTTAGTGTCATAATTTAGACACTCGTTAAGTGGGGGTGGTTTCACCCCTCAGCAGAGATGCAGTCGGTGTATTCTGTAACCCTAGTTGTAAGCCTCAAAAACATCTATTTTTCTATTCAATTCTTTCCGGCTGAAAAGATACTGACAATCCTCCACAATGATGTAAGACCCATCCACAATTCGTCCGATTGTGAGGCTCCAGTCCAGGAGATCTGGGGAATGTGGGATATTTCTTCCTAACCATTACTTCCGTTATTGGTCTAGTGGATAGAGTGTTTGCCAATGGTCCGGGAGACCAGGATTCAATCCCAGGTCGGGTCATACCAAAGACTTTAATAATGGTACTCGATACCTCTTTGCTTAACGCTCAGCATTATAAGGTATGTATCAAGGATAAAGAAGAGCAATCTAGGGAAAGGAGTAGTGCCCTCCCCTACACTTCGGTGTTGTAGCTATTGAAACGAGAGCCTTCAGATCGCACTCGACTATGGTCGCCAACTTACTACCCTTACTTCCAGGTCCACCCTCGCTCAGAGCGATAGTACTTGTTATGGTCCCATCTATTGTTCAAATAGATCTATTTAAAAAATTATTTGCATATGATATGAATACTTGATGCCCTATAATTGAGAGAAAATTATAAGTATTAAATTGGAATACTTGAAACCTTAAAACTGTGCAAATTATTAGTCTTAGACAGGAATACTTTAGAATATATAACCTTAAAATTATAAAATCCCTTTTTCTTCCTTTCATCATATGTATCTTCCAATGTGATTCTGAGTCTTTCACTTCAGCGTCAGTCTTTTAAGGTGCAGATGGCCTAACAGTTGGCAGGGCAAATGGAATTGCTGAACCGGGTTCAAACACTGGAAAGGATAAGCAAAGTAAAGTTGACGACCTTAGTTGTGGGTGACCCGAAGGCTCCCTTTTCAATAGCTACTACACCGAAGTGTAGGAGAGGGCACTACTCCATTTCCTAGATTGCTTCACTTGTAATATTACGGACGAGCGCTGTCGTCAATCAGTGAAGGTGTCACGAGACTAGCGCGTGCGGACAGAATGACCTTCAAAGTTAGACGTGATTTAAAAATAATCACAGATGTATTATCACGTGTTTCACCGGTGACATCGAACATTCGGGGGATCTTCGATTTGTTCTCCAAAATCTCAATATAAGAAAACAAGTAACGAGATTTTGGCAGAGTTGAAGGCAGTTGTCAAAACAGGTGCATTAAAGGTTCCGAGGCCCCGATCCGTCCTACCTCAGTCTGCTACGCGTGTCTGTCAGGCGTGTGTCAGGCGTGTATCAAACAGCCAGCTCTCACCCACACTTCGTCACCACCAAGAGGAAGGGAGAAAAAGGACACAACTAAAATGAATTTTTCAAGTTGCAGCGATCATAGCTGAATAATAAACGACTGCTATATTTTCTTCCCTTATCTTCAAGTTTGAGTATTTCTTTTTCTGCGGACTTATTTCTTTACAGAACAAAACGTTGGTCCTATGGTACATACTTTACCCTTGATCCTCACTTTATAATGCCGAGTGTTAAGCACAGTGGCTTCAAGTACCATTTTTGAGTCTTTTGTAGAACTCGACTTGGGATTGAACCCCGGTCTCCCTAACCATTAGCGAATACTCTACTCATTTGGCCAATGGCCCGGTGCAATTATTTCGAACCAATGCCTTTTTTCTGCACTTTCGAACCAAGCATGTTAAAACAGGATAGAGTCAATTGACCCAAGTTTATAGAATCAGATTTTTTTCTTCTTCTAGATTGGCTACTTTCATCATCATCATCATCATCATCATGTCGTGCCACCGGCACGGATATCTCTGGCCCTCTCTCGCTACTCCTCCCTATCGTTCATCGCCCCCGGCAGGTCTTCAGGACAACATCCTGTATTCTCACAGAGCTGCTGTATGTATTAAATGTCGCTATTTGTATTGTTTGTTTTCATTTTAGTAGTTTTTGTTGTTTGAGGTCAGTAGCTGATTTTTCGAACACTGAGGCCAGAGCTCCAGTCTCAGTAGGACGCGCCCCTTTTTTTACCCGCGCGAAGAGCGATGCGGTTTATGTATGTGGTTTGAGTGTGGGTCATGGTTATCTTTCGATGGCTGTTTTTATTCTCATCTACAGAAGCCACTCTTATCGATGAGTAGCAGTAGTTCCCCGATCGAACTGACGATCATGACCGTTGCGCCTCGAGATCCATACGTCCAGGACCAGGTTAGGCATTGCGTGAGGCCGTCAGAGTGTTTATTTGCATACCGTTACGTCCATCATGCTGCTTCCCATGGGTACGTAAAAAAAGAATAAAAAATAAAAAATGGGCCTTTCTTTTCCATAAAGTTTTATCTTAGTTCAAGACTATATATCATTATTTACCCATGGCTACTGAGAAGTAGAGATGAATACTTGCTTTTCCCGAGGGCATTAACGAAATGAAACATACAGCTTCGTTTAGGATTTGAACTTGGCTCAACGTATCCATTTTCAAGGACTATAAACGTTACGCCAGAGAAACGAGGGAATCATGTGCTTATGTATTCCCACAAAAGGAAAATGCAAGCAGCCCCTTATCTATTTTACCTTCGGATCATTGACCTTGTGTCAAGTCCTCTCTGGAGACAAATATCGCTCTTATCTATTGTACCATTCACTATTGTCCGGCTCAGATTAAACTGACTGTATCTTATCCAGAGAGTTCCGATCCTTCCCAAAAGAATTGTCCAGAATAGGACTCTACACTGTCTTGTGAAAAATTTTCCAGTTCTGGATCTCTGAGGAGTGTAGACTACAGCTTTGTCACCATTACTCCTAGGCCTACTCTTACCCAGAGTGACAGTAACTGTTAGGAACTCATTTATGAATAAAAGAATTAGGTTTAAAAAGTATCATCGTTAAATAGGAATATTATTTACTCATAGCTAATTAAGAGAAGTGATACATCCATGCTTTCCCCAAGGGCATTAACACGAAAGTGAAAGGCAAACAACCCCGTTCAGGATTTGAACTCGGCATGTCGAGTCCATTTCCTAAAATGAAAACTGTTGTACCATGTAACCCCGACACATGATCTGTACACACCAATAATTCGATTATAAAACAACTAAAAAAAGAAAATTCAAATAGAACAATTTATACGAAGTTTAACGATGTAAGAGAAAGAAAATTCATTTCTTTCCTTTTAACATCTGTGCATTGTGTATCAGGGGAAATTTTTTAGTGTGCAGATTCTTGCTGTAAACTCAAGTCTATCTGAAAGGAAAAAAACTAAGAATAAATACGGTAAACGCTGAGAAATAGTTCCTTCCTTTTTAGATATTTTCTTTTTCTAATTTTCGAAAGGCGCTTGATAAGAATTCTACATGCGTTCGCTTAAGGAAGTCGCTGATTGGATTGTGTTTGGAAAAGAAATGAAAAGTATCTTCTTTTTCGCCGCTATTTTTTTAAATATTTCTTTTTTTCTTTTTCTTTTTCTTTTTTTTTTTTTTTTTTTTTTTTTTCATTTTTTATTATCAAGAGAATCTCCTATGCAGGCTGCGCTTATGGATATTTTCAATCTTATTTCTTTTACGCATCTTATAAAAGCTAAATATCGACAAAGATTACCCTAGTCTACTTTAAGAGGCGTACTTAATGTAACGGTTATCGTCGTTGGAAATAGAATTAGAGACCCGAGTTCTCATCCGAAACAAGGCCGTTTGCATTTTACTTGGTAATAATGCCTTTCGAAAAGGCATGAATCCATCTGCCTACACTCGCTCTGGGTAAATAGTTGGACAGGCTGGGTTCTTTGACCTTGATTAGGAATCCAGTCTAAGAGAAGAAAAACTCTGAATTCAAACCAGCTTAATTCCGCTTAAAAATTGACCTTGTGTCACATCCTTCCAATGACTAAGGGAATAGGTAAATACGTACCCTTTTCTAGAACAAGGTTACAACGTATACAGCAATTTACACCGGCTTATGAGATCAAACAATTAATCATACCTTTATTGCAAACACCTTTAGATAAAACAGAGAAAGCAATTGACAAATGCCAAATTTTGACTCAAATTGATTTTTACAGGGTGTCTCAAATCGATGCAAACCATTTAATATGATAATGATTTATTACTAAGACAAGCGCAACGGCGGTCATTTGAAATACACCCTGTAAAAAATACATCATTTAAGCTAGAGACATCAAATCAATGCTTTTTTTAATTTTTATTATATCAGCTTCCAGGACATGTAATCTTTTTCGAGATTCTTGTCTTAGTAATAAATCATTATCATATTAATGGGCCGCATCTATTTTGAGACAGTTATGAATCATTGTGTCTCCAAATAAGTAGTGACGCAAAATATTCTCCTCTCTTGTCCAAGGCATTGTGATCTAGGATTAATAGTTGTTATAGTATACTATTTTCAAATCTGAAACAAAAAAAAAATACAACCTCATTATTAGAAGAGTTATGAGCAGTCACATGTGTCCCATGTATACTGAGGCACCCTAAATTAGCAGTCACACGAGTCCCTTGTATATTGAGACATCCTATATTAGCAGTCACATGGGTCCCTTGTATATTGAGATATCCTATATTAGCTATCACATGAGTCCCTTGTATATTGAGACACCCTATACTAATCTTAGTTGAGGTTTACATTAGGTTAGATTCGTTGGTTTTACGGCATGTAAACTCTTTCTGGATTAGTTAACGTTGGAGTCTCTTTTTTCTTTCATTTCTTTTTTTCAAGCATTGATCCGGTTTCAAATAATTTATCATAATAAATTGTAAACAATGTAATGTTTAATGTAACTATTTTCAATACAAATAGTTTGCACACAGTTTTATCGGTTATATGATTTCAAGTATTCCAATCTAATACTATTTTTTTACAACTCAATTGTCCGGGGACTTTAAAATGGTACTTGATATCTCTTTGCTTAGCAGCATTATAAGGTACGTATCAAAGGTAAAGTGGGTCAATCCTGGGAAAGGACTTACACCCTCCCCTACACCTTGGTGTGTAGCTATCGAAAAGGGAGCCTTCGGGTAGCCCTCGATTACGGTCGCCAACTTTACTTACATTTTTACTTATAAAGTTTCAAGTATTCCTATCAACTATTAATAATATGAGCACAATTATATGATTTCTAGTATTAAATAAGATTTATTATTTGTAAACAATTATTGCTTCAAGTAATTATTCTTCATACTAATCACTCTTCTGCTGTTATATTCTTTTATGTATTTATTGACCAACCCCTCCACATCGGTAGGATGTGACACAAGGTCAGTCTTTCAAGCAGTGTTAAACAGGTTTGAATTCAGAGTTTTTCTTCTCCTAGGCTGGTTGCCAAACCAAGGCTAAAAAAACCCCACTGTCCTACTGTTTATCTAAAACTGGAAGGAGAAAATTTGATTCATGCTTATCCCAAGGCTATTAGTGCAATAGGGAAATACAATCAGACTCCTCCAGGATTTGAACCCGTGTCGCCGTGTTCATTTCCTAAGATGATAACCATTACACCACGGTCATCACCAGATTGTTTTATGAATCTTTATCTAATTCTATTGATCATTAAACAGATATATTTGACCTATTAATGTGACCCAAGCCTGTAAAACCGCTCCAAGTCAAAGTGGCAGTGAGAATAATGACAACGAAGGGATGACCTTCATTCTTTAAGTATAGAAAACAGTATCTTCACCACAGTTTTATGTCATACCTTTCGGGTGAGAGGAAGCTTTTTCTCCTCTTCAAGAATGAAATCGGCGTATTCTAATCTCCGTTGACAGGGTGGATATATATAATGGTCACTCAGTGGAGATTTGAAATCTCTAACAAGGATATCAATGTTCTATGAGACCAACCGGCTATCTACTCCATTAAAAGCTTGTGGCTATTCCAATCTATATTACAGGCCATGAAGTACCATGGCTATCAAACTCACTCGAAAAGTTGGCCTCTCACAAAATACGCGCGAGAGTCCTCTTGGTGTAATGGTTTCGTTGGGTTGGGTTGTTTTGTTTTTTTTTGGCATATAACCATTAAAGGTTATTTATTGCCAAACCCTCTTTATATATATATATATATATATATATATATATATATATATGATTTGACTTGGTTATGTTTTATGGCATATCAACCGTTGTAGGTTAATAAATGCCAAATCCTCTTTATACATACATACATATTAAATATATATGATTGGGTTTGGTTGGGTTTTATGGTGTATCAACCATTGTTGGTTATTTAATACTAAATCCTCTTTATACATATTTATTGAATATATATGATTTGTAAACACATTTTGTTGATAACAATTTTAAACAAGCCTTAGCGTATTTTTGCACAGAGTTAAATAGTTTCAAGTATTGTTATTTAACGGTAACGGTATTAAGGAGGTGCCCGTAGTGTAATGGTTATCGTCGTAGGAAATAGACACGGCAACACGAGTTCAAACCTGGACGAGACTGATTGCATTTCACATAGCACTAATAACCTTGGGAAAGGTGTGAATCCAATTATTCTCCCTCCAGCTATGGATAAATAGTAGGACTGACTGGGTTCTTCAGCCTTAGCGAGGCAACTAGTCTAGGAGAAGGAAAACTCTGAATTCAAACCTGTTAAACTCCGCTAAAAAATTGACCTTGTGTCATATCCTGCCCGAGCGGAGGGGTTGGTAAATATGGTTACGTAACATCAGTCATTTTTTGCACATATTTAAATAGATATACATGATATGATTTGTTGGTCAGTAATTTTATTTATAAATAAGTTAGTACTAATTTGTTTGTACACTAGTATTGCTATTGTTCTACACAGCTAATCGGTTTCAATTAATGCTAACACTAATAATTCTATTCAATATTAATTATTTGTTTGCACACAGTGAATTGGTTACAAGTATTGCTATTTACAACTAAATATTCTATTCAACACTATTTATTCATTAGCACAGTTAAATGTTTCCAAGTATTGTAATGTAATACCAATAATTCAATATAGGCGCACATTTAAAGAGTTTCAAATATTGCTGTTAAACAATAATAATTTTATTCAAACTTACTCATTCGTTTGCACCCATTCAAATATTACCAAGTAGGGCTATCTATCACTAACAATTTAATTAAGCATAAGTCATTTGTTGCACACAGTTCAATTTCTAATAACTCAATTTAGCATAAGTCATTTGTACACAATTTAGATTTTAAGCTGTTCTATTTGATCTATAGATAAGAACCTATAAGGTGCTACCACTCCGGGCTAGAATGGATCTGGACGCGATGGCAATGAAGGCGTACTCGCATTCCCCAAGCTCCAGCATTACCAGAGTCTCACTATCAGATTGTTTAATGTCATATCCAGGCCATTCGTTGGGTGGGCGTCCTACCTCTATGCAGAGATACAGTTAGTGTATTTTACAGCCCCAGCCGATTTGACTAGTAGTGTAATGGTTGGGGGGCTGGTTTCGTTGTTTTGTTTTACGGCATATCAACTCTTTTCGGGTCATTTAACGCCGAATTAGATTTTAAACAATTTAGTTTAATATAAGTATAATTTTTATTTACAATCAGTAAATATTAAAACAGTTTAAATGTTAAAACAGTTCTATTTCAAACAATTCAGCTTAGCATAAGTACACTGGTTCAATGTCAAAAAACAATTCTATCTCTTACAATTCAGTTTAGCATAAGTACACAGTTTAGTTCTGTTTGACCCATAGATAGGCCCCTATCAGGTGCACGTGGTGTAATGGTTATCGTCGCAGGATGTGGACACGGCGACACGAGTTCAAATCCTGGACCTGACTGAATGCATTTCACATAGCACTAATACCCTTGGGAAAGGTGTGAATCCAAATATTCTCCCTCCAGCTATGGGTAAATAGTAGGGCAGACTAGGTTCTTCAGCCTGGGTGAGGCAACTAGTCTAGGAGAAGGAAAACTCTGAATTCAAACCTGTTAAACTCCGCTTAAAAATTGACCTTGTGTCATATCCTGCCCGAGCGGAGGGGTGGGTAAATATGATCAGGTGCTACACACCGGGCCATAATCATATTTACCCACCCCTCCGCTCGGGCAGGATATGACACAAGGTCAATTTTTAAGCGGAGTTTAACAGGTTTCAATTCAGAGTTTTCCTTCTCCTAGACTAGTTGCCTCACCCAAGCTGAAGAACCTAGTCTGCCCTACTATTTACCCATAGCTGGAGGGAGAATAATTGGATTCATACCTTTCGCAAGGGTGTTAGTGCTATATGAAATCCAATCAGTCTCGTCCAGGATTTGAACTCGTGTCGCCGTGTCCATTTCCTACGATGATAACCATTACACCACGGGCACCTCCTACCACACCGGGCCATAATGGAGCTTTGAGTGATGGTGATGAAGTGGTAGTCTGCATTCCCGAAAGGTCAAGCATTACTGTAGCTTCACAATCAGATTGCTTAATGTCGTATCCAGGACACTCGTTGGGAGTCTAACCCCTCTGCAGAGAAGAAGTCGGTGCATTCAACAGCCCCAGCTGACTGGGCAATGGTGTAATGGCTAATATGCTGGACTGCGAGATCGTCGTATTTGAGTTCGAACTCCTGTCGCACAATTACATTCACTTTCGTACAATTACCCTTGGCTAAGGCATGAACTCTCTTATCCTTCCTATCATTAGATGAAATAGTACAACTAATCTTCTTCTACAAGGATGGCGTTGGCATTAAATAGCCAGTGAAAGCTGATGTGCCATTAAAAACAAGAAAACTACAAAAGGCTCTCATCTCTAACCAATTTATGTTGGTAATTTAAAACATGATGAGCTGAATTTGATGTTGAACCCATGATTCTGGATAACTTCATAATTTATTCATGAGTTTCTTTTTTTTTAAATTAATTTGATGGGTCCTTCAGAACTAGAATTAGATTTTTTACTCTAATTAAGTCACATTCGGGAGCCAATAAGCTTGATATCAAGACATATTGTTTTTATAGAATTCATATTATTATTGATTTTAAGTAAACAAATAAATAAAGGGGGTACTCTATAATCGACATTTCATAATTTTTTCCCTAAAGATCATTATGAACGGGATGAATATGAACGAAAACGAAGTAGCCATTAAATAAGCGTGACTTAGTTATAATACAAGGTCAAAAATATGAGGCCCCCAGTAAGAATCGAACCCCTTACCAAAATAGAATTAACATAGCTATTATTTGGTAGAAAGCTAAACGTATATGACACCCAGTTAGAACTGAACTCACTGGTAAGGATCAGCTAATCTATGTTGCTAACCATGAGAATGCACAAGTCTCATCCCCTAAAAAACTATGTATTGCATAGATTTGGTACAAACGTTTAAACGTGATACACCCAGTTAGAATCAAACTCGCTTTTCAGTTAATCAGCTATTAATCTTCAAGACTAGCTCACTAACCACTGCCCCACGACGATTTAGGAGCCTGGTAATCTGTATACGTGTGTAAGCGTTTTGCTTTGGGCTTCTTCTCAACACCAGAAAAACGGAATGTCATTAGGAAAGAAATCTCAGAAGGCTTTTAGCTGATCTTGAAATCTTTAAGATTGCCAGACGGAACGACGTCGAAATAAGGACCAATTTGTGATTGAAGCAATCAAGAATCGGAAATAAGTTCACGAAATGAATCTTGATGCGTTTGTAAGTTATGAATAGCGATTAGCGCTTGATTGCATCTGAAGGTGATTAGCTTGTCTGCATACACGGAAAGATAGAAGCGAACTCATTATTCGCTGAATCATTATTCAAAAAGTTTTCGCTGCTGGCTCCACTGAAGCCGATGGATAAGCAAGATTTCCTCAATATAATACGAAGAGTTGACTCTCTACCAAAATGATTGGCTACGATTGCCTAGGGTGTGGATGTTCTGAATGAGTAACAGGAAGAAACTGATTTGAGTAATATCGTTTTATAAAGACGTTGGTATCTAGTAATTATCCTGATATCAATTTGGTTTGGTTTGGTTTCTTTGTTTAATGGCATATCAACCTTTGTAGGTTATTTACCAAAGCCATTCCCCTAGAAGAACAGTAGTGGTACTGTTTAACCCATAGCTGGGAGGATAAGGGGGTTCATACCTTTCCCAAGGGTATTTGTCCGAAAGTGAACGTAATAGCGCGACTGAAGTACGAACTCGCTTACTACGATTCCGCAGTCCATTACTTTAACCATTACACCACTAGGACACCCCCCTGATATCAATTTGTATCTCTGAGGAAGCGCTCATGTTGTAACAGTTATTACCATAGGAAGTGGTCAGGGCGAGTCGAGTTCAAATTCTGGACTGTGTTTTTTGCATTTCATATAGCACTAATACCCTTTAGAAAGAATTACCATGACCAGAAAATCCAGCGAACACTTACACACGATATACGGAAACACTGAACAGCTGTTTCGACCTTATTAGGTCTCATCAGCTGTATATACCGTGATCTCCACCACTGAAGATCGAACAAGCGACCACAGATTGCAGAGCCGAAACTCTATAACTGACGCACAATTCATATCGCACACAAGTGACACCAAATCAACTAGTCATGGTAATTGTGTGGCCAATTAACCTTGCAAGTTACATCCGTACTCTTTGCAGAGGATATGGTCACCTCCAGGTCCACGTTTTCCCAAGAGGATTAGAAATATGTACCCGCGTAATTATTATGACCTCAAGTACGGATCACAGTATACACTGCTGATGAGACCTAATAAGGTCGAAACAGCTGTCCAGGGTTTCCCGTGTGTCGTGCGTAAGTGTTCCCCGCATTTTCTGGTCATGGTAATTCAATTCACAATATAATTCCTCTACTTAAAAAAAGAAAATGCAGACACTTGAGAAAGGTAATATCAAACTATTTCCTTCCTATTATAGGTAAACAGTAGTATAAAGAGAGCTATTTAACCTTCGTATAGCAACTAGTCTAAGGGAAATAAAACTCTGAATTCAAACCAGTTAAACTTACAGCTTTCAGCTGTGACATATCCAGCTCGTATGGAAGGGTTCGAAAATATATACCCTTATATCTATATTAACTCGATGACATAGCTATATATATATATATATATATATATAATCTAAAGATAATATTGAATTTTCTTCGAATGTGATTACAAGGGTATTTGTTAAATGATACATTCTTTAATTTTTAAAGGATAAATAATATATTTTTTTAATGATAAATAATAGACTCTTTTATTTTTACATGAAAAAGATTTAAACCTTTCAACAGAAAATCGGATTACTGAAGCGAGCTGAGGTCAACTCAGGATGACCGACGTGTAGTGAACCACTAAAGTCAGTTGAAAGCGAAGATTCATTGGAGGATTTAAAGCCAAGGGGCAACACATTCAGTCATTCATGTGGCTACAAATTCTAAAAGTTAGAAATTCGATTTTAACTTACTTAGGCCAGAGAAGCCAAAAGCTTCAAACCAACAGAAATTGTGCTGGAATAATTTCCATCAATGTTTCAACGATTTTGTACCACCTGTTAAGTTTAGACAACTGAGATTGAAAAAAAAGGAAATATATGCACACAAGTAAAGAAGAATTTTTTTATAGTGAAGAAGCCAGGAAGAAAATGGTTGGTTGGTTTGTAATACTTGGTGCCATCTGACTGTAAATTATTTGTATTAAGAATAGTTTCTCAACGCTATAATTGTCTACTAAGCATTGTAATTAGCTACTTGAAACCGTAGAGCTGTATACAAACAAATGATTATTATCAAATAGAAATAATCATTTAAAACCATGAAATTATTAGGATGAGATAAGAATACGTGATATCATATAACTGTTTACCTCCCCACCCCATGGCGTTAAAAACCGTCATATATATATATATATATATATATATATATATATATTCGTTTACAAATCTTTCTTTTTTCATCGTACGTGTGAATGCACGTGCGATACCCTGCCCTCATCAGCCGCCAACCAGGGGTGATAGCACAGTTTCAGTAGCTGAAGGCGGTATTGATACTCCTGGCGCTACCAACCAGCTTTTCCTACCGGACAGGGTATTTAAAAGAGTTATATATATATATATATATATATATATATATATATATGAACTCACAAAAACCAGCCCCCCTAGTCCAGTGAGAGTTGATTACTGGATAGGAAGACAAAAGCTGTTTAAATGAATAATTTCGAACAATCCATATGTTACAAAAGTGCTAGTGTCGTCGAAGATCACTTAAATAGACAGATCCGCGAATTTGATTGGTTGTTTGCAATAACCAGTTAGATGCGCTGATGAGCGGTCAATAATCGTCTAAATAAATAAAAAGCCAATTCAATTTCCGTTTTTTTTTCTTTCCTATGTTGCGTGAACGGAAGGGTGAATCAGAGACTGATCATCTCTGATAGGGCATGCAGGGGAGGAGAGTACGATGTTGGAAGACCCGAAACTCTCAAAGGAACCAAGCAAAACATTACTGACGACACCCTCCGGTGCTGAATGTATAAAGGCCAATATTTAAAGAATACATGATTTGTAAATGAATATACCAAGAGCTCTTGCTTTTGCATATAATGAAATGTTTTCAAGTATTGCTGTTTATTTTTTACACACAGTTAAATAGTTTCAAATATTGCTATTCATTATTTTTACCCAGTTAAATAGTTTCAAGTATTGTTATTTGTCTTCAGAAAGCTCATATTTACCAACCCCTCCACTCGGGCAGGATATGACACAAGGTCAATTTTTTAGTGGAGTTTACCAGGTTTGAATTCAGGGTTTTCCTTCTCCTAGACTAGTTGCCTCGCTAAGGCTGAAGAAACTAGTCTGCCCTACTATAGCTGGAGGGAGAATAATTGGATTCTTACCTTTCCCAAGGGTATTAGAGCTATGTGAAATGCAATCGGTCTTGTCCAGGATTTGAACTCGTGTCGCCATATCCATTTCCTACGACGATAACCATTACACCACGGGCACTTCCCAATTGTTATTTATTGTTTACACACAATTAAATGATTTCAAGCATTGCTATTAAGCAATAATTTTTCTATTTGTACACAGTTAAATGGTTTCAAGTATTGCTATTTAACATGACTAATTCTGTTCATTAAGTATTCTAATCTAATCTAATACTGATTATTTGCTTGCATACAATGACAATTCTATTAAACAATATTCATTCATTTGTCCACAATTAAATTGTTCCAAGTATTGCTATGTGATACTTATAGTTCAATTTTATATCAGTCATTTGTTTACGCACATTTAAATGGTTTTAATCTAGAAAATCATTCAATATTCTTATTTGACTCATAGCAAGTACTATCACTCCGGGTCAGAATAGACCGGGCAGTAATGGCAATAAAGCCGTACTCCACATTCCTTAAAGCTCCAGAACTGGAAACTAAACCACCAAATAGCTAAGTGTTATATCCAAGACACTCGTTGGTAAGTGGGAGTCTTGCCCCTCTGCAAAAATGCAGTCGGCGTATTCTTCAGGCTCCTCGCCCCAGTCGAAAACTCTGAATTCAAACCTGTTAAACTCCGCTTAAAAATTGACTTTGTATCATATCCTGCCCAAGCGGAGGTGTTGGGTAAATATGATAAATAACAATACTTGAAACTATTTAACTGGGTAAAAATAATGAATAGCAATATTTGAAACTATTTAAAGAAAATAGAACAACGAGGATTGACCATCGTCCGTAAAAGAATAGAATGGCCAGCCAACACGATGTGTTTGAAAGACATGGAAATAATGAACTAACTAGAATTTTGTATTCATTTTCTGAATTCTGTCGGTGAGATGTCGGAGCTGGTCTACGTATTTATCCAACCCCTCCTCAACAAGAAGAAATGCTACACAAGGTCAACTTTTAACCGGAATCTAACAGGTTGGAATTCAGAATTTTCCTACGCCTAGACCGGTTTCCATGCCAAGGTAAAAAATTCAGTCTGCCCTACTATATCCACCCATAGCTGAAGGGAAAATAGTTGGATACATAACTTACATAGGCTATAAGTTCTACGTGAAATGTAAACGGTCTCGTTTAGGGTCAACGTGTCCATTTCCTACGGCAATAACGTTTAAGCCACGATTTAAAGTTCTTTGTTTTATTTGAACATTCTCGTTTTTCTTGTTACTTGTCCCTAATTCAAAAACTCATCAAATACTCAAGGAAGGCTGAAGGACATATCGTTCGAAGCGTTCTAATAAAACTGAAATTATCGTTAGTTGTCTAAATTTCTGAGACGAAGCTTAATGATTTTTATCATTAAGGGTTTTCGAACTATTGTCTTCATCTTTATTGTTATTTACACAACGTTTCGACTGATATGTCCCCGGCCTTCTTCAGGTGTTTGTCGAACTCGGGAACCTTCACGGAACTTCGAACTACGTCCTTTATTGAATCCACAGGGTCGTCTGTTCTGATTCTGTCAACCCTAACCGGGTGCAAGAGTTAAGTATTCCAGTATTGTTACTCGCCGGTAGTCAGGATTGAACCAGCAACCTCTAGATGATTGTCTCCTATAACCGTTACGCCATGTGTCCTGCTGGTCAATTCAGAGTGAATTTTTGGGACTTATAAACTTAATGTTCTTACTTGAGTAGAATTACTACTATTATGTATCCTCACATAGCTGCTGAATGTATGATTTTTTTTCTAAAAAAAAATCTGAATATGTCCGAAAACCCTTAATGATGAAAATGTCGTATATATTAAAATAAACAAGATTGATTGGTTGGTTTATAACGGCATAGTGGGGTGATAAATAGTTATATGATATCACTTATTCTTATCTCATTTTAATAATTTCATGGTTTTAAATAGTTATTTCCATTTAATGATAATCATTTGTTTGTGTACAGCTCTACGGTTTCAAATCATCATCATCATGTCGTGCTGGTAGCACGGATATCCCTGACCCTTTATCGCTTTTCCCTATCGTTCATCGCCTCTGGCAGGTCTTCAGGGCTACATATCGTATCCTCACATAGCTGCTGAATGTATGTTTGTGCTAGTCGTCCTGCTTTTGACCGGCCATATGTAGGGGTCCATAGGAGTACATCACTTATGAGCTCGTCCCTGCTTCTCCAGCAGTGTCCTGCATGTCTGGTTCGTCTAACTTGGATAGTTTTCGTGATAGGAGGCAGGTGGCCGTATAGTTGGTGTCTTGTGAGGTGTTGCTGCCAGGACTTGTTCAATATTGCTCGCAGCATTCTTGTGTAATTGCCGTCTAGCTTCTTCTCCAGCCGTTTCGTTAGCGTACATGTAGTGCATCCATACAGCAGTATCGATACGACAGCTGCCTGGAAGAAACTACGTTTCATTTTATCGGTCAGGTCTGTTTTCCATATAATCGATAGCCTATCAATAGCTGTCCATGCCTTCGTTAGCCGCGTGTCGATGTCCTTTTCGGTTGATGAGATGCTGCTTCCTAGGTAAGTGAATTTGTCTACTAGTTTAAGAGGGGTTCCGTCTAGTGTGGAGATGTCACCTGTTTGATTATAGCCTATATATTCCGTTTTGAAATAGCTAATCATAATGCTTAGTAAACAATTATAGCGTTGAGAAACTATTCTTGATACAAATAATTTACAGTTAGATAGCACCAAATATTACAATCTAACACCATTAACGTTTTAACACGTATGTTTGTCTCAGAGATCCATTTGATGGATGTATAATGTGTACTACCATTCAAGGAGTAATGGCAATGAAATGGTCTCAGATCTCCACAAGTGGAGAAAGCTTGATATGCAATTAAATAAACCAACTAGACAACAATTGAAGCCTCATTAACAGATGCAGTTTAAAGTCTTACCCATGACACCCCTATTTTGGTAAGAAATGGGTATTACTTCCCTGCCAGGGGTGCAGTCAGCATCTTGTAAGCCTTGCTGATAAGGTAGACAAGGAATTTAGTTCGAATGAGATGAGATACTATGAAAACGGGTATTGTAGCCTTTTATCACAAAACGCCGAAATAAATAAATGATAGTATTACATGATAGTTAGTGCCTATTGATCAAATCCCCTACAGAGGATTGACAGAAGTTAATTTTAATCAATAGAGGTAATTGAAATCATCATCATCTTATTATTTGTATGCCAATGTAGCACGAAGTTATGTGTCCCTCGATGCGAATAAAATTAATTACCCGTCATGTTGTTGTTTTTTGGAGAAACAGTAGAAATGAAGGAAATTTCCCACAAGAAGAAATGAAACTTGAAAAACAAGAGTAATCAGATTAGAGTCAAAATATACTAAGAACCAGAACAGAAGCGTCTGCGTATTCGTGTTAAGACTGACCTGTGGCAGGAATTGTTGACATACAATTAGAAATTAATTCATAATCTGAAATAGAAAAATATAAAAATATAAATGAATGATAAAAACAAGCAAACTTTTGTTTTAGTATTCTAATGAAAACAAAAGGGGTAATTAAGGAATATGTTTTGGCTGGCTTGTCTCTTATGATTGACGACAGATAACTCAGGACAATGGGCCAACGAGGATTTCCTGTGGCGTAATATTTAAAAAGCTGAACTGCACCTCAAAGTAACCAAGTTTGAACTCTAGTTGCGCTATAACCTTCATTTTTTTTTTATTAATCCCTTGGGGAAGGCATGAAGTCTCTAATCCCAACCCCCAGCTATGGTTAAATAGTATTACAAGAGTTTTTCTACAAGGATGGCTTTGGCATTAAATAATCCACAAAGGTTGATATGCTATAAACAAAGAAACCAAAATTAATTTGATATAAACTTTGACCTCTCCAATAAGTAAAATTGTTCAGATATCAGAATATTAAAATAAAAATTTGAGAAGAAGAAGAAGAAGAAGAAGAAGAAGAAGAAGAAGAAGAAGAAGAAGAGTTGTTGTTATTATCATCATCATTATCATTATTATTATTATTATTATTATTATTGTTATTATTATTATTATTCCCAAATGTCGCCACTTAGAGACCGCTTAGTAGAGGAAGTGAGAGAAGCTTCACAAATAAGAAAGCTGGGAAGACAAGTATGAGCCAATCGGAAATGTCCTAACAAATGGAAGCGTAAGGGAACACACCCAAAACTGGTAGAGAGAGGAATCTAACAATTGGCAACACAAAAACGTCAACCATGAAATAATCAATGAGGTTACCAATGAGTAGCTAATCGGCTAATACCACATTCGATTCGACGTGCCAAACGGTTATGGTGACAAGGGTTTCATTCAGTCGTATCAACACAACCAAAAACTCTTTTCATTATATATATATATATATATATATATATATATATATATGTGTGTGTGTGTGTGTGTGTGTGTGTGTGTGTGTGTGTGTGTGTGTGTGTGTGTGTGTGTGTGTGATACCAAGATTTAAATCAATTGAAGAGGTCCAGTTAGGAGATATCCAAAGTACAAAGGATTTCTTTGTAAATCGGAACAGGTTACGAATTTTAAAAAATTAGGTTTTCTTTCTTTAATAGCATATCAACCTTCGTGAGTTAATTAATTCCAAAGCCATGTTTGTTGGAGAATAACAGTGATACTATAAACACATTGCTAGTGGGGGGGGTCATACCTTTCCAATGGGATTAGTGCGAGAGTAAGACCGGAGTTCCAAGTCGCTTACTTCGAAGCCATAACCCAATAATTTGGCCATTACGTCACGGGGACACCACACACACAAAAAAATTTTCTATTTGAACTTAAACTACATAATTTAAATAGTAGATACGCCAAATCCTGTATTTGACGTGAAGTATATTTTGAAAAGATTTAAACATTTGTCGCAAAAGCTGAAAGCATTAATGTCTAGCTTTGTTTAACTGAGTTTGAGTGACAAGCAATTCCCTCTAAAGGCAATTTAAAAACTAGATCTTTACTAGAGGTGTTAAAATCAACGGACACAAATCCTAGAAATTAGAAAGTAGACCAGATTTGTTGCAAAATGCGGTCATCAGTTTCACACGATGGGTCTGGCAAGTCCTTCTTTTCGTACAATTTGGTTCAATTTTCTTGTCTTTTGGGGCATATCAACCCTTGTTGGGTATCTCATACCAAATCCTATATACACACATATATATATATACATATATATATATATATATATTTATTTCTTCAGAAAAAACAAAAACTGGTCACATTAGGATTATGAATTTATTTCCATCCTGTCATGTTTTTTCTTAAAGAAATTATTGCTCTGTAATGTCAGTTACATTGAGCTCTTTACCTAGAAAATTTAAATGTTCACTGTTGAATGTTTTGTTTTGTTTTTTGTTTTTTTTTGCCTGATGGAATTACTCCCAACTCTGGTTTAACTGGACCGAATAATACAATATATATATATATATATATATATATATATATATATATATATATATATATATTGATTTTGATTTGTAAGCGAATAGTTTGCAGATAACTTTATTTTCAAAAAAGTCAGAGCTCATTTGTTTGCACGCAGTTAAATATTTCAAATTTTGTTCTCAGCACTAAATGGTTAGAATGTTTGTCAATGGCCCGGGAGACCAGGGTTCAATCCCAGGTCGAGTCATACCAAAGACTTAAAAAATGGTACTTGATGCTACCTTGCTTAATACTCAGCATTAAAAGATAAGGATCAAGGTAAAGTGGAGCAATCCAGGGAAAGGGATCGGGCCCTCCTCTAAACCTTAGTATAGTAGCTATCGAAAAGGGAGCCTTCGAGTCACCCTCGACTACAGTCGCCAACTTTACTAACTTATTTGCACACAAGAGGTTTCAAGCATTGCTATCTAATACAAATACTTCTTTTTGATATGAATCATTTGTATAACGTAATTGAATGGAACATAGGAAATTGAATGAATTGATAAGTAAAACAGACAATATTCGCCGAATAACAAGGCTGAGGCACGAATGAAAAAAAAGAATGACTAAGGAAAACTAGAGATTCAAAATCCCGGGCGCATGTCCGAGCGCAAGCAGATGTCTCTGCCCCCGACACGACAAGCGAAAGTCGACGGTAGGACGTGATAAGAAGACGTCAGTAGCAAACGAGTCACAAATTTATAAGGAGAAGAATGTTTACGAGCTCCAAACTTTGGGGCACCCCAAAAGGGTTATTAAACCCTGTGGACAAGCATGTTAGAACTAGGCAAAAATTCAAGGTCTGTGTCTACTCATCTTTTCCTCTCTAGAATATGCTGCTTATAATTGTCTACTAGACGGTCGTTTCATGCTTCTATACTCTCTTTCTTTCTCCCAGGGACTGCTTGCTATCTAGCTGTAAATAAACCTTTATTGTATGTTTAATAGAGTTTTGCGTGAGTCAACTTGTTACAAATCGAAATCACAACGGGGGTCTAAAGTCTCTTAATGCCGCTACGGTACATGAACTCCTTTTTAGTACCCGTGACTTACTATATCGACATGATATAGACTGAGAAACCAGTAAAAAAAATTCACAGCACAGCGAGTAGTCTGAAACATTAAAAAAAGCATTTAACGAAAGAAGAAATTACCGAGACAATACAACATGGCCAAAAGAAAGTGACACAGAAAATCTCCACAGAGTCGAAAAAAAGAAAAAAAGGGAAACAAAGAAAGAAATGACCCGTTGAAAGTTGCGAAGGAAGAAAAATAGGAAAAGAAAAAAAACACAGGACGAAAGAAAGAAAGAAAAAATTGTCGAGACAATGGTACGTTAAATGTATTTTGGCTCCCCACTACTTCATGCCGTGGTTACTTCGAAGGAAAAACGACAGAAAAGAAAGAAAGAAAGAAAGAAAGAAAGAAAGAAAGAAAACACATGAAAACACACGAAAAAAGAGAAAGAAAAAGAAACTGGGATAAAACCGAAGGAATACAAAGAAATTTTTTTAAATAAACAGAGGAACGCCGACAGAAAAGAAAAACAGGAAAAGAAAGACGAAGTAAAAAGCTATAAGAAAAAGAAAGTGAAAAGAAAACCCAGGTGAAGAACGAGAAAAAAAGAAAGAAAGAAGAGATAGCAAGAAAGTACAAGGAAGAAGAGAAAAACCCTAGACGAAGAAAAGAAGACAAAGGTAGTCTAATAGGAAAAAATGAGAATTATATAGACAGTCGAACGACTAAGAAATATAATGTAAGCAACCCCTGAGTTTGTATTAGAGACAAAATCAGAAGAAAAGGAGAGAAGACAGTCAAATGAAAAGAGAGAAATACAAGACCACATGTTGGAAAAAAAAGTCAGGATAAAAAGATAGAAATACAAGACCACGTGTTGGAAAAAAAGACAGAATGAAAAGAGAGAAATACAAGACCACGTGTTGGGAAAAAAAAGGCAGAATGAAAAGAGAGAAATACGAAACTACATGGTGGAAAAAATTCTTTTAATGTATTGGTCACCTTGCTGTTTTTTCGTTCAGTCCAGTCTGATTTCAAGCCTGACTGTCCGAAGTTTCATACACGCTGTTTTTGGGATTGTTTTGGACATGCAGTAAAGAAGTAGTTTTATAGAAAAACCCACCATTTCATATTTTAAAATCCTCGATGTGGAAAATGTCTCATAGAAATTGAGCAGAACGATGGTTTTCGTAAAACTTTAGAGCCTGCATTTTCCGAGTTTCGACGAATTAAACAGATAAATGACGCCAGTTCCGCTTGTTTGAAGGTAGTGAATTCTTTCGGTGGGGTTCAACTTGTGAGGGATTTCTTCGAGTGTTTTAGTCTCGGGTGAAGTCTTGGATTTGTGCATTGGCAATGAGGTAAACAAAATATTTAGGAAAGAAAAGACGTCAGTACCGACAGGGAAAGGTCCCCAAAAGAAATATCTCATGATGAGTAGATAGAGCGATATTGAAGGACAAACAAAGAGAAAAAAAGACATTTTAGAAGGAAACTCTTTGTTCTGGATGCCAACCAAGATTTGTGTTTATACGGATAACTGTAAGAGAGCATTATAAACTTTCTCCTCGAATATGTGAGCTTGAAAAAACGGAGGAGGAAAGAGGAGACGAAAAGAGATAGAGAAAGAAAAAAGTGAGAGGAAGTAATTTACGAGAACTAAGAGAGAGAGAGGGGGGATAGAGAGAAATGGAGAGAGAAAAGAATGCTATTTAGCGAAGTAAGGAAGACGTTGATCAAAAAAAGAAAACAAACGTGGTTTTAAAGAAATAAAAGACTGTATTGACTTTAGCAACAAGAAAAAAGTATAAACATTAATGAACCGTAAACTATCCAACGTATTGCACGTTCCTTTGTTCATGTTTCTCTATTAAATTTTATTGTATTTTTCTATTGTTTGTTTGGTTTTGTTTGGTTTATGTTTTTTTTTTTTTTGTATGTTGTTTTCAATGTATTCTTGTGGTCGACGTGGGGAAATGATGCAAGTATCTGTACGATTAGATTTCTGAGACGCACCCAAATTAAAAACAGTGGATAAATGGTTAAGATTAAATAATCACTTATATTGGTGGGCCAACAATGCTAGGAACTTAGTTTTTAAATTTTTTTAAGGCTAAAAGTTTTAGAATTGTCGTGATGAAGTTGTAACGTAATTAAACAACTCATAGAAAATTGAATAGATAGATAGATAGATAGATAGATAGATAGATAGATAATAAAGCAGACAGTAGTCGCCGAATAACAAGACCGAGGTACTTGTAGTAAAATGACTAAGGAGAACTTAAGGTCCGAAATCTCGTGCGCATGTGAACAGGAAGCGGATGTCTCTACTGCAGCCACAACAAGCAGAATTGAGGGCACAACTTGTGTCCCTTTCGAGAGTCGACGGCAGTACGCGATAAAGTGAAGACGTTAGTAGCAAACGAGTCACGAAGAAGACAGTTTACGAGTTCCAAACTTTGGGGCACCCCAAAGGGGGTGTTAGACCCCGTGGACAAGCATATTAGAACTAGGCAAAAATTCAAGGTCTGTGTCTGTTCATCTTTTCCTCACTATAATATGTTGCCTATAATTGTCTACTTGACGTTCGTTTCATGCTTCTGTATTGTCTTTCTTTCTCCTAGCGACTGCTGGCCACCTATTACTAAATAAACCTTTGTTGTATGTTAAACAGAGTTTCGCATTTGTCAACTTGTTACCACGGCGAAGTCACAACGGAGGTCTAAAGTCTCTTTATTGCTGCTATGGTACATTCGTTTGTACGCGAATTGTTTCAATTATTGCTATTTAGTAGTAATAGAAGGCATGGACAGCTATTAATAGGCTATCGATCATATGGAAAACAGACCTGACCGATAAAATGAAACGTAGTTTCTTCCAGGCAGCTGTCGTATCGATATTGCTGTATGGATGTACTACATGGACGCTAACAAAACAGCTGGAGAAGAAGCTAGACGGCAATTACACAAGAATGCTGCGAGCAATCTTGAACGAATCCTGACGGCAACACCCCACAAGACACCAACTATACGGCCACCTGCCTCCTATCACGAAAACTATCCAAGTTAGACGAACCAGACATGCAGGACACTGCTGGAGAAGCAGGGACGAGCTCATAAGTGATGTACTCCAATGGACCCCCACATATGGTCGGGCAAAAGCAGGACAACCAGCACGAACATACATTCAGCAGCTATGTGAGGATACGATATGTAGCCCTGAAGACCTGCCAGAGGCGATTAACGTTAGGGAAAAGTGGTGAGAGAGGGTCAGGGATATCCGTGCTACCAGCACGACATGATGATGATGATGATTTAGTTCCACCCTGTTGAATGGTTTCAAGTATTGCTTTCTAACACTAATAATTCTATTTAATATTAATCAATTATTTGCGACCACTTAAATGGTTTCAAATATTGCTATCACTAATAATTCCATTCAGTATAAATGATTATCAAATTAAATAAAAGATTGAACATTGCTTTTTGACCCCAAAATTGGACCTTAAAAGCCACAAAAGAATGGATCAGAGAATAATGGTAAAGAAATAGTTCTCCACATTCTTCAAACTGCAGGACTGGAGACTCACCATCAGATGCAGTTTAATGTTTTACTCAGGACACAACTTTTTTTTACAAGTCCAGAATGAGTTAAGAAGATGTCTAAAAAGCTAAATAAAGAATGTGCACGCAGAAAGATTTTATTCATCACATCAGCTTGTGAAGAAATGGTACAGCGTGAGACAGTAAGATGGAGCACCACCACCACCACCACCCTGATCGAAAGAGACAAGACTGCTATTCATCACGTAGAATGTTATTTCAACTTTCCAATCATACTATCATCCTGTCATACAAATCAAATTAACATTACTGAAATAACGTTTTATTAATGAGATCTTGTGCACTGACTTCGTTTGTGAATTTCGCGGAAATTCTATTCTCATTCACGCGCAGTGTAATGATGTGTTGCCAAGTCAGTTAATTGAAATCTTACATCATTGAATTTATGCTTCATTGCTGTAAAGATGTGTATACAACAAAGTACTATACAAAGAACACGGTAGATATTCTAGACGTCTATACAGCATCCTTTTAATTGATATGTATTGACGGAAACCCTAGGCACAAGCATGATGCGACATAAGGTCAATTTTAAAGCGGGATCTAACATTGTGAATTCAAAGTTTTCCTTTTCCTAGACTGGTTGCCATACCAAGGTTAAAGCGCTCAGTCTGCTCCACAATTTACCCATATTGGATGCATACCTTTTCCAAGGGTATCAGAACTATGGGAAATGCAAACAGCCTCTTTCAGGTTTTAAACAGTGTCAACTTCCAGCGACGATAACCGTTACAACACAAGTGACTCATTTTCATATATAAATTACTTACTTGTGCACACATATTAGCTTATTTAATGTTGGCATTGAAACCTTCAGTCTTGATACTTTTATCACACCTCGTATATATAACTGATTACTACCAACAGGGTTTCTTTATTTAGTCCAGTACAACTGTTTTCTGCAATTGACTTTTTCAAATGGAGGATTCTGCTTTTTCCGTTATACAGACGCTCGTTTTCCCTTTATGTCATTTTATTTGCTTTCCGTTTGTCAATCTCTGTTAGAAGTTCTTCTACTTTTGTTGATTGAACTTGTTTATTTTTTCAGTTTTCATCCACCATACTGTTGGCTTCTGTTTTATGTTTCTTTATGAGAAAAAAATAAAGATATTTTCATGTCTGCATTTTGACAATACTTCTTTTATTTGAAAGTTTTTCTTTGTTTTTCAGGGAAATCGTTTGTAATTTTTCTTCTAAACAGAAGTCGCATTGTTTTAAAGAACATCTGTATGCTCATGTTTGTTTTTGATTCATTTTATTGATGAATTTTCTTTCTTTCCTTTTGTTTTCTCATTTTTTCTAGATTCATTGGGACAGAATAACGTTGCTTTCATATGTTTATATTCCCAAGGATATTTTGTGGTTATTGTACATTTTTTTTACTTTTTCTGTTGCTCCAATATATATTTTTTCTTCTTTCGGTTCTTCTAAGATATTCACTTTTGCTTCAAATGTAATTTTTTTTTTTTTTACAATTTCGATGCAGTAGATTTATTTTCTTTCTTTTTCGTTGCATGTTTGTTCGTAAGTTTTTTGTTTTTTGTTTAGTTGTTTTTGTTTTGGTTTTTGGTTTGTTTTGGGGGGTTTTTTGGGGGGGGTTCTTACTTCATAACATTTTTATATTCAATTCTGTATTTTCTGTACAGCGAAAACTCTTTTTTTTCGGTCTGTTAATTGAATATTTTGCTTAATTTGTTTATTTGAGGAACGTTTTTCTGTTTGTTTTAGTTTCCAACATTTTTTAATTTTTTATTATATGGATTCTCCATATAATAAAAGATAAAAAAACAAATCATACTTCTTTACTTCCACATTTTTTTTATTGTTGTTTTGTGGGGGCTTTTGTGTGTGTTTATGTAGGGGAAGGGCAGTTTTCTTTTTTGTTTGTTTTGTTTTTTGTTTTTCCTTTTTTGTGCTTGTTTTTCTCTTTTTACTTTATTGAATATTCATTCAAACAACGTTTATACACCAACATATATATATATATATATATATATATATATATATATATATATATATGCAAGCAAAGACGCCCGGTGTTGGTTGGGGAGGGAAATGACTGTATATGTCAATAGATTTTTTTTATAAAAATCAACGTAACACACTTTTATGAATTTGTTTTCTCATATGTTAAAGATATATTCATTTATTTTGAGAGTCTTTTTCGAAGTAGCAATTCTTATTTAAATTCTTTCATCATAACGAACAGAGACTTTGTTATTTAGATATAAGGACGCTTTACATTGTGCGATATTTTTTTATTTGGGAATCGGCAAGCATTATAAATATCCCCTTTAGTACAAAACCTTCAAACGTAAAATTAAATACGGAAACCAGGATTATTACCCTTTTGGGCTTTATACTTCTGAACAAGGTTTTTAACCCCTTAAAATCCGTGTATCTAAGATCGATTTAAAGATTAGTCAACATTTGGAACTCAAGATTATCGATTTACTTGTTTTTGTTTTTTCTTAATTTAAGTACTTCGAAAGAGCACTAAATATAGCATGTTTTTAAAGGGATATATGACGAATATCAGCGCTAAAAAGTATGTCATTAGGATTTGTAATTTAACGATTATCTGGTACTAATACTTCCAAAAGATTTTCCCCGTTTAAAAATACGCAACTCTCTTTTTAAGCCTGTTCTATTAATTCTATTTTGTGCCAGACTGATGTACACAATATAAATATCTAGATATCTGAGGACGTCGGAAAAACCTAATATATATATATATATATGTGTGTGTGTGTGTGTGTGTGTGTGTGTGATTGTATGTTGTTTGCGTATGTATGTTTGTGTGCCTCTGTGTGTGTATGTGTGTGTTTGTATGTGTGTGTGCCTTTTTCTCTGTACCTCTGTGTATCTATGTGATTGTGTTTATGTGCGTGTATGTGTGCGCGCCTCTTTGTATGTGTGTGTTTGAGTGTGTGTGTTTATGTGTGTTTGTATGCCTCTGCGTGTGCCTCTGTGTGTGTGTGTGTGTGTGTGTGTGTGTGTGTGTGTGTGTGTGTGTGTGTGTGTGTGAAAAAGATAACACGACAAACAGGAAAAATCTTTCTTCATAATTGCTTTTTACTTATTTTTTACTTGTTTCGGAATAGGTTATCATCATTAGAAAATCTTTTGGTATAAAATTTTTTCGATTAATTTGCCTCCACCACGCCCCACCAAAAAAAGGACTAAAGATTAACCAATAACGTGGCATATCCAGGCGCTAAATAAGGATCATTCATTAATATTCAAATTTTTTGAGAAAGATATAAACTCCCTTTATACTCCACAGCAATGGTTTAAATATTACCCCTACTGTTCTTCTACAAGAATGATTTGGCATTAAATAACCTATGGATGTCGATATGCGCTTAAACAAAGAAACAATTGTTATGCCACAAAGTTTTCTCCGAGGAAAAATATGCGGCTACCTTTCTAAGATTTTATCCCTTGATTTGGCTTTGTACCAAACTTAAGTACAGGAAGTAAATATCTAAATATAAATATCGGATGTCGCTGTTTTGGCTTTAATACGCCCTAAAGGCAGATTAAGGATTTTATTGGATTCCAACCAATCTGTGTAAATAGCCATCTTCATGACTGTCCACAAGAATTCCCACTGATAAATTAATACTTCGAGACCCCAATACTTAACTGAAAGGCTTATATATAAGATAAGTAAAATAAAGTTGGCGACTGTAGTCGAGGGCGACCAGAAGGTTCCCTTTTCAACAGCTACTACAATGAGGTGTAGGTAAGGGCGCCACCCCTTTCCCTGGATTGCTCCACTTTACCCTTGATACATACCTTATATCGATGAGTGTAAAGCAAGGAGGTATCAAGTACCATTTCTAAAGTCTTTGGTATGACGCGACCTGGGATTGAACCCAGGTCTCCTGGACCATTAGCAAACACTCTACCCATTTTAAAACGTTTAATTATTCAGCCAATTAATTTTTCTTGCTTGTTTATACGTTTCGTTTTAACACTAGTTTGTGATGTGAAAGCTTCTAGTGTAACAGGGGAATAAGTTATCCTTCCTGCTATAAATTCTTCAAGAACCAATACTCTTTAACCACATGGTAGCCTTGTCGTCTACGGATGAATGCATCCCCGTTGAATGCATCCCCGTAAAGAGGTAAGATCGCTTCCCCTAATCAGTGTTCTGGATACTAATGTAGTGGATAAATGTGTGAATGATTGAATAAAACACCAATCTACAAATTTGATAAATTTTATTTCTTTAACTTGAGTGAAAAGTTTGTTAAAAAAAAAGAAATTAAAAAGTCTTTTCTGACAAGAAAGGACTTTAGACCGTAAATTATTCTCCGATATTTACATGACAAGGAAGAAAAACTCATTCACTGAATGTAGCAGCTTGCATTATCTAAATTCAGTTGATATATTGAGTGCGTAAAAGATCATTGTATGTGTAAAAGATCATTGTGTGAGTATGTCACTGTGTAGCAGAGAAAGTATTGGGAGTGTCTCAAAGCAAGCTGTGTTGCCGTTTGCTCTCTGACTTTATTATGACGTTATTTTATTCTTACCCCACGTTATCTTGCTAGTTTACCTTCTAGGATATGAAGGCTGTAAAGGAATTATATGAAAGAAGAAGATATTAAAAGATAGGAAACAAAGACATCTTTTATATTTTGCCTATATTTCTGGATTCAACAACCATTCAGTGGGTGAGGAAACACGAATACAAATGAAATGGTTAAATCTCCCAGTCAAGGTGGTAAAATGCGTTAGTCGTGTCTTGGGTATATATGTGTCCAAATTCGGTATTTAAAGCTTTAACAACGTGTTCGGTATATAAAGCTTTGGCGACGTGTTGGTCGCTTTGGGGAATTTGTCTAAATCCGGTGTTTTAGTCATGGGGTGGTGGTGAAAGAGACAACTACTACCAGTGGAAATGTTAGCCAATGCATCGTTCAAAGACGGACGCATGGCGTCCTCTACCAGTTAACAAGAAAGATCTATGTGTTGTCACTCTGCTGGTCGCTGCTCAAAGAGAGTCAGAATCCTCCTTTTGTCGGGACGGTCCCTTTTCTTCGCTCATGCGTCGCCCCTCTTCCTGTCAGAGGCCTCTGGGAATTTCCACATATTTTAATGATTATTTTTAATTCAATTTAATTTTTTTCTATCCCCTACACAATATTCATTATTTAATATGTAAGTTGATGCAGCTAAAACGTCAGCTATAGAAAGATTGTAATATTAGTACAAGAATATATGTAACAATTTTAAGATAATTGAGCAATGTTGAAATTAAATGCAATCTTGAAGAAATACAAAGTTAGTCAGTCAAAAGAATTAAGGTTTTGAGTAGAATTACTGATTGAAACTATGAATTTACTGAAGGTTTATCTATTTCATTGATAATTTAAGATACTGAGTTAGGCTCGAAATTGGATAAAAATGTTGATTATTTGTCTATGATTCTAATTAGTTAAAAAATTATTTTAAACAATCTACGAGGGAAAAGTTTTCTTAAATTATTTTGGGTTTTGATTCTTCAAATTTTGCGTTACAACTCAAATGTTTTCATCGGCGAATCTCAAATAAATTTTAAAAACGAACGCATAAGCGCTGATTGTTCAATAAATGTAAAAATACAAATACAGAATTTATTGCTTCTTGCACCAATTTTTGCACAAAAAGTAACACTTTTTTATATATGGAAATCAGTTGATTTTCTATATGACACAAAACCATCTGATGGTGAGGCTTCAGTCCTGGAGCTATGGGGAATTTGAAATACCTCTTCATTGCTCTTACTCCCAGGTTCACCCTGACTCGGAGTGACCGCGCCTGTTAGGGTTTCTAGATGGGTCAAATAGAACAGTTTAACCATTTAACTTTGTGTAAACAAATGACTGGTGTTAAATTGAATCGTTTGTGTTACATTGAAATACTTTAACTCTCCAACAAACGATCTCGGGCTCGTTTAAAAATCTTACCAAAAATATTTGTTTACAAATCATATATATTTCATAGATTTAAGTATAGAGAGGATTTGGCATTAAATAGCCTACAGGAGCTGATATGCCATAAAAACCAAACCAACCATCCCAACATGGGAGTCTCACAGGAACACTGCTTGCATTTTTCAGTCATTTAATTTTATCGTAACCAATTATTTTCACTTGCAATGACACTTAACTGCATCTGATGGTGATACCTCTTCATTGCCATTATTCCCAGGTTCACTCTGACACGGAAGGATAGTTAATGTTTGGGCCCCATCAATCGGTCAAATAGATCTGTTTGCAAATTATTTGTATTAGATCGGAATACTTTATAATTAACAGTACATTAAAAAAACTCTTGAGAAACAACTTCATAAGAAATTTAAATATGAACGTACAATGAACGCAATTCCTTAACCTCTTTGCATATGATTCTCCCGGGTGGGTTGACGCATCATTAAAATCGCTCTATTCATTTTGTATACCCTCATGTGATTCTTAAAGGTACACAGCCGGCATTATCAAGTAATTCCTCTTTATCTTATATGGAAAATGCTCCTTTTTTATTTGTATAACAAGAAATGTTCTTTTATCAATATGGGAAACCAATTGAGAGAAGAAGATACAAATAGGAAGGATTTCTTCGCTTTTCCCACATCACACCAATAAGTTTAAAACAGATCTAGGGTGGTCAAAGTGGACCTGAGTGTAATGGCAATGAAGGAGTACCCTGCACCTCCCAGAGCTTAATTTGGTTTAGTTTGGTTTTATGGCACATCAACCATTGAAGGTTATTTGATGCCAAATCGATTTTTGTACATATAAAGAGTATTATTTCAAATAATTCAGTATAGTTTGTTTTTTGTTTACACACAGTTAAATGCCAAAACAGGTCTATTTCAAACAATTCAATTTAACATAAGTACACAGGTTCAGTGTCAAAAACAATTCTATTTCAAATAATTCAGTTTATCATGCAAAAACAGCTCTATTTCCAATTCGGTTTAGCATAAGTACACAGTTTAAATGTCAAAAACAGTTCTAATTCAAATAATTCATATAAGCATAAGTACACAGGTTCAACGTCAAAAACTTCTATTTCAAGCAATTCAGTTTAGTATAAGTACACAGTTTAGGTTTTCTTTTTACCCATAGATAGGATACTATCAGGTGTCACCTTTCCGGGCCACAGTGGACCTGGGAGCAATGGCAATGAAGGGGTATCCTGCATTCTCCAAAGCTCCAGCATTACTAGAGTTTCACTATAATGGTTGTTTAGTGTCATATCAAGGACACTCGTTGGGAGGGGTCTTACCCCTCTGCAGAGAAGCTGTTGTGTATTCAACAGCTACAGCCGACTGGACAACCGGAGCTTAAGAACTGAAGCCTCATCAGTGGTTCAAGTTTAGTGTCATACCTAGAACACATCTTTAAACACCGTCGATAGGGCTCTGAAAGTCAATAAAGTGTTCAACAATCTTTAAATGGCTAATGAGGTAATACTGAAAAAAGAACGTCCGGTAAATTTTTATTTCGTTTTTAAAAACCGAAAACTCGTTCAAATGGCCAACTGTCAGATATCAGTTCCTCTATTTATTGTTCCTCGCAGGAGATTTTCTTAATGACGTTACCAATTATCAAAATGACTTGTCCATTAAAATCAGGAGACTTTTTTTTCCATTCAATCATAAAGAGAAGACAGTGAAGAAAGTGCGCATTAAATGCATTAGGAAGAAAAGAGAAAAGAAAAGAAATAAACTGCGTAAATCATCCCTTAAAAGCTTTCCAATAGATCACAAGGGTAACAATCAGAATGATAATAATAATAATAAAAGTAATGGGCTAAGTGACACGCCAGTCGATTTGAATAGCCCTCATTACGATTGTCCTCTAAAATCCCTGTTGGTGGTTGAAATCTTTTACAAATTGACGCTTCAAAAGCGCATACGAAGCAGCGAAGTCATTCGACACTCGGGATGAAACGATTAATTCTCGCCAGCCAACGATCTTTTTCGTGTCCATTCGTTTTCTTTTAACACCAGGGGGAGCTGATGATGTTAAAATGGCCGACACGATTTCATATAGAATCATCGAGTCGGCACTTCCTTTCTTGTCACTTGTGGTTTTCTCGATTTACTTAATGATCCCTATTCATGGCTGTTCCCTTTGCATTCATTTAATTTCTCTTCTCTTCGTCTTTGATAATGTATATGCGGGGAGATGGACAAAATGGCTGACTCGAGCTAGAAGAGGTTTACATACAAAAGCGAAGCTGATTATTTCCTTTCAACGTTGTTTGTTTTTGGTTGTTTTGTTTTGTTTTTTGTTTTTTGTTTTTGTTTTTTGTTGTTGTTTTAGTTGTTTTTAGGGGGGAGTTGTTTGTTTATTTTTTTGCTTTTTTTAAGACATTTTTATTGTTTGTTTTTACGAGTGACATTTATCCTGATACAAAGTTTGATAACACGACGAAGTCTAAGTTTATCAAAAGATTCATTAAAATGAAAAAAAAAAGGTATACAATTTGTTTCTATTGCATATACTTCATTGAGCAATTGGTTGTACGAAAAGGCTTTTGATTGATTGAGTGAGTGAGTGATTGCTTGCGACCGAATGTCAACCCGTGTAGGGTTATTTTATGCCAAGAAACTAAAGAATCGCGTTCATTGTACATTTATATTTACATATTGTGTGTAGTTGTTTTGAAGAGGTTTTTTTGCACAGTTATATCAAGTATTCCCATCCAATGCAAATGATTTGCACATAGTATGCTTTCAAGTATTCCTCTCTCATTCTAATGATATTATGGCTTCAAGTAATTATATCTGTCAAATAATAGTCATTTGTTTTCACTCTGTTATAGTGTTTCAAGTCACCATCATCATTAACAAGAATCACTAACAGCACGAATCCCCTCTCTCTCTCTCTCTCTCTCTATATATATATATATATATATATATATATATTCGTCCCTGTCATCGATCGGTCCCGGCAGGTCCTCCAAGCTTCACCCAGTGTCCACATAAAGCTGATGCAAATAAGTTCTTGTTGGTCGGCCAACTTTGGCACATCCATGTGTAGGAGTCCATGGAAGGTTGTCACTTAAGACTTCGTCCTTGTTTCTCCAGCAGAGTCCAGCATATCTTGTTCGTCTTACTTGGATGGTTTTAGAGACGGGAGGTAAGTGGCCATACTACTATTGTTTTGCGAGGTGCTACTTCCAGGACTTGTTCAAGATATCTCGTAGCATTCTTGTGTAATTCCTATCAAGCTTTTTCTCTATGCGTTTTAAGTACCTAAAAATAATCCAAAGCATATTATTATAGCTTCAAGTAACTATTCTTAATACAAATAATTTGCTCATATTTACATGATTTCAAGTAACTAATGATAATAATACTTAGTAAACAATTATAGCTTCAAGTAACAATTCTTTATACAAATAATATACAATGATGTAGCGCCAAGTATTCCTATCGAATACAGATAATTCCACTTCGGGTCAGAGTGGACCTAGAAGTAATGACAATGAAGGGGGACTCTATACTCCTCATACCTCCTGATGCAATTTGTCATACTCAGAACACCGTTTTTTATGTTGTTGTTTTTTTGTTTTGTTGTTGTTTTTTTGTTTTTGCTTTTAAGAGGAGCTTTCTCCTCTTCAGGGAATACAGTCAACTTAGTCTAAGCCTCTCCGACAGGACGTCGTATTTATTGTTATGCAAGTGCATACATAACAATGAAAAATCAACTGCATATTTTATTTAATTTTTATTTTTTTACATGAATCATTGTCAGTTATTATTAGCATCGATTTTGATTTGTATTTTAATTTTAGTTGATTTTTATCGCTAGTTATGCAGGTTGTTGCCCCTCCGTGAGTGAGGTACAATGCGTGTCATAGTCAAAAATAAAGTACATCCTCTCAGAGAGACTCGAGTTCATGCCTTCTTTCAGCTTCAGAAAAGCCTAGTTATCCCTTCCATCTGCTTTATCATCTAAGCAACGAGAATGATTTGTATTGCAGTTTTTATGGGTGATGTAGATTTTTCCTATAAAAATTGCTCTCGTCGCAGTGTGTGTTGTAACATAAACAAATAAATTTAAAAGACGAAAAAATGCCAATCAAAATTCGTAATAATAATAATAATAATAATAATAATCTGTCCCAGAAAATGACACACTTAAACTCCTATGGGACTTTGGCATGCAGACGGATCACCAAATCTTGGCAAAAAGACCAGACCTTATAATAATCAACAAAAAAAAAGAGAATTTGCAAAATTGTCGACTTTGCTTTCCCGGCTGAACACAGAATAAAACTGAAAGAATGTGAAAAGAAGGATAAGTACTTCGACCTAGCTATGGAATTGAAAAACTATGTAACATGAAGGCGACAATTACACCAATTGTGATTGGTGTAACTAAAGTATTATTAAAGGGACTGGAGGACTTGAAAGTTGGCGAACGAGCGGAGACCATCCAAACTACAGCATTATTGAGAACGACCAAAATACTGAGAAGAGTCCTGGATACTTCGGGAGACTTGCTGTCACTCAAATTCCAGTGATAAACCACCAGCCAACGCTGATGTGAAAAACTCTACTTAGTAAATAATAATAATAACAATAATAATAATAATAATAATAATATACAAACAAAATCTCTCTTGCAAAAACTTGGACATAGCTAAGAAAGGGAAACCTTAAGAGAGAAACTGAATCTCTTCTAATAGCAGCACAAAACAGCGCCATAAGGACCAATTATGTCAAAGCAAGAATAGATAAGATGCAACAAAATAGCAAATGTACATTACGAGCTGATACAGACGAAATGATCAATGTCAAATAATCGAATGCAGGAAATTAGCGCAAAAAGAGTATAAGACTAGACACGATTGGGTGGGAAAGGTGATCCACAGGAAATTGCGCAAGATATTAAAGTCTAACCATACAAACAAGTGGTATATGCACAACCCGGAATCCGTCCAAGAAAATGAGACGCACAAAATTTTCTCGGATTTTGAGATCCAAACAGATCACCTAATCTCGCCCAGACGACCAGACCTCGTGATAGTCAACAAACAAAGCAAATGTGCCGAATTGGGGACTTTGCAGCCCCGGCTGACCACGAGGTAAAACTGAAAGAAAGCAAAAACAGAGATAAATACATTGACCTTGCTATTGAACCGAAAAACTGTGGAACATGAAAGTGATGTGATATCAATTGTGATTGGCACACTTCGTACGTTCACCAAAAGACTGGTACGGGGACTAGAGGACTTGGAAATAAGAAGACGAGAGGAGACCATCCAAACCACAGCACTATTGAGATCGGCCAGAATACTAAGAAGAGTCCTGGAGACTTGAGGAGACTTGCTATCGCTCAGATTCCTGTGGAAGACCATCAGCTCATGTTGGAGGGAAAAACTCTCAAATGAGTAAAATGATAATAATTATTATTATCATTATTATTATTATAACAATAATAATATGCCAATAAATGGTATATGCACAACCCAGCACCTGTCCTAGAAAATGACACACACAAACTCCTATGGGACTTGGATATACAAACGGATCACCTAATCTCGGCCAGAAGACCAGACCTTATAATAATCAACAAAAAAAAAAAAAAAATCTGCAAAACTGTCGACTTTGCTGTCCCGACAGACCTCAGAATAAAACTGAAATAATGTGAAAAGAAGGATAAGTACCTCGACCTTGCTAGAGAATTGAAAAAACTATGGAATATCAAGGTGAAAATTATACCAATTCTGATTGGTGCTTTTGGCACTGTAACTAAATGAGTTTTAAAGGACTTGGAAGATTTGGAAGTTGGCGGCCGAGAGGAGACCACCCAATCAACAGCATTATTGAAAACGGCCAGAATACTGAAAAGAGTCCTGGAGACTTGAGGAAACTTGCTGTCACTCAATCTCCAGTGAAAAACCATCAGCTTACGCGGATGTGAAAAACTCTAATGAGTAAAAATAATAATAATTATAATGGAACCGCGTAAACTCGAACACCTGCTGACTAGGTCTAAGGAACAAATCTTTACTGCGTACTCTCTGCTATGTGAAAGAAAAAATCCGGTTAGTGAAATTGTCTCTAATTTAAAATGTATAATAGATTTTGTTATTCGTGAAATCTTTTGGTAAATGTTTGAGATTTAAATGAGAACGTTTTTCCAGATTTTTTTAGATAAACTATTCCAAAAGCATGAGTTAGATTTGAACGTTTACATTTTTCTGCGATAAATTCTATATTGTTTACCAGTGCCCCATTACGACAGATGAAATAGTAATGTATTTGGGATAGTCTGAAAACGCAAATAATGAAGAACAATTAGCGTCCACAACGAAATCAGCAAGATATGCAAGGAGCCTAGTCCTTACACTGAAGGGGCCAAACTCAGTAGAAACGAACTCTCAATAAATTACGGCAGTTGTGTAATGGTTATCGTCGTAGGAAATGGACACGGCGACACGAGTTCAAATCCTGGACTAGACTGATTGCATTTCACATAGCAGTAATATCCTTGGGAAAGGTATGAATCCAATAATTCTCCCTCCAGCTATGGTAGGACAGACTGGATTCTTCAGCCTTGGCGAGGCAACTAGTCTAGAAGGAAAACTCTGAATTTAAACCGGTTAAACTCCGCTTAAAGAAATTGACCTTGTGTCATATCCTGCCCGAGCGGAGGGGTTGGTAAATATAGTAAATACAAAAACCAAACTGCGATACAGGAATACCTGCAACTAGCTCAAGTACTTATTGAAAGAGGTAAATTATAAAATAACCTGTCTGTGGACTTTAACTAAGTTAAGACGTAGAAAAAATATTTTGTGACTCGCTGTTCTCGGTCACAAGTATTAGGCGCGCAGATAATAAACAACCTCTGGGTCTGGTATAGCCACAATATACTACCCATGAAAAGTGACAAATCAAAACATAATTCAACATGGGGCCCAGACAACAGGGTTGTATGAAATGATTGTCAGGTGCTCCCTTGATAGCCAACATGGGATACCCGTCGGCAGCCTACAAATGTTGGCTGTTCTTCTTTCAAGCACACAAACGATTCTTCTTTCAAGTACACAAACGATGAACAAATCATCCACTCAAAGACCACAACGTAGAAAATGGACCAGGGCATATTAAAAAAACTAGCATTCTGCTGTTATTTCAGGAGCAATCCAACAAAAAAGTATAGAAAAAGAATGATAGAAATCTGGCCAGAATTCGGTAGATTTAGGACAACAAACCAAATGCTCGCTGACCAGGTTAAGACAATAACAAAGAAAGGATGGTTTTCTGACCTTGAAATACTGGAAATCCACCAACAAATATATCAGCAAACACATCAACAGACAACTAATACAGAAATCGAGATACTAAATACCATATTTACCAACCCCTCCGCTCGGGCAGGATATGACACAAGGTCAATTTTTAAATACAGGAAATCCGGAAACTCCTAACTAAACACTAAATGATAATAACCCATACACTGCAAACACACGAATGCAAACACAAACCCATGAAGGAAAAATGAATGTCGATATCATTAAAAGAATCATTTCTCTCTGGAACCAAGATTGGAGAACAGTCACGTCTGAAACCGAGAAACTGAACGACTTATTGAGAAATATCCCGACAAACGACATCACGGAGTTAACCGATTTAATATACGGAGGAGCAAAAGTAATCTGTGAAAAAATTAGGGTCACCTTGAAGACCACAGACAGAAAGTCAAAACCCGGGTGTGAACTTAGACAAGATTAACAGATAAAAAGACTACGACAACAAGCAAACATACTAAAACGGAACATAAGAATATATTCGTACGTGACTGAAAAAGCAGGGCAACTAGAACGAAAAATAAAACTTGAAGAGACTAATAAAAAATACTGGCGAAAGAAGGATGACTGGAAAGATACCGAGACAGGACCAAACAATACAGACAATACAGGACTTTCGAAAACAACGAAAGAAAATCCTACTTACAAGTAGGGAGACAATGGGCGAAGTCATACCAGTAACCGAATGCGAAAGAGGCAAAAAGATTTTGAAGCAAAATATGGAAACGGAAAGATCATAACAAAAAAGCCGAACGGATACACACCATGGAAACAGAGTTACGAATGCTCGAAGAAGACCCTAAGGTGGAAATACACCTCGACCCACTCAAGGTAACACTTAAAAATACATAACTGAAAAATCCCTGCTGAGATTGCATATACGGATTTTGCTTTAAAAACTCACCTCCATCTGCGACAGACTAGAAACCAAAATGAATAAATGCATAGAAAACTGAAATACCCGAATGGTTTGGTTTGTTGATTTGTTGGTTTTATGGCATATCAACCTTTGAAGGTTATTTAACGCCAAATCCATTTTTATGTAAATAATCTGTTCTATTGAAAACAGTTAAGTTTAGCATAAGTACACAGTTTAATTGTCAAAAACATTTCCATTGCAAACTATTCAAGCAGTTATATGTAATAATTCAGTTAAGTGTAAATACAGTTTTAATGTCGAAAAACAGTTCTATTTGAAATAATTCAGTTAAGCATAAGCACGGAGTTTAAGTGTAAGTACGGTTTAATTGTCAAAAACATTTCTATTTTAAGCTATTCAGTTTACTCAATTCAGTTTAGCATAAGTATGCTGTTAGTTCTATTTAACCCATAGATAGGGCCCTATCAGGTGCTACCACTCCGGGCCAGAGTGGACCTGGGAACGATGGTAATGATGGGGTACTCCGCATTCCCCAAAGCTCCAGCATTGCTGGAACCTCACCGTCAGATTTTTTAGTGTCATATACCAGGACACTCGTTATGGGGGGGGTCAGTGTATTCTACAACCCCAGCTGACTGGGTAATACAAATTTAAATGTCAGACAGTTTTATTTCAGATAATTCAGTTCAGCATAAGTACACAGTTTAGACGTCAAAAACAGTTCTATTTCGAGCAATTCAGTTCAGCACTAGTACGCAGTTCCAATGTCAAAACAGTTCTATTTCAAACAATTCAGTTAAGCATAAATACGCAGTTTAAATGCAAAAAATCAGTATAGTGAAAGAAGCATGGTTTTGTTCTATTTAACCCATAGATAGGACCCTTATCAGGTGCTACCACTCCGGGCCAGAGTGGACCTGGGAGCGATGGTAATGAAGGGGTACTCTGCATTCCCCAAAGCTCCAGCATTGCTGGAACCTCACCATCAGATTGTTTAGTGTCATATCCAGGACACTCGTTGGGGGGGGTCTTACCCCTCTGCAGAGAAGCAGTCGGTGTATTCTACAGCCCCAGCCGACTGGGCAAAGAGTGGACCTGGGAGCGATGGCAATGAAGGGGTACTCCGCATTCCCCAAAGCTCCAGCATTGCTGGAACCTCACATGCCGACCAATGATGTGGAAAATTCTAACGGCACAAATTGGGGAGGAGATCTATTACTCATTGATAAGCCGTGGACTGTTCCCCGAGGAACAGAAAGGATGCCGCAAAGGAACCAGAGAGACAGAAGGACTACTATATATAGATCAACACACCCTTAACGAGAGTAAAACATGACGGAAAAATCTAGCTATGTCCTGGATTGACAACAAAACGTATTACGATATGGTCCCTTAACGCTTGATATAACACTGTCTCAAAATGGATAAATTACTCAACGAAGTCATACAGTTTATCGAGGAGACCAAGGAAAACTGGAGAGTGGAGAAAAAGGCTTAGCAGAGGTAAAGATCCAAAGAGGCATATTCCAGGAAGATGCACTATCACCATTATTATTTGTAATAGCGATGATGTCACTCAATCACATCCTCAGGAAATGCACAGCCGGATACAAACTCAGTAAATCACAAGAAAAGATCAACCATTTAATGTAAATGGACAGCATCAAACTGTTTGCCAAAAACTAGAAATAATTGGAAGCCCTAATACAAACTGAGAATTAACGGTGAAGATATAGAAATAGAAAAATGCGCGAAAGTTGTAAAGAAAAGCTGCAAACGACACATGACGGAAGGAGTAAAACTACCAAATCAAGTAAAAATCAAAAAGCTCGGAGAAAAGGAAACCTACAAATACTTGGAAATATTGGAAGCTGACACCATCAAAAATGGAGATGAAAGAAAAAATTAAAAAAGAGTATCTCAGAAGAACCAGAAAACTACTCGAGACAAAACTACATAGCAAAACCTTATCAAAGATATAAATACCTGGGCTCTCCTCTTCGTAAGATACTCGGGACCATTCTTGAAGTGGACCAGAGAATTACTTAAACAAATGAACCAGAGAACAAGAAATATTTTCCCGACTAATATTTTTCTTAATAATATTTTTCTTAATAATATTTTTCTCTACTAATATTTTTATCGACTAATATTTTTCTCTATTAATATTTTTCTCTATTAATATTTTTCTCTGCTAATATTTTTTCGACTAATATTTTTCTCTGCTAATAATTTTTTCTACAAATATTTTTACCTACAAATATTTTTCTCCATTAATATTTTTCTCGACTAATATTTTTCTCAACTAATATTTTTCTGTACTAATATTTTTCTTACTAATATTTTTTCCTACTAATATTTTTCTCAACTAATATTTTTATCGACTAATATTTTTATCTATTAATATTTTTCTCTACTAATATTTATCTCTACTAATATTTTTTCAACTAATATTTTTCTACTAATATTTTTCTCGACTAATATTTTTCTTTACTATAATTTTTCTCTATTAATATTTTTCTTAATAATATTTTTCTTACCAATATTTTTCTCTGTTAATGTTTTTCTCATCAAATATTTTTCTCTACTAATATTTTTCTCTGCTAATATTTTTCTTACTAATATTTTTCTCTACTAATATTTTTTCTACGAATATTTTTATCGACTAATATGTTTCTCGACTAATATTTTTCTCGTCTAATATTTTTCTCGACTGATATTTTTTCGACTAATATTTTTCTCTGCAAATATTTTTCTCTACTAATATTTTTCTTACTAATATTTTTTTCTACAAATATTTTTCTCTACTAATATTTTTTTCTATTAATATTTTTCTGTACTAATATTTTTCTCTGCTAATATTTTTCTCAATTAATATTTTTCTCTACTAATATTTGTCTTACTAATATTTTTCTCAACTAATATTAATGAACAAACAACAAATCTAAATTTTTTTCTGAACATGTTTTGAAGGCTTTTCTTACAAAGCCCGTAGACGTTTCAATACTTTTAACAATTTTCAACTGGTAAGCCCGATTTTGCACTCCCACAGCTAAAAATTGAACTGGAAAAAAATTTGCTTTTGGAGAGCAGATAGCAGAAGTCCTGGGTAGTTTTTGATTATACTCATGGCTCATCCCCAGGGGCAGGCGACCTTCCTCCCAGGTATCACCACCCCCTTGTCTAAAAAGAGTAATGGTGGTTTTATTTTCCGTCGCCTGATGCGTCTCTAAAAGGGATGACGATTGGGCAAAAGCAATTTTTGTCCCCAATCCTCCAGAGAGGCATATTTCCTGCAATGCACCACACGTTAATCATACCTAGGATTACCTTACAACATCGTGAAGGGGTAGATACAGTGTAAGTTTCTAAAAAAAAAGAATTCCTATATCATCACAGACAAGTTAGTTTTTAATATAGAAATCTTTAGCATTTGTTCTCTAACAAGTTTTTGTTTTATGTAGAAAGTTAAATTAAATTAAACCATTATCATCAAGTCGCGCTCCAAGCAGATTTCCTTGACTTCTCTCTCTCTCTCTCTCTCTCTCTCTCTCTCTCTCTCTCTCTCTCTCTCTCTCTCTCTCTCTCTCAATCCTTATCATCCATTGCTCCAGTTAGGTCTTCCAGACTACATCCTTTGTCCGTGCAAAGCTGTTGTAGAAAAGTTCTTGTGGGTCGGCTAACAGTCCATGTGAAGAAGTCCATCGAAGAAAGTCACTTAAAAGTTCGTCCTTTCTTCTCTAGTAGTGTCTTGTTCGTCTTATTTGGATGGGTTTAGAGTTTGACGGTAAATGGCCGTACAGCTGTTATTTTGTGGGGCATTGCTTCCTGGATTTGTTCAAGATAGCTCGTAGCATTCTTGTGCAGTTCGCGTTTAGCTTTTTCTCTATACATTAGAAGGAATCCTATTTTATTTCATTGGATAGATCACTTCCATATGATCGATCGCCTATCGATAGCAATCCACAACTTTACTAGGTGCATATTGACATCACTTCCAGTTGATGAGATGCTACTGCCGAGACGACATGTCAACCGGCCTAGGGTTATTTTATGCCTCGAAGTTAAAAAAAAATTGCGTTCATTGTACGTTTATAGTTATGTTTGTGTAGTTATTTCTTCAGAGTTTTTTAGACAGAATTATATATTAAGTATTCCTTTCTAATACAAATGATTTTCATACAGTTGTATGGATTCATGAGATTATTTCTATTTCATTATAGTTATTTGTTTGCACACAGTTGTATGGTTTCAAGTTAATATTCATAATCTTCCTGGGTAAACAATTAAAGCTTCAAGTAATCATTCTTAATACAAATAATTTACAATTATATCGCATCAAGTATTCCGAAAATGAATAATTTGCGAACAGATCTATTTAAAACATAGACGCGACCGTCATATGTACAACCTCTTAAGGTTAGAGTGGACATGGGAGTAATGGGAATGAAGGGATACTATACACTCCTCAAAGCTCAAGAGTTTTAACTGAACCATCAGATATAATTTAGTGTCATACCCAGGACACCCATGGCAAGGGATTTACTCCTTTGAAATCACTGTATTGTAAGCCCAACCAGCAGGATACGGAAACATCCTGAGGTATTTTTGATAAATCTTAAGGACTCTTTATTTTTACGATTTTGTTGGGGTTTTTATTTTTGGTTGGTTTGCTTGTTTGTAGTTGGTTTTTGTTTGTTTTCTTTTTGTTTTTTTAGGGGGTTGCTTTTTTTGTCTTTTTTTATTTATTTTTTTTATTTTAGTTTTTGTTTTTTCTTTTGGTTTTTCTCTCGTTCTTTTCATCAAACAATTAAAACGTCAAGTAAATTTTCTCTTTCTTTATTCTTTTAGTTTTCACAAGTTTTGCCTTTTAATCTGTAATAATGAAATTGAATCACAAATCACATTATTATCATTTTATGCGATTGTCCTAATTAAATTAAACGGGATTTCTTGTTGTCATTGAAAACAGTCAATACTCTGGCATTAACCGAATTTTAAAACAAAGACAATTACATCAATTTTTTATTCAACACAAACCAAGTAGATGTTTAAAAATACTAAAAATGAAATCAATTAGGAGAGATCTTAACAATTTACAAAATTCATCTTTGAAATGAGAGAAAGCGTATAATTTTAGAGAACAAAACAGATTTTTACGGAATAAAGCAGCGGATAATTTTATGTTTCATTGGGTTCATTTTCTTCTTTTTTTTTTTTTTTGCTTTTTTAAAAATTTCATTTAATATTTTTTCTTTCTTTTAAAATCAAGTCCTGATGCAGATTCTCCTTCAAGTAACACATTTGCTTAATTGATTTCACAAAAATTTCGTTAAAGTAATTTACTTGATGAAAACAACCGCGTGACTTTTTAAACCAGAACAACAAACATCAATTCCCCTTGAAATGTTTTTAGTGAAATTTTCGCATTACATTAAATGCGTGGAGCTCTCCAAAAGTAATACTTCCCATTTAGTTCCACAGAAACTACAATGGATACGGGTAGCTCAATAATACCGCTGGATAGAGCAAGGATGTTGTTCCATAAGTAATGCTTTCTATTTAGTTTCTACGGAAACAACAACAGACTGAGGGATTCCAATATCGCCATTGTATGGAACAACAATATCGCTCCTAAATAATGCCTAAAATTCCTTTCCACGAAAACTACAATAGACTGAGGGATTCCAATATCGCCATTGGATGAAACAACAATATCGCTCCCAAATAATGCCTAAAATTCATTTCCACGGAAACTACAATAGACTGAGGGATTCCAATATCGCCATTGTATGGAACAACAATATCGCTCCCAAATAATGCCTAAAATTCCTTTCACAGGAAACTACAATAGACTGAGGGATTCCAATATCGCCATTGTATGGAACAACAATATCGCTCCCAAATAATGCCTAAAATTCCTTTCCACGGAAACTACAATAGACTGAGAGATTCCAATATCGCCATTGGATGGAACAACAATATCGCTCCCAAATAATGCCTAGAATTCATTTCCACGGAAACTACAATAGACTGAGGGATTCCAATATCGCCATTGGATGGAACAACAATATCGCTCCCAAAATAATGCCTAAAATCAATTTCCCCAGAACTACAATAGACTGAGGGATTCTAATATTCCCATAGGATGAAATAACAATATCACTTCGAAAGTAATGCCTTCAATTTATTTCATACAAAGTACAATAGATACAGGGAGCTGAATATCACCATTGGACTGGGCGAGTGTCACTCTAAAATTAATCATTCTTGTTTATTTTCCCGGCAAGTACATAAAATACAGTATGCTAAATAACACTGTTAGATAGAGCAAGGACTTTCCCCAAAATTAAAGACACATATTTATTTTTGAGAGACACTACAACAAATCCAGGAAATACATTTATTTTTTGTTCCTCACAAGCAAAATGGATATCCATAGGTAGTGACGTGAAATATAATGTTTTGTGGCCGAAAAGTTGCTCTATGCACAAGTTTTATTGCGATCCTTTTTTTTATCTGTTTTAGTTTATGCGAAAATAAATAGACTTGACTTCGGAAGAGCCCCTTCTTTATCAAATAATTATGCATGGTAACCTTTTTGTAACTCAATAAAATGTATCAAACTTTGAATTTATTCATTAATTATATAATCACCATTCCTAGCAATAGTAAATGCCCCAGTATAGAACTCATTTGATGATTCATTGTTTGAAGAGACTGAAATTGATGTGAAAAGAAACTGTAGTGTACTGACTTAATCTCTTTTCTACTCTGAAAACTCTCAATACCAAAATAGTATTTTAGTTATTAGATTAAATGGAAATCTTGAGATACTAAGCCGGTTGAGTCAACGTGATCCGATAGAATATTCTAGCTTGAAGACTTAATCTCTTCCTGATTTTATTAACTGAATTTGATTATCAAAGTTAAGAATGAAACACCTTCTGTTGGTATTTACTAAGCTTTGTTTTGCCTGTTACACAGGCCTAAGTGGTTGGTTGTTTGGTTGGTTGGTTTTATGGCTTGTCAGCTCTTCTGGGCTAATTTTTTTTTAATATGGGAGAGAGAAAAAGAAATGAGACGACACAGTTTCTCATCGTAACAGAAGTGAAGTTTCATTCCAAACTACATCCTAAGTCTTCACTGAACTCATGTAAATGAGTTCTTGTGGGTCGGCTAACACTGGCAAGTCCATGTGTAGGGGTCCATAAAAAAATGTCACTTATGAGTTCGTCCTTGCTTCTCCAGCAGTGTCCCGCATGTCTTGTTCGTCTTATTGGATGGTTTTAGAGATGGGAGGTAAGTAGCCGTACAGTTGTTGTTTCGTGGGGTATTGCTTCCAGGATTTGTTCAAGATAGCTCGTTAAATTTTTGTGTAGTTCCCATCTAATTCTTTCTCAGTGCGTATTGTTTGCTGCCATGTGGTGCATTTATACAGTAGTAATGACTATGACACAGCTTAGAAGAAATCCCATTTTATCATATTTACCCAACCCCTCCGCTCGGGCAGGATATGACACAAGGTCAATTTTTTAAGCGGAGTTTAACAGGTTTGAATTCACAGTTTTCCTTCTCCTAGACTAGTTACCTCATTACACCATTACACCACAGGCACCTCCCGTTTTATCTTCTCGGATAGATCAACTTCAATATGACCGATAACCTATCGATAGTAGTCCTCGCCTTCACTTGACGTATATCAATATCACTTTCAGTACATGAGACACTGCTGCTGAGGTACGTGAACTTGTTGACTAATTTCAGAGTCTCAAAACTTAGACTGGAGATGGTTCCTTCTTGTTTAAAATATACTCTGTATATGTACTCTGTTTTATTTGTGTTCACGTGGAGGCCAATGTTTCCTGTCGCCTGCTCCAAGCAATACAACAGTTGAATTTGCGAGAAGCACTAGATCATCTGCATAGTCTACATGTTATATTTTCTACTGGATATCGTCTGGTGCTCGTGGTGTAGTCGTTATCGCCGTAGGAAATGAACACGGCGATACGAGTTCAAATCCTGGACGATACTGATTGCATTTCACATAGCACTAATACCCTTGGGAAAAGTATGAATCCAATTATTCTCCCTCCAGCTATGGGTAAATAGTAGGACAGACTAGGTTCTTCAGCCTTGAGTAGGCAACTAGTCTAGGAGAAGGAAAACTCTGAATTCAAACCTGTTAAACTCCGCTTAAAAATTGACCTTGTGTCATATCCTGCCCGAGCGGAGGGGTTGGTAAATAGAAGGAGGTGCCCGTGGTGTAATGTTTATCGCCACAGGATATGGACACGGTGATACGAGTTCAATTCCTGGACAAGACTGATTGCATTTCACATAGCACTAATACCCTTGGGAAAGGTATGAATCCAATTATTCTCCCTCCAGCTATGGGTAAATAGTAGGGCAGACTAGGTTCTTCAGCCTTGGTGAGGCAACTAGTCTAGGAGAAGGAAAACTCCGAATTCAAACCTACTAAACTCCGCTTAAAAAATTTACCTTGTGTCATATCCTACCCGAGCGGAGGGGTTGGGTAAATAGGATCGTCTGGTTCTCGCTTTTTTGTAGCATAAAGTCATTTTCTTTTATTATATCTATCGATGTTTAAAGTACGTAGTCTAGGCAGATTATGAACAAATATGGGGCTAATGTATTCCTTTGGAAAACTCCAGTAACAATGTTCAAGAAGTCTGTCTCCATCAGGTAATCGAACCTTTACTTTCGTGTGTCTCTAAAGCATCGTTATAGCTGTAACAGTTTCTTTGGAAAGACCGTATGCTAGAAGTATTTGGTTCATCTTCCCTCTGAGTATAAAATCAAATGCCTTAGAGAAATTGACAAATAGTGTTGCCTTGAGATTTTTTGCATTAACTTCTTCGATGATTCGATGGATTGTCAGAATCCGTGTTGTCTGGGATCAATTTCTACGAAAACAATTCTAATTTTTCCAAAGAATCTTTTCAATTTCAGGTTTGATACGGTTTAAAAGCAAAGCATTATAAACCGTGCCAGTTATCGAAGTAAGAGTTATACCTCCTGTAGTTCTTAGTGATTCAGAGGTCACCTTTCTTAGGGAACAGGAGGATGCAGCCTTTTATCCACCTTTTTATTGTATTTTATTTATATACGGCGTTACAAAATCAAAGAAATAAGTCATCAAATTTCCTTGCCCTGCATGCTTCTAGGAGTATTTCGTCGAGGCCAGCAACTTTTCTACTTTTAATTTTTATCCCTACTGTAAACTGTACAAGTTTGATTTGTTGCAGGTATTTAATAATTTTCATAGTCTTATCAGTGATTTTAGGGGACTTTCCGAGCAGATTCTTGAAATGCTCTTTCCACATCTGTATTTGTTCTTCTTGGTTGGCACCTTTTATTTCTTCTTTTTTATTGTCGTAATAATTCATGTATAACACAAACTTCTTTTGTGCATCTTTAAGCCTAAATGTTAAAGGTGCGTATTATACACCAGAATCAAGTGTATCAGCATATTCCGGACGGTATGACCGATTATAAGTTATATCTATTATTCAAACTAATGTGTTACAAATGTTTCAGTTTTATGCTGCTACAAAGATATAGCCACTAGAATGTGTGTGTGTGTGTGTGTGTATGTGTTTATAATTTTAGCTTATTTCAAACCACAGGTTTATTGCCTTTTTGTATCAACATGTCCGTGTTTGTTCTTAATACAGCGTTATGTTTTGCTCTAAAATATGAGTACATTATATATATATATATATATATATATATATATATCTTAAATCGTGAGTCGGAAATCTACTAAAGTTTAACCATATCGGATCATCAGGAAGCCTAACTCCGACCAATGCTAAAGGAGAAAACGCCGTCTTATATTCACCAAAAACCCACCTAGCTAAGAATTTACATAACAAAAAGAAAAAAAAATTCTAAGCAAGGTGGGTTTTTGGTGCATATAAGACGGCGTTTTCTCCTTTAGCATTGGTCGGAGTTAGGCTTCCTGATGATCCGATAAGGTGAAACTTTAGTAGAAGATTTCCGACTCGCGATTTAAGTTAATTTTATAATTGGCTCCACTTGTGTTGAGCACTCTTGTAATTGTAGCATTGCAGGATTCGCAGAAGGTTTTTGTTTTCTTTTGACCAACTGACGGCGTATCCCTTGTTTTTTTTTTTCAAGGGGTCGGACGAGATTGGCCTTTTCTTTCTTTTTGACCTATAATTTTTTCTTTTTCCCCCGGGCGGTGATTCGAGATACTTTTATCTCTTGTTCCTGGCGGGTTTTTTTTCTTTTTTTTTTCTGGTACCGTGATTGCTGGTAGATATTAGATTAGTAAATATATATATATATATATATATATATATATATATATATATATAGTCTCTACAAATTGAATAAAAATTTAAAAAATGTTAAATTTTACTGCTGCAGATTCAAAACACTCAGTGTTTATTTTTAATTTCTTTTTCAGAAATTTTTTCTGATTTTTTTTCATAATTTAGGAGCCCAAATTTAGCGCTAAGTGTTATATACAAGTGCGTGTTATGCAAGAATTAATTACGGTAAATATTTATAATTATAAAAACTTTTTTCGTTTCGCAGAATTAAATTCTATCCCTGTGAAATATGACTCTTTTTTTCTAAATAGTTTCTGACTTCTAACCTCTAGGAATATAGCAATATGTTAAGTCAACCTTTTGTAATTATAAACTATTTATGGACCCGTGCGTTGCATACGAAAGAATTTTAGTCTATGAAAGGAACGAACACAGACACGCAGAAGAGTCTTGATATTTAGCTAATCCTCGGGAGAGACAAATTGAATAATATTTCTATGGATTTAACAGCGTTATGTACAGAATAAATTATAGTTCAGACTTTCTACACCAGGGGGCAAATGTACTGTTGTTGTAACAAAAATCAGGATTCAAATTTTAAAACTAGCCCCCCCACACACTTTTTCACTTTCTCCATTAAGCAGAAACACAGGAATAATAGACCGCCATCAGGTTATGACCACGTTCAAATATCTTCTCTTTTTCATCGAGTTAAACTATACAAAAGTTCAAACAGTTTTGTCCAAATTTTGTGATTAAATAATATATTCATGGGACCTGATGAACATTCTTAACATGAGACAGGAAAAGTAATTCTGGCATATACATTTTCTCCTTGAATGACTCTGGTTATATAATAAAAGAATTCTCTAATCTTGTCTATACACAGGAACACGTTGATATTTCCCAGCTACATTTTAACTAAAATATTTATTTCCCGGGTTCTAACGACCTCTGTCAAAGAAGTATTACATTTTAACTAGAATATCTTCTTACTTCTCTGGTTCTAATGACCCCAGTGAAAGAAGTATTATTTACCAGGTACATTTTAACTAGAATATCTTCTTATTTAACTGGTTCTACCGACCTTTTCAAATAAGTATCAATATCCCTTCGTTTTACTGTTAAAAAACATATATTTTTGTAATTACTTTTCCACCCTAACTGTTTATCTGAAATTTCAATGATGCAACTATTCATTTCTTCCGACATACAATGACGTTGTGGGGATGTCGGAGAAATTTGGTGTAGATAAAAAATAAGATTAAGAGATGACAAGTTCATATCAAGAAAGGGAAAAAAATCAGACAATGGTTCAAAGAAAAATATCTCCTACTCTATTATATCGGTGTTCCCCCCCCCCACTATATTCGTTGTGGTACACATGGCGTAATGATGATCGTCGTTGGAAATGGGCGCGGTGATTCAAGTTCAATTCTTGGATGAGGCTGTTTGCATTCCACATAGCATTAATACCCTTGTGAAAGTATTTTCTCAAGAGCTATGAGTAAACAACATGGCAGACCGTACACTTTAACCTTGGTATGGCAACCAGTCTGGTAGAAGGAAAATTCTTAATTCAAACCTGTTAAAACTATTTGTCAAAATTTCTGAGGTGAAGTTTGATAATTTTACCCTTAGAGTATTCACAACGTTTCGGCCGAAGCACACTTCGGCAGGTGTTTCACGCCAAACTTGGAAGCCTAAAGAGAACCTCAAACTGAACCCTTAATTTAATCCCCAGGGGTAGATTGTTCTAATGCCGTTAACCATAAACGGGTACAAGTGTTAAATTATAGTAAATATTCCTTGTTATTAACTTGTAGTCAAGATTGAACCTGCGACCTCTAGAAGATTTCAGTCAGAAGCACTTTAACCAAACACCTATATCCGGGGCGTCACATACCCTGCAGGACGAGTCAGAGTGAATTTTGGGGACTTATTAACTTAATGTCTTCATCAATCTATGAGATACTATTTATTTCAATTGTATACGATTTTGATCATAACTCATATTGTAATTTCGTTCTCAAGCCTTTTTGATTATTGATTCCCATATCGTATTTATTCACCTATATACTTGATCTGCTCAACAGGTCACTGTAGCCAAACATATGCGCTGCCTCTTTAACGTTGTGAATATAACAGTAAAATTGAAGACAATAGTCTGAATACTCTAAACGATAAAAAAAAATGTTAAAACTCTGCTAAAAAGATTGACCTTGTGTCAAATCCTGCTCGTGCGGCGTGGGGGGGTAATAAATGCATATATTATGAGCGTTGAAACATCCATCTGGATCGGTCGGAAAAACAGAGAGACAAGAAGTGGTATCCTCAAGTCGATAAAAGAAAGATCTAATGTTTCATAAATCCTAGCCCATCCACAATGCGGGGTGGAGCAGTTTCACTAGAACCGGAATTTAAATCGTTCCTTATTCTCTGCACTATTTTTCATCCACCCTACCAAACGGACGATTA